>CM064876.1:33889790-34489790 GCA_032719365.1 Prinsepia uniflora | reverse complement strand
ATCTTCAATGCATGAACCACCGCAGCGAGTTCCAAGTCATGTGTAGGGTAGTTCACCTCATGGGGTTTCAATTGCCGGGAAGCATAAGCAATCACTTTCCCGTGCTGCATCAAGACACATCCCAAACCTTGTAGAGAAGCGTCACTGTACACCTCGAACTCCCCACTATCATCTGGAAGGGCTAATACAGGAGCAGATGTTAACCGCCTTTTAAGCTCCTGGAAACTCTGTTCACAGTTCTCATCCCACTCAAACCGAACTCCTTTCCGTGTCAACCTCGTCAACGGTGCTGCAAGAATAGAAAAGCCCTCAATAAAACGCCGGTAATACCCTGCCAAACCCAGAAAACTCCGAATTTCCGTCACCGTCTTAGGCTGTTCCCAATTGGCTACCGCCTCAACTTTCTGAGGATCCACACGAATGCCCTCGGCCGAAATCACATGGCCAAGAAATCCAACACTGGTCAACCAGAACTGACACTTACTGAGCTTCGCATACAACTGATGCTCCCTCAACGTTTTAAGCACGATCCTCAGATGTTTCTCATGCGCCTTCGCACTCTTCGAATACACCAAAATATCATCAATGAAAACAATCACAAAACGATCCAAGTAGGGCCGGAACACTCGGTTCATAAGGTCCATAAAAGCTGCTGGGGCATTAGTCAAACCAAAAGGCATCACCACAAACTCATAGTGACCGTACCTGGTCCGAAAAGCTGTCTTCGGTATATCCTCCTCTTTAACCCTTAACTGGTGATAGCCGGAGCGAAGATCAATCTTCGAGAAATACTGTGCTCCCTTGAGCTGGTCAAACAAATCATCAATCCGGGGTAGGGGGTACTTATTCCGAATAGTTACCTTATTCAATTGCCTGTAATCCACACACAATCTCAATCCTCCATCCTTTTTCTTGACAAACAAAACAGGTGCTCCCCAAGGTGACATACTCGGTCGAATGAATCCTATATCGACCAATTCTTGCAACTGGGCCTTAAGTTCCCTCAATTCGGCAGGTGCCATACGATAAGGAGTCTGAGAAATAGGCTGTGTACCTGGTAGAAGCTCAATCGTAAACTCAAGATCTCGGTGTGGGGGTAGTCCTGGCAACTCCTCGGGAAAAACATTGGGAAACTCCCGTACCACTGGTATATCCTCCGCCCTTTCTGGCGTAGCACGCGTATCCACCACATGAGCTAAGTAACCCTGACACCCCTTCCGTAACAGTTTGCTAGCCTCGAGTGCCGAAATAACTCCCGTAGGAAGTGCACGCTGATCCCCCTGAAATGTAGTCTCTGATAATCCGGGACTCCGAAAAGTCACTCTCCTATCGAAACATTCGATAGAAGCATGATGTCTCGTCAACCAGTCCATACCCAAGATCACATCAAAGTCCCGTAAATCTAAGAGTAACAAATCTGCCAGTAACTCCACCTGGCCTACCAGTACCGGACACTCTCTCAAAACCTGAGTCACTACCAACACCTCCCCAGTAGGTGTACTCACTCCTAACGCACAATCCAAAGTAGACACCTCCCTCTCCTTAACCAGACTACAACTCCGAGCTATAAATGAATGAGTAGCCCCGGGATCTATCAAAGTAAAAACAGTGTGACCAAGTATGGTGAGTGTACCTGTCACCACTCCCGGTGCTGACCTAGCCTCCTGCTGAGTCATCGCAAAAACTCGCGCCTGTGGTCCTGACGACCTACCGCGCCCTCTGGAACTGCTCGTGGCACCTCCGCCACCCCTAGGGCCTGCCGCCCCTGATACTGATGCAGTACTCCGCCCGGGTTCTGCTGCACCTCTGCCTGCTCCACCCTCCGTAGCTAACAATGGGCACTCCCGACGGAAATGTCCTCGCTCCCCACAATAGAAGCAAGTGTCTCTACCGGGTCCACCGGTATGCCTCCCTGTCGAAGCCACTGAAGTCGCACTCGCCTGAGGAGTCGGCTGTGACCTAGCTCCTCGAAATCCTGAGCCCTGGAAACTGCCTGGTCTGCCATACCGGGCTCCACCAGCCGATAGTGATCCACCAAAATTACCCCGTTTCGGGGGCCTCTGACTCGATGCTCCTGGGAATGACTGCTCTCGGCGTCGAACACTGCCCGAATACTGTGGTCGAGCAGGTAAACTGGCCTCCACCCTGACAGCAGCATCAGACAACTCCCGGAAAGTAGCAAAAGAGCCGGCTGTCACTATGGCCCTGATCTCTCCCCGGAGACCCAACTCAAACCGGCGGCACTTCTCCGCCTCAGTCGCCACAAATGCCGGAGCAAAACGAGATAGCATCTGGAACCTCTGCTCATACTCAGCAACTGTCAAGTTTCCTTGCTTCAAGTGAAGGAATTCCGCTTCCTTCGCATCCCTGAAAGAACGGGGATAGTACTGATCTAGAAACCGCTCCCGGAAAGTCTCCCAGGTCACGGTATGTGCATCCCAGCCGGACAGTTCCAGCGTGTACCACCACTCGTAGGCGGCTCCATCCAACAGAAAAGTGGCTAACAAGACCCGATCCTCGGGAGGACAGTGCATCACCCCAAAAATACGCTCGAGTCGGGTGATCCATCGGTGAGCTTCCTCAGGATCAGCCCCACCGCTGAACGTAGTAGCCCCAAGCCTCTGGGCTCTCTCGATCGAAGCGCTCTCAGTCCCTCTCGCCGCTTCATCTTCAGGTCGTGGAGGGGGTTCACGTCTCGGAGGCATGATCAATCGTACGCTGAAAGAGGCATAGAGTTAGTATAACAACCTAGACCCAACACAAATGGACACAACCTATGCTCTGATACCAATTGTCAGGACCCGTCCCAAATATCACCTCGATACTCGGGATGAACCCTGCTCCCGTCTGACAATCATACTTACAATGCCAAAAATGAACTTAATACTACTATAAGCATAACCATCAGACGAAGGAGTAAACATATACAACAGTAAGTCAGAGCACAGTTCTACAAAATGGGCACCAAAAGTCCTACAAGTCTAAGTCCGCAACGGAAGAACGTCGGAAGCCCTATGCCTCGAAATCTGCCTCAACGTTCACCCCAGCGCTATCACCACGACCTGGAGGGAAAATTAAAAACAAAAGGTGTGAGTGGACCAAAAGAAATGAAAGTTTTAAAACCGTTTATCAGCAAATCGAAGTAATGAACTAAAATCATTTGTTCCCTCCGGTTTAAAACCAGGCATGCCAATGAAGTATTAGAAAACCATAATATGAACATCATAAGAAACAGAGACACTATAAATACCATAAGAAACAGATACACTATAAAACATCATAAGAAACCAAAGTATAACCCGATCAAACCTGCTGGACCTATCCGAGTCTTTAAACTCAACCAGGCCTCACATATAAATCCGAGTCTTTAAACTCCCGAGTCTTTAAACTCAATAGGCCTATGGGGGTAATATCATAATATCCGAGTCTTTAAACTCCCGAGTCTTTAAACTCAATCCGGGCCCGTCCCCCATCAATATCAATCCGGGTCTTTAAACCCATATCCAGATCCAGCAAATCCAATCCATTTCCAGTGTAAAACCAATTCAAAATCCATCGCCAAATCCGAATTCGAAATCCCCGGTTCGAAGCCCTTCCGGCGTTCAGAACCGACATTCCGAACCCAAATCCGGAAAATCCATTTCCATACTAAAAACCATAAGAAATGCCTAATCATGTTTCATAACCCATTTACCATCATCAGAAAACATTTATAGGGTGAATTTCTCAAATATAGCATCAAAATCCGAAAACCGGCTTTTTCTCGAAAAACGTGCAAAACCCCGAAAATATCTCGAAAAACGTGCAAACATCCCAATCACGTATAACCATCATTTAAAGCATAAAAACACACATAGAATCATAAAACAGTAATTAAAACAGTTTGGCATGCTCGGAAATAAGAAAGAGTCCACTCACAGTGTACAACACGTCACTCGCGCTCCGTGCGCTCCTCAACCGTCTCTGGTGTCTCCCGTCCTGTCAATAGATACCAAATAGGGTCACAATAACATCAAGGATACCTTCCCTATTTTCCCCAATTTTTCGGGAATTTAATAATATTTTAATCCTAAATCTTAAACCGCACGGATTCCCGAACCATTCCATAACACCGTCCGATTAACCCGAAAACTGTACCATTGGACTCCTTAGGACATTTAGAGTTAAACTCATGTTGGACGCTTAACCGGATTCCTCCCCACGCGCCCCCACGCGCCGCCCAAAGTGGCTGCGCGTGGGCCTCACGCGCCTGCTACAGTCCACCTTCAACCTCGAGTCACCCGGTTCAACACAGTTGAACCGGCGTGACCGGTTCTCCGCCGTTCACCCACCATTCTTCTCCATTTCAATACCACTAGCTTCGTCCAGTTCCCTGAAATCAAACCCAGTCCTAAAATCCAGAAATCACGGCCTAGAACCCTTCGTCTTCAACCTCGAAAAACCTTGCCCGTGAGCTCTGTTTTCCTTCCCGGCCGTCCACAGCTTCCCCCTTCACGGTGGTGATACCAGCACCACCCTAGGACCTTACTTAGTCCTACCCAACTCACAGAATCCGTCGATTCATCCCCGAAGTCCACGACTTCACGTTTGAAACTCACGGCTAAAACAGGGTACAACGGACCAGCCGTCGAACCACCAGCCACCGTGAACCTCCCGTCACGGCAACCACCACAAACGACGCCTAAGACCTTCCTAAACAACACCCTGACCTCCTAATCCCTCGACTCTAAGCCCATCATCACGACTTTGTAATTGAAAATCCACGAAAAACAGAGTAAACGAGCTTACCTTTCAATTCCGGCGCCGCCGTGAGAACCGTCACCCACCACGGTGCTCGTGGGACTCCCCTCAACCTCCTGAGTCTCCTACCGCCCTGGTTTGCCTCACCACACGGCATAACAGCCTCCACCGTCCACGGTCTCCTCTGTTTTCCTCAAATGTTCGCCGCACCACCACCGTGCCGCCGTGCACGATTCCAGTCCCAAAACACGATCAGCACCTTACCCACATCTCTCTGTCACTCTCACCAGTCACTCCTCACTCTCCCTAGCCTCTAGATCGATCACCGCCTCACCCAAACTCCTCTCTGTTTTCAGTTTCCTTCGAATTGGTGCACGGTTCAAAAATGTCCAAGTGTGGCCGTGCACACTTAAGTTCCTCCTAGAACCATCTAGGGTCCCCCACGTGTCCATCAGCAATTGGTCATCCCAAAAATATCTGCCACTTGCCCTTATCTGATTGGGCTGAGGAAAAATGACCAAAATGCCCCTCCTGCACAAAATTACCATTTTGCCCTCAGACTTTCCAGACCCGTATCTTTTCCGTCCGACGTCCGATGACAGCGTGCCGCCTGTCGTTGAACTCAGGACGTCGAGACCTATCCAACGGTCCTCGGTCTACGTGAAAATCACACATCCTCCAAAAAGTCAACATTTACGGTAACGCCCCCAACCTTCCGTACATCATAACTTTTCCTCCGGTTGTCTGAATCGAACCTGCCACCTGTCTACGGACTCGTGACGTCCTAACCTACGTCACGGTCAAGGGCTAACACTCATCCAATCAATCGTACAAAAAGTCAACTTTTTGTTTACTATTCACAAGGGCAAAATCGTCCTTTTCACAAAACTTCACAGAAATTACATTTTTACCCTTCCCGTAGGTACGGGTTGTTACAGTTCGAATGATGAACAGTGGCCGGAGGTCCTTCGATTGTTCATCCTTGATCGTGAGGATTGAGGTAATGTTTCAAGTAATTGATGTTACAGAACCCTAATTGAGCTTATAACGAAACTCACTGAATGTTCAATTGATGAAAACAGTGTGGAATTGACAGAAAACCAAACGGGTCTGATCACGGGTTAAACGACCCGTTTACCAGATAAACGGGTTGAGACGACAGCACTGTAGCTGGCGCGTTGGTTTCACGCGCAGCCACTCACGGCGGCGCGTGAGGGCGCGTCCGGCCTAGTCTCAAGGTGAGGTCAACATGACTTTTGATCCTCTCAGTGTAACGAACATTTTGACGTTGATTTCGATGAAATCAGATATTGTTTCGATAATGTTCCGCGTATCCGAAGTTTTGTTTTACGAGTTAAATACGTATTTAAATTCCGGAAAAATTGGGGAAAATTATATGATGTATTTTGAGATGTTAGTAACCCTCTATAATGATTTTGGGCAGGAGTTGTGATTTCCAGATTTTACGGAAAAACGTGCAGCTCGGAAACGAACCGTTTTGAACGGTGTGTGTGAGTGGACTTTTGTTTTCTAACCGTGATGCATGCATATATGATTTAAAATGCTTTATTATATGATTTGATATGCTTTGGCATGATTGGTATTTCAATTCGGTGATTTCTCGGTTTTGTGATTACTATATTATTATATTCGGGCACAATTTTCGAGAAATCATGAAATTGGTTAAAAATGATATTGTGGGCGTGAGAACCCAAGTAAATAATGATTTTGACTCGGAATTGGAGTTACATGTGAATTTGATGAATTTGATAATTTTTGGTATCCTCGTGATTTTGTGATTATTTTAATCAGTCTTTCGGGCACGTTTTACGAGGAACGTGCAAATGATGTTTTTGGGCTAGGCCCGGATTGAAAATGATGTTTTGACTCGGGTTATGAGTCAGGAAGTTGAAAAGGATATTTGGACTCGGATTATGAGTCAGTGATTGATTTCATGGATTTACGTGATCGTGGCAACTCGAGTTTACGGTTGCACGGATTTACGTGATATTGATATTTTGGGCTTGAGACCCAATGGAATTGTGATTTTGGTTGGAATTGTATTTCCATGTGATGACATGATGATATTGATGATTTTTGGATTTATAAAGTAAATCGGGACTTGGGGCTGAGACCCTGTGTTGATATATGATTTGGTTTTTAATGCAGCTGTTTTTCACTGGTTTTTGTGATGGTGATATGTTGCGGATATTTAGGGCTTTCGGGAGAAAATATGTTTTTCCCCGGAGTGCACCCTGGAGATAACGCTCGCCTTCGGGATGGAAGTGTTTACCCCGAAGAGGTCACGTAGCACGATCTTTGTCTTGCAGCCCAGGGGTGGCTTGACTCAGATCAGATGTGCTGGATTATATGGATCGGTAAGTGATGTGTTCACGAGATCCGGATCGTCGGCTGGTGAGGTTTTTCCCAGCGACGGATTGCTGACTGATGATGTGTTCACAGCAGCGGATGCTCGGATTTTGAGCGGTCCTTGAGCCTATTGATATGCACGCGTTGCAGGGATAAACGTGACTCTAAGCAACAGGATATGGAAATAAGTCCCGTGGATTATGGAAAATGATTTTGAGGAAACCGTGGTTTAGCGGTTAAAATGATTTAAAGAAACTGTGAACTTTTTTGAGATGTTAAACTGATTTGGTGAACATGAGTTTTTGTGGACCATGAGAAAATATGTTTTGATTTTATCGGTCCACTGTTCATACTTGAATGATTTCATACTATTACTCATGTTTTACGATATGCATGCAAGTTTGTGAAAACTGGAGGGTAAGAATGTATTTTGGTAAATGTTTTTATAAGAGGTCATTTTTGTCCACTCACACCTTTTCTGTTTTGTTAACCCTTCAGGTCATGGCATGTTGATCGAGGCTATTCTAGAGGTGGAGGTATGTGCGGGCACAGGCGCAAAAATTCCCTTGTCTGGCAGGTATTGAAGGGTAGTTTCGGACTTTCAGTTGACTTGTCAGACGGGAGCAGGACCGAGTACGGTTTTTGACGTCCAGTTGGGACGGGTCCTGTCAAGTTGGTATCAGAGCACTAGGTTGCTGATGCTGTTGCCATGCCATACCTCCGGAATGTGAGCCTCGTGCGCGACCTAGTAGTGAGATGGGTATATTAGGGTATTTGAGACCTTGTGATTAATCTCGGAATGTAATTGACCTTGGTTTGTGGGTCAGATATTAATTTGTGTAACTACGGCTTACTAATTGTTGAATCGGTATTCTTGTGGGTCCTAGGATTTGTTGGATCCAGAGGCTGGGAAGGTAGCACAATTGGGTAGGTTGGACCCAGGATGAGATTATTCTCAGTAATTCCTTGTGCGAAATGTGAGTTCCCAACGTCTAGAGTGTGTTGGGGTATTCCTAGGTTTGGAATGTGGTATTGATGTGGTTCACCGGCGGTAATTTGCTGGGTGACCGGGTATGCCAGGGATGGCATAGATGAATGAGTCAAGAATTCGGTTAGGACTCGAGATGAGTCATGGTAATATCTTAAGTCTCAAGAGCTGTCGGGTTTTGAGGGACCCTAGGTAGTAATCGCGGAACCTAAGGCGGGATGTTTGGTTCGGAAATGTGTGCTGGTGGGTGGTTTGACTCTTAATGACTTTTCGAAGTCGAGACCGAGTGACGATTGTGTCAGGTCTAGTCATGTCAGCTTTATTTGTGGAACTGCAATCCACAGTCGAGGTTGGTACATGTCGATGGAATCCCAGAGTGGGGATACATGGTAGTTGTACGTGTACTTGATTCCATTGGATGTGGAGTCTCGATAGTGATGTCTGGTGGTTGGGTCTGCACAAGTCTGTGGCAGGCACTAATACCGAGAGTGGTTGTTGAGAATCGGGGGGACGTCAGGGGACGTTTCTTTTTCTCACATGAGTTGTCAAGGTGACTGTACCCAGAGTTGTTAGGTGCGAAGGAGGCAGAGTTTCTCCTATTCGAGCAGAGGTACGGGGTCGTCGCTTGTTATGAGCGGAGATCCAAGGTTGTCAGTTTTGCACACGGTGTGCTCATACTGATACTGTTGTCTGTGTACTGGTGTGGGTGCCGGTGTGGTGCTGACGATGAGTCACGAGTCGGGTTGTGACATCGTCGAGTTGGGTATGTGTCAGTAACCAGTCCAAAAGGGACACGTGGTTGGTGTCCGAGTCCGATGGTTCCAACATGGTTGGACCTACGGAATCATGAGAGGTTGTGTTTGAAGAGGATTGCGGGTTTTCCGCATGGGGATTAGGTATTCTGAAGTCATCAGGGGTGACTTCTTATTTTCTGCTTGGTGGCAGATAATGTTGGGTTACATGGCATGGGGAGTGCAGTGAGTTTTGTTTGCATCCACGTAGGATGAATATTGGTGTCATTGTTTTGGATCATCCTTGGTTTTCCGTAGGTGGGATGGCAAGGATAGATACGAGGTAATCAGTAAGGGTGTAAGACCCTGTGGTTCCTAGTTGTTGACTGTGTGGATCCTAGGTGGATCGGGTTAGTGATGTCGTGGACTTTGGGCATTGTGACGATCTAGAATCGTGATCTTCACGGTCGGCTGACGTCGTAATGGATCTGGGTCATGATTTCGATGATCCAGATTGGGTGAGAGTTTATCACTCTTACGTCGGTATGTGAGTCATAAATGACGGGACTGAACTTCTTTTCGAAGTGGAGCCCCTTATGGTATGTTACTCGAGCGAGTAGGTTTTCGACGGGGTCGAATTTGGTCAGCCTTAGAGTTGTGACGGATGGGATTGGCTGCCTTATGAAGTCCATCGGATGTAATGTGTTACTCGCTTGAACTGGTAACCGATAGGTTCGGTTTTGGTGTGTCCGAGTGGACGTGAACGAGATTTCAGGTTTTGGAATCGAAATTCTGGGTGACGATTCAGGATTCGATTTTAGAACTTGAAAGTGGAATACTGGATTTGGGTGCGGAATGATTATTCCAAATGCTAGCTTACGGAATAATAATTTCGGATTCAGATTTGGACTAAAAACTGTGATGTATGGGTTTGGATTCGGGATTTCTTACGAAATTGCGGATTCGAATTTGAAGTTGGAACTAGATGTTGGGTGGAGTTTCGATTTGTCTCTTGCTGGTTTGGGCAAATGGACTCCATTATTTTAACGTGGTTGGCTATGACCTAGGTGGTTGTAGTCTGGTTAAGGGATAGATGTACGTACCTTATACGTGGTTTGGGGTACGATATTTTGCAGACTTGTGGTGGCCGGGGTTGATGTGAATCCCGGGAGAACTAGGCGTTCTTCCCTGTGGACACGTTGATGTGTCATTTTGAGTGTTGTCTTTTGGCGAGGTGTTTTTGAGTAGCATAGGACAAGGATTGTCGATGGTAGCTAAACCCTCAGGCTTTTTACTTTTTCCTTACCTGGTTTGGGATCGACCATATTGGTCTATGGGTCGAGTACTGGGGTCCAGCTGTAGGATCTTGCTTGGTGTACGATGTACTGTATCGTATGGACGAGGGTACTTGATACCTAGTGACGGTACATGGGATGTACCAGTGTTGTGTCGATAAACGTGTTGGTGTTTGGCTTAGTTCCAATACCATTGGTTTTGGTTGTGAACGTGAACTGGACATTGAACACGATGCACTGGGCAGAGTGATTCTGATTATTACAGTGATTGTTTGAGCAGGTGCTCTTAGCCAAGGTTGGCTAGTATAACTCTAGTGTTGAGCTGTGTGATTACTGCTAGGCTTGTGTTCAACGTGTTCCAGATGCACCGTCTGATTGAGTGGGGTGACGGTATGCGTATACTCAGGATGAGTGAGTTGGTGGTTGGTGTGACCGCAAGTTGCTTTGTGGCGAGATGTTACCTTGTCGTGACCTTACCAGCATCTGGGATCGCTGAGGGGGTGACAGTTGTGGTTACTGCTGTTGGTATTTGTCGCAGGATTGAGTTTGCCCTACGAGGGGAGATCATGTTGATGATCTTATGCTACATTGACGGACGTTGTAGTATGGTGTGTTGTCACTGATTTGTTACTGGTTGGCGCTTTGCTAGAGTGGTAAAGCTTAATAGTGACAGTTTGGCTTGTAGTGTCAGCATGGACTGACTAGTGAGTTTTGGTGACTCTCTATGAGAGCGAAGATCAGGGCACATTAGTGAGTATGTGGGGCTGTCAAGCTGAAGGAGTCAGCTTAACGGTGACATTGCCAATTTCTGGTAATTAATTTCATTCGAGGTGGTCGAGTGTAGTCAGTACGACGTGCATCTGTGATGTGACGTCTGAGTGCAGACGAGTTCTGTGTTGGCTAGTGGGTGTACAGGTGTACACATGTTGTGTGGCCATTTGTTATCCACGAGGTAGTTATGGAATACGAGTAGTTGGAATTTCGGGGACGAAATTCTTTAAGGAGGGAAGGTTGTAATGACCCGTCCCGAATATCGAGATTGAATATTAACTAATTATGATTTAGAATGACTAATCGGGGATTAGTTGAGTGAAATCGGACGAAACGTGCTAAATGACCGTTTTGCCCCTGGCGTGGGCAAAATGTTGACTTTTAGTTCGGGCAGTCAAATGGACTTTGGCCGATGACTGTGAGGGGTATTTTGGTAATTTGGCATAATAGGGGCCAAATGTTGACTTTTTGATCGGGAGGTCCGATGGACGAGGGCCAAGGACCGTTACGTAGGTCTCGTCGATACGAATTCAATGACAGGCGGCATGCCGAAATCGGAGATTCGACGACGAAGTTATGGTCACGGAATCGGGCTCGATTAACCGAACGAACCGGAAATAAAATAATATTATAATAATGAACAGTACCCTGCGACTGAACACAATTGGATGAGTGACAAGTGTCACGCATCCCCTAAAATCAGGCATTAAACCAGATCCCATGTTTTGGGGAAGACACAATTATGATGTTTTATTAATTAATTAATCCTAATTATTTTTAATTCCTCCATTAATCTCTTTTGTTCTTCAAACCGTGTAAAATTTGGGAAGAAAATTGGAGAGTGTTAGCTGCCATCTCTAACTGGTTTTGAGGGCAAAATCAAGTGCTTGTTGAGGCTAACTCAACTGGGTAAACACGGGAGATTGAGAGTGAGCTGGGAACTGAAATTCGAAAATTGGGTTTTTGGGAGGAAAAATCGAATTGGAAGAATTGAGCTGTGATGATCGAATTGGAGATTGGAAATAGCTTCCTGAGGTTGAGACGAGTTGTTTCAAATCCAAAACGAGAGGAATTCATGCCCAATTGGCTCTGAACGGGTTTGGTAACAGTGAGGAACTTCGAGCTTGAGTCGCGGAGATCGAGCAGTGAATTGTTGAAATTGAGCTGGGGATTATCTTCCTGAGGATCCCACGATGCTTCTGGAAGGATCAATTGAAGGAAAACACTGGAGATTGATGAAGCTCCATGGTTGCACAGTGCACGGATGTTCGAGTTTGAGTCGTGGAGTTTGAGCCATGAATTGATCCAATTGAGTTGGGGGAAAGGTTTACCTGAGATCAATGAAGCTTCTTGATGAATCAATTTAGGAAAATCATGTGGAATTGAGGGAGTTCGAATGATGATAAGTGGCCGGAGGTCCTTCGATTGTTCATCCTTGATCGTGAGGATTGAGGTAATGTTTCAAGTAATTGATGTTACAGAACCCTAATTGAGCTTATAACGAAACTCACTGAATGTTCAATTGATGAAAACAGTGTGGAATTGACAGAAAACCAAACGGGTCTGATCGCGGGTTAAACGACCCGTTTACCAGATAAACGGGTTGAGACGACAGCACTGTAGTTGGCGCGTTGGTTTCACGCGCAGCCACTCACGGCGGCGCGTGAGGGTGCGTCCGGCCTAGTCTCAAGGTGAGGTCAATATGACTTTTGATCCTCTCAGTGTAACGAACATTTTGTCGTTGATTTCGATGAAATCGGATATTGTTTCGATAATGTTCCGCGTATCCGAAGTTTTGTTTTACGAGTTAAATACGTATTTAAATTCCGGAAAAATTGGGTAAAATTCTATGATGTATTTTGAGATGTTAGTAACCCTCTATAATGATTTTGGGCAGGAGTTGTGATATCCAGATTTTACGGAAAAACGTGCAGCTCGGAAACGAACCGTTTTGAACGGTGTGTGTGAGTGGACTTTTGTTTTCTAACCGTGATGCATGCATATATGATTTAAAATGCTTTATTATATGATTTGATATGCTTTGGCATGATTGGTATTTCAATTCGGTGATTTCTCGGTTTTGTGATTACTATATTATTATATTCGGGCACGATTTTCGAGAAATCATGAAATTGGTTAAAAATGATATTGTGGGCGTGAGAACCCAAGTAAATAATGATTTTGACTCGGAATTGGAGTTACATGTGAATTTGATGAATTTGATAATTTTTGGTATCCTCGTGATTTTGTGATTATTTTAATCAGTCTTTCGGGCACGTTTTACGAGGAACGTGCAAATGATGTTTTTGGGCTAGGCCCGGATTGAAAATGATGTTTTGACTCGGGTTATGAGTCAGGAAGTTGAAAAGGATATTTGGACTCGGATTATGAGTCAGTGATTGATTTCATGGATTTACGTGATCGTGGCAACTCGGGTTTACGGTTGCACGGATTTACGTGATATTGATATTTTGGGCTTGAGACCCAATGGAATTGTGATTTTGGTTGGAATTGTATTTCCATGTGATGACATGATGATATTGATGATTTTTGGATTTATAAAGTAAATCGGGACTTGGGGCTGAGACCCTGTGTTGATATATGATTTGGTTTTTAGTGCAACTGTTTTTCACTGGTTTTTGTGATGGTGATATGTTGCGGATATTTAGGGCTTTCGGGAGAAAATATGTTTTTCCCCGGAGTGCACCCTGGAGATAACGCTCGCCTTCGGGATGGAAGTGTTTACCCCGAAGAGTTCACGTAGCACGATCTTTGTCTTGCAGCCCAGGGGTGGCTTGACTCAGATCAGATGTGCTGGATTATATGGATCGGTAAGTGATGTGTTCACGAGATCCGGATCGTCGGCTGGTGAGGTTTTTCCCAGCGACGGATTGCTGACTGATGATGTGTTCACAACAGCGGATGCTCGGATTTTGAGCGGTCCTTGAGCCTATTGATATGCACGCGTTGCAGGGATAAACGTGACTCTAAGCAACAGGATATGGAAATAAGTCCCGTGGATTATGGAAAATGATTTTGAGGAAACCGTGGTTTAGCGGTTAAAATGATTTAAAGAAACTGTGAACTTTTTTGAGATGTTAAACTGATTTGGTGAACATGAGTTTTTGTGGACCATGAGAAAATATGTTTTGATTTTATCGGTCCACTGTTCATACTTGAATGATTTCATACTATTACTCATGTTTTACGATATGCATGCAAGTTTGTGAAAACTGGAGGGTAAGAATGTATTTTGGTAAATGTTTTTATAAGAGGTCATTTTTGTCCACTCACACCTTTTCTGTTTTGTTAACCCTTCAGGTCATGGCGCGTTGATCGAGGCTATTCTAGAGGTGGAGGTATGTGCGGGCACAGGCGCAAAAATTCCCTTGTCTGGCAGGTATTGAAGGATAGTTTCGAACTTTCAGTTGACTTGTCAGACGGGAGCAGGACCGGGTACGGTTTTTGACGTCCAGTTGGGACGGGTCTTGTCAGGTGTAACGCCTGATTCCGACATCCGAGGAGGAAGTTATGATGTTCGGAAAGTTGAGGGCATAACCGTAATTTGGTTAAAATAGGGGGAAAGTTGACTTTTCGTACGAACGGGTTTTGACACGTTGACCTAGGATCATTAGATAGATCTCGTCCTCCTGAGTTCGATGACAGGCGGCACGTATTCATCGGACTTACGATGTGTGAGTTACGGGTCTAGGAAGGTAGTGGCAAAACCGTAAACTTGACTTACAAGGAAGACTCGGGAGTTTAAAGACTCGGATATTATTGAGGCCTGGATTGAGTTTAAAGACTCGGGAATTTAAAGACTCGGATAGGTCCAGCAGGTTTGATCGGAAAATGATGAATTGATATCCATGGTTTATGATAAGGTTTTATGATGCTTATGATATGGTTTCTATAACTGTTTTTATAGTGTTTCTGTTCTTATGGTGAGGTTTTGTGAATTATACTGTTTTTAAAATGATTCTGTAAATGTTTTATGGCGATTGATTGATAACTGTTTTCATAACTGGGTTATGCATGTGGTTTCAAAACGGAGGGCTAAACTCGGTTTTCTTATAAAATGGTTTTGGGAATTTTTCTTTATTTATGGTCCACTCACACCTTCTGTTTTAAATGGCCCTCCAGGTCGTGGAGCTAGAGAGGGGTTTCGGCGTCGAGGCAGCGTCTGAGGCATAGAAGTCACGAAAGGGATCCCGAAGTGTTTTAAATTTTCCGTGTGCGTGTACTCTTTGTATCGGTTTTTCCTTTATTTTGTATGTAGAACTATGCTCTATACACTTTCATTTCGGGATATGTTGTTTGGTTTCTCCTGCGTCTGACTGAATACTTTGGTGGTTAGAGTGAATTTACTTTTGTGTGTGTCAGGGTGTCAGACGGGAGCAGGATTTACCTCGGTTTTCGGGGTGAAACCGGGGTGGGTCCTGACAGTGAGTACGATGTGGAGTTCGAAAGAGTGCATAGGCTTCGCATTGAATAAGTTGATTCAAGCACCTCATCTAAGCTAAAAACGTTAAACTTAAGCGCTTGTCGGGAGACAACCCAATGGATGAGACTACAATAGATTTGCATTCTCTTCCCTTATCTTTTTATTTTTCGTTTATTTTTATTTTCATTTTATTTTCGTAAAACTCTATCCCATACTTGATTCTATGCTTTTACTTTGATACATTGAGGAATGTCGGATTTTAGTGTGGGAGGGGGGTTTACAATTTTGTGGCTTTATTTTAAAAAAAAATGTTTAAAAAAACAAAAAAAAGTTTTCCCAAAAAAAAAAATGTTTTTGTTGTTTTACAAAAATGTTTCTCAAACGTTTTTCAAAAAAAAAAAATTAAAAATTTGCTTTCAAAATAAATTAAAAAAAAAATTTGTTTGCTTTAAAAAAATTGTTTGTGCAAGTAATTCATTCTATTCATGTGGTACTATTTAAGTGCTTTTATTGTTGATATATGTGAGCATTTTTTTCACATATACTTTGAGTGAAACCCTGTTTCATGAGTGAAATAGATTATGAGTGCATCGATTGTGAGATAATCTTAACTTGTTCCAAACATGCACAGACTTAGTTGTGCTAAAACCCAATCAGGGCTTAGTTGTTTTTTAATTAGTTGTTTTAAAAAGAAAAAGAAAAAGAAAAAGAAAATAATAATTGTGTTGTCAATTCTTATTTCGTTTTGGTATTTTCTAGGGACGGGCAAAGTCTAATAGTAGATGTATTTGATAAGCCTTCAATTAAGCATCATTTTATACCATTTATACTTATATTTTAATTTTTAAATATCAAAAAATAGTAGAAAATAATATATTTTGTGAGAAATGTACGGAATTGGATTAAACTTGGAATTACGAAAATTTAGGCGAAAGAATCACCTCAATCGGAGTTATATTAAATAAGTTATGATCGAATGAAGGGAAGCCACCAAAGAGGGTAAGGAAATTCGGTAGCATGCTACGAAACCAATCCCAACAGTTGAAGAACAGTGTCGGAAGCCGCCTGCTGAACTGCCGATAATAAGTTCGGAGCACGCGTCCCGAGTTCTTCTACACATGTTTGGTGCGCATGCACCGACCCACCATACCCTTGCTTTAGCACGCTTCCATCGAGTTGAGGAAACCTTGCCTTATTTTTGCCTCCATTCAGCGCGAGTCCACCGAACTTAATTTCCAGCACCGAACTTAATTTCCAGCACCTATTTCCTTATTTTTTGAGGAAAATTGTCCAATTCACCCTTGGATTTTTTTTTTATCTAGGAAACCTTTTTAATTAGGTTTTATATTATCTTCTTAATTAGGATTTTTATTACCTTATTTCTTTATAACTTCAATTTCATTAGTTTAATACTTTTCCTTTTAGAATTTAAATTAAACTCTTATTTATTTGAGGATTAATTTTCTCTTATAAATATATGGGCTTATGCTAATTGTAAAAATGTCGCTCATTCTTTGTATCAAAACTCTACTCAACCAATTTTCCCCTTTCATTATATTCAAGATTTCTAGTGTAAGACTAATTACACCATACTTCACCTTTTACACCTTCATTCGTGACTAAGTTGAGGAGCCCTCACTTGTCTCACCAAAAAGTGTGTAATCACTTGGTATTCATAGGGAGCCCCAAAGAGAAAAAGTATAACTCGGCCTCTTTACCTTGTCGTTATTTCTTATTCTTGAATATTGGTTATATGAATTGATTTTTAACAATATTCTTGGTTTTATGATTTGTATTGCTTCAATATTCTATGTGTTCTACGATTCTAGTTTTTGTTATACTCGTGTGTTCGCGCTTAATGCTTGACTAGATATAGGGATCCCCAAGTCTAGGTCATTGAAAGTGTCATCGGTAGCCTTGGGTACGTACTTAAGAGAATATGCAAGTAACTCATAAGATTAAGATTATTGGATTTCGTAGATTGAAATTAATACAATCATGAATGAGTTAGGTTAAAGATGAGCTGGCCATGTAAATAATAAATTAGGATAGTTTAGGTTAGTTAACCCCCCCCCCCCCCCCACCCCAATAATTAATCAATCAAACGATAATCATGCTTAGGTACCCTCAATCCCCTATTAAGAATAATCTCTATTTACCAATGTTACATCTACAAAAAAAAGGTTTTTAATTGCATACATTTCCTGAAGTGTTGAGTGTGACTTTGTGTTTACTTTAATGCTTAGTTTTTGCGTATCAATTTTTAGTGCCGTTACCGAGGATTGAAAAATCTTTTGTTTGATTTCGTTTGTGTAAATATTTTTATAATGTAAATATCATACTTGTGCATAAATACTATACTTGTTTGTAAATATCATATTTGACTTCCAGTACATGTAAATATTCTCAGTTTGTTTTGCATATTCCTTTCTATAACTCATCTTCGTTCCATATACATATTCTCAACTACCTTTCTCGAGGGAACCCTCAATATTCAATTCACGTAATCTAAGGCCCATGAACTACACTTGGGGACACCCTTGTCAAGGAGATAGCGCATGAACTTGACCCTCAAATTCAAGATGGATTGAAGCCTTACCTAGAGGCAACTAGTGAGTATGATGTGGAGTTCGAAAGAGTGCATAGGCTCCGCATTGTATGAGTTGATTGAAGCACCTCATCTAGGCTAAAAACGTTAAACTTAAGCGTTTGTTGGGAGGCAACCCAATAGAGGAGACTACAATAGATTTGGATTATCTTCCCTTATCTTTTTATTTTTCATTTATTTTTATTTTCATTTTATTTTCGTAAAACTCTATCTCATACTTGAGTCTATGCTTTTACTTTGATACATTGAGGAATGTCAGATTTTAGTGTGGGAGGGGGGTTTATAATTTTGTGGCTTTATTTAAAAAAAAATGTTTTAAAAAAAAAAAATGTTTCCCTTTGTTGTTTTACAAAAATGGTTTTCAAACGTTTAAAAAAAATTAAAAAATTTGTTTTCAAAATAAATTAAAAAGAAATTTCGTTTGCTTTAAAAAAGTTGTTTGTGCAAGTAATTCATTCTATTCATGTGGTACTATTTAAGTGCTTTTATTGTTGATATATGTGAGCAATTCTTTCACATATACTTTGAGTAAAACCCTTTTTCATGAGTGAAATAGATTATGAGTGCATCAATTGTGAGATAATATTAACTTGTTCGAAGAATGCACGGACTTAGTTATGCTAAAATCCAATCAGGGCTTAGTTGTTTTTTAATTAGTTTTTTTAACAAAGAAAAAGAAAATAATAATTTTGTTGTCAATTCTTATTTCGTTTTGGTACTTTCTAGGGACTGGCAAAGTCTAAGTGTGGGGGTATTTGGTAAGCTTTCAATTAAGCATCATTTTATACCATTTAAGCTTATATTTTAATTTTTAAATATCAAACAATAGGAGAAAATAATATATTTTGTGAGAAATGTGCAGAATTGGGTTAAACTTGGAATTGCGAAAAATTTAGGCGAAAGAATCACCTCAATCGGAGTTATATTGAAGAAGTTATGATCGAATGAAGGGAAACCACCAAAAAGGGCAAAGAAATTCGGTAGCATGCTAGCGAACCAATCCCAACAGTTCAAGAACAGTGAGTGCGCATCCTGAATGCATGTACACATGTTTGGTGCGTGTACACCGACCCACCTTACCCTTGCTTCAGCCCGCGTCCAACAATTTTGTTGCTTCCATTCAGCGCGCGTCCACCAAACTTGATTCCAACTTACCTTTTGCTCGTTGAATGTCATTTGACCTCCGAAAATCCTTCCCATTTTCGGCGCCCTTCCACCGAAATGCCTCCTATTTAATTTCCTGCTCCTATTTCCTTCATTTTTGTGGAAAATTGTCCAATTCAAGCTTGAATTTGTTTCCTTTTTATCTAGGAAACCTTTTTAATGAGGTTTTATATTACCTTTTTAATTTGGATTTTTATTACCATATTTCTTTAGGACGTCAATTTAATTAGTTTAATCCTTTTCCTTTTACAATTTAAATTGTAAACTCCTATTTAATTGAGGATAATTTTTCTCTTATAAATAGATAGGCTTAGACTAATTGTAAAAAGGTCGTCGCTCATTCTTTATATAAAAACTCTACTCAACCAAATTTCTCCTTTCATTATATTCAAGATTTCAAGTGTAAGAATAATTACACCATACTTCACTTTCTACACCTTCTAGTCAAAGGGCCTCGAAGAGGGGTAGTTCCTGGTCACTTGTTTGTTGCCACTAGTAGGATCCTTTCCTCTACTATAGTGGCAACATCGGATGGCCCTCTAAGGGTAGCAAAGGATCCTACTATCACAACAGCCCTAATTTCATCTTGTAAGCCCAATTCAAATTGTTGGCACTTATCTGCTTCAGTTGCCACAAACACCAAGGCAAAACAGGGAAACGCAGGAACTCCACTTCCCTTGCTGTAAACGCAGGAACTCAACTTCCATTTCTTTACTGAAAGAGCGATGTCAAAATTGATCCATGAATCTATATTGAAATGTCCACCAAGTCAAAGTGTAGGCATCCTAGCCCTTCATCTACATCCCACGCCAACACCGATAAGTATAGCCACCTAACTGGAATGTGGTTAATTGCACCATGTCCTTCAGTGGACATCGCACGACCTCAAAGATTCTTTCCATATGAGTAACTCATTCATTTGCCATTTTCGGGCTCACCTTGCCCATAAGAATAGTAGCTCATACTCATTGAGCTCTCTCAATATCTGTGCCCTCTCTAACTCGAACTGTCTCAACTTCAAGTCGTGCACGCAGATCTTGTCTCGGAGGCATAGTCATATCTTTTTCCTATAATAATGCACCTTAATACATACCTTGCAGCCTGAAAATGCAATCAACAAACATTAAACCTATACTTGGATACCAAGTTGATAAGATCTTTCCCGAAAACACTTTGATAATCGTGAAAGGTCATGCTCTCGTCAGACAGTCAACACTAAAAGTCAAAACTAACCACAAAGTTACCACACGAAAATGATAAACCGACCAAATATCAGAGAAATGATACTTTAGATAATTGTTCACGCTACCAAAATCAACTAATAGATGGTACGTACGCATAGTATACGTAATATACAACTCAAAACACCAAAGGCAACCCTAAAGAGGGCACATCAAAACGATAAAAAGTGTGAGTAGGCAAAATGAACATTTTGTAAATATACTTAAGATACATAAATATTTTACCCTTCATTTTCTAAAACCCATACATGCACATAGTAAACTAAAACAGTCAAATCTTAATCAAAACAAATCCTAAATCGTGGTGTCCACGGAATCACGAAATACGAGTAAATTTTTTTTGTAAATTAAACCAATATCAGTAAATCAAATCAATACAAAAATATCAAGGCACAAACACAATAAACAAACACAAGCAACCAATCCTCGATGCCCGAATATCAATCACCATAAGCAAATCACACTATCGGTAGGCAATCCACTCGGGAAAATAGAGCTGAGCTCTGGACGACCAATTAGAGACTTGCGAAAATAGATTCGAGCTCTAGACGTTTGAGTTTGAATCCAATAGCCAGTCTCAGAACGAATCTATGCTTTGGACTTCTGAGAATTTACCATATCCCAAGATGGTTGCTATTGAACGATTAATTCACAAAATCGAGAAAAACACATATAATCGACTTAAAAACAAATCAACCATTTCAAAACCCGAGCCTTAGCCCAAAACACCACAAACTACATATTCCAAATCAATTGATAATTCCAAAAAAAAAAATCATCAAATAATCATTTGAAAAACATAGTCAAACCATTGCAACATAAATCATATAATAAAGCAATTAAAATATTAAAATATGCATGCATAATAATTTATTTAAAATAACAGTCCACTCAAAGTCTTTCCTCACGGTTCAATTCTAAACTGGGCGTTCTTCTCCAGTTCCAAGAGCTGTGTTTCATGCCAAAAATCATACTCACAGGTTACAAAAGTCCCATGTAACCTCACAATACAATCCCTAATTCCTAGAACTTAAATACAAATTTTAATACCTAAACATACACTTCAGACACCAAAAACTACCCCGAGATAGTGTATGATCGACTCGAAACCTGCGCCAAAACGTCTATAACATCGAAGGCATTGAAAATGAGTTAACTGTATCTCGAGACAAGGTGGCACATGCCCGTATGTGCCACTGTCATCTGCGTACGTGTGGGCATCATGCGCCAGCATAGGTCACATCTGTTCTCTAGTCGGGTAGACTCGAGGACCTACACGTAGGACCTGACCCAAGCGACTTGAACAGGGTCGAAATCCATTTTTTATTGTCCACTTTTATCCCTTAAATTGTCTATCTTCATCTAATCCAACCTAGGAGAAGTCTATGGCCTCAAAACCTCAAAAACAAAAACGTACATTGATTTCCAAGGCCCGAACATCATCCACTGTTTTCAAGCCTTCCCACGTGCCAAACTTTGAGTTCCTTGGTGTTCTTGGACCCTAGAAACTTAAGGAATCTAGTAGGAATCCTACCTCAAAGTTTGGATACCTCAAAATGACTAGGGCTCACGGGTGCAAGTTTTTCGGTTATCCAAAATTGCAGTTCTTCCTCCTCTTTCTTCCTCTCTCCCTGTTTTCTCTTCCTTTCTCTTCCCCCTCTCTCTCTTGCTGGTTCTGGTTCTAATGTTAAGGTTTTCACACAACAACTCAAAACAACAAAACACTCATAAAAAATACTTTTATATCCTACACCCCAATCCTAAGCCAGTGCATCCAAAGGCCCAAATGAGGAGGTGACAAGGGTGGGACACTTATCACCATCTTAAAAAATCAACAAAATATATTTCTTTCAAAATTACCAAAATACCCACGATGTCATAATCACCATAATGCCCTTGATAAGTCCAGACCCTTAGTAAACTTATCCGGTCTTCAATCCCAACTTGTCACCTGTCTACAGACTCAATTTCCTTGCTCTGACTTCTTTTCCAAGTGTTGTCAAGTGATTAGGGTGGCAGTGTGTTTGGATTTTTGGTGTCCTCCCTCGGAAACCCATTACAAAGGTTTTCCCCTATTTCTCCCTCCTCCTCTCTATTTCGGCTTCATTTCCTTTAAAACGATGTTGAGCAGTGCAAACCTTGCCCAATCGTCCCAAGGTGACACATGTCACTTTATAAGTTACCCAGGCAACAATTATGCTAACTAGCCAACACAGATTAAATGAAATTACAAAAATGCCCATGGTTGGCCCAAATTACCAAAATAGTCTTAGGTGTTTAGCCTCGTATCTTCTTTGTACGAACTCCATTTTCTGTGTGCCATCTATTTACAAACTCTCGAGTATGAGACTCATGCAACAGTCCATTCAAAACTTCTGAGAAGTTTCTTAATTTTAAACTCGCTTTTGGCCTTTAATAAAGACAGTGGTAAATCCGTCCACTACCAATTATGTTCTGTAAATGCCTCATCTTTCCGAGACGAGTCGTCACAATCTTCCTCCCTTTAGAAATATCGCTCTCAAAATATACTCATACATGTTTCCTACATGTACTTGATGGCCCCGAGCAATAGTCGTGCGGGCATATACAATATATTTTTCGAATTAGATATCTAGGTCGTATCCCTGGGCCCAGTTACAACCCGAACAACATATCATCACATCTCTAGAATTTCATATCAGATCAGGCCTCCTTGGGATCGAGTCTCCATAAGATTTGCTCACCTTTAGGTATCTAATGATCCTACAAAATAATATTCTTGCAACGTTCGATCAAGCTCGAGATCCTACACAGTACCTGCAACGTCCATGTAGCCACGCAATCCTGCAGCGCTCATACAACGTCAAAGTATTCTCGGGATCCTACAGTGTACTTGCAACGTCCGAGTAGCCTCGGGATCATGGAGCGTACCTGCAACATCCGAGTAGCCCATTGCTTGTAAAACACCCTAAGTAGTCAGCGGTCTGGGAACAATAACCCTGACTAACCCGCGACATGGGAAACATCCCAAGTAATCAACAGCGGAACAATAATCCTGAGTAATCTGTTGCCTAGGAAACACCCGGAATAATCAACATCCTGGGAACAATAACCACGAGTAATTCACTGCTTCGGAAACACCCCAAGTAATCAGCCATGTGGGAATAACTCCGAACTTCGGTTGCTTGGGAAATCTGTGCTACTGTTAGACAATGGAAACAATCACAATATCCGTCTAGGACATTATATAGTGGAAAATAGTCAATGGAATAAATCCAAAACTTTTCTTTTAAAATAAATCTTTGACTCAAAATTTAAATCAAAATATTTACAAACTGGATCTAAGTTGAAAAATATTATTTCCACAAATATCATAAAACTCCACCTTAAAACACCTTCTGCCCTTGCAATCAGACCCATTTAATTAGATATAGAGATCAAAGATCATTCTCTTGGTGCAACCCCACGTCATGATTATTATTTTTTTTTTTGGGTAAGTAACCCCACTTCATGATTATTCATATTATTACTTGTTGCATATATTAATTATCTAGTCATACTACTAGTGTCTAAGAGAGAGAGAGAGAGAGAGAGAGAGAGAGATCAGATTTGGACCCGGATGAAAAATAGTACATTATCCTTTTATACATTTATGTGCCTTTACAGTACGTCATGTGTTGGGTGGGACATTTTTGGGTTTGACATTTTTACGTCGATTAGAAAGATCTGAAAATTTTAACAAACAAATTAACTTGGTTATTCATGTCCTGCTCACTCATCCTTCCTATCATGTCTCCATCATCTCCATTGATGACCCTTTGTAGTTGTTTACAATCTCCATCTTCTTCTCGTCACGATCATCACCATCTTCTTCGGTATTTTCTCCTGCATTTTCCTCTTCGTTATCTTGAACCACCGGCTGATGAGCCACGATCAATGGCTGCATTTTACCAACTAGGGGTTTCTCCACGTAACCAACAATATTATCACTATTATTGTTGGTACTGATATTCTTATTTTTATTGATATTATTCATCGTCATCTTCTTTTGGTACAAAGTCTCCAGCTGGTGAAAGTACGGACATGCCTTTGAATTCTCGGACCTTGTTTTGCTGCTCTCCTTCACCTTCTTATAGTACTTGTTAATATTCTCCCACTTCTCTTTGCACCTTTTGGCACTCCGGTTGTATCCGATCCGCCTCATCCCCGCCGATATCTCCTCCCACAACGATCCTTTCGGCCCAGCATCTTGGTACTTCACATCAAGACACGCCCTTAGATTTATCAAAGCTTCAACTTCAACCCTCGGCCATCTTGTAGACCCCGCAGGAAACTTAGTTTCTCCATTGTCTAGACCCGGAACCTCAAAACCACGCGTCACCATGGCCACAAGAGCTGTAGACTGTGGCTGTGGTGGTGGTGGTGGCGGCGCCATTAGCACTGGCAATGACGGAGCTCGGGATGATGTAACCTCAAGTGATTGAACAGTATTCGGCGAGCCTTGTTGCCCCGAAACCTTCTTCAATAACTCAATAACCGCGGCATCTTTGGCTGCCGCGGAAGCTCTCTCTTGAGCTAGTATTTGGTGTTCTTTATCCATCCTTACCATCTCCTCCATTCTCCAGACCTGTTCTCTAACCATTCTTTGGTGCTCGCATTTCGCAATGGCTTCCAAGAACTTCTCTTGCAGCTTCTCTTGCTTCTCCAGCACCTCCTTTGTCAGTCTTGTAAAGAAATACTTCCACTTTCTCCTCTTCTTGTCGCACGGTTGAACCCGAAATTCCTCGTCGGAAGCAGTAGAAGAAGTAGAGCTTGAAAAAAGATTGCTGCTTGATAAAATTGGCTTGAGGTTGAACCCATTGGTATCTTGATGAGAGACAATGACAGCTGGTAATGTTGAAGTACTCTGATAAGGACCATTTTGGGACATGATATTTGTGACATGAGCATGAGGGCTTATAATAACATGACTTGGTGAGTTGCTGTTGTCCATATTATTTGGCCACAGTATTGCTTGAGGCTTTGGTAGGATTGGTGAGGAATGATTATTATTCTGGAGATCAAAAGCTTCTAGTTCGTCGAAAAATCGATAAGTTTTTCCTTCGTGTTTAGCAGATCGACCTTCTTTGGTTCTCCGGTGGTACTTATACACATTCTCGAATTTCTCCCTGCATTTCTTGGCACTTCGGTAATAACCAAGCTCACCTAGCTTCCTGCAATAAAATTAAATAATTGCATTCATCATAATAAGCTTCGCTGTAACTTTATTTTATTTATATATTATGCTAGCTCTTGTAATCTCAGTAACTAGGGTAAAGTAATTACAAGAATGAACATATTGATTTATTTAACAGATTGCTAATAAGATTCCCATAATTATGAAACAACAAAATTTGGTTCCTTCTTCATTAATTAAATTAAAAATTAAAAGCATTTACAATATTATATTAATCTTTCATCTGCATATTAATATTGTTGCATGCTACGGCTCTCATCAATACCCTCCTATTTTAACCTTCTTCAACAACCAAGTAATTAATATATATACATATATATACAACCAAGTAATATATATATATATATATATATATATAAAGTGTTGGGGTAAAAGGAAAAAAAACTAAAATAAAATAAAATTACCAAATTCCCTAAAATCAAAAAAATATCACCACGCGTTTTAATCCATAAACGATCTAGGTCGATTGTCTCGAAACATATTAAGAACATTGCCAGTGATTATTAAGAACATTTATTTACTGTTGCAATCTGATTAGGAGGATCACTCTCTAACCTACCTTAATTGTAACATAAATTACATATGTACTCAAAAGATTAAAAAAAAAACAAAAGAAAACAATGGAGGTTTAAGAAATTGAATGATGACCTTGAAACATCGTCCCACAAAGGAGCTTTGAGACTAGAATCGCGAAAGGCGGCATCCATCTGAGATCGTATCTTCAGCAACGCCAAAGTTTCTTGTCGCGGCCACCGGTTTCCTCCATATAAATTCCGGTCACCTAGATCATCCTTATCTTCCCGAGCTGAATTTGACAAAAGGGCGGCGGTGGTAGCATGAGTAAGTTGGGGGACGGCGGGTTCATGACGGGCTTGGGAGGTTGCTGCAGGTGGTGGCACATGATCATGAGTAGCGGAGCCGTCGGCTGGAGATGGCGCAGGAACCGCAGGCATCTGCTTATTAGCGCTGATAGAGCTGAGGAATGTATGAAAAGAAAAAGGTGAATTATTTGTGTCTTGGGTTGGGTTATATTTATATATCAATGTTTTAATTTTGGAATTAATTAACTTGTTGCTGTGGTGGGTTTTACCTGTCAATCTCAATAACCCCGTTCTTTTTTTTTTTTTTCAATTTTAAATGATCTAACTTTATTTGTACACATAGGCGGCAGAATCTTGGGTATTTTTTTTTTTGTTGGTTAAAAATGTACATCACACACTGACTTGGTTCCCTTGAATACATGTTCTTAGAAGTTATATACACTACCTGCTAGCAAGCACATATATTTTTTGAAGCCATATTAAATACTAAAGAGTCCTATAAAGGCATGAGAAATGTTACATCAAAACGTAATTTTTGTTTTGGGGTATGGATAAATTCTAGATCGTGTAAGTAAATAAGGTAAATACTTTTAACCTTGAATTTCTGACGGGAATCGATCATTTTGTTGAAATAGGGTATGTTTGATAATTGTATAATAGATAATAGTGATGATAATGATAATAATAATGTGAGAGTACGTTGAGGATTTATGAGTAGGAGTGGCAACAGCTGCAGATAGCGATGACGAAAGGACAATAAGTTGGCCCATTAATGTAGGTCAGCTTTGCCTCTTGCCTCGTGGGTCTTGGGGTTTGTTTTTGGATTTCAGTGGTCGTTGGGTACACACATGGCTGCAATGACTAAATTGCCCTCCTCCATCAACATGAAGACGCCCATTGACCTTTTAATCATAGGCTACTATTCGATTGACAAAGTGACCTAATCAATTCTCTCCTGTAATTCACAGTTTTATTAATTGCCTACTCCCACAATGCCTCCTCAATTGCTATTGGTTTTCGATATGTAAACCAAAATATCCTTTCGACTCATGTTTTTTTTTCTAAAAACTAGCGTGTTTTAATTTTTTGGCTAAATTATATATTATTACTATATAGTTTACATAATTACACGTTTATTTTAAAATCTTTCGCTTTATTATTCTATATTTTTAAAAATGTTACATCATGAAAATTTTCCCCATTTTCTCTTTAATTAAGTGTTGATATGGAGTGTGTGGGTCCCACTAATTAACTGTTTTTAAATTTATTTTATACTAAAGTTGAAGGATTGAGTTTTAAAAATATATCTAAAAAGGTCAAAGTGTAAAATATTTGGGAGAAGAGTTTTAATTAGTTAGTGACTATTATTTTAAAATGCAATTATTTAATGTAAATTGGAAATTACACCTTTCAATTGAATTAAAGAGAAAATAGAAAAAATGATTGAGGGTTTATGTAACGACCCGTCCCGAAATCCATGATTAGATTAGTGACTAATTACAATTAGTGAGGCTAATCCGTGATTAGTTGAGCGAAATCGGACGAACGATGCAAAATGACCGTTTTGCCGCTAGGCGTGGGCAAAATGTTGACTTTTCGATCGGGCTGTCAATTGGACTTTGACCGATGAACGTGACGTAATTCGTGACGTCACGAGTTCATAGACAGGTGGCACGTTCAATTCCGACGTTCGAGGAAGAAGTTATGACGTTCGGAAGTTTAGGGGCATTTTAGTAATTTTGTTTAAGAGGGGCAAAAGTTGACTTTTTGACCGTGAGGTCCGATGGCCGAGGGCTAAGGACTATTACGTAGATCGGGACGATACGAATCCATAGGCAGGCGGCAAGCTGAAATCGGACTTCGAACGGGAAAGTTATAGGTCACGGAAGTTCGATTTCACTATGCACGTACTTCGAGACAGTGATGATTTGGCAAAATCTGATTGGGCAAGATATTTTCAGTGGGTCCCATGGACAAGTGTCACTCATCCCATTGGTCCAAACCCCTAAAATGTGGATCTAGTTTAATTAAATATTATTATATCTATTATTATATAATTAATCTTTTCTTCATTAAATCCTATCCATCCATTTCAATTAAACACTCAATCCTCACCACTCACTTCATTTAATCCTCTCTCCTCTCATCTGATCCATCTCTCTCATCAACTATCATCATTTTCTTCTATTTTCTTCATCAAAACCCGAAACCATCCATTACCTCCATTTTCTCCAGTTTCATCGAACACCAACACACCACACCTCACCATCCATTGTCTGAGCCGTGTGTGACCGTGAGAGAGTGTAAGGATAAGTTCAATGACAAGGACAATGGTTGTGGCTCACGGTGGTGGACGGCGGAGGGAACCCGTGGGGTAAGAATATTAAAAAAAAATCCAAGTTTAGGTTTTGATGGGTTTTACTCGATTCCATTAATCAGGTAATGTTTCTGGTGGTCTAAGGAAAGGAATGGGATTGGTTTCAAGGCTTAGGATGGCCTGGAACAGCCGTGAACGGCGAGGGAAGGTCCGGCCGCCATTAATGACGGATGAAGGTACGGTTTTGGACATTTTGTTCCGTTTTAATTAGCTAGGAAGATTAGAAATGAGATTAGGAACATATTAGGATTAAAATGGGATGAAATGGACCTAAAATGGACCCAGAACTGGTCCAAAAACCAGAGAAAACTGGTTTGTCTCAAGGTTGAAGACGGGTGAACAGTACCCGCGAGTGGGCTTCACGCGCAGGTGACTTTCTAGGGCGCGTGAAAGGCTCGTGGCCCATAATTTGGGAAAGTGTTCAACATGTGAAATCTTCTATTCGATGTAACGAACATTTTGGGACTGGTCTCGCGTCAATCAGACATCGTTTCGACAGATTTTGGGTTGTCCAAAGGTTTAGGATCGGTTTAAAAATAGTTAAAAGTTCGGGAAAATTACGGGGCTTTGGTAGGAGGTTAATAAGGTAGTTAGTAATCTTCTATTACGATTTGGACAGGTTCGGGAGTCCTGGTGATAGTGATTGGCTCGGGAGAGCCTATGGCACTTAAATCGAGGCGGCAGCTCGGACGGTCTGTGAGTGGACCTTTTTTTCTAAATTGGTGCATTGCATAAATGTTCATTATATGTTTTAAATACTTGTTTGTGATTCCATGAGTGCATTTGGATGTTTGGTTACGTATAGGCACGTATTTTGAGGTTTTGGCCCTATACGGTGCCTATACGGGTCTGTATTTCTTTATTTGTCTAAATGAAAGGTTTTTAAAAGGATAAACTCGGGTATGAGACCCATTTGGTTTTGTCTCGGGCATATGACGCTATTTACGGCCTTCGGGTGTAAATCGTGGTCGCGACAAGTGCTATGTGCACGGTGATCGACGATACAACGCTCGCCTCCGATTTGGGTTGTGTTCCTTCCGGATAGGTCACGATGCACGATTCGTTGTCGGGTAGCCTAGGGAGGCTCGACTTCGGAGTGTTGACGGTTCAGGATAGCGATCGGTGATGAGTGCACCATGATCTTGTGGTGGTCGCGTCGGTTGATACGTTCACGGCGACATACCAGGATTGAGGGCGGTCCTGAATGGATGGTTGCACACATCACTACGATCAGAGTCGTGACTGACCCTTAGATATCGGGCACGGTACCCAGATGATGTCATATGTTCGGGCACGAGACCCAGTTACTTTACGGTTGTGATTTCGGGTTAGGGACCCTAGATGGATTTCCAAGTTCATGACGGTTTACGGGAACCGGAATGAACTCTAGAAAGATCATTGTGGTTCATGACGATTTATGGGAACCGGCATGAACCTTTGTCAGGTCATTATGGTACATGACGGTTTATGGGAACCGGGCATGGAATGGATTTTATGGATCATGACGGTTCAGGGGAACCGGGTATGAATGTTTATGTTATGTATATATATATGTTCATATACCTTCCTTTACATGTTCTATCTCCTCCGGGGAAGGTCGTTGGCCTAGGTGGACCCCGGAGTAGTCACGGAGCACCAACTGAGTGGAGTCACCCCCTAGTTGGGTTCCTTACTCTCAAGAAGGCTATGGTTACTATAACCTCGAGTAGGATCAGTAGTCTGCGGACATTGATCTTGACTTTGAGAAGACTCGAATTGAGACCCGGGTAGCACGCGCGTAGCTTTGGATACCGTGACAGGATTGGTTGTGTGACTTATATCTATATATGTATATATGATATGATATATGAGATGTGATGTGTGGTTACACAGGTTTTAGGCAGTGGCCCGTATGGGTGGTTTCATGATGGTTTGGGCTGAGTCCCGTATGGTTTTGGGCAATGGCCCGTATGGTTGAATCTTTATGATTCTTTGATATGCGGTGTGCACGGGTGTGCACAGGATTTGGGCAGTGGCCCGTATATTTGATTTGGTTATGGTTTTGGGCTTATTCCCACATATGTTTTCCATTTGGTTAAATGGTTTTCGAATGCATGCATGCTTTTTAGTGAAGGGTACAAATTTCTTTTTATGGAAATGTTTTTATAAACTTTTGTTTTGTCCACTCACAGCTTTTAATGTTTTGACTGCCATTCAGGTTGACATCGGATGTGGACTGTAGCTGTAACGACCCGTCACGGGAATTAGGGTTAAGACCGTGATTAAGATGAGATTAGTGAGCTTAATCGGGGATTAGTTGGTCCCGATAAGGTCGTTAGTGTAGAATGACGATTTTTCCCCTAGTTTGGGTAAAAAGTTGACTTTTAGTTCGGGCGGTCAACTGGATTTTGACCGATGACCAGGACGTAGTTTAGGACGTCACGAATCCGTAGGCAGGTGGCACGCCCGATTCTGACATCCGAGGAGGAAGTTATGATGTTCGGAAGGTTGAGGGCCTAACCGTAATTTTTCTAAATTAAGGGGAAAAGTTGACTTTTAGTACGAACGGGCTTTTGTACGTTGACCTAGGACCGTTAGGTAGATCTCATCGTCCTGAGTTCGATGACAGGCGGCACGTATTCATCGGACTTACGATGTGTGAGTTACGAGTCAAGAAAGTTAGTGGCATAATCGTAATTTTGGGGTTTAAGAAGGGGCATTTTGGTCTTTTGCACTTGAGATTTGTGCAACAGAGAGGGACAAATGGAGGGCTGAGATTGAGACATTTGTGAGGGAGAGGAGAGGATGGTGACACGTGTAGGGGAACTAGAGGGTTCCAGCATTTTGTGCACGGGTCCAATAATTTGGGGGTTAACCGTGTAGTGCGTGTGTGTTCTTCGACCCAGACAGAAACAGAGAGTGAAATTGGGAGAGGAATTGATCGATTGAGTGTGTGGGTGAGAGGTTGGTGAGTTGTGAGAGTGACTGAGAGAAGGGAGGAAAGTGGTGAGTGATTTGAGAGTGAGAATTGTGAAGGAAATCAGAGGAGTGGGAGGTTTGAGTTCTCAGAGAAAACAGAGAAGAGGTGAGAGCTTGTGGTGGCGGTGTGATCGTGTACGGTGCAATTGGACTCATGGTGGTGTCATGAGGGGTGAGAGGAGTCGACTAGCCCCAGCGGAGCTCACGGTGGAGAGCAGGACGCAGGTAATTTCTTTATTTTCCTCTCTGTGCTCTGTTTTACCGTTTAGGTTCAGACGTCTAGTTGTAGCTTTTGGGGTTGAATCGAGGAGTCCAGTGCGGTCTGGGGGACTCAGTAGGGTCCCAGGTATTCTCTGGTTGTGCAGCCGTGACGGGGAAGCGTACGATGGAGCCTAGAACGACGGAGAGTACCAGTGTGCTCTGTTTTTTCGTTTTACTTCAAACGTTGAGTCATGACTTTTGGACGTGAGTCGACTGTTTTAGTGAGTTGGGTAAGACTCAGAGAGGTTCTAGAAAGAGTTTAAGACAGTCACCGTGACGGGGGGGTGACCGGGTTGAAGGGATCGTGAAACAGGGGACTGGTTCGAGTTTTGTTCGAGCTTGTGTCGACGAGTTGTAAGATGAGTCAAGGTGTTAGAGTGAGGGGGATGAGTTCCTTAGGACGGGACGAAGCAGATAGTGAAGAGAGGAGCAGTTTTGGTGCAGGCACGGCGGAGAACCGGTCACGCCGGTTCGAGTTGCAGGGACTGTTTCGAACCGGATCGACCAGAGGTTGCTGGTGACACTGTAGCTGGCGCGTGAGGGCCACGCGCAACCACTTTGGGCGGTGCGTGGGGGCGCGTGAGGCGGCGGTTGGGAAAACAGTCAACATGGTTTTTATTCTATGAGTGGTGACGAGTCTAATGGGATTGGTTTCGGGTTGTTCGGACGTCGTTTGAAGTTAGTTCCACGAGGTCGAAGGTTTAGGGTTCCGTTTTGTTTCGTTTAGGATCCGGGAAATTTTGGGGAAAATTAGGTGGACTTTTGTAGATATGTTAGTAACGTATTTTGGCGGTTGTTGACAGGATCGGGACTTCCCGAGGAAGCTGAGGAACCTACGAGACGTTCAGGACGCGATTGAGGGCTCGGTACTATGAGTGGACCCTTTCCTTAAACTCGAGCATGCATAACTGTTTTTCAATAATTGTTTTATGGTTTTAATTATGATTTTATGTTTATCGGATATGCTTTGTGGATTTTACATAATTGCACGTTTTTTGAGAAAGTTCAGTTTTCAGCACGTTTTACGAGGAATGTTGATTTTGAAAATAATGTTATGGTTTCGGGATTTTCAAATGATAAATGGTTTTTAATGATTGTAAAGGGATTTTGGAACATGATTTCGATGAGCAAGGGTTTTCGGTTTTAAAATTGGATTTCGAGAAACGGAATTTGGTTTTAAGGTTGAAAAGTGGAATTCCGGATTTGGGTTCGGAATGACGGTTCTGGACGCCGGAAAAGCTTCAGACTAGTGATTTCGGATTCGGGTTTGGATATGGATTTCGAAATGGTTTTCAAATGGATTTGGATTGGATTTACTGGATCTGATTATTGGGTTTAAAGACCCGAATATTGATTTGACGGGGGACGGGCCCGGATTGAGTTTAAAGACTCGGATATATTGATATTCCCCCCTTATGCTTGTTCCGTTTAAAGACTCGGGAGTTTAAAGACTCGGATTATATTGAGGCCTGGATTGAGTTTAAAGACTCGGAAATTTAAAGACTCGGTAGATCCAGCAGGTTTGATCGGTTGGCTATGGCTTGGTACTTATGTTTTCTGATACAGTTTTATGACGCTGATGATATGATTTCTACAACTGTTTTTATAGTGTTTCTGTTTTTATGATGAGGTTTACGTGATTGATAACTGTTTTAATAACTAGGTTATGTATGTGGTTTCAAAACGGAGGGCCAAACCCGGTTTTCTTATAAATGGTTTTGGAAACTTTTCTTTTATTTATGGTTCACTCACACTTTTCTGGTTTTAAATTGCCCTCCAGGTCGTGGAGCTAACGCGGGGTTTCAGCGTCGAGGCAGCGTCTGAGGCATAGAAGTCACTAGAGCGATCCCGGAGTGTTGTAAAGTTTTTCGTGTGCGTGTATCTAGTTACCAGTTTTCTTTCTGTTGTATTCACTACTATGCTCTGTAAATTTTAACTTCGGGATGTTTTAAAGTTCTCCTGCGTCTGACGGAGTATTTTAGTGGTTGCTTTGGTATTGTGTCGGGGTGTCAGACGGGAGCAGGATTTACCTCGGTTTTCGGGGTGAAACCGGGGTGGGTCCTGACAGTAGCAGAGACCGAGATATCACGTGCCTCCTCCGGATCCTGGCTTACTCTGATAGCCCGGGGGGCAAAGGTCGGAAATATCCCTTGTCTGACACTGCGTGTCAGACGGAAGCAGGGTCATCCCGCACTAATCCCGAGGGGATTGGGATGGGTCCTGTTAGTTTAGGATGCAACGTTTTCAAAGTATACACTATGTCATATATGGGAATAGACAAACATTAATATGAGGCTATTACTACTATAAGAATCAAGTTTATATCTACCAAAGTGTAAAGTGTAAAATAACTTCAGTGGAAATGCAGACCGATGTCTTTATGTCCATTTAGCATAAGCTGACTATATAAACTGAAATCTATATAGATTTTTTTCTTTTTTTAGTTTAGCATCGGTTATTAAAAATTCAATATTATACCGAAACCTTTACTATGGATGTGATGTTTGAAAAAAAAAAAGTGAAATGCTCTCGATGAAGAGAAGGAAACACGAAAAGATGAATTTTTTTAGTGCTATTCTTAAAATTCTAAGTGATAAAGTGATAAGCTAAAACTGTAACGACCCGTCCCAAATTCCTAGATTAGATTAGTGACTAATCACGATTAGTGAGGCTAATCCGTGATTAGTAGAGCGAAATCGGACGAACGGCGCGAAATGACCGTTTTGCCCCTGATGGTGGCAAAACATTGACTTTTTAATCGGGCAGTCAAATGGACTTTGACCGATGACCGTGACGTAGTTCGTGACGCCACGAGTTCATAAACAGGTGGCACGTTCAATTCCGACATTCGAGGAAGAAGTTATGACGTTCGGAAGTGTAGGGGCATTTTGGTAATTTGGGTGAATAGGAGGTCAAAAGTTGACTTTTTGACCAGGAGGTCCGATGGCCGAGGGCCGAAGACCGTTACGTAGATAAGGACAATACGAATCCGTAGACAGGCGGCACGTCGAATTCGGACGTTCGACGGCGAAGTTACGGTTCACGGAAGTTTCCGGTTACTATTCGTGACGGCATGTTTTACGAGACAAAAAGTGCAGTTTTGTCTCTAGTGGGCCCAGATATTTAATGGAGGCCCAATGGATGAGTGACACTTTTCACCCATCCACTGGCCAACCTCACCCACTCATGCACCAAACCCATCCCCGTGCATTTTCATTTCTTCGTTCAAACACAACCCACCCGATCTCACCATTTTCTCTCATTCCCGTGCAACCCAAACCCAGCCAACCATCACCCATGACCAGGCAGAGGACCAGGGAGATCGAGGGAGCCGAGGTGGCCGGCTTGGAGGCCTGAACCGCCGCCCACGGCGGCGAGAGGAGGAGAAACCCGAACGGGTACCCGGTTAGCCCATTTTGATCCATTTTTCCATTTTCGTTGTTATGGTTAGTTTTTAATGGTTTTAATGAGTCCATTAGGTTGCTAGGGACATTTTAGGAAGGTTTTGGTGGTGGTTGACGGCCGAGAAGCCGTGTAGACTGATCGGGAAAAATTGAACCGTGAGGTTCAAATTGGACCGGTCGGATTTCGTAGGTTTTATGTTGTTTTGTTAATTGGGTTAGATAGGAAATGAAGAAATAGGAATTTAGGAATTGGAATGGATGAACTCGGACCGAAAATGAGGGAGAAGGAGACCTGGACCGGTAACGCCAGTCCAAGTTGCAGGAAAAACTGGACCGGACCGGTTCGGACCGGTCTGACCGATGTAGGGGATGACTGATGACGTCATCCTGATGACGTCATCATGTCAGGGATGACGTCATCATGTCAGATCTGACAATGTCAGACTGACATGTCAGACAGTGGGCCAATGGGAGAGTGACACGTGTCACTGTCAGGGGCTGTCAGTGATGATGTCATGCTGACGTCAGCGATGACGTCAGCAGGTACTGTAGCAGGCGCGTGAAGCCCACGCGCAGCCACTTCAGGCGGCGCGTGAGGATGTGTGACAAGGAATCTGGGGAAGGTTCCAACATACGAAATCTTCTATTCGATGTAACGAACATTTTGAGACTGGTTTCGTGTCGATCGGACACCGTCTCGATATGTTTCGGGGCATCGGAAGGTTTAGGTTCGGGATTAAAAATAGTTAAAAATACGGGAAAATTACGGGGCTTTGGTAGGAGGTTAATTAAGTAGTTAGTAACCTTCTATTACGATTTGGACAGGTTTGGGAGTCCCAGTGACGGTGATCGGCTCGGGGAGCCGTATGGCACGCAAATCGAGGCGGCAGCTCGGACGGTCTGTGAGTGGACCTTGTTTTCTAAATTGGTGCATGCATAAATGTTTATTATATGTTTTCTTACTTGTTTGATGATGCCATGGGTGCATTTGTATGTGGTTACGTATAAGCATGTATTTCGAGGTTTCGGCCTTATACGGTGCTTATACGGGTCTGTATTTCTTTATTGATTTAAATGAACTGAATTGGATTTCAAAATGATAAACTCGGGTATGAGACCCATTTGGTTTTGTCTCGGGCATATGACCTCAGATTCCGGGCACGGTGCCCAGTTGGTGTCCTATGTTCGGGTACGAGACCCAAGTCACTTTACGGTTTTGATTTCAGGTCAGGGAACCTTAAATGGATTCCCAGGTTCATGACGGTTTATGGGAACCGGCATGAACCCTTGTTATGGTATCATGGTTCATGACGGTTTATGGGAACCGGCATGAACCCTTGTTGGTTATTACGGTACATGACGGTTTATGGGAACCGGCATGTTACCTGGTTATGTTATTACGGTACATGACGGTTTATGGGAACCGGCATGTTACCTGATTATGGATATTATGGATCATGACGGTTCATGGGAACCGGTCATGAATGTTTATGTTATGTATATATATGTTCGTCTACCTTCCTTTACTTCTATTATCTCCTCCGGGGAGGGTCGTTGGCCTGGGTGGACCCCGGAGTAGTCACGGAGCACCGACTGAGTGGAGTCACCCCCCAGTTGGGTTCCTTACTCTCAGGAAGGCTATGATTACTATTACCTCGGGTAGGGTCGGTGGTCTACGGACATTGATCGTGACTTTGAGATGACTCGGATTGAGACCCGGGTAGCGCGCGCGTAGCTTTGGATACCGTGACAGGATTGGTTGTGTGACTTATATATATGTATGTGATGGATATATGATATATGATATGTGGTGTGTACAGGTGTGCACAGGATTTGGGCAGTGGCCCGTATGGTCGTTTTTATTGTGGTCCTTTCGACCTTGGTTTATATCTGCTTTGGGCTTAGTCCCACATATGGTTTGTTTTGAATAAATGGTTTTCGAATGCATGCATGCTTTTTAGTGGAGGGTACAAAGGTCTTCTCCTTATTAAATGTTTTATAAACTTTTGTTTTGTCCACTCACAGTTTTTAATGTTTTGACTGCCCTTCAGGTTGACATCGGATGTGGACTGTAGCAGAGACCGAGATATCACATGCCTCCTCCGGATCCTGGCGTACTCTGATAGCCCGGGTGTAACGACCCGTCAAAAATTCCATGATTAGATTAGTGACTAATCACGATTAGTGAGGCTAATCCGTGATTAGTAGAGCGAAATCGGACGAGCGATGCGAAATGACCGTTTTGCCCCTGATGGTGGCAAAACGTTGACTTTTCAATCGGGTGGTCAAATGGACTTTGACCGATGACCGTGACGTAGTTCGTGACGTCACGAGTTCATAGACAGGTGGCACGTTCAATTCCGACGTTCGAGGAAGAAGTTATGACGTTCGGAAGTTTAGGGGCATTTTGGTAATTTGGGTGAATAGGAGGTCAAAAGTTGACTTTTTGACTGGGAGTTCCGATGGCCGAGGGCCGAAGACCATTACGTAGATAAGGACGATACGAATCCGTAGACAGGCGGCACGTCGAATTCGGACGTTCTACGGCGAAGTTACGGTTCACGGAAGTTCCCGGTTACTATTCACGACGGCACGTTTTACGAGACAAAAAGTGCAGTTTTGTCTCTAGTGGGCCCAGATATTTAATGGAGGCCCAATGAATGAGTGACACTTGTCACCCATCCACTGGCCAACCCCACCTACTCATGCACCAAACCCATCCCCGTGCATTTTCATTTCTTCATCCACACACAAACCCACCCGATCTCACCATTTTCTCTCATTCCCGTGCAACCCAAACCCAGCCAACCATCACCCGTGACCAGGCAGAGGACCAGGGAGATCGAGGGAGCCGAGGTGGCCGGCTTGGAGGCCTGAACCGCCGCCCACGGCGGCGAGAGGAGGAGAAACACGAACGGGTTCCCAGTTAGCCCATTTTGATCCATTTTTCCATTTTCATTGTTATGGTTAGTTTTTAATGGTTTTAATGAGTCCATTAGGTTTCTAGGGACATTTTAGGAAGGTTTTGGTGGTGGTTGACGGCCGAGAAGCCGTGTAGACTGATCGGGAAAAATTGAACCGTGAGGTTCAAATTGGACCGGTCGGATTTCGTAGGTTTTAGGTTGTTTAGTTAATTAGGATTGATAGGAAATGAAGAAATAGGAATTTAGGAGTTGGAATGGAAGCAAACGGACCAAAAATGAGGGAGAAGGAGACCTGGACCGGTTACGCCAGTCCAAGTTGCAGGAAAAACCGGACCGGACCGGTTCGGACCGGTCTGACCGATGTAGGGGATGACTGATGACATCATCCTGATGACGTCATCATGTTAGGGATGACGTCATCATGTCAGATCTGACAATGTCAGACAGAGCGTGACACGTGTCACTGTCAGGGGCTGTCAGTGATGACGTCATGCTGACGTCAGCGATGACGTCAGCAGGTACTGTAGCAGGCGCGTGAAGCCCACGCGCAGCCACTTCAGGCGGCGCGTGAGGGCGCGTGGCAGGGAATCTGGGGAAGGTTCCAACATGTGAAATCATCTATTCGATGTAACGAACATTTTGAGACTGGTTTCGTGTCGATCGGACACCGTCTCGATATGTTTCGGGGCATCGGAAGGTTTAGGTTCGGGATTAAAAATAGTTGAAAATACGGGAAAATTACGGGGCTTTAGTGGGAGGTTAATTAAGTAGTTAGTAACCTTCTATTACGATTTGGACAGGTTTGGGAGTCCCGGTGATAGTGATCGGCTCGGGGAGCCGTATGACACGCAAATCGAGGCGGCAGCTCGGACGGTCTGTGAGTGGACCTTGTTTTCTAAATTGGTGCATGCATAAATGTTTATTATATGTTTATTTACTTGTTTGATGATGCCATGGGTGCATTTGTATGTGGTTACGTATAAGCACGTATTTCGAGGTTTCGGCCTTATACCGTGCTTATACGGGTCTGTATTTCTTTATTGATTTAAATGAACTGAATTGGATTTCAAAATGATAAACTCGGGTATGAGACCCATTTGGTTTTGTCTCGGGCATATGACCTCAGATTCCGGGCACGGTGCCCAGTTGGTGTCCTATGTTCGGGTACGAGACCCAGTCACTTTACGGTTTTGATTTCAGGTCAGGGAACCTTAAATGGATTCCCAGGTTCATGACGGTTTATGGGAACCGACATGAACCCTTGTTATGGTATCATGGTTCATGACGGTTTATGGGAACCGGCATGAACCCTTGTTGGTTATTACGGTACATGACGGTTTATGGGAACCGGCATGTTACCTGATTATGGATATTATGGATCATGACGGTTCAGGGGAACCGGTCATGAATGTTTATGTTATGTATATATATGTTCGTCTACCTTCCTTTACATGTTCTACTATCTCCTCCGGGGAGGGTCGTTGGCCTGGGTGGACCCCGGAGTAGTCACGGAGCACCGACTGAGTGGAGTCACCCCCCAGTTGGATTCCTTACTCTCAGGAAGGCTATGATTACTATTACCTCGGGTAGGGTCAGTGGTCTACGGACATTGATCGTGACTTTGAGATGACTCGGATTGAGACCCGGGTAGCGCGCGCGTAGCTTTGGATACCGTGACAGGATTGGTTGTGTGACTTATATATATGTATGTGATGGATATATGATATATGATATGTGGTGTGTACAGGTGTGCACAGGATTTGGGCAGTGGCCCGTATGGTCGTTTTTATTGTGGTCCTTTCGACCTTGGTTTATATCTGCTTTGGGCTTAGTCCCACATATGGTTTGTTTTGAATAAATGGTTTTCGAATGCATGCATGCTTTTTAGTGGAGGGTACAAATGTCTTCCTTATTAAATGTTTTTATAAACTCTTTGTTTTGTCCACTCACAGTTTTTAATGTTTTGACTGCCCTTCAGGTTGACATCGGATGTGGACTGTAGCAGAGACCGAGATATCACATGTCTCCTCCGGATCCTGGCGTACTCTGATAGCCCGGGAGGGCAAAGGTCGGAAATATCCCTTGTCTGACATTTCGTGTCAGACGGGAGCAGGGTCATCCCGCACTAATCCCGGGGGGATTGGGATGGGTCCTGTCAACGTGGTATCAGAGCGGGGTTGTCTCTATTCGAGCAACCGTGTAGCTCTTGGAGTATGTACACAGGTCGAGGATGTGATATCTCAATGGGCTGCAGTTCGTGGTCAACCTGATTGTTGGGGTGCCGATACGATAGTTAGTAGGATTGGATCGTGGAACGTCTTGGTTCGGCATTCGATGCCGGGGTTGCCATAGTTCTGTCAAGGTTGGGAGTGTGGGACCCTACAAAGGGATTAACGTGTTCGTATTCTGGTGTGTGATCGTGAGACGGTTAGTTGGGATCGTCTTTCACGATGTCGTAGGATTGGTTCCGACGACTAGCTGGGAATTGTGATCATCGGATGATCGGATTTGGTTGAGTTAGATAGATTTACTGCAGTTGGCAGTTAGCAACCGGATTCGAGGAATCCGAGTTGGATTGACGGTAGGATTGGATTGACGTCTTTATGATGTCCAGACCGCGGGGTCGGTCAGATCGTGGATTTTACTGCCTTATGCAGTTGGGTTCTGGGGAACTCTAGGTGTGATTGTGGAACCCTATCTTAGTGGGTATGGTTCGGAAAGGCGAGTTGACGAGTGGTATGACTTGAACGACTATTCGGATTTGGGGTTCGTTAGTCAGTCTAGTCATGTCAGCTTGTGTTGGGACTGCACTTCGCAGTCAGGGTTGTACGTATCGGTTAGACCGAGTTGGTTGTCGTGCTACTTCAGTTGTGGGTTGGTGCAACTAAGGTCGCGGGTGACCTGGTAGACGACATTGGGATAGTCGAGTTGCGACTGGTTAGAGTTTGGTTGGACAGGTTACCAGGGTTGGTACTTGTCGATGGAATCCCTGAGTGGGATACAGAGTAGTTGGTACGGGCGATTGATTCCGTTGGATACGGAGTCTGGATATAGCGATGTCTGGTAGTTAGGTCTGCACGAGTGTGGGGCAGGCGTTACTACCGAGAGTGGTTATAGTTACGATTGTTGGGGATCGGGGACGTTCGGGGAACGTTTTCCTTTTCTTGTATGAGTTGTCAGGGTGACTGTACCCAGAGTTGTTGGGTACGAGGGAGACAGAGTTTCTCCTATTCGAGCAGAGGTACGGGATCGTCGCTCGGTATGAGCGGAGATCCAGGGTGTCAGTTTTGCACACGGCGTGTTGATACTGACACTAGTTTTGGTGATAGTGCGTGGTGCTGGTACTAGCGCTGGTACTGGTGCCGGTGATCGTGATGACGATGAGTTACGGATCGGGGTGTGACTCCGTCGTAATGGGCATATGTTCGGTATCTGTGGTTCAGGAGTGGAACTCAGATAGAGTTAAACTGGTTAGGGGACACGTGGTTGATGTACGGGTATGTTGTTTCCAATCTTGTTGGAACTTCGGAATCGCGAGAGGTTGCGAATGAGGTGACGAGTGGAATGCGGGTTTTCCGCATTGGTAACGGGTATGTCGAAGTCGTTTTGGGTGACTTCTCAGGTTCTACCATAATTGATGGTGGTAGAGGATGTAGATGTTATTGATGTTGTTGGTTGCCACTAGTACACTAATCGTGTATTGGTTGGTGGACCCGTGATTGTCTTGGGTCATCAGGTGGAGTGAGTATAGCGAAGTTAGGTGACTGAGATTTCTCATTTTCTACTTGGTGGCAGACGATGTTAGGTTACATGACGTGGTGAGTGCAGCGAGTGTTGTTTGCATTCACGTAGGATGGATTATTCGATCATTCTTGGTTTTCCACGGTGGAATGCCAAGGATCGATACGAGGTACTCAGTGAGAACCCACAGTCTCGGCGTGTCTCGTCGTTGACTAATCTGTTCAGATGTGGGAATTGGTTTAGGACTTTGGGTATCGTTATGGATCTGGATCGTGGTCTTGATGATCCAGATAGGTGGAGAGTTTATCGCTCATACTTGGATGTTTGAGTGGAGCATGTTGGGACTGAACTTCTGTTCGAGGTAAATCCCATATGGCTTATTACTCGCCTGAGTAGTTTTCCGACGTGGTCGGATTTGGGTTAGCCCTGGATGGGTGAGTGTTGTGATTAGCTTCCCTATGAAGTCAATCGATAGTGTGGTCGTGATCGGTTGAACAGGTATCCGATAGGTTCGGATATGGTGCGTCTAGGTAGACGTGAACGAGATTTCAGGTTTTGGAATCCGATTTCTGGATGACGATTCAGGATTTGATTTTGGAACTTGAAAAAGGATTTCTAGATTTGGGTTTTGGAATCGGATTCTGGGTGACGATTCAGGATTTGATTCTAGAGCTTGACTATAGATTTTCTTTTATGGATTTGGGTTCGGAATGGTTATTCCTAATACTAGTTTACGGAATGATGATTTCGGATTTGAATTTGGACAGGATTATGAATATGATTTCTGGGTTTGGATTCGGGATTTCTTACGAAATTACGGATTCGGATTCGGATTTGGAAATAGATAATGGGTTGGAGTTTCGATTTGTCTAGATTGGACAGATGGACTCCATAATTGAAACGTGATTGACTACAACCTAGGTGGTTGTAGGCTGATTGATGGGTAGATGTACGTACTTTGTACGTTGTTCAAGGTACGATACTGGGTGTACTTGTCGTGCCTGGTGACGGTATATAGGTGATACCGGTGGTACGTTGGAGAGCGTGTTGGTAGTCGGCTTGGTTCCGATACCATTGGATTAGTCGGGGTCGTGGACTGGACATTGGATACTGTGCATTGGGTCATGGTATTTCTAATGGGTCTAGTTACACACAGGTCGAGTGCAATGCTTGTGGTTAGTGTAACCACGAGTGCGTGTCATATCAGTTTGCGACTAACGACTGTCAAGTGGTGACAGTTTTTCGGAGGTGTCAGCGTGGATCGTTGAGGGATTGGTAACTTCCAGTGGGAGCAGACGTCAGGATATCTTAGTGACTGAGTAAGGAACCGTAGAGTTGTTTATGTCAGCGAAAGGGTAGATTTGACAAGTGGGTCGATCATAGGATACTTGGGCTACTCTGATACTGACAGGTGGTGTCAGTTCGGAGCGTACGACTTCTGCTATTCGACGTGGTCGAATGTAGACGAGGCGACATGAGCGTTAGTGGTACGTCTGGTTGCAGACGAGTAAGTATTTTTCTAGTTGGTTGGGGTACGAGGGTACACGTATTTCGAGGTTGATTTTACTTTCCACGAGGTGGATGTGGAATCAGGATAGTTGGAGTTTTGAGAACGAAACTAATTAAGGAGGGAAGAACGGTTAGATTAGGTCGGTTGGAATTTCGAGGACGAAATTAATTAAGGAGGGAAGGTTGTAACGACCCGTCCCAAATTCCATGATTAGATTAGTGACTAATCACGATTAGTGAGGCTAATCCGTGATTAGTAGAGCGAAATCGGACGAGCGATGCGAAATGACCGTTTTGCCCCTGATGGTGGCAAAACGTTGACTTTTCAATCGGGTGGTCAAATGGACTTTGACCGATGACCGTGACGTAGTTCGTGACGTCACGAGTTCATAGACAGGTGGCACGTTCAATTCCGACGTTCGAGGAAGAAATTATGACGTTCGGAAGTTTAGGGGCATTTTGGTAATTTGGGTGAATAGGAGGTCAAAAGTTGACTTTTTGACCGGGAGGTCCGATGGCCGAGGGCCGAATACCATTACGTAGATAAGAACGATACGAATCCGTAGACAGGCGGCACGTCGAATTCGGACGTTCGACGGCGAAGTTACGGTTCACGGAAGTTCCCTGTTACTATTCACGACGACACGTTTTACGAGACAAAAAGTGCAGTTTTGTCTCTAGTGGGCCCAGATATTTAATGGAGGCCCAATGGATGAGTGACACTTGTCACCCATCCACTGGCCAACCCCACCTACTCATGCACCAAACCCATCCCCGTGCATTTTCATTTCTTCATCCACACACAAACCCACCCGATCTCACCATTTTCTCTCATTCCCGTGCAACCCAAACCCAGCCAACCATCACCCGTGACCAGGCAGAGGACCAGGGAGATCGAGGGAGCCGAGGTGGCCGGCTTGGAGGCCTGAACCGCCGCCCACGGCGGCGAGAGGAGGAGAAACCCGAACGGGTACCCGGTTAGCCCATTTTGATCCATTTTTCCATTTTCGTTGTTATGGTTAGTTTTTAATGGTTTTAATGAGTCCATTAGGTTGCTAGGGACATTTTAGGAAGGTTTTGGTGGTGGTTGACGGCCGAGAAGCCGTGTAGACTGATCGGGAAAAATTGAACCGTGAGGTTCAAATTGGACCGGTCGGATTTCGTAGGTTTTAGGTTGTTTAGTTAATTAGGATTGATAGGAAATGAAGAAATAGGAATTTAGGAGTTGGAATGGAAGCAAACGGACCGAAAATGAGGGAGAAGGAGACCTGGACCGGTTACGCCGGTCCAAGTTGCAGGAAAAACGGGACCGGACCGGTTCGGACCGGTCTGACCGATGTAGGGGATGACTGATGACGTCATCATGTCAGGGATGACGTCATCATGTCAGATCTGACAATGTCAGACTGACATGTCAGACAGTGGGCCAATGGGAGCGTGACACGTGTCACTATCAGGGGCTGTTAGTGATGACGTCATGCTGACGTCAGCGATGACGTCAGCAGGTACTGTAGCAGGCGCGTGAAGCCCACGCGCAGCCACTTCAGGCGGCGCGTGAGGGTGCGTGACAGGGAATCTGGGGAAGGTTCCAACATGTGAAATCATCTATTCGATGTAACGAACATTTTGAGACTGGTTTCGTGTCGATCGGACACCGTCTCGATATGTTTCGGGGCATCGGAAGGTTTAGGTTCGGGATTAAAAATAGTTGAAAATACGGGAAACTTACGGGGCTTTAGTGGGAGGTTAATTAAGTAGTTAGTAACCTTCTATTACGATTTGGACAGGTTTGGGAGTCCCGGTGACGGTGATCGGCTCGGGGAGCCGTATGGCACGCAAATCGAGGCGGCAGCTCGGACGGTCTGTGAGTGGACCTTGTTTTCTAAATTGGTGCATTCATAAATGTTTATTATATGTTTATTTACTTGTTTGATGATGCCATGGGTGCATTTGTATGTGGTTACGTATAAGCACGTATTTCGAGGTTTCGGCGGCCTTATACGGTGCTTATACGGGTCTGTATTTCATTATTGATTTAAATGAACTGAATTTGGATTTCAAAATGATAAACTCGGGTATAAGACCCATTTGGTTTTGTCTCGGGCATATGACCTCAGATTCCGGGCACGGTGCCCAGTTGGTGTCCTATGTTCGGGTACGAGACCCAGTCACTTTACGGTTTTGATTTCAGGTCAGGGAACCTTAAATGGATTCCCAGGTTCATGACGGTTTATGGGAACTGGCATGAACCCTTGTTATGGTATCATGGTTCATGACGGTTTATGGGAACCGGCATGAACCCTTGTTGGTTATTACGGTACATGACGGTTTATGGGAACCGGCATGTTACCTGATTATGGATATTATGGATCATGACGGTTCAGGGGAACCGGTCATGAATGTTTATGTTATGTATATATATGTTCGTCTACCTTCCTTTACATGTTCTACTATCTCCTCCGGGGAGGGTCGTTGGCCTGGGTGGACCCCGGAGTAGTCACGGAGCACCGACTGAGTGGAGTCACCCCCCAGTTGGGTTCCTTACTCTCAGGAAGGCTATGATTACTATTACCTCGGGTAGGGTCAGTGGTCTACGGACATTGATCTTGACTTTGAGATCCGTGATAGGATTGGTTGTGTGACTTATATATATGTATGTGATGGATATATGATATATGATATGTGGTGTGTACAGGTGTGCACAGGATTTGGGCAGTGGCCCGTATGGTCGTTTTTATTGTGGTCCTTTCGACCTTGGTTTATATCTGCTTTGGGCTTAGTCCCACATATGGTTTGTTTTGGATAAATGGTTTTCGAATGCATGCATGCTTTTTAGTGGAGGGTACAAATGTCTTCCTTATTAAATGTTTTTATAAACTCTTTGTTTTGTCCACTCACAGTTTTTAATGTTTTGACTGCCCTTCAGGTTGACATCGGATGTGGACTGTAGCAGAGACCGAGATATCACATGTCTCCTCCGGATCCTGGCGTACTCTGATAGCCCGGGAGGGCAAAGGTCGGAAATATCCCTTGTCTGACACTTCGTGTCAGACGGGAGCAGGGTCATCCCGCACTAATCCCGGGGGGATTGGGATGGGTCCTGTCACCGGGAGGGCAAAGGACGAAAATATCCCTTATCTGACACTTCGTGTCAGACGGGAGCAGGGTCATCCCGCACTAATCCCTGGGGGATTGGGATGGGTCCTGTCAAAAACTAAGTATTAAAGTAAACATAAAGTCACACTCAACACTTAATGAAAACTTATGCAAATTAAAATCATTTTTTTATAGATTGTAGTATTGTTAAATAGAGATCGTTCTGGACCGGGAATTGAGGGTACCTAAGCATGATTATCGTTAATTAATTAATTAAGGGGGTAATTGGTTTTTACTAAGATCTTACATGGTTAACTAATCTAAACTAACATAATCTAACATAATCTATTATTTACACGTGGCCAACTCATTTTTATCCCTAACTCATTTATGATTTATATCAACTTCAAACCTACCAAATTCTATAACCTTAGTTCTAGGAAATTATTGTCTATTCTTAAGTACGTGTAGGGAGACACTCACGCCACACTTTCAGTAATCTAGACTTGGAGATACTTCTCTATCTAATTAAGCATTCAAGCATAATAAAAACTAAAATATTATAACACATGGAAGATTATTGAAATTAATACAAAGTATAAAACCAAGAATAATATTAATAATCAATTCATAAAAAAGATATTCAAGCACAAAAGATAACTACAAAGTAAAGAGATTGTGTTACACTTTTTGTCTTCTGGACACCCTATGGATACAAAGTGATTGGGCACTCTTTGGTGAGATACTTGGAGACACTCCTCTATGTCGTGGATGAAGGTTGTAGAATGCGAGATATGGTATAATTAGTTTTTCATAAGAAATCTTGAATTTAATGAAAAGGGAAAATTGGTTTAAGCAGAATTTTGGTACAAAGAATGAGCGACACTTACAAGTGAGAAGAAAATCCCTTTAAATAAGGTTACAAAGCTCGTAAAAATCAAAAGAAATTAAAATCCTAATTAAAAAGGTTTCCTAAAAAAAGTAAACAAATCTAAGTTTGAATTGGACAAAGTTTTCACAAAAAGGAAGGAAATATGTGCTGGAATTGAACACGAGGCCTTTTCGATGGAAGGGCACCGAAAATGGGAAGGATTTTCGACGGTCAAAGGACCTAGTCAACGCAGCAATGGAAGCTAGGCTTTTCTGTAGGCGTGCGCGCCAAACAAGGTTCCAGGAGCATTAGGGTAAGCACGCTGATTCTTCTGGCTTGGTTCAATAGGCGGCTGCTGAAATGGAATTGGGCTGCTTATTATGGATTCGGTTGCCCCTTATCAAAATTCCTAGCACTTTTTGGTGGACTCTTTTCTTTCAATCATAATTTCTTCAATATAAATCCAATTGAGGTGATTCTTTCGCCTAAATTCTCGTAATTCCGAGTTTAATCCAATTCTGCACATTTATCACAAAATATATTAGTTTCTTCTATTATTTGGCATTTTAACACTAAAAGATAAGAATAAAGGGTATAAACTATGACATAGACAAACAAGCAATCACTTCGATTAACTCCTAGATAAATGATGTTACCTTCATGGGTGCTAAATCAAAAGAATCAAGGGACCATATTGTCAGCCGCGTCATGTTAACATTTTGGCATAACTGGAAAGCAAGGAACAATGCAATCTTTTATCAATCTGCACCGTTAGGTCTCTCCAAAGGTTGACCGTTGAATTTTTCAGAGTATGTAAGAAATCTTCTCCTATGAACTGAGTGGCTACTCCGGACCTTCCCCCTCATCACTGAATGGCCCCCTCCATCTCTTGCATAAAAATCAATGTTGACGCTTCTTAGAACCCTCGATCCTTTGTTTCTAGGATTGGAATTATTGCTCGAGGAATCTCTGGCCATTTTTTGGGTGCTAAGTCCATCCCCAACTAATCAAACACTACTCTTTTAGCTGAAGTTGCTGCTATTTAGGAAGGATGACCATTTGCTAGAAATCGGTTTGTAACAAAATTTTGTATTGAATCTTAGTCCAAACTGGCAATGATGCTCTACAAGGACGTACTAGTCATCGAGAGATTTATCCTTACTAACGAAAATTAAGGAGATCTCCTCCTCCTTCCTCTTTTACTCATGGTCTTAGATTGGCAGAGATGGAAATTCAGTGGCAGATTTCTTAGTGTTGCAGGTTGCCTTGAAGACGAGTCTGAAAGTTTGGATGCCCCACCACTATTCTCTCTGATTTTTATTCTTGACAGGGATGGCCTCCCTTGCCCCTTTCAACCCTGAGTTCTCTTAACAGGTTGAGAACCTAGACCTACTCGAAGGAGTTGGTCTCCTTCTTTCTGGTTTCTTAACTTGTTATACTCCGTCTCCTTGCTATTTTCTCTTTTTTTTTTTTTTTTTCCGTTGATGTTTGGTTTTATCTTTGGCTTTCCCGATTTGTGGGTTAATTCTTCGTTGGCTCTCTTTTTATGAAGTTTCATTTAACAAAAAAAAAAAATCTTTTAGGGGCTCGGATAACCATTGTGGTTTCAATTTTTTTTTTTCGCTTGTTATGAGTAAATGAGAGTTGAAAAAGTTCAAGAGATGATTTGTGGAAGTGATGAAAACCAAAAGTAGAAGAAAAGTAGACAAAATGAAATCTAAAAACTAAAATTCAAAACATATTTTTGTAGGTTTGACCTTTTAGTTTTTTTTGTCATATTTCCTTCGTTGCTTCTTTATTTCTTCCTTTCCATATTAATTACCATTCTTCTTCACCCTTTCTGCATCTTCGAAGTTTTTTTACATTTCTAACCCTAAAAAAATAAAATTAAAAATACTAAACTATTGGAAAATCTTAGTAGCCCTTGCCCTCTCCCCCCAAAAAAAATCTATTCTTTTTAAAAACATTTTAAGAAGAGTCTAGGGAAATTCCCTCTGATACTTATAGGCAATGTTCGAAAAGGCAGGCTAGGCGGCCGCCTAGGCGATAGGCAAAAGGCTAACGCCACGAATAAGGGGTATTCGTTTGCTCTAGGTGGCTGGCGAATTAGGCGGCGCCTATTCGGCCTAGGCGGAGCCTGGGCGGTCCTGGGAGGACACGGCGGGCTGGGCGGCTGAGGCGGGTTGGGCGGTTTGAACGTAAAAAAAAAAAAAACAAATTCACAAGATTCATTCATAAGTATTCATCAGTCCCATGACAGTATGACTCCCATACACTCATTCAATCATTCTTGCAATCCATATGAACCAAAAAATCAAAAATTCAAAATCAGCTACCATACTCAAATTCACAAATCACAAGTTCACAACATAACCCAATAATCAAATATTCAAATTCAGAACATTGCCCAAACATTCATCAGTCCTATAGTCAAATTCAAAGTTCAAAATTCAAACATAAACAATCTAAATTCAATAATACATTAATACATTCACGACTTCGAGTATGAGACTCCCAAACGGCCAAACCCGAATACCTGATACCCAAATTTCTCACTACTCAGAGACTCATAGACTACATAAAGGCCAAAGGTCCCAAACCCAATACTCAAGTCATATCCTGATTGAAAGGGAGTCTGCCTAATACTCATTGCGAAGTTGAAGTCTGCGGCGTCTGCCCAATACTCATTGCAAAGTTGAAGTCTGCGGCGTCTGCCTCGCCGAGCCACCACGACGCGTCGACATCGACTCGAATCCAATCAAAATCATCAGATCTCCGCACTTCCGCAGTCGAACGCTCAAACCTCGAACACTCGAAGTCGCACTCTCAATCTCAGGTATTAGTTTGAAATCTGAATCCACCTCGATGACCGTCTCTCTCGAGTCTCGACTGGAGTCTGGAGATGAGATCGAAACTCGAAACTCCGTTGGTTCTCTGACTCATCTCTGTCTCTCGCTCACTCGCTCGCTCCCTTACTGTCTTTATTCTCTTTCTTTCGCACTCAAGATGAAGAGTGAGAGAGATGGGAATGGAGATGGAAAATAGAGGTGAAGAGCTTTGTTGAATAAATTGGATTTGATCTCTGTTTTTCGTCTCTGATCTCACTCTCAGTCTCTCGATCTCACGATGGACTGATGGAGATTGAGAGTTAAGAATGGAGAATCGGGACAGAGATAGAGATTGAAAGGGCGGAGTCGACGAGGCTCGGCCTCTTGGTCTTGGGATTGAATGAAGGAAGAATGAGATAAGGATGGATTAAATAAAATGGAATGAAATTAAAAGGATTGAATGAAATGAATGGATTGAATGAATTGAATGGTTGAATGTATTGAATGAGATAAGGCTTGCACTAGCAGTCATCGAAAATGAATGAATTAAGCTTGTAATTGAGTTAGTGGATGTGAATTAACAATAAAGTGAGAAAGTAATGAAATAAGGAATGGTTTATTTATTGAGAAATTGTTTAGTGGCTATTGGTTACTGGTTACTGGTCAGTGGCTATGCATATTACTAATTGTTGAGTGGTTATTGCTAATTTGCTATTGGCTAGTGGCTATGGCTAATTTGGCCAGTGGCTATTGCTAATTTGCTATTGCTAATTTGGTAAGGGGCTATTGCTAATTTGATATTGGCCAGTGGATATTGATCACTGGTTAGTGGCAGAGTGGCTATTACATTGCATCATTGATTCATTGTTAATAACTTAATGTAGTAATTTGCTAGTGGCCATTGCTGATTTGATTATGAAATGTTTGATATAAATTAGTATTTTTTTTTTCATTCTCTATGCCTCTATGGACTATGGTATATGTTTGAAATTTTGAATTGTAAGTTTTAGTGTTTTACATAAATGGCTACACCTTTCGAAGTAAATGTAGAACCAAATGTAACGCCCGAAATCGAAAGAACATTGAAAACGAAATAGTGATGATATTGGATGGGAGTTTGCACTTTTGGAAAATCCTACCAACTTATTAATAAGTAAGAGAAAGGTAGGAAAGAGTAAGGGTAGTTAGGATATAGGTGAAGTGCAAGTTGTGTGGTAAGTGTATGAGCGGTGGAATCAATAGGATAAAACAACACATAGCCCACATCAAGGGAAATGTAGCATCATGTTCAAAGTCTTCGGATGATGATAAATTAAGGTGGAAAACAGCTTTAGAAGAAGCAAAGGTCAAAAAAAGACAAAAGAATATACATGAAGAGGAAGTGAGGCAAGAAGTTAGAATTCAAGAAGAAGATGAGGAAGTTGAAATTGGTGGTCCAAAAAGAATGAAACGTTATCTAGGGCCTATGGATAAGTTTGTAAACACAATCAATTCTGGATCTTCAATGAATGGAAATAAGACATTTTCGACAACAAAATATCAATGATGCACTTTGGAAGGAAATAACGCATTATGTGCATCAATATTTGGCTCGATGGGTGTATGAATCCAGTCTTCCTTTCCATGCCATTGAGAATGCTAGATTCAAAATATTTGTGGAAGCGGTAGGTCAATTTGGTCCAGGTTACCAACCTCCAAGTCAATACCAATTGAGGGAGCCATTATTGAAGGAAGAAGTTGAGAGAACTAACCACACAAGAAAAAGTGGGCTAAGCATGGCTGCTCAATCATGACCGATGCTTGGAGTGACCGAAAAAGAAGAAGTATAATGAATTTGTGTGTAAATTGCAAGGAAGGCACAACTTTTCTTTCTTCTATGTAAGTTTCGGGGGAATCAAACACGGGCTTATATATATTTGAGTATGTGGACAAGTGCATTGATGATATTGGACCACAAAACGTAACTCAAGTGGTGATGGACAATGCATCTAACAATATGGCGGCGACAGAGTTGTTGAAGTTGAAGAGGCCAAACATTTTTTGGATTTCATGTGCCACTCACACTTTGAATCTTATGCTCCAAGGAATTGGTAACCTACCTAAGTTCAAATGAGTCATTGAGAAGGCAAAGGCCATCACCATCTTCATTTATGCCCATCATAAAACATTGGACTTAATGAGGAAGTTCACAAAGAAAAGAGACATAGTAAGGTCGGGAGTAACTAGATTTGCAACTTCTTTCCTAACTTTACAAAGCTTGGTAGAGAAGAAGCAAAAGTTGAAGGCAATGGTTACAAGTGATGCATGGGGGCAAATCAAGCTTTCCAAAAGTGAAAAGGTAAATGCTTCATATAACACAATTTTGAGTATGAATTTCTCGAATGGTGCAACACTTTGTTTGAAAGTTTTTGGTCCTCTATTTAAAGTGCTTCGACTTGTTGACGGCGATAAAAGGCCGTCAATGAGATTTTTGTATGGAGAGCTACAAGAAGCAAGGAATGAGATTAAAAAAGCTTTCAAACATCAAGAGGTGAACTATAGTCCAATCCTTGATATTGTTGATGCTAAAGGTCGTGATAGGCTTGATGGTCCATTACATAAGGCGGCCTACCTCTTGAATCCTTATTACTTCTTCAAAGATGATAGCATAGTTGAAGATCCAATTGTCTTGGAAGGGATGTTTGATTGTGTTGGGAAGTTCTTCCTCAGTGACATTAATAAGCAAGCAATTGCGATGAATGAAGAATTTGTAAAGTACAAGAAAAAAGAAGGTGGGTTTGGAAAACCTTTAGCCTATGTTTCAATAACTAGAAATGATTTCGATCTCGGTACGAACATTCACAATTCATAATTCTTTTTTAATTGTCATTCTTACATAGTTTTTTCATTAATTAAGAATATTATGCCTTTGTAATTCAATGGTGGTCCTTGTACGGAGATGGTGTACCTACATTGCAAAAAATGGCTCAAAGAATTCTCTCTTTGACTACAATTTCATCCGGATGTGAGAGAAATTGGAGCACTTTGAGGGGGGTAAGTAAGTAGTTAAAGACTATGGTATAAGAGCATGTATTTATTATTTAATATGCTCAAACTCACTTATTAGTTTGTTACATACTTACAATTCAATGTTTTCTAATAGTTTTGAAATTTGTATTCAATGTAGAACCATACAAATAAAAGGAATAGACTAGAAGCAACAAGGTTGAACAATCTAGTTTATGTCCAATTCAATGCCAAGATCATCAATAAGAAAAAACGAGGGGGAGAGAAAGATATAGATGTACTAATTGCTAGTGAAGCTACTAATGCTCAAGAATGGATTGTTCATGGTGGTGATATTGATGAAGTTGACCCCGTCCCCGATGATGAAATAAGAGAGCTTAATGAAGAAATTTTGGAATCCGATGAAGACATCCAAGGTGAGGAAAATGAAGATGTATATGAGTTTGAGTCCGATACGAAAAAAGTATTGGAGGAATATGGAGAAGAAGAGTTAGAGCCTTAGAGATTGTTCATGTAATATAAGTATGTAATGTATATGTATATACTCTTTATGAAGTATATACTCCTTTTGAAACTTTCATTTTGAGCATGTATATACTTTTTATGAAGTATATGCTCCTTATGAAGTGTATACTCTTTATGTATGTATATGTTCTTTATGAAGTATATAAGTCTTTATATATATGCTCATTTATTTATTTAATTTTTCCCCTAAAAAAAAACCGCCTAGGCCCCGCATAGGCGCTAGGCCCCTGCCGGGCGCACTGGGAGTGCCTAGCGCCATTTTGAACATTGCTTATAGGGATGTAGTGAATAAATTAGATAATCCAACTGATATTTGTATCAATTTCATCAAAGTTTGTTCATCTTCAAGCTTTCTTTTTCTCGTCTATGATCTTGTTGTTGATCATAATCATAAGTTTCAGCATCTATGGAGTCAACTTGCGATGAAACTCTTATCTTCAAGAGTCCGATATGGATTCATGGAGATTTGACTCGTGATCCAATATGGTGGTTTTTGATTAAGCCATCGCAGTCCTCCATTAGTGGTGGTGATGTCAACCATAGTGAGTTCACACATCTGCGATATGGTGATGGATGTTATCCTTGTCGTCTTTGAAAGTCCTTACGGAGGCGGCAATAACGGTAATGATAAGCAGTGACGACAGTGGAAGTGACCCATTTGTACATTTTGTTGGGTTATTTATATATTTTCTTTTTAGTTTGCTTTGTAGATAAGTACATCGGCTCTTATTTCGGATTAGTTGTGTTAATATTTCCCTTTTGTACGATTATAAAGATTAGTTTTTCGGAAAGTCTGGACTCTATAGGGGTGAACATATTGTCCGCGAAATATCGAAACCATCACATCTCATATTATACCAAACAGAAAAAAAACCGAATGGATGATCGGTACGATACCGATACCGTACCAATTCAAATCGGTACGGGATCGGTTTCGATGTTAGGGAATACTGTCCCGTACCGAAACCGAACCGGTTTAAATTTTTTTAAATTAATTAAAAATTAAATTAAATTGAAAAATAAAAAAACCCTAATATATAGTCTAATGCCCTAATAGGCTAATACCTAATAATGGATTTAATTTTATATTAATTTTAGTTGATAGATTTAATTGTATGTTATAGTTTTTTAGTTGATCGAGTTAATTTTAGTTGATGTTTTGAGATTGATTGGTTGCTTCATGAATTTTCTATACATTTTGAGCAATATTTGTTACCCACCAAAAGGCCTAATTTCTCAAGTTCATCAAAATGTTATTTTTAGATATTCAATCAAGTAATCATGAAATGAAATTATGAATTTGAGGTCAAAATCGAAACGGTACTGAACATAATTGATACGGTACGATACAGTATCAATTTCATATTTTGAAATACCGTACTGTACCAAATCGGTTAAAACAAAATTATCGTTATTTTGTATCTTTATTTTCCTAATAAAATTCCATATATTCTAAAAATAAAACCAAAAGTTAAAAAAAAAAAAAATTGATGATCAAATTATACTTTAAGTTTTCCTTTTTTCAACTTAAAGTGAACTTTGATGGTCCGGAGGCCTGGTGGCAAGGTGGGCCAGGTAGAAGTCGGCCATTGACAAGGCTTTTATTATTTGTGAATTATAATAAGTCATGCAAAACCAAAAATAATGCTCATAAACTTTATCTTAGAGGGGTGACATTTATAATACTTGAAATAAATTTCGAATGAATTATATCGGTATGGAGGCCGTATTTGTAGCTAACTACGACAAGCCATTTATGAGACCAAGAACTGACCTATTGGGTTAGGTTGCGACCTACCACATATACTTAATGGGATTGCAATTTTAATTATAAACTGTCATTTTTTCTTTTCCAAATGATTTGAATTTTGGAGACCTTATATTGTTATTTAGGACACGACACTATATGTTCTGATTGGTTAATTTAATTTTAACCTGTCGTCAGTGAACGAAAAAGGACATGCCCCATTGGGTCATGAAGCGTGGAAAATTGTGGGGCAAGTATCGCATTTGACATCCAGCAAGTATAGTTTATTATGATGAATTTCGTATTTATGGGCATCGACCAATCCGAGGTTATGTCAACAGGTAGGTTTATAAATTTTAGTTTTCAGTTTACATTGTATAATGATTAAAAGAAACGGAGAGAAAGTATGATCAAAAAGAGGAAAACAAATGTAGAATAAATAATGGACGACATGCAAAAAAAAAATAGAAATAATGAAAAAATTCGGTTTTTTTTTTTGTCTCACTCATACTTCCTCTTTCTTTCCTCGCTGATAACATTATTTAGAGGTGGATACGATGTAATTTAATGCAGATATTTGGAATATCTATTACTAATAATTTGATACGGTTTGAATTTTTTGAAATTAAAAATGAAATTATTTCGATTAAAATCATTACTAACAATTTGAATTAGATCGAAACGGTTTGAAATCATTTAGGCATATAAAAAAAAGGATATAATAAAAATAAGAATATAAAAAAACAATAGAATAGTCAATACTAAAATTTTTGTATATTAAACTTGCCGAGGATTAGATTGTAAATATTATCACTATTTATCAAACAAATATTATCACTTAATAATCTTTTCTTATAATCTTATCTAGTTTTTTTTTTATATGATACTATTATCTTATTATATAAGTATTTATCAGGGTATATCTGGATATCCTTTTATTTTTATTATTTTTACGTCGTATTAATAACAAATTTAAAAATTAATATATTCTTTAAAAATTCGGTTTGAATTTAATGGATTTCAAAAATAAAATTCAAATTCAAATCGTTACTAACGAAGCGGTTTGAATTCTCAAACTGTTCAATATTTATTTCGTCGAATCTAAATAGTTGGATAAATAACGGTTTGGAGCGTATCAATTAGCAATTTTAATGAGTTTGTGATCATTCCCGTGTTTCTCTATTCTTTCTACTTTTTACATATCTTATTAATAAAAAATAAAAAATAAAAAGAAAATAGTTATAAAACACTCCCTAAATAATTAGTTTTATCTTGATCACAGTTCAAATGTTCGACAAAATTGTAACTACGGAAGAAAAAAGTTTGGCCAAATAAAAACAATTAACTTACCAGAAGAAAACCTTTGGCATCGAATTCACAAAGATTACTACTTGCTACTTGCATTAGTTATAATAAACAAAACGTGTCTGCATTTACTCTAGAATGGATGTGCTCGTTCTCTCATTGTAGATCTTGTCAAATTTTTTATTAAAAAAATATATATATATATAATGTAAGCACATCTATGCTAAAAATTATAATTTTTTAGATTTCTTGATCGATCGAGGGAATCAAAATAATTAATAATATTATCAACAATTAAGATTCTTATGATAAATTATCAATTTATTAACTGATATATAAGGATAACTAAACACTCCAATTTATTTGATTTTTGTACAATTTACCTTTACATGATATCAGAAAGGAGTGATTTCAACGTACCTACAAAAACTTGGTAATCAACAATGGGGAAGCAAACACATCCACCCCTATAATTAGTTGAATATAGTATTCAGTCGATAAAGTTAGAATTATTTAAGAGTTGATTAGGATTCAGAGTAACACAATATTAGAAACATACGGAAAACTAAAGTTCATCTCTGCAAAATTATTGAAGTAAATTATTATCCAAATGGTTAATTATTGAATTTTTTTTCCTTGCATATGTGATAATTTGGTCATTTGCATATATCTTAACAAGCAACAGTTTTAATGATAATTAACATTCAATAAAATTGAAAAAAAAAAAAACTAAAATTTCAATTAAACAAAAGAAACAAATTTCAATTATTTTTTAAATTTATTTGTTTACTTCACATAAATGATCTTTACAAATTTCAATTATTACGTGTGGATGAAAAAATTCTATAATTAATTAACAGCGAAGGGAACACAACTACTATAATGTGGATGCAATCACGCAAGTACGCATATATTGTTAAAAATTATTATAGACGGATGGAAATAAAAGTTAAGTGAGAGAAATAAGGATTAGTTATGACAAGACTTGACTTAGAAAATCTACAAAACTCGTTGAGGCCCTTGCTCCCGTCTAACATAATTATAGGACCCGTCCCAAAATGATTTTGATAATCGTGTCCAATGGTACTCGTGTCTAATAAGTCAACTGAAGTTCTGAAAACACCATCAGCACCTGTCAGACAAGGAATGACTATACTAATTGCGCTCATGCCACCATCTCGTGATCATACTTGATCTTCGTGCCACGATCTGGAGGGTTATCAAAAACATAAAAAGTGTGAGTAGTGTAATGACCCCTCCTGAATATCGGGATTAAATATTAATTAATTATGGATTTAGAATGACTAATCGGGGATTAGTTGAGTGAATTCGGACGGACGTTGTAAAATGACCGTTTTGCCCTTGGAATTGGGCAAAATGTTGAATTTTGACTCGAGAAATCAAACGTATGAGGACCGATGACCGTGGCGTAAATCGAGACGTCATGAGTCCGTAGGCAGGCGGCACGTCGAAATCGGACGTTCGACTGGCTAGTTATGGTCACGGGACCGAAATCGGGAATTTAGGTCTCGGGATTCGAATTAAATATTATTTAAATCTAGTGGACAGATATTTTAATATGGGACCCTTGGATGAGTGACACTTGTCACTCATCCCATTGGTCCTTACCCCTAGATTGTGGATCTAAATGTGATTTGATGGCTAGGATTAAAATGACATTATTTTTAATCATTTTATATTTCACTCATCTCTCATCTCTCACATCCAGTCGTCCATCTCTCTCTCAGCCACTCATCCTCACCATTCATTTCTCTCAGCTGATCATCATCTTCTTCATCCTCGAACACCCTCACCATTTCTGTTAATCGTGAGAATAAACACCCCAAACCCACAGCTTCAACCCACTCATCCTCACGACGGTGCTACTAGCGTGGACGGAGGTCCACGGTGGCTCAGTTCGGAGGTAAGGGACCAAATGCCATATTTTTGTGTTCGAAAATGGAATTTGTGATTTGGGCTACTATTGATTGTTCTAATTGATTGGACGAGGACCCTAGAGGTGAGACGAACTCAGTGGGCTAGGAATAGAGGGATGCGGTGGCCTGTGGAGGCTGGACGTCGAAACGATGAGTTTTGACTCAAAATTTGAAAATTGGTTTTTGACGCTTGTCGATTGATTCTGATGATTGGGACGTATTTCTGGAGGTCGTATAAGGAGATTGGGATCAAAACCGAGGTCCAAGGTGGCCGGAATCGACTGCAAGAGGGAGTTGCAGGTGGTCGGTTGTTCTTCGAATCGGGAAGGTGAGTTTTACAATTATTTTTCATGATTTGACGTCGTAGATCGAGTCTAGAGGTTGGGACGATGGTGTAGGAAGAAGTAGGACTGAAAATTATTGAAAAATGGCTGAAAATTGGGAATGCCAGTTTGGGTTGGACCGGGTTGTAGAGAACCGGTCTGAGCTTATCTGGACTGAGTTTGACTGAGGACAGGGACGATGAACAGTGCCGCGCGTGGGCTTCATGCGTAGCCCGCTTGCGACGGCGCGTGGGGGCGCATGGGGAAGTTTCTAGGAAAGTGTTTAACATGACTTTTAATCTATTCGATGTAACGAACATTTTGGGACTGGTTTCGAGCCGATCAGATATCGTTTCGATATAGTTCGGGATGTCCGAAGGTTTAGGATCGAGTTTAAATACGTTTAAAAATTCAAAAAAATTACGGTGTTTTAATGAGAAGTTCATGAGGTAGTTAGTAACCCTCCAGTGTGATTTGGACAGGTTCAGATATTCCGAGGATGGTGATTTAGCCCGGGAGGCTTATGGCACACATATCGGGACGACAGCTAGGACGGTCTGTGAATGGACATTGATTTCTAAACTGTGATGCATGCATAACTGTTTTATATGTTTTATATATATGATTTCTATGAATATGATTGTGGTATTGGTGATTTACATATTTGCATGTATTTCAAGGTTTACGGTTTTCTACTGTGTTTATACGTGCTTGTATGTTAATAATTGATTGAAGAACTGATTTCGGATTTGGAAATATGGAATCGGGCTTGAGACCCATTTGATTTACGAACTATCAAACTTCGAGTCCATGTGATTTAATAAGGAAACGGACCGGGGGCCCAGTTGGTTTACATGATCAGGCTTGAGGCCCCAATGGTTTATGATATCGGGCATGAGTCCTATTTGTGGATTTAGATTTGGAAAAAAAATGGATTTCTGGATTCATGACGGTTTTATGGGAAACCATGCATGGACCCTTTGAAAGGTTTGAAAGGTTTTGATGATTACGAAAGGTTTTCTAATATACCATCCTTTTATCTATGGATTGTCTCCTCCAAGGAGGGTCGTTGGCCTAGGTGGACCCTAAAGTAGTCATGGAGCACTAACTGAGATGAGTCGCCCCCGTGGGGTACCTCACTCTCAAGAAGTCATTATGGATTATAACCTCTTGGGAGAGTCATTGATATGCGGACATTGACCTAGGTGGACCCTGGGGTGACTTGGGACTTGAGACCCCGAGTAGCACGCGTAGCTTTGGAAACCGTGACAGTACTGATTGTGACATCGAGGATGTCAGGTATCAGGGATGCCGAGGATTGGTTATATGGTATTTGGTGAACTTGATTTATTGGATTTATGAAATGGTATTTATGTGCTTACGAATTTGTATTCATGGATTTGGGCAGTGGACCACTTGGATCTGGATTGACGATCAAACAAATCATCAATCCAAGGCAGTGTGTATTCCGCACTGTTACCTTATTAAGTTTCCTATAGTCAATATCAATCATAAATTTCCATCCTTCTTCTTTACAAATAATACCAGGTCATCTAAGAGTGATGTATTCGGTCGAATCAATCCCATATCTGTTAACTCATGCAGCTGTACCTATAATTCCCTCAGCTCAGCTGGAGCCACCCTATATGGCGTTTGAGATATCCATCGGGTACCCGGAAGTAACTCAATTGTATAGTCATCTTCCCAGTAATGTAGTAATCCTTATAACTCCTCCGAAACACACACCCGGGAACTCTCATACCACCGGTATCTCTTCAATACTTCCTGGGTTCTTTCTAGTATAAATGACACGACCCATCCCAATTCTCCCAGGATTATCGCGGGATGTACCATGCTCCCGTCTGACATGAAGTGTCAGACAAGGGATAACTCAAACCTCAGCCCGTTCGGGGCTTCCTAAGCGCGCTAGGATCGGTGGAGGAGTGCGATGTCTTGGTCTCTGCTACAGCCCGCATCCATGATCAACGTGAAGGGCACTAAAACCATTAAAAGCTGTGAGTGGAAGAAAATAAATAAGTTCATAAAACACATTTATTAATAGGAAATTTATACCCTTCAGGTTGATCATGGATGCAGGCTGCAGCAGAGACCTAGACATCGCATTTTTCCACCGATCTTGGCGTGCTCTAGAAGCCCCGAACGGGTTGAGGTTTGAGTTATCCCTTGTCTGACGGGAGCATGGCACATCCCGCGATAATCCCGGGGGGATTGAGATGGGTCGTGTCAATAAACCACATGAGCTAAGTAGCCTCGACAACCTTTCCGTAGTAGCTTGCTAGGCGTCATAGCTGATATCACTCTAGTAGGTAATATTTCTCGATTCCTCTAAAATACTTCATCTAGAAATCTTGGGCTCTGAACTACCACCTTCTTATCCAAACATTCGATAAAAGCCCGATGGGTGGTTACCCAATCCATTCCTAATATCAGATCAAATTCATGAAGATCTAGGAGAATCAAATCCACTTTGGGACAACTTCCCTCACTTACTACGAGAGCACCTCGAATTGTTAGATTCACAACTAATACATCCCCAATGGATGCACTAACATCCATATCATAACCAATATGTGACACTTCCTTAGTTACAAATAATGCAAATCCCTGAGAAATAAACGAATGTGTAGCCCCAGCATCTATCAAAACATGTGCATGATGCCCAAAAATAGATAGCGCACTTGTTACTACACCCGACGCCTCTCGTGCCTCCTAAAGACTGACATCAAATACTCTAGTGTTAGGACCCGACCCTCCTCGGTCAAGACTCGACTCATCTAGCACCATATTGTCCCCTTTGGGTCTCGTCCTCACGGTTTTGTTTTCGGGAGCTCATGGTGCAACTTCCCAGAGGTTACCCATCATGGAATTGCACCAGCCTCAACTCGCTTAACTTTGGGGTTCCAATCCCCCCCAAAGCCACTTGAGCTCCCAAAAGGCCTAGTTCTAGATAGATGTGTGCCTACACCTTTAAGGCACACCACCAACCTCTCCTAGACCATTCCCCCCTCGCAGAAATGTGGGATCGTTCACCATTCCCTTCAGGACACGGATCTTACAATCCACCTCCCTTAGGGCCTAGCGTCCTCGCTAGCACACTTCCCGGTCGAGATCTGGCTCTGATACTATTCTGTCAGGACCCGACCCTCTTCGGTCAGGACCCGACTCATCTAACACCATATTGTCCGCTTTGGGCCTCACCCTCACGGTTTTGTTTTCGGGAGCTCATGGTGCAACTTCCCAGGGGGTCACCCATCATGGAATTGCATCAGCCTCAACTCGCTTAACTTTGGGGTTCCAATCCCCCCCCCCCCCTAAGGCACTTGAGCTCCCAAAAGACCTAGTTCTAGATAGGTGTGTGCCTACACCTTTAAGGCACACCACCAACCTCTCCCAGACCATTCCCCCCTCGCAGGAATGTGGGATCGTTCACCGTTCCCTTCAGGACACGGGTCTTACATCTAGCCTATGGTCCTGGAGATCAGCCACGTCCTCTTGATCTATTCTCGGCTCCAATGGCCTGTGTTTAGCTCCCTCCAAACATACTGGAAGTCTGACCATAGTCTGCCTTGTCCTGTCATATCGTACCACCACCAGGGCAGTTCAAGCAATTGCTACATATATGACTAAGCTCTCCGACAAGTAAAGCAATGAATCGTATGAGGCTGTGTAGGTCCGCCCTTCTGTCTACCCATCGACTGTATTGAAGCTCTACCAGCCTGAGTAGATGTCTAGGATCTCCATCCAAAGCTTCAAGCACTTCTTGATCTAGTCCTTCTGCTACCTAGACTCGAATGATAACTACAAGAGGATCGAAAACTAGTGCTACCCAATTTGGGGGTCACTGACCAAAATGCCAATATACGGGCGTTCATGCCTTTGCCCTGCACTCATGCCTTGCTGTTATGCTGGTAAACTCACCTCCACTCGAATAACAGCATCTGATAACTCTCTCAAGGTAGAAAATGAACCTAATGTTATAGGGGCTCGAATCTCATCTTGTGAGTCCAAGTTAAACTAATGACACTTGTCTGCCTCGGTTGCCAAAATACCAAGGCGAACGGAGACAAACTCACAAAATTCCACTCATATTGGGCCACCATTATGTTTCCTTGCTACAACAGCAGAAACTCCACCTTTCTAGCATCTCAAAATGAATGAGGGCAGAACTGACGCAAAAATCTATCTTTAAAAGTCTCCCTTGTCAAGGTCTGTGCATCCATGCCCATCATCTGTAACCCTGTCCACCATCGATAAGCATAGTCACCCAACTAACATGTGGCTAGCAGCACTATGTCCTCGGGTGGATCTCATAACCTCAAAAATCCTATTTAGGTGGGTGATCCACTCTTCTGCCTCTTCCAAGCTCACCTCGATCGTAAACAGTGTAGTCCCTAACCACTAGGCTCTCTCTATATTTGAGCCTTCTCTAACCCGCTTCGCCTCATCTTCAGGCCATGCACGTGGATCTTGTCGTCGATGCATATTCATTGCCTTAACTTGAAAAAAAAACTCCTTAGTTCACGCCCTACACCGCACAAGTGCAGTCAATATACAATAAACTTACGCTCTAATTTCAAGTTAAGAAGCCCCCTCCCAAAAAAACATAGATAACCGTGAAGGATCTTGCTCCCATCTAATAGTTAATACCGAAAATCAAAACCAACCTCAAAAGTATCACACAGTATCGATAAAACTCACCAACTGTTAGACAAGGGATATCTTACATAACTATTTACTGAGTATAAGTATTTAAAAATACTTCGAATGTTTAACCCTACCTTAATACAATGAAAAGTGCACGGTGTTTAGTTATGCCTTTAATCTCCAAGTAGGTCTCCGTCCTCCTACCACATCTTGGAAGGTAAATAAAACCCAATAAAAATGTAAGTGGACGAAAATAAACTTTTCAAACATAATTGAAGAACATAAATATGTCACCCTCCGTTTTCTAAATCTATGCATGCATAAAGTATCATTTAACGACAAACATTCGATTTTCAACTCAAATAGCATTTCCTTGAAACTTGAATTAGAAAGCCACATGAACATAACTTAAAAAATATCAGTGAATCAAATTCAGCAATCCATCATATATGAAAGATATCAAGACGTAACAACAATAATCACATATAACCAACCCATCCTCGATGCTCAATATCAATCAGCATAATCAAACCACAATATTTGTAGGGAAACTAGTTAGGAATGCAGAGCCTAGCTCTAGGACGTCTAATTGAAAATTGATTTAGGAAATAGAGCTAAGCTTGACGTCCGAGTCATCATCACAATACCAGTCTAGTAAAACAGAGCCCAGCTCGACGTCCGAGATTAACCAATAACCAGCAATCTGAGGACGGTTGTTCATAAGTATAATAGTTCATAATTATCGAGAAAACATACACATATAACATATATCAATGTTGCAAAACCAAAATCACATTTCAATATCCAGGTCTAAACCCAAAACACAATTTATGCAAAACTTATAAAACGTGCACTTAAAATAATTCTACAAAATCATCAAAAATCATTTAAAAATATTAATCAAACCAACATCAGGTAAATCATGTAATAAAGCAAGAAAAAAAAGAAAATTTGCATGCATAATAATTTTAAGAAAATAAAAGTCCACTCACAGTCGTTAATTCACAATTTATTCTTCATTTGGGTGTTCTTTGCTAGCTTCGGAAGTCGTGTCGCCTTAATCCTCCACCCGAAACACAGCTCTCAGCCAATGCTCCCTCACATCTTTCCTAACCTTCCTGTGTACCAACACGATGATCTTCGTCACTCTAGACTCATGGGTGGTAAAGGAACATAGTAAAATCCTTAGTTTGAAGCTTTAACCCCTTAGATCGTTTAGATGCTTCAAGGGAGGATTTGTCAGTTTTCGGGTCTCAATTTTCTTTCCCCTTTTCTCCTTTTTTTCTTGTTTCAATCAGTTTCCATTTTCTCCCTTTTCTCTCTTGGTTGATCTGGTGGTTTGGTTTTTGATCTGGGATGTTTTCCTCAAAACTCAAAAACACACACAATTCATACAACATGCATAACTACCAAAATACCCCTAACAATGCTAGACATGTAGCATGTTCATTTGATCTCTGATTCCATCATGCTATCTATCTACGGACTCAGGAGTCCGAAAGTAACAAAATGGTACTCACAAAAAATCCAAACGACAATCTGAGTCAAAAGTCAACTTAAATAACATTAAGGGCAAAATGGTCAATTTTCATTAAAAAAATTCAAAATACATTTTCCGATGTTTCGGATCATTACAATAGTTGCGACCATGGATGCTGAAGTAAAGTGGTGACGTCCCTAAAATTCTGAAACAAGGGTCGCAATGCATCCTCTAGCTCGGAGACAAGCCCAATGAGAAACCTTAAATCCCCAAATTGAAAACAAAGAAAGTATAAAATCAAATCCCAGCACAATCCAAGTTGGAAGGGATAGAGTAAAGGGAAGAGAGAAAGTACTAGAAATAGAGGATGTGGAGTACGAGCGACAGTAGGACTTGAGTGCGGCGGAGTAGGGGGTTTACAATTTAGATTGGAGAAGGGGGTTGAAGTAACAAGGAGAGCTAGGAATAAAATTTTGATTCTAAAGGATAGCTAGGAATAACAAATTGATTATGGAGGGGAGCTAGGTGGACCTCAAACCTTGAGATGAAGAAGCGAGAAGGGGCCAGGAGAAGAACGAACCTAGATATGAAAATCTAGATAAAGTTGGGGAGAAGAACCTAGTTTTATGTATTAACCTAGGGTGGGTTCTTGAGAGCAAGCAGGATTTTTATTTTTTAAAAAGTGAACAGTGTTCAGCATATGTTGAATTTTTTTTTTCCTATTGCTGCTTTCACATTTTAGCGAAAATTTCTTTCCCCCTTCTTTAATAAACAAAACTAAAACAAACAGGGTTGCCTCTTTACTCCTGAAATATTGCAAAATTATATCAGACAACATTTTTATAGGATTATAGATGACAATTTTAGTTGAAATTGTTGTCTATCAGAATAAGACGACACAGTTAGTAAAAACTATCGTTTGATTACTATTGTCTAAAGCTAAATATGGCATAGTGAAAGAGAGAAAAGAAAAGGAGAACCAAGGAGAGAGAATAGAAGAGAAGAGAAGAGAAGGAAGAAAAGAAAAAGGAAACCAAAAGAGGAAGTGGAAGGAAAGAGAAACAAGAACTAGAAAGTTCGAAAAATTGAAATGTCAAAAAAATCAATCGTTCAAGTTGTTGAAGTTTCCTAGCTTGCAACTACACTCAGTAGCATTCTAGTGGAGATCATGGGATGGTTTTGGGTGAGCAAAACTGAAGGTTTAGACGTGGAATCGGCCTGAAACATGAAGCTTGAAGTTAGCTGAAACCTTGGAGGATTGGAAAGTGTTTTCATGGTGATACAATTTTTAGAATTACGGAGGAATGAGTGGATTGGGATTTAACTACGCAGACGATGTATGAGTGGAATTTTATTTTATGAATTATTATGCATGCATAGTTGAATTATTTAATTGCATTATTACATGATTTATATGACAATGATTTGAATACAATTGCTAAATGATTATTTGACGAATTTTCAAATTTATTGATTGGTTATGGACATGTGTTTTATGATTGTTCGTATTTTGGGCTTAGGCCTAGGATTTTGGATGTGTTTTAACTTGGTTTTGAGTCAAAGATCGTGTTAAATGAATTTTCTTCGTTTGAGAATTATTTTTCTATGGTCAACCATCATCAAATTTGGTCGAGGCTGGAGGTTTGATTAGTCCTTAGATATGATCCGGATTGTACGTATGGTGCCCAAGGATACTATTAAAGTCTAAATGGTGCTACATGCAGTTCCCAGACTTAACTCGGATGGTGCTAGGTGCAGTTCCTGAGTTAGCCTATGCCTAGTGCTGTCTGTTTAATGCGATTCATACTTGAGTATGAGAATTGATTGGCTGGTTGATTGGTATTGGATTGGGTGTTTTGATTTACTAGTATTGATTGGTCGATATGACTTATTCATATGAGATCTATTGATTTGATGTGAATAATTGATTTCAATTTCAATTGTTTACGTTTTATTCTATGCATGCATGTTTTAGAAACTGAAGGGTAAATTTTGTTTTCCTCAATAAACGTATTAGAAAATTTATTTTCATCCACTCATAATTTTCATGGTTTCGATGACCCTCTAGGCGATTGCACAGAAATCAGGAGGATCAAGAGGCGGATGCATGAATAGTAAGGCAGCATGAGTATCCCTTGTCTGAAAAAAGTTGATGGTAGTTTCAGTGTTTTGGGTCATTTGTAAGACATGAGTAAGATTAGACATGATTATCAAAGTGTATTAGAGGCGGCTCTTTTCAACTTGGTATTAGAGTAAGAATTGGTACTCAATCGTGTTTACCATTGTCATGCCTCCAAGTTGCGAGCCCCGTACACGGCCTAATAATGAGAGGAGCATATGAGCCCAAGCTAGATTTAGGGCTAGAACAAACCCTAGATTACTTGGGTCACATATTGGAATTGGACTCGGAAAGAGTCGAAATTGGAAACTATGTCTCGTGAGGACCTAGAAGGTTGAAATATTGGTTACTGTTCTGAATAGCAGTTGAAGGTTCTGGTAGAAACCTAGGGCATTGTTGTAGGTTCAATAATTCTAGTTGTGAGATAGACAAATTTGAATTTCAGTATCGAAATTCTTTAAGGTGGGTAGATTGTAATGACCTGAAAATCGAAAGAGTGTATTTTAAAATTTTGAAAAGAATATTGACGATTTTTCCCCTTGAAGTTCAAAGTTGACTTTTTGCTTCGAGAACCCTTTGGACTTTTTCATGAGGGACTTACCTAGGTTTCAAAATCAGACAGGTGGTGTGTCGAAATCAGAGATCTGATAAATTCGTTTGATCTAACTTGACTAATGGTATTTTGGTAATTTTGATACTAGGGCATTTTGGTACTTTGACAATGGATAAATTTTGTGATAATGACATGTATCCATACTTATCAATTCCATACCCCTCCTTTATCTCTTATGCACCACCTTAGTATGGCGGTGGGTGCTTTATGTGCGCGTGTATGTGTGTGTATATGTGTGTGTGTGGGAGGGGAGGTGTCGCGGTGTGTGTGTGTGGGAGGGGGAGGTGTTGCGGTGTGTGTGATGTGTGACCCAAGAAGAAAAAATAGGGAGGAGGAAGGAAAGAGAGGAAAGAAATAGAGAACCAGGGAGAGGGGAGAGAAGAGAAGAGAGGGAAGAAAAGAAAAGAGAAAACTAGAAGAGGAAGAAGAAGGGAAGAAAAATGAGAACACGAATATCCAAAAATACAAAAAACCTAAAAAATTGATCGTTCGAGCTGTTGAAGCTTCCTAGCTTGCAATTACACTCACTAGCATCATAGTTGAGTTCTTGGGATAGTTTTGGGTGAGGAAAACTGAAGGTGTCAATGTAGAAAGGGCTTGGAACATGAAGCTTGAAGTTGGCCAAAACCTTGGATGATTAGACATTGTTTTGGAGGTGGTACAATTTTCGGAATTAAGGAGGAATGCGTGGATTGAGATTTAACTATGTGGATAGTGTGTGAGTGGACTTTTATTTTATAAATTATTATGCATGCATAGTTAAGTGTTTAATTACTTTAATGCATGATTTTATGTGGAAACTATTTGAATACGATTTCTAAATGATTATTTGATGATTTTCTGAATTTATTAATTCGTTCTGGACATGTGTTCTACGATTATTTGTGTTTTGGATTAGGCTCGATGTTTTGGATGTTTTTTGACTTGGTTTTGAGTCAAAGATCGTGCTAAGTGAATTTTCCTAGTTAGTGCTTTTTTTTTTTCGATGGTCAACCATCCTCAATTATGGTTGGCACTTAGATGTTCGAAACTCGGCTCTGCTGATCCTATGGGTTGTGAGGCATGAGCTTTGATTAATCCTTATATATGACCTGGATGGTGCTTGAGTGTCGATCCTAGGATACTATTAAATTCTAGCTGGTGCTACGTGCATTTACTAGACTAGACCCGGATGGTGCTACTTGTAGTTCCATAGTTAGCCTACGTATAGTGCTGTCTGTTTATTGTGATTGATACTTGAGTTTGAGGATTGATTGTGCCAGGTTACTAAGGATTGGTTGGTTGATTGTTATTAGATTAGATGGTCTGATTTACGAGAATTGATTGACCAGTTTGACTTATTCATATGACATCTATTGATTTGTTGTAATTTATTGATTATAATTTTGATTGTATATGTTTTTATTCTATACATGTTTGTTTTAGAAACTGCAGGGTAAATGTTATTTTTGTGCGTTAATGTGTTTTTAAAATGTTTATTTTTTCCACTCACACATTTCATGAGTTCAACGAACTTCTAGGTTATTACACGAAAATTGGGGCGGATCGAGAGGCGGAGGAATGAATATTAAGGCTGAACGAGTATCACTTATCTGACAAGAGTTAAGGTAAGTTTCCATACGAGATTGTTGAGAGGATTGGCCAGGTTGCTTACAGATTAGCACTACCTCCTGAACTTTCTAAAGTCCACGATGTATTCCACGTGTCGATGCTACGACAGTATGTGTATGATGCCTCTCATGTACTGAATGAGCAACCCATCGAACTCCGAGAAGATTTAAGTTTTGAGGAACAGCCGGTACAAATTTTGGATCGGAAAGATAAGGTGCTACGTTAGAAGACCATTCCCCTAGTAAAGGTTCTATGGAAAAACCAGAACGTGGAAAAAGCCACATGGGAACCCGAGACACAGATACGAGAGCAGTTTCCATAGTTTTTTCCTTAAAATTTCAGGACGAAATTTCTTAAAGGGGGGGGGGGGGGGGGAGGTTGTAAAGCCCCGGAAATTCGAAGAATGTAATTTTGTAAACGAATAAATGAAATGACGTTTTTACCCCTATGAATAGTATGGTCAAATTGTTGAATTTTTGATTGGTAGGTCAAACGGACATTAACCAATGACTGTGACGTAGTTCAGGACGTCACGAGTCCATAGACAGGTGGCACGTCCAATTTCGACGATCAGGGAAGAAGTAATGACGTGCGGAAGTTCAAGGGCATTTTCGTAATTCGGACGAAAAGGGGGAAAATGTTGACTTTTTGATTGACCACTAGTTTTCACACAATTCGAGGATTGTTAGGTAGGTCTCAATGCCCTGAGTCCGTAGACAGGCGGCACGCTGAAAAGGGACATCGAACGGATGAGTTACAGAAAGAGAGGGGCATTTTGGTAATTTTGTGTAGAAGGGAAAAATAGTAATTTTGCAGAGGGTACTGTTTGAAAACCGTGGAAACATGACCTGCACCACCGTGCTTGGTTGTCCAGATCAAGCAATTGTTTAACAGTGTTAGTGGTTGCATAGTAGATAAGTTTATTGGTTTTGAGGTAATGGGAACGTTTTGGTATGGCTGGGACAGATAACCAGTACACGGGCACCATTTTTAACTGGTTTGGGATCGTTGCGGGAAACAATTTTCAGAGAGGCCAGAGGGATTCCCACGAGTTGCTGGCTGCACGGTTCGATTATCAGAGAGATAAAAGAGTTTGAGAGAGTCATTTCTGATGAGGAGAGACTAAGAGCTTGAGAGAAAACAGAGTTCGGAGAAATTGGGAAAAAATGGAGGGAGAATCGAGTTTTGATTTGTGATGCGAGAGGAACAAAACCAAGGATTGAAATAGCTTTCTGGGACTATTTGAAGTTCAACCGTATCACTCCTGAAGAGAATCGACCACGGTTTGGCCAGGAACCCAAGTTCCATTTTTGAAGGAATTTCAGACCTGAGGACGACGACTTCCAGGTGAGGATTTGTGAAATTGGTTGTGTTTTAGAGTTCTTTTAGGTCCTAGTAAGCTTCAGGTTAAGTTAATTTGGAAATGGAGTTGAGTTGAGTGAAGGACAATGGTTGACCCGTTTGGTTGATCACGGGTCGAATGGTCGATTTAGGACTTTTTGAAGTTAATTAATGAATGGGAACTTAAATTAAAAGGTTAAGGAAGGTTTTAGGTGGAAAAAAGGAAGAGATTCAAGTAAGAATTGGTGAGGATTTGGCCGGGTTGAGTCGCGGGTTTGGGACCTGTTTAACAGACATTCGGGCAAGGACGATGACACTGTAGCTACAGTGCATGGCGCGTGGCTTTCACGCGCAGCCACGTTGGGGGTCGCGTGAGGGCGCGTGGGGCCTTATCTCCGGCCACGGTCAACTTGAGTTTTCATGCTTTCAGTTTATTGAAAATGTTGAGCTAAATTTCGAGTCGATCGGAGATAGTTAAGTTGTTCAAAATAGGGTCTATTGCCTCGGGAAGCGTGTTCGAGCGGCTTTCCCGGGCCGGTTTCAGTCTAGGATTTCATGGATGAATGTTAAGGACTTGTAGTGACCCTTACTTGTGATTTGGACATGACAGGAATCGTACAATAGTACTAGGACGAGGTTATACGCTCAGTTTTGCAGCAAGATTGTACTGTGAGTGGGCCCCGATTTCATTAAACCCTTGCATGCATAACTATTTTCACTTCTATATATATGTGTGTGATTCAAGCAAAGGTTTCGATTATCTTGAGTTATGGCTATGATACGATTTACGATGTTTGGGCTTGAGACCCGTCTGGTGAAATTTAAGTATTGTTTTGGATTATTTTAATATATATTTATGTATGTGGATGTCTATCTTTGGTACTGCACTGTATAGATCTACCCGTGTGATACTGTCTCCTCCGGATGTTGGTACCCCGGAGTGGTCACGGCGTAATGCCTGCGAGGGGTCATTCTACGGAGGGACCGGGCCGTAGGATGACTTAGGAGCAGGATTGCTATGATTGGACGTCTGGGACGTCTGGCATCTGGGATGCCGTACCCGGACTGGGTCCGGGAATTGGACTCGGGATTGAGACCTAGAGTGGCACGCGTAGCCTTGGGACTGTGACCTTATTGGACGTCTCGGACGTCGGACAATCTGGGATGTCAAGGTTGGGGTGTATAGTGCAGTGGCTGAGGTTATGTTTATGGTTTTATTATATGGCTTGCAGTATCTTATATTATGTTATGGTTTTAAATACTAATGCATGCATGTTTGGAAAACAGAGGGGTAAAAGTTTATGTTTTTATTTATTGAACTATTTTATAAACTTTGAGTTTCGGCCCACTCACCCTTAATGTTTTGTTGACCCCTCCAGGCCGTGCTATTGAGGTAGAAGATGATCCTGAGGCAGAGGCATAGATTTACACTGCGTGCCTGAACCTCCTGTTGGGTAGGTTAGCCCGCAGGATAGCTTAGAGTCGTGCTCATAACTTGTATTATTGGACATTATCTCTTGTCTGACATATTTTGATTTCGAATTTTATGTATGACTTTATTTTGGATATTTATGCATTTGAACTTTAAAGGTTAAAATTAGTTTTTTTGTTCGGGTGTCAGACGGGAGCAGGGCACGTCCCCTTGTGGTCCCAGGGGGATCGGGGCGAGTCCTGTCAGCTTGGTATCAGAGCACTAGTGTCAGGACACACCCCGGAACCCGAGGTAAATCCCGCTCCCGTCTGACTCCCCGACGCAATACTCAAGTAAACCTCACTCTAACCCAGTCAAACGCAGGAGTAATTACAAAATATCCCAACCTTATCGTTTACAGAGCATAGCACTAAATTACAAAGAAAATAAAAACCGATAAAGTACACGCACACAGAAGCCTTTAACTCTCCTAGGATCCCTCACGTCACTTCTATGCCTTGGACACTGCCTCGACGTCAAGACCCCGCGCTAGCTCCACAACCTGGAGGGCAATTTAAAACAGAAAATGTGAGTGGACCAGAAAGTACAAAAGTTCAAAAACCATTTTATAAGAAAACCAAGTTAAACCCTCCGTTTTGAAACCACATGCATAACCAGCAGTTATAAACACATTAATAAAAGAATCATTCTTAAACATCACAAGAAACAGAAACACTATAAAATATCATAAGAAACCACCACATGAGTATCAGAAAACTGTATCATAAACTATAAACATTAACTCATAAATGTCCCGATCAAACCTGCTGGATCTATCCGAGTCTTTAAACTCAATCCAGGCCTTAATCATATCTGAGTCTTTAAACTCCCGAGTCTTTAAACTCAAGGCCTACGGGGGAAATCAATATATATCCGAGTCTTTAAACTCCCGAGTCTTTAAACTCAATCCGGGTCTTTAAACCCAATCCGGCCGGTCCCCCGTCACATATATCCGGGTCTTTAAACCCAATATCCAGATCCAGCAAATCCAATCCTAAAACCATTTGAAAACCATGTACCAGTCCATATCCAAACCCGAATCCGGAATCACTGGTCCGATGCCCTTCCCGGCATCCAGAACCGTCATTCCGAACCCAAATCCGGAGTCCACTTTTCAACTTCAAACCCAGCTTCCATTTCCAAAATCCGTTTCTAAAACCACAAACCTTGATCATTGAAATCATGTTCCCAAGCCCACTTATAACCATTGAAAACCACTTATCATTTGAAATCCCTAAATCATAACATATATTCCAGAAACCAACCATTCCTCGTAAAACGTGCTGAAAACCAATTTCCTTGAAAAACGTATAATAATGTAAAACCAACCAAACATATTCGATAAACATAAAATCATGATTAAAAACCATAAAGCAATTATAGAAAACAGTTATGCATGCTCGAGTTTAAAGAAGAGGTCCACTCACAGTACTGAGCCCTATTCGCGTCCCGAACGTCCAGCCCGTTCCTCGGCTTCCTCGGGAAATCCCGATCCTGTCAAACACCGTCAAATTACGTCACTAATACGTCTACGAAGATTCACCTAAATTCCCTCAAAATTCCCCGAATCCTAAACGTAAGAACCCGGGACCCTACACTTTCACCCTCGCGGAACTAAACTCAAACGACTTCCGATTGACCCGAAACCAACTCCATTGAACTCACAACAACTCCTAGACCAAAAACTATGTTGACCGTTTTCCCCATCGCCGCCGCACGCGCCCCCACGCGCCGCCCAAAGTGGCTGCGCGTGGCCCTCACGCGCCTGCTACAGTGCACCGTCTTCCTCAGACGAACCCGGTTCGCCACAGTGGTCTGCAACTCAGACCGGCGTCAGCGGTTCACCGCCGTGCCTGCACGATTTCCTTCCCTTTCTTCACCTAAAGCTTCGTCCAGTTCCAATATAACCATTCCACAACTCCTTAGACCTCGACACCGCCTCAATCCCATCGACTGAAGCTCGAAACCAGACGGCCAACAACCCCTGTTTCACGATCCAGCCACCCAGCTCACCACCCTTCACGGTGGCTTCACCAAACTCTTCCCTGAACCTCACTGAACCTAAACCAACTCTCCTAGACCTTCGACTCAACCCCAATCGTCACGACTTTGGGTTCAAACATCACAGCAAAATAGAACACTAGAGTGTCTGCCGTCGTCTGAGCTCCGCCGTGTACCTCCCCGTCACGGCGACCAACCTAGTCGACGCCTAGGACTCTCCTGAACCTCGCCCTGACCTCCAATTCCCTCGACTCTCACCCTAGACCCACGACTTCCACGTTGAACCTCAACGGAAAACAGAGTACCGAAACGGGAATGAGGAAATTACCTGCCTCCTGCTGCCGCCGTGAGCTCCTCCGGGGCTGGTCGACTCCCCACAGCCCTCACGACACCACCGCGATCTTCGTTGCACCGTGCACGGCCACCGTACCACCACAAGCCCTCAATCTTCTCCGTTTCCCCCCCTGAGTTCCTCCCTGGTTCCCGTGGCTCCCCACTCGCACACACCACGATTTCTCACCTCCCAACCGTCTCAACTTCTCTCTCCCACTCTCTAATCTCCCTCACACACTCACAAACTCACCAGCCACCACAACCAGCCTTCCAATTCTCTCAATTTCCTCCCTCTGTTTCTCTCTGTGTGTCGAAGCACCAGAATACATAACACGGGTGCACCCCAATTAATTGGGCCGTGAATGCACAGGATTCCACCAGAATCCTCTACACACATGCCATGTGTCACCATCCACTCCACACACTCCCACATGGCCTAATCCCAGCCGTCCATTCCTTTCCTCTGTGTACAAATCCCAATGTACCACAATGACCAAAATACCCTTCTGTTTAACACATTTTTACGGTTTTACCGAAACTTCCTAGACCCGTAACTCTTGCCTCGTAAGTCCGATGAACACGTGCCGCCTGTCATCGAACTCAGGACGACAAGAACTATCTAACCATCCTAGGTTAATCTACCAAAACTCAATCATTCAAAAAGTCAACTATTCCCCCTACTTTACCCAAATTACGGTTAAGCCCTCAACCTTCCGAACATCACAACTTCCTCCTCGGATGTCGGAATCGGGCGTGCCACCTGCCTACGGATTCGTGACGTCCTCGACTACGTCCTGGTCACTAGTCAACTCCCATTTGACCACCCGAAATAAAAGTCAACATTTTCTGCCCGACCCAGGGGCAAAATCGTCATTCTAAGTTCCCGGACCCCTCGGGACCACCTACCCACTGCTTAACCTCAATCATCACACCTTAATCACTCTACTAATCCCAATTCTCGGGACGGGTTGTTACAATCTACCCACCTAAAAAGAATTTCGTCCCCGAAATTCCACAGCTAGTTCCCAACACCTAGGGTCTCCTACCCGGTAAAGAACAACCTCTCCTAGGTTTCCTGTCTATCATCTCCACCTTGGGTATTTCACTCCATCCCCAGCTACTGTTACCACAGCCAACCCTAGCTATATAACAACTACATGGTGTACGCAAGGGAAACTCTATGAACAGAAAACAAAGGTATTATAAAATACCTTATGTCACAATACCCGACAGAAGTCATAGAGTACATCCTCGTATACAACCACCCATCTCCCTCGGCTACTACTCCGGCCACGGTCGGACTAACTTCACAAAGTCCTAAAGGCAAACTCTAGCTTGTGGGTTCTCTCCTTCCACAGTCTCCAATCGATCAGTTATAGTCACTCCTTTCCTATACCTTCCGTCACCCTCCTACGGAACTTACTGTACACTCCAAGTCCTCTAGGAAAACTCCTAGACTCTACCCCGAAATCTAACAACCAAACCAACAGAACAACCAAAAGTGAAACAAGTACCTGTCCCAACATCTGGTATCAACTGATCCTCCTGCTGAGTCATCGAAAATACCCGGGCCTGAGATCCCGACGCTCTACCACGTCCCCTCAAACTACTTGTGGCTGTGCCACCACCTCCTCTAGTGCCCGCTGTCCCTGATGCTGTACTCTGTCCAGACTCCGCTACTCCTCTACCTACACCACCTTCCTGTGGCAACAGTGGACACTCACGTCGGAAATGACCTCGCTCCCCGCAGTAGAAACACACATTCCAGCCTGGTCCACTGCTCGGTCTCCCTGTGGACGCTACCGATGTCGTACTCGCTTGCGGAGTCGGCGGTGCTCGGTAACCCCAAAATCCTGAACTCTGGGCACTACCAGGCCTACCAAAACGATCAGCACCCGACAAGGACGATCCACCGAAGTTACCCCTTTTCGGTGTCCGCTGGCTCGAAACTCCAGGAATAGATAGTTCCCGGCGTCGTACCGGCAAACTAGCCTCAACTCGCACCGCAGCATCCGACAAGTCTCGAAGGGTAGCAAAAGATCCAGCCGTCACTACGGCTCGAATCTCACCGCGCAAACCCAACTCAAACCTACGGCACTTCTCGGCTTCAGTGGCCACAAAAGCAGGAGCAAACCGAGACAACATCTGGAACTTCCGTTCGTACTCTGCCACGGTCATATTCCCCTGCTGGAGCTGCAGAAACTCCGCCTCCTTGGCATCCGGAAAGAACGAGGATAATACTGCTCCAGAAACCGTTCCCTGAACGTCTCCCAGGTCACACTATGGACATCCCAACCGGACAACTCAAGAGTATACCACTACTCGTACGCCGCACCATCCAGTAAAAATGCCGCCAACAATACTCGCTCCTCGAGCGGACAATGCATCACCGCAAAAATCCGCTCAAGTCGGGTAATCCACCTCTGGGCTTCCTCAGGATCAGCCCCACCACTAAACGTAGTAGCCCCGAGCCGCTGGGCTCGCTCAATCGTGGCACTCTCCGTCTCTCTTACTACTTCTTCAGGTTGTGGAGAGGGTCTACGTCTCGGAGGCATCGTCAACCGCACACTGAAAAAGGCATAGAAGTAGTCAAACAACTGAAACACAACCTCACAAACCGACAGACCCAACAAACTCGACAAACCTATGCTCTGATACCAATTGTCAGGACCCACCCCGGAACCCGAGGTAAATCCCGCTCCCGTCTGACTCCCCGACGCAATACTCAAGTAAACCTCACTCTAACCCAGTCAAACGCAGGAGTAATTACAAAATATCCCAACCTTATCGTATACAGAGCATAGCACTAAATTACAAAGAAAATAAAAACCGATAAAGTACACGCACACATAAGCCTTTAACTCTCCTAGGATCCCTCACGTCACTTCTATGCCTTGGACACTGCCTCGACGTCAAGACCCCGCGCTAGCTCCACAACCTGGAGGGCAATTTAAAACAGAAAATGTGAGTGGACCAGAAAGTACAAAAGTTCAAAAACCATTTTATAAGAAAACCAAGTTAAACCCTCCGTTTTGAAACCACATGCATAACCAGCAGTTATAAACACATTAATAAAAGAATCATTCTTAAACATCACAAGAAACAGAAACACTATAAAATATCATAAGAAACCACCACATGAGTATCAGAAAACTGTATCATAAACTATAAACATTAACTCATAAATGTCCCGATCAAACCAGCTGGATCTATCCGAGTCTTTAAACTCAATCCAGGCCTTAATCATATCTGAGTCTTTAAACTCCCGAGTCTTTAAACTCAAGGCCTACGGGGGAAATCAATATATATCCGAGTCTTTAAACTCCCGAGTCTTTAAACTCAATCCGGGTCTTTAAACCCAATCCGGCCGGTCCCCCGTCACATATATCCGGGTCTTTAAACCCAATATCCAGATCCAGCAAATCCAATCCTAAAACCATTTGAAAACCATGTACCAGTCCATATCCAAACCCGAATCCGGAATCACTGGTCCGATGCCCTTCCCGGCATCCAGAACCGTCATTCCGAACCCAAATCCGGAGTCCACTTTTCAACTTCAAACCCAGCTTCCATTTCCAAAATCCGTTTCTAAAACCACAAACCTTGATCATTGAAATCATGTTCCCAAGCCCACTTATAACCATTGAAAACCACTTATCATTTGAAATCCCTAAATCATAACATATATTCCAGAAACCAACCATTCCTCGTAAAACGTGCTGAAAACCAATTTCCTTGAAAAACGTATAATAATGTAAAACCAACCAAACATATTCGATAAACATAAAATCATGATTAAAAACCATAAAGCAATTATAGAAAACAGTTATGCATGCTCGAGTTTAAAGAAGAGGTCCACTCACAGTACTGAGCCCTATTCGCGTCCCGAACGTCCAGCCCGTTCCTCGGCTTCCTCGGGAAATCCCGATCCTGTCAAACACCGTCAAATTACGTCACTAATACGTCTACGAAGATTCACCTAAATTCCCTCAAAATTCCCCGAATCCTAAACGTAAGAACCCGGGACCCTACACTTTCACCCTCGCGGAACTAAACTCAAACGACTTCCGATTGACCCGAAACCAACTCCATTGAACTCACAACAACTCCTAGACCAAAAACTATGTTGACCGTTTTCCCCATCGCCGCCGCACGCGCCCCCACGCGCCGCCCAAAGTGGCTGCGCGTGGCCCTCACGCGCCTGCTACAGTGCACCGTCTTCCTCAGACGAACCCGGTTCGCCACAGTGGTCTGCAACTCAGACCGGCGTCAGCGGTTCACCGCCGTGCCTGCACGATTTCCTTCCCTTTCTTCACCTAAAGCTTCGTCCAGTTCCAATATAACCATTCCACAACTCCTCAGACCTCGACACCGCCTCAATCCCATCGACTGAAGCTCGAAACCAGACGGCCAACAACCCCTGTTTCACGATCCAGCCACCCAGCTCACCACCCTTCACGGTGGCTTCACCAAACTCTTCCCTGAACCTCACTGAACCTAAACCAACTCTCCTAGACCTTCGACTCAACCCCAATCGTCACGACTTTGGGTTCAAACATCACAGCAAAATAGAACACTAGAGTGTCTGCCGTCGTCTGAGCTCCGCCGTGTACCTCCCCGTCACGGCGACCAACCTAGTCGACGCCTAGGACTCTCCTGAACCTCGCCCTGACCTCCAATTCCCTCGACTCTCACCCTAGACCCACGACTTCCACGTTGAACCTCAACGGAAAACAGAGTACCGAAACGGGAATGAGGAAATTACCTGCCTCCTGCTGCCGCCGTGAGCTCCTCCGGGGCTGGTCGACTCCCCACAGCCCTCACGACACCACCGCGATCTTCGTTGCACCGTGCACGGCCACCGTACCACCACAAGCCCTCAATCTTCTCCGTTTTCCCCCCTGAGTTCCTCCCTGGTTCCCGTGGCTCCCCACTCGCACACACCACGATTTCTCACCTCCCAACCGTCTCAACTTCTCTCTCCCACTCTCTAATCTCCCTCACACACTCACAAACTCACCAGCCACCACAACCAGCCTTCCAATTCTCTCAATTTCCTCCCTCTGTTTCTCTCTGTGTGTCGAAGCACCAGAATACATAACACGGGTGCACCCCAATTAATTGGGCCGTGAATGCACAGGATTCCACCAGAATCCTCTACACACATGCCATGTGTCACCATCCACTCCACACACTCCCACATGGCCTAATCCCAGCCGTCCATTCCTTTCCTCTGTGCACAAATCCCAATGTACCACAATGACCAAAATACCCTTCTGTTTAACACATTTTTACGGTTTTACCGAAACTTCCTAGACCCGTAACTCTTGCCTCGTAAGTCCGATGAACACGTGCCGCCTGTCATCGAACTCAGGACGACAAGAACTATCTAACCATCCTAGGTTAATCTACCAAAACTCAATCATTCAAAAAGTCAACTATTCCCCCTACTTTACCCAAATTACGGTTAAGCCCTCAACCTTCCGAACATCACAACTTCCTCCTCGGATGTCGGAATCGGGCGTGCCACCTGCCTACGGATTCGTGACGTCCTCGACTACGTCCTGGTCACTAGTCAACTCCCATTTGACCACCCGAAATAAAAGTCAACATTTTCTGCCCGACCCAGGGGCAAAATCGTCATTCTAAGTTCCCGGACCCCTCGGGACCACCTACCCACTGCTTAACCTCAATCATCACACCTTAATCACTCTACTAATCCCAATTCTCGGGACGGGTTGTTACAATCTACCCACCTAAAAAGAATTTCGTCCCCGAAATTCCACATCTAGTTCCCAACACCTAGGGTCTCCTACCCGGTAAAGAACAACCTCTCCTAGGTTTCCTGTCTATCATCTCCACCTTGGGTATTTCACTCCATCCCCAGCTACTGTTACCACAGCCAACCCTAGCTATATAACAACTACATGGTGTACGCAAGGGAAACTCTATGAATAGAAAACAAAGGTATTATAAAATACCTTATGTCACAATACCCGACAGAAGTCATAGAGTACATCCTCGTATACAACCACCCATCTCCCTCGGCTACTACTCCGGCCACGGTCGGACTAACTTCACAAAGTCCTAAAGGCAAACTCTAGCTTGTGGGTTCTCTCCTTCCACAGTCTCCAATCGATCAGTTATAGTCACTCCTTTCCTATACCTTCCGTCACCCTCCTACGGAACTTACTGTACACTCCAAGTCCTCTAGGAAAACTCCTAGACTCTACCCCGAAATCTAACAACCAAACCAACAGAACAACCAAAAGTGAAACAAGTACCTGTCCCAACATCTGGTATCAACTGATCCTCCTGCTGAGTCATCGAAAATACCCGGGCCTGAGATCCCGACGCTCTACCACGTCCCCTCAAACTACTTGTGGCTGTGCCACCACCTCCTCTAGTGCCCGCTGTCCCTGATGCTGTACTCTGTCCAGACTCCGCTACTCCTCTACCTACACCACCTTCCTGTGGCAACAGTGGACACTCACGTCGGAAATGACCTCGCTCCCCGCAGTAGAAACACACATTCCAGCCTGGTCCACTGCTCGGTCTCCCTGTGGACGCTACCGATGTCGTACTCGCTTGCGGAGTCGGCGGTGCTCGGTAACCCCAAAATCCTGAACTCTGGGCACTACCAGGCCTACCAAAACGATCAGCACCCGACAAGGACGATCCACCGAAGTTACCCCTTTTCGGTGTCCGCTGGCTCGAAACTCCAGGAATAGATAGTTCCCGGCGTCGTACCGGCAAACTAGCCTCAACTCGCACCGCAGCATCCGACAAGTCTCGAAGGGTAGCAAAAGATCCAGCCGTCACTACGGCTCGAATCTCACCGTGCAAACCCAACTCAAACCTACGGCACTTCTCGGCTTCAGTGGCCACAAAAGCAGGAGCAAACCGAGACAACATCTGGAACTTCCGTTCGTACTCTGCCACGGTCATATTCCCCTGCTGGAGCTGCAGAAACTCCGCCTCCTTGGCATCCGGAAAGAACGAGGATAATACTGCTCCAGAAACCGTTCCCTGAACGTCTCCCAGGTCACACTATGGACATCCCAACCGGACAACTCAAGAGTATACCACTACTCGTACGCCGCACCATCCAGTAAAAATGCCGCCAACAATACTCGCTCCTCGAGCGGACAATGCATCACCGCAAAAATCCGCTCAAGTCGGGTAATCCACCTCTGGGCTTCCTCAGGATCAGCCCCACCACTAAACGTAGTAGCCCCGAGCCGCTGGGCTCGCTCAATCGTGGCACTCTCCGTCTCTCTTACTACTTCTTCAGGTTGTGGAGAGGGTCTACGTCTCGGAGGCATCGTCAACCGCACACTGAAAAAGGCATAGAAGTAGTCAAACAACTGAAACACAACCTCACAAACCGACAGACCCAACAAACTCGACAAACCTATGCTCTGATACCAATTGTCAGGACCCACCCCGGAACCCGAGGTAAATCCCGCTCCCGTCTGACTCCCCGACGCAATACTCAAGTAAACCTCACTCTAACCCAGTCAAACGCAGGAGTAATTACAAAATATCCCAACCTTATCGTATACAGAGCATAGCACTAAATTACAAAGAAAATAAAAACCGATAAAGTACACGCACACATAAGCCTTTAACTCTCCTAGGATCCCTCACGTCACTTCTATGCCTTGGACACTGCCTCGACGTCAAGACCCCGCGCTAGCTCCACAACCTGGAGGGCAATTTAAAACAGAAAATGTGAGTGGACCAGAAAGTACAAAAGTTCAAAAACCATTTTATAAGAAAACCAAGTTAAACCCTCCGTTTTGAAACCACATGCATAACCAGCAGTTATAAACACATTAATAAAAGAATCATTCTTAAACATCACAAGAAACAGAAACACTATAAAATATCATAAGAAACCACCACATGAGTATCAGAAAACTGTATCATAAACTATAAACATTAACTCATAAATGTCCCGATCAAACCTGCTGGATCTATCCGAGTCTTTAAACTCAATCCAGGCCTTAATCATATCTGAGTCTTTAAACTCCCGAGTCTTTAAACTCAAGGCCTACGGGGGAAATCAATATATATCCGAGTCTTTAAACTCCCGAGTCTTTAAACTCAATCCGGGTCTTTAAACCCAATCCGGCCGGTCCCCCGTCACATATATCCGGGCCTTTAAACCCAATATCCAGATCCAGCAAATCCAATCCTAAAACCATTTGAAAACCATGTACCAGTCCATATCCAAACCCGAATCCGGAATCACTGGTCCGATGCCCTTCCCGGCATCCAGAACCGTCATTCCGAACCCAAATCCGGAGTCCACTTTTCAACTTCAAACCCAGCTTCCATTTCCAAAATCCGTTTCTAAAACCACAAACCTTGATCATTGAAATCATGTTCCCAAGCCCACTTATAACCATTGAAAACCACTTATCATTTGAAATCCCTAAATCATAACATATATTCCAGAAACCAACCATTCCTCGTAAAACGTGCTGAAAACCAATTTCCTTGAAAAACGTATAATAATGTAAAACCAACCAAACATATTCGATAAACATAAAATCATGATTAAAAACCATAAAGCAATTATAGAAAACAGTTATGCATGCTCGAGTTTAAAGAAGAGGTCCACTCACAGTACTGAGCCCTATTCGCGTCCCGAACGTCCAGCCCGTTCCTCGGCTTCCTCGGGAAATCCCGATCCTGTCAAACACCGTCAAATTACGTCACTAATACGTCTACGAAGATTCACCTAAATTCCCTCAAAATTCCCCGAATCCTAAACGTAAGAACCCGGGACCCTACACTTTCACCCTCGCGGAACTAAACTCAAACGACTTCCGATTGACCCGAAACCAACTCCATTGAACTCACAACAACTCCTAGACCAAAAACTATGTTGACCGTTTTCCCCATCGCCGCCGCACGCGCCCCCACGCGCCGCCCAAAGTGGCTGCGCGTGGCCCTCACGCGCCTGCTACAGTGCACCGTCTTCCTCAGACGAACCCGGTTCGCCACAGTGGTCTGCAACTCAGACCGGCGTCAGCGGTTCACCGCCGTGCCTGCACGATTTCCTTCCCTTTCTTCACCTAAAGCTTCGTCCAGTTCCAATATAACCATTCCACAACTCCTCAGACCTCGACACCGCCTCAATCCCATCGACTGAAGCTCGAAACCAGACGGCCAACAACCCCTGTTTCACGATCCAGCCACCCAGCTCACCACCCTTCACGGTGGCTTCACCAAACTCTTCCCTGAACCTCACTGAACCTAAACCAACTCTCCTAGACCTTCGACTCAACCCCAATTGTCACGACTTTGGGTTCAAACATCACAGCAAAACAGAACACCAGAGTGTCTGCCGTCGTCTGAGCTCCGCCGTGTACCTCCCCATCACGGCGACCAACCTAGTCGACGCCTAGGACTCTCCTGAACCTCGCCCTGACCTCCAATTCCCTCGACTCTCACCCTAGACCCACGACTTCCACGTTGAACCTCAACGGAAAACAGAGTACCGAAACGGGAATGAGGAAATTACCTGCCTCCTGCTGCCGCCGTGAGCTCCTACGGGGCTGGTCGACTCCCCACAGCCCTCACGACACCACCGCGATCTTCGTTGCACCGTGCACGGCCACCGTACCACCACAAGCCCTCAATCTTCTCCGTTTTCCCCCCTGAGTTCCTCCCTGGTTCCCGTGGCTCCCCACTCGCACACACCACGATTTCTCACCTCCCAACCGTCTCAACTTCTCTCTCCCACTCTCTAATCTCCCTCACACACTCACAAACTCACCAGCCACCACAACCAGCCTTCCAATTCTCTCAATTTCCTCCCTCTGTTTCTCTCTGTGTGTCGAAGCACCAGAATACATAACACGGGTGCACCCCAATTAATTGGGCCGTGAATGCACAGGATTCCACCAGAATCCTCTACACACATGCCATGTGTCACCATCCACTCCACACACTCCCACATGGCCTAATCCCAGCCGTCCATTCCTTTCCTCTGTGCACAAATCCCAATGTGCCACAATGACCAAAATACCCTTCTGTTTAACACATTTTTACGGTTTTACCGAAACTTCCTAGACCCGTAACTCTTGCCTCGTAAGTCTGATGAACACGTGCCGCCTGTCATCGAACTCAGGACGACAAGAACTATCTAACCATCCTAGGTTAATCTACCAAAACTCAATCATTCAAAAAGTCAACTATTCCCCCTACTTTACCCAAATTACGGTTAAGCCCTCAACCTTCCGAACATCACAACTTCCTCCTCGGATGTCGGAATCGGGCGTGCCACCTGCCTACGGATTCGTGACGTCCTCGACTACGTCCTGGTCACTGGTCAACTCCCATTTGACCACCCGAAATAAAAGTCAACATTTTCTGCCCGACCCAGGGGCAAAATCGTCATTCTAAGTTCCCGGACCCCTCGGGACCACCTACCCACTGCTTAACCTCAATCATCACACCTTAATCACTCTACTAATCCCAATTCTCGGGACGGGTTGTTACAACTAGGTTGTGGTCAGCATGCTAGACTAGCGGCCAGTACTAGGTACTTTTCAAGTTTAAAGATAATGTTATCTAATTTATGCCTCTTAACAGTTGGTTATGCCTCCAAGGATAATTCCTCACGCACGGACTGACGAGGAAGTAGCAAGAGAAATGGAATGCGCAAGTATCGAACGGGCTCAGCGTTTGGGAGCCACTCATTTCAGCGGGGGATCATACCATGAGGATTCGTACGAATGGATTGCTAGGTGGGAAAGGATTTTTACTGTTATGCACTGCCCACCGGGCGAGCGGGTGACATTGGCGACTTTTCTACTGGAAGGCGGGGCCTACCTGTGGTGGCACGGCCTAGAGATGTCAGGATGGTCCATCCACACTACTACCTGGGAAGTCTTTCATGCTAGATTCTTGGATCAGTACTACCCGTGATTGTTTCGCGCTGCTCGGGAGGCAGAATTCCTACGGCTAGAGCAGGGAGATATGTCTGTTACGGACTATGAGCAGACCTTTGTGAAACTTTCTCGGTTCGCGGCAGCATTTTTGAGCACAGAGGAAGACAAGTGTCAGAGGTTTGAACTTGGACTCCGAGGGGAGATTAGGGCAGGTGTGACAGTTGCCGGTCACGCTACTCTGAGAGACATGGTCGACGCAGCGGTTCGTGTCGAAGCCAGTCTGGCGGAACACCAGGAACGACAGCCTTCAGGCGAGAGGCGACGTCGGGATCGTTCATACCTTGGACCAATGGACCAGAGGAACACAAAGGGAGGAAGTTACAGGGGAGCACCTTCATCTTCACGAGGTCGTGGCTGGTCGGGTCGACATGGGAGCTCTCAGAGGACAGGATCGAGGTCGAGCGCAGGACATCATTCATCTTGGAGTGGTGCATCCGGTGGGTCTTCGGACATGCCGAGGACAGTCAATTACTTTGCTTGTGGAGGAGTGGGCCACTATGCCGGAGATTGCCCACTGTTGTCTAGGAACAACGATGTAGGGGGCTCCAGTGCTGTGTAGAGTTCGGCTTCCAACACTATCGGAGGTCGAGGACAGGGAGGTGACTGTGGTGATGAGCGTGGCGCGCGTGGGCGCGGACAGACTGCAGGACCCAGGGCTCGCGTATTTGCAGTGACTCAGCAGCAGGCCAGGACAACCCCAGGTGTGGTTACAGGTACTCTTCATATCTCAAACCTTCTTGTACGTGTATTGATGGATGCGGGGGCTACTCACTCTTTTATTTCGAGGAGTTTTGCGGGTATGCTAGATTGTGAGGTATCAGCTTTAAATAGTGAGATGGGCGTCGACACACCGATGGGAATCATGTACTTGGTGAATCAGGTGTTCGGAGGTGCCCGGTGAGAGTAGAGGATGTGGATCTACTAGCGGATTTAATCATTATGGATATCCATGACTTCGATGTGATTTAAGGGATGGATTAGTTATCGGAGCATGGGTCGCTCATTGATTGTTGTAGTAGGCGAGTGATTCTGCGAAGTCCGGGTTTGCCGGAGGTTATCTTTCAGGGGGAGCGTGACGGTTCGCTTCCTGAAGTGATTTCTTCGATTGCCGCTACCAAACTCCTACAGAAAGGATGCCAGGGTTATCTGGCGCATGTCGTGGCAGAGCAGATTGACACTCCGAGTGTCGATAAGATACCAGTGGTGCGAGAGTTCCCGGATGTGTTTCTGGAAGACTTACCTGGATTACCACCACAGCGGAAGATCGAGTTTACGATTGAACTACTCCCTGGTACCCGACCTATATCCCAAGCACCTTATCGGATGACGCCGGTCGAGTTACGGGAACTCAAGACTCAGTTGCAGAAGTTGGTGGATTTGGGATTCATCCGACCGAGTACATCACCGTGGGGAGCACCGGTGTTATTCGTAAAGAAGAAGGAGGGGAGCCTTCGATTGTGTGTGGATTATCGAAAACTCTACAAAGTGACGCTGAGGAACCAGTACCCTTTACCCAGGATTAATGATCTATTCGACCAGTTGCGGGGAGCACGGTGCTTCTCGAAGATTGATTTACGGTCTGGGTACCACCAGCTGAGAATTACGGAAGAGGATGTTCCGAACACGGCATTTCAGACTCGATACGGACATTACGAGTTCCTAGTGATGCCTTTCCGCTTGACAAATGCTCCAGCAGCATTCATGGATCTGATGAACAGGGTCTTCCGATCTTACTTGGATAAATTTTTGATCGTGTTCATTGACGATATCCTGGTGTACTCAAGGAGTGCCAGAGCACATGAGAAACACCTACGGTTGGTGTTAGGGAAACTGAGACAGAACAGTTGTACGCTAAGCTGAGTAAGTTCCAGTTTTGGCTGAGTAGTATTGGTTTTCTGGGACATGTGATATCGGTATATGGGATTAGCATGGATCCCCAAAAGATAGAAGCGGTGACTAACTGGGCCAGACCGACGACGGTGACAGAGGTACGGAGTTTTGTCGGGTTAGTGGGTTACTATGGGAGATTCGTGGAGGGATTCTCCAAAATTACGGCACCGTTGACTCGATTGACTCGAAAAGGGGTGAAGTTCATTTGGGACGAGCAGTGTGAACAGAGTTTCTAGGAATTGAAGTATTGATTGACCACTGTACCCGTCCTTGCATTGCCAAATGACAGTGGAGAGTTCGTGGTCTTTAGTGGTGCATCGCTACAACGTTTGAGCTACGTGTTAATGCAGAATGGTAAGGTTATCGCTTACGCATCACGACAACTTAAGACTCATTTTAAGAACTACCCTACCCATGACTTGGAGTTGGCAGCGATGGTTCATGCTCTAAAAATCTGGAGACATTACCTATTCGGTGCGACGTGCCGGATATACACCGACCACCAGAGCCTAAAGTATCTATTCACCTAGAAGGAGCTTAACATGAGGCAACAGAGATGGTTGGAGCTAATAAAGGATTATGATTGTACAATTGAGTACCATCCAGGTAAGGCAAATGTGGTGGCAGATGCGCTTAGCAGGAAATCAGCGGGATCAGTTGCACACTTGAGGATGGTGTATCTCCCTTTGTTAGTGGAACTCCGGAAGGCTGGAGTTATGCTGGGGACAGACGAGCAGGGAGCTTTTTTAGCCAGTTTCCATGTACGACCGGTGTTAATCAATCGGATCATCGAAGCACAATTTCAAGATTCGACACTTTGTATCTACAGGATTGAGATAGAAGCGGGTGAAAGGCAGGATTTTACCATCCGAGGTGATGGAGCACTAGTGAAGTTGGGCCGATTGTGTGTACCTGCAATGGCAAAATTACGAGCCAAGATTCTGGAGGAAGCCCATAGTTCGGCTTATGCTATGCATCCGGGAGGTACAAAGATGTACCGTACCATCTAAAGCCATTATTGGTGGTCAGGAATGAAAAAGGACATTGCAGAGTTCGTGAGCAGATGCTTGACCTGCCAGCAGGTTAAGGCGGAGCGGCAGAGGCCTTATGGGGCTATGCAACCACTTCAGATCCCTGAGTGGAAGTGGGATCATATCACCATGGATTTCGTCTTTAAGTTGCCAAGGACCCGGAGTGGATTCAACGGAGTGTGGGTGATTGTAGACCGGTTAACCAAGTCAGCCCATTTTCTTCCGATACGGGAGACTTATAAAACCAACCGACTGGCTCAGCTGTTCGTGAAAGAAATCATTCGAATTCATGGTACCCCCGGAGTCGATAGTATTTGATCGCGATCCGCATTTCACTTCCAGGTTCTGGCGGAGTTTACAAACCACCTTGGGTACAAATCTACATTTCAGTACTGCTTTCCATCCACAGACCGATGGATAGTTAGAGAGGATCATTCAGACCCTGGAGGACATGATGAGGTCTTGTGTGCTATAGTTTCAGGATTCATGGGATACTCATTTGCCGTTAATGGAATTCGCATACAACAATAGTTATCAGGCAAGTATCGGGATGACACCCTACGAGGCACTGTATGGTCGGCAGTGCAGAACACCTATCTGTTGGATGGAGATAGGAGAGCGAGCGGCAATATGGCCGGATTTGATGGACATAACCTAGGAAACAGTTCGTATTATCAGAGAAAGATTGAAAGCGGCGCAGGATCGCCAAAAGAGTTATGCTGATCGACGGATTCGAGACTTGGAATTTGAGGTTGGAGATTTTGTTTTCCTGAAGCTATCTCCCCGGAAAGGGATTATCCGTTTTGGTCGACGGGGGAAACTGAGTCCACATTATATCGGACCATACGAGATTGTTGAGAGGATTGGCCAGGTTGCTTACAGATTAGCCCTACCTCCTGAACTTTCTAAAGTCGACGATGTATTCCACGGGTCGATGCTACGGAAGTATGTGTATGATGCCTCTCATGTACTGGATAAGAAACCCATCGAACTCCGAGAAGATTTAAGTTTTGAGGAACAGCCGGTACAGATTTTGGATCGGAAAGATAAGGTGCTACGTCAGAAGACCATTCCCCTAGTAAAGGTTCCCTGGATAAACCAAACCAGAACGTGGAGGAAGCCACATGGGAACCCGAGACACAGATACGAGAGCAGTTTCCATAGTTGTTTCCTTAAAATTTCAGGACGAAATTTCTTAAGGGGGGGAGGTTGTAACGTCCCGGAAATTCGAAGAATGTAATTTTGTAAAAGAATAAATGAAATGACGTTTTTACCCCTATGAATAGTATGGTCAAATTGTTGAATTTTTGATTGGTAGGTCAAACGAACATTAACCAATGACTGTGACGTAGTTCAGGACGTCATGAGTCCATAGACAGGTGGCACGTCCAATTCCGACGATCAGGGAAGAAGTAATGATGTGCGGAAGTTTAAGGGCATTTTCGTAATTCGAACGAAAAAGGGGAAAATGTTGACTTTTTGATTGACCACTAGTTTTCACACAATTCGAGAACCGTTAGATAGGTCTCGATGCCCTGAGTCCGTAGACAGGCAGCACGCTGAAAACGGACATTGAACGGATAAGTTACTGGTCTAGAAAGAGAGGGGCCTTTTGGTAATTTTGTGCATAAGGGAAAAATAGTAATTTTGAAGGGGGTACTGTTTGAAAACCGTGGAAACAGGACCTGCACCACTGTGCTTGGTTTTTCTGATCAAGCAATTGTTTAACCGTGTTAGTGGTTGCACAGGAGATAAATTTATTGGTTTTGAGGTAATGGGAACGTTTTGGTATGGCTGGGACAGATAACCAGTACACGGGCACCATTTTTAACTGGTTTGGGATCGTGGCGGGAAACAATTTTCAGAGAGGCCAGAGGGATTCCCACGAGTTTCTGGCTGCACGGTTCGATTATCAGAGAGATAAAAGAGTTTGAGAGATTCATTTTTGATGAGGAGAGACTAAGAGCTTGAGAGAAAACAGAGTTCGGAGAAATTGGGAAAAAATGGAGGGAGAATCGAGTTTTGATTCGTGATGCGAGAGGAACAAAGCCAAGGATTGAAACAGCTTTCTGTGACTATTTGAAGTTCAACCGTATCACTCCTGAAGAGAATCGACCACGGTTTGGCCAGGAACCCAAGTTCCATTTTCGAAGGAATTTCAGACCTGAGGACGACGACTTCCAGGTGACGATTTGTGAAATTGGTTGTGTTATAGAGTTCTTTTAGGTCCTAGTAAGCTTCAGGTTGAGTTAATTTGGAAATGGAGTTGAGTTGAGTGAAGGACAACGGTTGACCCGTTTGGTTGATCATGGGTCGAATGGTCGATTTAGGACTTTTTGAAGTTAATTAATGAATGGGAAGTTAAATTAAGAGGTTAAGGATGGTTTTAGGTGGAAAAAGGAAGAGATTCGAGTAAGAATTGATGGGGATTTGGCCGGGTTGAGTCGCGGGTTTGGGACCCATTTAACAGACATTCGGGCAAGGACGATGACACTATAGCTACAGTGCATGGCGCGTGGCTTTCACGCACAGCCACTTTGGGAGGTGCGTGAGGCCTTATCTCCGGCCACGGTCAACTTGAGTTTTCATCCTTTCAGTTTATTGAACATTTTGAGCTAAATTTCGAGTCGATCAGAGATTGTTAAGTTGTTCAAAATAGGGTCTATTGCCTCGGGAAGTGTGTTCGGGCGGCTTTCCCGGGCCGATTTCAGTCTAGGATTTCATAGTTGAATGTTAAGGACTTGTAGTGACCCTTAATATATATATAAATGTGTGTGTGAATCAAGCAAAGGTTTCAATTATCTAGAGTTATGGCTATGATACGATTTACGATGTTTGGGCTTGAGACCCGTCTGGTGAAATTTAAGTATTGTTTTGGATTATTTATATATATATTTATGTATGTGGATGTCGATATTTGGTACTGCACTGTATAGATCTACCTGTGTGTTACTGTCTCCTCCGGATGTGGGTACCCCGGAGTGGTCATGGCGCAATGCCTGCGAGGGGCCATTCTACAGAGGTACTGGACCGTAGGAAGACTCAGGAGCAGGATTGCTATGATTGGACGTCTGGGACGTCAGGCATCTGGGATGCCGTACCCGGACTGGGTTCGGGGATTGGACTCGGCATTGAGACCCCGAGTGGCACGCGTAGCCTTGGGACTGTGACCTTATTGAACGTCTGGGACGTCGGACAATCTGGGATGTCAGGGTTGGGGTGTATAGTGCAGTGGCTAAGGTTATGTTTATGGTTTTATTATATGGCTTGCGGTATCTTATATTATGTTATGGTTTTAAATACTAATGCATGCATGTTTGGAAAACGGAGGGGTAAAAGTTTATGTTTTTATTTTTTGAACTGTTTTATAAACTTTGAGTTTCGGTCGACTCAACCTTAATGTTTTGTTGACCCCTCCAGGCCGTGCTACTGAGGTAGAAGAGGATCCTGAGGCAGAGGCATAGATCTACACTGCATGTAACAACCCGTCCCGAGGACCGGGATTTCTAGAGTGATTAAGGGGTGATTAGTAAGGTTAATCAAGGGTTAGGTGGTCCCGAGGGGTCCGGGAACCTAGAATGACGATTTTGCCCTGGGGTGGGCAGAAATGTTGACTTTTATTTCGGGTGGTCAAATGGGAGTTGACCAGTGACCAGGACGTAGTTGAGGACGTTACGACTCCGTAGGCAGGTGGCACGCCCGATTCCGACATCCGAGGAGGAAGTTGTGATGTCCGGAAGGTCGAGGGTATTTTCGTAATTTTGGTAAAATAGGGGGGAAAAGGTGACTTTTTGAATAATTGGGTTTTGGTAGGTTGACCTAGGATGGTTAGATAGTTCTTGTCGTCCTGAGTTCGATGACAGGCGGCACGTGTTCATCGGACTTACGAGGTGAGAGTTACGGGTCTAGGAAGTTTCGGTAAAACCGTAAAAATGTGTTAAAAAGAAGGGTATTTTGGTCATTGTGGCACATTGGGATCTGTGCACAGATAAAAGAATGGACGGCTGGGATTAGGCCATGTGGGAGTGTGTGGAGTGGATGGTGACACATGGCAGGTGTGTAGAGGATTCTGGTGGAATCCTGTGTGTTCACGGTCCCAAATAATTGGGGTGCAACCGTGCAGTCCTTCGAAATACAGAGAACAGAGGGTGAGAGTTGGGATCAGTTGATCGATCTGAGTGCAAGGGTGAGTGGTTAGGGAATTGTGAGTGTGTTAGTGAGGCAAGGCGGAGCTGGTGGCCGTGAATTGGAGGTGCAATTGTGCACGGCGGCACGGCGGAGGTGTGGAGGAATTTTGGGGAGAAACAGGGAGCTGTGAGGTTGAGGTGGTGGCTACGCCGTGAGGTGAGGCAAATCGAGGCCAGGGGAGGCTGAGGAGACTGCAAGGAATCCAACGACCACCGTGGAAGGCGGCAGTGCGCACGGCGGAGCTGCAATCGAAGGTGAGATCTCTTTACTCTGTTTTTCCCGTAAACTTCATTTGGAAAGTCGTGACCTTGGGCTGAGAGTCGAGAGGATTGGAGGTTAGGGTAGTGCTCAGGGAGGTCCTAGGTGTCGATTTGGGTGGTCGCCGTGACGGGGGTGTACACGGCGGAGCTCAGGCGAAGAGGAGTTTCTGTTCCCCTGTTTCGACCGTGAACTTCGAACCCAAAGTCGTGGACTTCTGGGGTGAGTCGAAGGGTTAGGGGTGTTGGACGTGGATCAGTGAGGTTGTGGGGTGAGTCTGGTATCACCACCGTGACGGGAGGTGGCCGGAGTGGAGGAGTCGTGAAACAGGGGTCGACGGGCTGTCTGGTTTTGAGTTCAGTCGAGGGGATTGGGACAGTGTCGAGGTGAATGGAGTTGGGGAACCGATAGGGTTGGCCTGGACGATGCTGTTGGTGAAGAAAGGAACCGTTTTAGTGGACGGAGGAGGAAGAACCAGGTACGCCGGTCTGAGTGCAGACCACTGTACTGAACCCGGTTTGCTCGAGGAAGGAGGTGGTACTGTAGCAGAGCGTGAGGGCCACGCGCAGCCACTTTGGGCGGCGCGTGGGGGCGCGTGCGGCGGCGTTGGGGAAAACGGTCAACATGACTTTTGGTCTAGGAGTGGTGGTGAGTTCAATGGAGTTGGTTTCGGGTAAATCGGAAGTCTTTTGAGTATAGTTCCGCGAGGGTGAATGTGTAGGGTTCCGGGGTTTTAAGTCTTTGGTCCGGAGATTTTTGAGGGAATTTAAGTGAGTGTTCGTAGATGTATTAGTGACGTAATTTGACGGTGTTTGACAGGATCGGGATTTCCCGAGGAAGCCGAGAAACGGGCTGGACGTTCGGGACGCGAGTAGGGCTCAGTACTGTGAGTGGACCCTTTCTCTAAACTCGAACATGCATAACTGTTTTCTATAATTGTTTTATGGTTTTAATCTTTATTATCGAATATGTTTGGTCGGTTTTGCATTATTACACGTTTTTCGAGAAAAGACGGTTTTGGCACGGTTTTCGAGAAAATATTGGTTTTCGGATTTTGATGCCACATTTGGGGATTTCCACTGATAAAGGTTTTCTAATAATGATATATGGGTTATGCAATGTGATTTGTGATTACATGGGGTTTTGATATGAAAATAGATATTTTCCGGATTTGGGTTCGGAATGACGGTTCTGAATGCCGGGAAGGGCATCAGACTAGTGATTTCGGATTCGGGTTTGGATGAGGATTTGGTAAATGATTTTCAAATGGTTTTGGGATTGGATTTGCTGGATCTGGATATTGGGTTTAAAGACCCGGATTGAGTTTAAAGACTCGGGAGTTTAAAGACTCGGATATATATTGATTTTCCCCCGTAGGCCTTGAGTTTAAAGACTCGGGAGTTTAAAGACTCGGATATGATTAAGGCCTGGATTGAGTTTAAAGACTCGGGAGTTTAAAGACTCGGATAGATCCAGCAGGTTTGATCGGGAAAATGATGTTTTGGTGATTATGGTTTTGATACGGTTTCTGATACTCATGCTGTGGTTTCTTATGATACTTTATAGTGTTTCTGTTTCTTATGATGTTTATAATGATTATTTTATAAATGTGTTTATAACTGCTGGTTATGCATGTGATTTCAAAACGGAGGGTTTAACTCGGTTTTCTTATAAAATGGTTTTTGAACTTTTGTACTTTCTGGTCCACTCACATTTTCTGTTTTAAATTGCCCTCCAGGTTGTGGAGCGAGCGCGGGGTCTTGACGTCGAGGCAGAGTCTGAGGCATAGAAGTGACGTGAGGGTTCCCAGAGTAAAGTAAAGGCTTCTGCGTGCGTGTAGTTATCGGTTTTATTTGTATGTTCGTACTATGTTCTGTAAATGCTACCTTCGGGACATTGTGTCTAATTACTCCTGCGTTTGACTGGGTAGTATGTGAGTGAGTTTTACTTGAATTTTGCGTCGGGGAGTCAGACGGGAGCGGGATTTACCTCGGGTTTCGGGGTGAAACCGGGGTGGGTCCTGACAATTGGTATCAGAGCATAGGTTTGTCGAGTTTGTTAGGTCTGTCGGTTTGTGAGGTTGTGTCTCAGTTGTTTGACTACTTCTATGCCTCTTTCAGCGTGCGGTTGACGATGCCTCCGAGACGTAGACCCTCTCCACAACCTGGAGAAGTAGCCAGAGAGACGGAGAGTGCTACGATTGAGCGAGCCCAGCGGCTCGGGGCTACTACTTTTAGTGGTGGGGCTGATCCTGAGGAAGCCCAGAGGTGGATTACTAGACTGGAGCGGATTTTTGCGGTGATGCATTGTCCGCCGGAGGAGCGAGTGTTGTTGGCTACCTTTCTACTGGATGGTGCGGCGTACGAGTGGTGGTATACCCTCGAGTTGTCCGGTTGGGATGTTCACAGTGTGACCTGGGAGACATTTAGGGAACGGTTTCTGGAACAGTATTATCCTCGTTCTTTCTGGGATGCCAAGGAGGCGGAGTTTTTGCAGCTCCAGCAGGGGAATATGACCGTGGCAGAGTATGAACGGAAGTTCCAGATGTTGTCTCGGTTTGCTCCTGTTTTTGTGGCCACTGAAGCCGAGAAGTGCCGTAGGTTTGAGTTGGGTTTGCGCGGTGAGATTCGAGCCGTAGTGACGGCTGGATCTTTTGCTACCCTCCGAGACTTGTCGGATGTTGCAGTGCGAGTTGAGGCTAGTTTGCCGGTGCGACGCCGGGAACCTTCTATTCCTGGAGCTTCGAGCCAGCGGACACCGAAAAGAGGTAACTTCGGTGGATCGTCCTCGTCGGGCGATGATCGTTTTGGTAGGCCTGGTAGTGCCCAGAGTTCAGGATTTTGGGGTTATCGAGTACCGCCGACTCCGCAAGCGAGTGCGACGTCGGTAGCGTCCACGGGGAGACCGAGTAGTGGACCAGGCTGGAATGTGTGTTTCTACTGCGGGGAGCGAGGTCATTTCCGACGTGAGTGTCCACTGTTGCCACAGGAAGGTGGTGTAGGCAGAGGAGTAGCGGAGTCCGGACAGAGTACAGCATCAGGGACAGCGGGCACGAGAGGAGGTGGTGGCACAGCCACGAGTAGTTCGAGGGGACGTGGTAGAGCATCAGGATCTCAGGCCCGGGTGTTCTCGATGACTCAGCAGGAGGGTCAGTCGACACCAGATACGGAGACAGGTACTTGTTTTACTTTTGGTTGTTCTGTTGGTTTGGTTTTTGGATTTCGGAGTAGCGTCTAGGAGTTTTTCTAGAGGACTTGGAGTGTACAGTAAGGTCTGTAGTAGGTTGACGGAAGGTATAGGAAAGGAATGACTATAACTGATCGATTGGAGACTGTGGAAGGAGAGAACCCACAAGCTAGAGTTTGCCTTTAGGACTTTGCGGAGTTAGTCCGACCGTGGCCGGAATAGTAGCCGAGGGAGATGGGTGGTGGTATACGAAGATGTACTCTATGATTTCTGTCGCGTATTGTGAAATGAGGTATTGTATAATACCTTTGTTTTCTGTTCATAGAGTTTCCCCTTGCGTACACCATGTAGTTGTTACATAGCTAGGGTTGGCTGTGGTAACAGTAGCTGGGGATGGAGTGAAATACCCAAGGTGGAGATGATAGACAGGAAATCTAGAAGAGGTTGTTCCTTAGGAGACCCTAGGTGTCGGGGACTAGCTGTGGAATTTCGGGGACGAAATTCTTTTTAGGTGGGTAGATTGTAACAACCCGTCCCGAGGACCGGGATTTCTAGAGTGATTAAGGGGTGATTAGTAAGGTTAATCAAGGGTTAGGTGGTCCCGAGGGGTCCGGGAACCTAGAATGACGATTTTGCCCTGGGGTGGGCAGAAATGTTGACTTTTATTTCGGGTGGTCAAATGGGAGTTGACCAGTGACCAGGACGTTACGACTCCGTAGGCAGGTGGCACGCCCGATTCCGACATCCGAGGAGGAAGTTGTGATGTCCGGAAGGTCGAGGGTATTTTCGTAATTTTGGTAAAATAGGGGGGAAAAGGTGACTTTTTGAATAATTGGGTTTTGGTAGGTTGACCTAGGATGGTTAGATAGTTCTTGTCGTCCTGAGTTCGATGACAGGCGGCACGTGTTCATCGGACTTACGAGGTGAGAGTTACGGGTCTAGCAAGTTTCGGTAAAACCGTAAAAATGTGTTAAAAAGAAGGGTATTTTGGTCATTGTGGCACATTGGGATCTGTGCACAGATAAAAGAATGGACGGCTGGGATTAGGCCATGTGGGAGTGTGTGGAGTGGATGGTGACACATGGCAGGTGTGTAGAGGATTCTGGTGGAATCCTGTGTGTTCACGGTCCCAAATAATTGGGGTGCAACCGTGCAGTCCTTCGAAATACAGAGAACAGAGGGTGAGAGTTGGGATCAGTTGATCGATCTGAGTGCAAGGGTGAGTGGTTAGGGAATTGTGAGTGTGTTAGTGAGGCAAGGCGGAGCTGGTGGCCGTGAATTGGAGGTGCAATTGTGCACGGCGGCACGGCGGAGGTGTGGAGGAATTTTGGGGAGAAACAGGGAGCTGTGAGGTTGAGGTGGTGGCTACGCCGTGAGGTGAGGCAAATCGAGGCCAGGGGAGGCTGAGGAGACTGCAAGGAATCCAACGACCACCGTGGAAGGCGGCAGTGCGCACGGCGGAGCTGCAATCGAAGGTGAGATCTCTTTACTCTGTTTTTCCCGTAAACTTCATTTGGAAAGTCGTGACCTTGGGCTGAGAGTCGAGAGGATTGGAGGTTAGGGTAGTGCTCAGGGAGGTCCTAGGTGTCGATTTGGGTGGTCGCCGTGACGGGGGTGTACACGGCGGAGCTCAGGCGAAGAGGAGTTTCTGTTCCCCTGTTTCGACCGTGAACTTCGAACCCAAAGTCGTGGACTTCTGGGGTGAGTCGAAGGGTTAGGGGTGTTGGACGTGGATCAGTGAGGTTGTGGGGTGAGTCTGGTATCACCACCGTGACGGGAGGTGGCCGGAGTGGAGGAGTCGTGAAACAGGGGTCGACGGGCTGTCTGGTTTTGAGTTCAGTCGAGGGGATTGGGACAGTGTCGAGGTGAATGGAGTTGGGGAACCGATAGGGTTGGCCTGGACGATGCTGTTGGTGAAGAAAGGAACCGTTTTAGTGGACGGAGGAGGAAGAACCAGGTACGCCGGTCTGAGTGCAGACCACTGTACTGAACCCGGTTTGCTCGAGGAAGGAGGTGGTACTGTAGCAGAGCGTGAGGGCCACGCGCAGCCACTTTGGGCGGCGCGTGGGGGCGCGTGCGGCGGCGTTGGGGAAAACGGTCAACATGACTTTTGGTCTAGGAGTGGTGGTGAGTTCAATGGAGTTGGTTTCGGGTAAATCGGAAGTCTTTTGAGTATAGTTCCGCGAGGGTGAATGTGTAGGGTTCCGGGGTTTTAAGTCTTTGGTCCGGAGATTTTTGAGGGAATTTAAGTGAGTGTTCGTAGATGTATTAGTGACGTAATTTGACGGTGTTTGACAGGATCGGGATTTCCCGAGGAAGCCGAGGAACGGGCTGGACGTTCGGGACGCGAGTAGGGCTCAGTACTGTGAGTGGACCCTTTCTCTAAACTCGAACATGCATAACTGTTTTCTATAATTGTTTTATGGTTTTAATCTTTATTATCGAATATGTTTGGTCGGTTTTGCATTATTACACGTTTTTCGAGAAAAGACGGTTTTGGCACGGTTTTCGAGAAAATATTGGTTTTCGGATTTTGATGCCACATTTGGGGATTTCCACTGATAAAGGTTTTCTAATAATGATATATGGGTTATGCAATGTGATTTGTGATTACATGGGGTTTTGATATGAAAATAGATATTTTCCGGATTTGGGTTCGGAATGACGGTTCTGAATGCCGGGAAGGGCATCAGACTAGTGATTTCGGATTCGGGTTTGGATGAGGATTTGGTAAATGATTTTCAAATGGTTTTGGGATTGGATTTGCTGGATCTGGATATTGGGTTTAAAGACCCGGATTGAGTTTAAAGACTCGGGAGTTTAAAGACTCGGATATATATTGATTTTCCCCCGTAGGCCTTGAGTTTAAAGACTCGGGAGTTTAAAGACTCGGATATGATTAAGGCCTGGATTGAGTTTAAAGACTCGGGAGTTTAAAGACTCGGATAGATCCAGCAGGTTTGATCGGGAAAATGATGTTTTGGTGATTATGGTTTTGATACGGTTTCTGATACTCATGCTGTGGTTTCTTATGATACTTTATAGTGTTTCTGTTTCTTATGATGTTTATAATGATTATTTTATAAATGTGTTTATAACTGCTGGTTATGTATGTGATTTCAAAACGGAGGGTTTAACTCGGTTTTCTTATAAAATGGTTTTTGAACTTTTGTACTTTCTGGTCCACTCACATTTTCTGTTTTAAATTGCCCTCCAGGTTGTGGAGCGAGCGCGGGGTCTTGACGTCGAGGCAGAGTCTGAGGCATAGAAGTGACGTGAGGGTTCCCAGAGTAAAGTAAAGGCTTCTGCGTGCGTGTAGTTATCGGTTTTATTTGTATGTTCGTACTATGTTCTGTAAATGCTACCTTCGGGACATTGTGTCTAATTACTCCTGCGTTTGACTGGGTAGTATGTGAGTGAGTTTTACTTGAATTTTGTGTCGGGGAGTCAGACGGGAGCGGGATTTACCTCGGGTTTCGGGGTGAAACCGGGGTGGGTCCTGACACTGCACACCTGAACCTCCTGTTGGGTAGGTTAGCCCGCAGGATAGCTTAGAGTCGTGCTCAGAACTTGTATTTTTGGACATTATCTCTTGTCTGACGTTTTTTGAATTCGGATTTTATGTATGACTTTATTTTGGATATTGCATTTGAACTTTAAAGGTTAAAATTGGTTTGTTTGTTCGGGTGTCAGACGGGAGCAGGACACGTTCCCTTGTGGTCCCATGGGGATCGGGGTGGGTCCTGTCACAAGACTTAAGAATGTGCATCTAATTCAGAGAATGCATGGTAATTAGGTCAAAGACATCTCGTTAATGACTATAATTGGTTAAGGGCGGAGTAAGTGCCGAAAGCTATTTCTTTTATTATTTCTTTTATGTTAATTCTTTTATTTGTTAATTTAATAATGTTTAAAACTGCCTTTTTGTGTCTTTGTGTCTTTTATTTTATTTTATTATTAATAAGTCTCTGAGTTAGTTAACTAATTTAAGCAATAAAGTGGATTCAAACGTCAAGGCATGTTCTTGTGGGATTCAACCCTTACTTATTTGCTATGCTATCATCACGATTCTTGTGGGATTCTACCTCGATTAAAAATTTTGGGGGCTTCTGTTGATGCCATTATGGATCAGACTCTATGAGCTAAGTATCTCAAATCCAATCCCCAACTCAAGAGTCTACTTTACAAGCTCAAATATCACATGAGCCCAAACCCACAAAAAATCAACCCTAATAAGGGCTAACCACTCACGGATACCTGTACACATCTCTACCATCTATCCAGATGTTAACACTACATCAAAAGTGCATTTATCCCGCATATATGATATTTATCAAACCTCCCTTCAACACTAATACCAAAGGGAGACATATTTCCCAAAAAAAGTAACTATGATTCACTATTGATCGTTACTTTGTCAAAACCACTATTTAGCACATGTCTTATACATAAGACCTACATACTGACTTGAGTGTTGAAGACCCTGTAGGCCGGCCCCATACTGATGCTCATTCCTGACCGTCGACTAAATTTCCGTCTTTTACATGTCTCCCGAAGAGCACGTTGTACAAAACAAGTGGATGCAATATTATCTCTAAGTTGGTCCATTTGTGTATCAAGAATATAAAATGATAAAATTGGAATCTAGTGATGTATTTTAAAAGTGATCCACAAACTTTAAAGGTATAAATTCGTATTTGCCTTAATATTTTGTACAACTACAGGAACTCGAAGATACCGTATATTCCTGTGTAGTTAAAAATATTACTACATATTCAACAAAATCAGAAGATGATATGAGTGTGTGAATAACAATTTTGAATTTTAGCATCTTATATACAAGTTACATGCTATAATCATACGCACTGCGATTAGTGAGATATTTCTTTTTTCCTGTGCTTCGTGCCATTTAAATTTCATTTTTCATGTGCTTCATGCGATTTAAAAATTTCCAATTGTTTTTTTATAATTTATTTTTGGTGAAGCCATAACACTAAATTAGAGTACGCATTGTCTAACTTACAATAAAAGAGAATGAGATAATTAATAATACGAATATAATTATATCATGTAAGTAGAATGAGACAATAATAGATGGCGTGGTTAAGTCGATTATTTCGTGTTGCTGGTGCTACTAATTATGATTCTGTCTTCACATAATGCATACTTCATCTCTTATTCATTCTCAACTTCAAACGCAGCAGAATAAAAACTACAGCGCAAATTCTTACCAAACCTTGTCAATTTAAAGAAATTTGAAAAACATATATGAATACGTTTCCAGAACTATATATACATATAAAATACTTCCTAAAATTTAATATTACATATGAATTATTGGAGGAGGCAAATCTCGTAATTGTGTGTACACATGGTGTTCCATGAATTTTGGAATTAGCTGGAGTCCTGTATCCCCACTCTACCAGATACCACAAATCTATTGCATGCACTTTGTTTTAAATTTGGGTTAATCATCTTAATTCTCTATGGCTTTTTGTCTCCCTTAATTATCCGTATAATGTATTGTTGTTTTTTTTTTTAAGTTTTTTGATATTATATTAGGCAAGACTCACTGGTCCACATGCCCAAAATCCACGTACCTAAAACAGTCAAAATGTCAAAGTAATAACATAATTGTAAGTGCAATTTGAACCCGAGCCTACAATGGCAAGTAACTTTAGCAATGCTTCAAACAAGAATTAACACGTGGACAAGTTCTCACAATCCATTTACATCTCATATGTCATCAATTCATCAAGATCTCCTCAACTACCCATATAAGAGCGGTCACATTTCCCAATAAGGTAAACTATTCACTATTACTCTGTTAAAATTAATATTTAATGTTATTTTTTACGAACCCACTTACTGACTTGATCGTCAGAGTATATTTAGGTTTGTACCACACCGATGCCTATCCCTAGCAGACGATCCACTGTTTTTCCTAGTATACATGTTCAAAAATGGACACGTGACACTCGATGATTGGAAAATACATAATCATTAAATTTGAACATTTTGTGCTTCAACAGTTTGACGCGTTCGTGGGAAGTCTGACTAAATCTTCCCACTACTCTACTGAGCCGAACACACCCATTGACTGCAACATAGCAAACATGCTAAGCAAGCGGGGGGAAGACGAGAGGTAAAAAAATGCCTGTTTCCTAGTCTCTCAGTCCAAAGCCTGCAAACCGGAATGGAAACCTACGGGTTCCTTAAATTTTATTCTTACGATTTTCCCTTCGTTCTTCTATCCTTCATTAGTTGTACTCTATTTCTCCCTTTACTTCTCCTTCTCTTCCCTTTCTTTTTTTGTTCTTTCACTTTTTCGGGTGGGTTTCTTCCATAGTTTTCTTGGTTTCGGCTCCACCCCTCTCCCCGAACTAGCTACACACACAAACTCCTTATATACTAGTGGAGGTCATTAGATGGCATTTGGGAGACAATTATGTACAAAAACGTACAACATTCTAGGGCCATGCAAATTACCAAAATACATTTAGTGGTCAAATTACCATATTACCCCTAATCAACATTTACCCGTATCGAACTTATTCAACATCTGATTTCAACATACCATCTATTCATGAATTCAGAATTTCAAGACCTTCGTAACGGTCCTCTTGACTCGTTCGAAAAAAGTCCAGGTAAAAAATTCAACCTTTTTACCCTCAGGGGCAAAATCGTCATTTTATATTTTCTCAAATATTCGAGTCAATACACGTCTATGAACATCTAACTGAAAACTTGTTACTTTGGACGTACACAACTGTCTCGAAACTATAACCAATTAACTAGAAAACGGTATCACAATACTCTGAATTCAGCAAGGAACATTTCTTATGTTGGTCGTAACTCTAAGGGACGCCGCACGTGCTGGCATGCACCGCCTGACTCCCTACGAGTGGCCTTCACGCTCGTGCAAGTGCAATCGTACCTACACCCACCTTCTTCCTCTGGCGGGTCGACCCGCGACCTGTAATTCGGGTTTTGGCTTTATAACCTCTACCCGATCCAATCCTTCGAATTTCTTCACCATTTCTCCTCTAATTCGCATCAATATTCCTCTAAATTCAATCAAGAGCTTATATCCAGTATTGAATTCGAAGGATTTTACCTAGTTCGATTGAATTAAAGCCTTGAAACTCCCAGCTTCGTCATCGAGCTCTAGCCACCCAGCTATTATGTCTCTTCTCTTATAGAAAGCATTGTTCAACTCGTGAGGTCTAGATAAACACCTTCCCAACCTTAATTTTCATTAAATTGGCCTCAAAGCCCTCCCCTTTTTTGGAGAAAAATGTTCCACAAACTACGTTTCCCAAATCTTGCACCCACGGCCAGCACGACGCTCATATCAGCCTGGAACTCGCTCAGGGAATCAAGGGGCACTTGGCCACCGTAATCCCACGGCATCCTCCCCCAAAAGTTGGAGGTGGCGACATATTCTTTTGGTTCGTTCCCTTCCCACCGAACCACCACACCCTTTTCTCCTCTCCCAATCTCTCTTATTTTTAACCGAAAGACATAAACGGTGATGTCACTGTTTGCCCTTACCAAGGTGACACTTGTCACCTCCAAACTATCCCAGCAAACATTACTCATGACTCATCCAATTAACCATGTGAAATTACCATAATGCCCTTGGTATCAGAATTACCAAAATACCCGTGGGGTGTCTAGGCCCGTAACTCTTTCATACAATCACCATTTTCTATTTCTGGTTTTCTTACAGACCTAAGATTCCGAGACCTACACAACGGTCTTCACGAAAGGTCCAAAAAGTGTCCTGAGTAAAATTTCAACTTTTGACCATGTAACCTAGGGGTAAAACCATCAATTTTCAAATTAATTTATGAAATGGCCCCAATTCTTGGCACGAGTCGTTAGACATCTCGGTAACAGGAACCAAAAATAATTTGCACACTAAGTGTGCACTATGTAGGAAGTTAAACCTAGAGCTCTAATACCAACTTGATAGGACCTTTCCTGAATTTTTCACCAAATCACGTGAATGGTTATACTTCTATTTGACAATTGCTGAGATTATAGATTAATACTGAAAATGCCCTTACCACTTCAAAGGAAATGTACTAAAACTCTGTTGAAAACATGGCCAAACATCCTTAGTATTGAGTTGATTGTCAACTAACTATTAGACAAAGAATTTCAATGTTGGATACCAAAACTATTCTTAAGGACTACCTGACCAGATTAAACATCGACAACACCACCTTTTAAATACTAAAATAAATAATGGAAAAATTGCAGTCGTGCGAACTGACCATAACTCGTTAATCTAGGTCATCGCCCACACCACTCATTGACCATGGTAATGAGTTCCACTTTTACGTGCATCGATCCTGATTAAGCCCATGATGGCTGACATACCCTGGCTAAAATGCCACATCAAATTGTATATGTCACCATATCAACTAGTACCATCCTCCGCGTATCACCTACAAGATGGCATGTCTCTCGGCAATCGTAATATTGCACATATAAGTCGATATGTCGCCCTAAATATCACATCACCATAAGCCAAAAAAATCATCAGTTAACATGCCACATGACACGACCCACCCCAATCCCCCTGGGATTAACTCAGGATGTGTCGTGATCACGTCTGCCAGGGAAAAATTAAACCTTTAGCCCGATCGGCTTCCAGAGCACGCCAGGATCCGATGTAGGAGTGTGATGTCTCGTTCTCTACTACAGTCCGCATCCGTAATCAACCTGAAGGGCATTGAAAAATAGAAAAGACTGTGAGTGGACTAAAATAAAAGAGTTCATAAAAACACATTTCATACAAGACCTTTATGCCCTTCAGTAAAAAGCATGCATGCATAGGAAAAACCATTTATCAAGACACATATGTTTCAATAACCATTTATAGGGTCTCAGCTCCAAATTCCGTAAATTCAAATCATACGGGCCCCTGCCCAAATCCATTTACAGAAATCCATATTCATATCAAACATATGTGGGAACTCAGCCCAAATCCATTTATTATCCATAAAAGACAATTTCGCAAATCCAAGAAATCATCATTGACCTTCCCTGGCGGTTATAATCCATAATAGCCTTTCTGAGAGTAAGGAACCCAACGGGGGCAACTCCACTCAGTTAGTGCTCCATGACAACTCCGGGGTCCACCCAAAACAACGACCCTCCTCGGAGGAGACAATCCATAATATATAAGGATGGTAAATGAAAAACCATTTGAAATCATCCTTAAAACCTTTCAAGGGTTCATACTCGGTCCCTATAAACCGTCATGAACCCGAAATCCATTTATGGGTCCCCGACTCGAAATCAAAATGGTAAAGCATAACTGGGCCTCTGGCTCGATTTGTAAACCAACTGGACCTCAAGCTCGATTTCGTAAACCAAATGGGCCTCATGTCAGGACCCGTACCTAATCCCCCTAGGGATTAACGAGGAACGCCCCTGATCCCATCTGACACGGAGTGTCAGACAAGGGAAATTTCCACCCTTTGGCCTCCCGGGCTATTAGAGTACGCCAGGATCCGGAGGAGGCATGTGATATCTCAATCTCTGCTACAGTCCACACCGTATCCAACCTGAAGGGTATTAAAAACAGAAAGACTGTGAGTGGACAAAAATAAAGAGTTTATAAAAACATATTTCATAAAAGACCTTTATGCCCTTCACTAAAAAGCATGCATGCAGAGTAAAACCATTTATCCAATCACACAATCACATTTGTTTAAACAACCATATTTAGGGTCTCAGCCCCAATATCCGTAAATACAAGTCACACGGGCACCTGCACAAAACCATTTACAGAAAACCATAACATATTAAACATATGTGGGATCTCAGCCCAAATCCATTTATCATCACAAAACATAACTACCCAAACCAATTGAAATCATGTTTATCTATTATATTTCATATCACCGACACTGCCACGTTAAAATAAAGCTACGCGCGTGCTAACCGGGGTCCCAAACCCAAGTCTCTCTAGGGTCCACCCAGGTCAATGTCCGTAGATCAATGACCCTCCCTGGAGGTAACAAACCATGCCCAACCTGAGAGTAAGGAACCCAACTAGGGGGCGACTCTACTCAGTTAGTCCTCCGTGACTACTCTGGGGTCCACCTAGGCCAACGACCCTCCCCGGAGAAGACAATCATATGTAAAGGATGACATATGAAAAACCTTTCGAAATCATTCTTTAAACCTTTCAAGGATTCATGCCCTTCCCCCATAAGCCGCCATTAACCATAAAATCATTTCCAAGGGTTCATGCCGGTTCCCATAAACCGTCATGACCCGTAAATCCATTTCAAGGGTTCATGCAGGTTCCCATAAACCGTCATGAACCATAAAATCCATTTGTAACACATAGCTGGGCCCTAGGACCGAATCCAGATACAAACTGGACCTCCGGTCCGAATCGTAAACCAACTGGGCCTCTGGTCCGATGCCTTGTTAAATCAAAAGGACCACAAGTTCGAGAGTTCGTGAATCAAATGGGTTTCGAATCCGAGTTTACCTTTTCAATTCCAAAACCATTTCATGAAATCATAACCAAAACCATATGTAATGACCCGGAAATTCAAAAAGGGAAAATTCGGAATTTTCAAGGTAAATGACAATTTTGCCCCTGGAATTGGGTGAACGGTTGACTTTTTCTTCGAGCGGTCAAACGAACTTTGACCGATGACTGTGACGTAGTTCGGGACGTCACGAGGTCATAGACAGGTGGCATGAATAAATCGGAGTCCGAACGAAAAAGTTATGGGTCTAGAACGATGAGGGGAATTTTGGTAATTTTTCCAAATAGGGGTAAAATGGTAATTTTCTGTAGCTGGGATAATTGTGATGATTAGGTTAGCTGAGTCAATTAATTTGGGCGTGTAGTGGCCAGGTAAGGACACTTTTCATCATGTGTGAAGGATTAGTGGGTTTATTTGAATGCCTAATACGAACAAACAAACCGCCCAATTCCCTTTGTTTAATTCGATCAAATTGATCGGTGAAAAAGGCAAGGAGATAACACCTAAGACGGGAAGAGGAAATCAGATATAAAACGAGTGGAACTGAGGGGAGAATTGAGGAAAAACAGACCCCTAAACCCGAGACCCAGAATAGTGAAAATTCAAGAATGATTGATGTTCGAATTGGACTATACAGACCAGAATGGTTGTAATTGAATTTGATTTAAGCTTTTAGAGGTTACGGTGAGTTGAACTCACTCATAAATTGAGGGAATTAAAGTCATTTTGCTACAGAACCGAAAGGGTGACTTCTTCGGTTTTTCCAGATTGAGTCGAGCACCTGGGAGGCTTAAGGGACGAAATTGAAATTGGAAACATATTCAGGAGCATTCTACGAAGCATTTGCCTAAATCAATTTGAAGAAATCGATGGGATTTGAGCGGAGCAGATGTTGCGGTGGCGCGTGAGTGCGCGTGGCCGGGAATCTAACCTTGGTTCCAACATACTTTTTGATGCTTTCCCTGATACGGACATTTTAAACTTGGTTTTGAGTCGATCGGACACCGTCTCGATAATGTTTCGAGGGGCCGACGGTTTATGTTATATTTTCAAATCAGATTTAAATCCTGGAAAATTATGGGGACTTGATATGATGTAAATTGACTTGTTAGTAACCCTACACAATGATTTTGGATAGGCTACGAGATTCCCGGCAAGTGTCGGAAATTACGGAAACACGTGTAGCACGGAAAACGAGCGGTTTGGACGGTGTGTGAGTGGACGTTTGTTTTATAAATTGATATGCATGCATAGTTAAATGTTTTACATGATTGATTGCATGATTTGGTTTGCAATGATGTTATGATTTTTTTGGTGATTATTTATGATTTAATGATTATTTTAATCAGTATTTCAGGCAAGTTTTACGATAAATGCGTAAATGGTATTTTGGGCCAGTTCCGGAGTCAAAATGGTTTCAAAATGGATATTTTGATGAATTGGTAAGTCAAGGATGATTTCTGAATTATTATAATGTTTTCAATTGATTTTACGGATTTACACATAAATGATAATTGGGCTTGAGTCCCGGTTGATAATGATTTTGACTTGGTTTGAAGTCAAGGATTTGATTGAGATGTTTTGGGATATGATCCCGGGATGATTTTCATTGTGATTATGAATACCGAGACGGTCGAAGCTAGGGGAGTTCCCAGACGACCGAAGCTCGGGGATATGATATGATTGTGATTGTTCCCAGGCAGCCGACGCTAGGGGTTTTCCCAGACGGCTGATACTCGGGGTGATATGTGTTCCCAGATAGCCGAAGCTCGGGGTGTTCCCAGACGGCTAATGCTCGGGTTTATGGCCTACGCGTAGTGCGGATGTGATTATATGGTGGTTTGTGCACTTGTGAATGGTGCAGATTGCTTGTGGTTGTATTGTTTGATGTTGATTGTGATTACGTACTGGTATTGTGTACGAGTTCTGGTATGTGTGGCCAGGTGATTATGTTTTCGTATGTTTGGCCTGAGAGCCAGGAAATTTGATTTGTTATGTGGTTTGGCTGGAAAAGCCAGTGGTTGTGTTTCATATGTTTTTCCCTATGCATGCAGGTTTGATAAACTGGAGGGTAACTGATGTGCTTTCAAATGTGTTTTAACGAATATATTTTTGTCCACTCACACTTTTCTGTTTTTAATGACCTTCCAGGCCATGGCACAACGTTCGGGGCTGACCACGAGGCAGAGGCATGAGCGGAACTCAGCGCAGTTATCCCTTGTCTGATAAGTGCTGAAGGATATTTTTGGGACTTCAGTTGACTTGTCAGACGGGAGCAGGACTGGTCACGGTTATCAATGTCCAGTTGAGATGGGTCCTGTCAAAGTGGCATCAGAGCAAGGTTACTGATTTGCTATGCCTCCACGACGCGAGCCCTGTGCACGGCCTGGTGATGAGTTTAACGGTCCAGATGTGGAGAGAGCCCAACGTCTGGGAGCTACGAGATTTACCGGCCAGTCAGATCCGGAGGAAGCCTATGAGTGGCTTATTTGTTTTGAACGGATCTTCGAAGTTATGCGATGTCCACCAGGAGACATGGTTTTGCTAGTCACCTTTATGTTGAGTGGCAACGCTTACCGGTGGTGGCATGGGTTGCAGATGACTGGTTTGAATGCCCACACCTTGACTTGGGAAGCTTTTCGGGAGCGCTTCCTGTATCAGTTTTACCCCCGCTCGTTTCGTAATGCGAAAAAAGTTGAGTTCTTGGAACTGCGGAAGGGGACTCTGTCAGTGGCGGAGTATGAGCAGAAATTCTTGAATCTATCAAATTTTGCTCCTCTATATGTGGCTAATGAAGAGGATAAGTGTCGCAGATTTGAGTATGGACTGAAGAATGAGATTCGGTCCGCTGTGACAGTTGGATACTATGCCACACTTCGAGAGCTATCAGATGCTGCTGCTCGTGTAGAAGCGACTTTGCCTCCCCGAGACCGTTCTGGACAACGCCGAGAGCGTCAGGATACTGGAGTGACATCTCAGGGACCACCAAACAGAAGTAGTGGTAGCCTTGATCCTTTTGGGGGATCTCGATTCAGTTCAAATGATGATGGAAATGAGCAAGGGGATAATCAGAATGTTTCAGATCAGCAATATAGGGGCGGACAACCTGGACGACTTAGCACTGAGGGTTGTTATTTCTGTGGGAAGGCTGGGCATATTAAGCGATTTTATCCATATCGACCCACGGGTGGTACTACAGAGCAGGGCTCGGAGATAGTCTCAACTTCGCAAACTGCATGTGGAAGAGGAGCTGCTTGCACCAGTGGCGCACCACGAGGACGTGGTCGGTCTTCGAGTTCACGAACATAGATCTTGACAACTGTCATAGCGTGTTGCATGATCTTGGTGTGACTGTAGCTGTTGTGATTATTAGTATCTGTTGATATGTTATGGTTGTGATGTAAAGTTTTGTACTATTGTACTGTTAGGTATTGTTATGTGTTCGTTTTAGCTTGGACCATTGTGCTGTTGTATGTTTGTTGTACTGTTGTGTTTGTTTAATAAATACTGTGATCGAATTTCGGGGATGAAATTCCTTAAGGGGGGAAGGTTGTAATGACCCGGAAATTCAAAAAGGGAAAATTTGGGAATTTTCAAGGAAAATGACGATTTTGCCCCTGGAATTGGGTGAACGGTTGACTTTTTCTTCGAGCGGTCAAACGAACTTTGACCGATGACTGACGTAGTTCGGGACGTCACGAGGTCATAGACAGGCGGCATGCGTAAATCGGAGTCCGAACGAAAAAGTTATGGGTCTAGAACAATGAGGGGCATTTTGGTAATTTTTCCAAAAAGGGGTAAAATGGTAATTTTCTGTAGCTGGGATAATTGTGATGATTAGGTTAGCTGAGTCAATTAATTTGGGCGTGTAGTGGCCAGGTAAGGACACTTGTCATCATGTGTGAAGGATTAGTGGGTTTATTTGAATGCCTAATACGAACAAACAAACCGTCCAATTCCCTTTGTTTAATTCGATCAAATTGATCGGTGAAGAAGGCCAGAATATAACACCTGAGACGGGAAGAGGAAATCAGACATAAAACGAGTGGAACTGAGGGGAGAATTGAGGAAAAACAGATCCTTAAACCCGAGACCCAGAATAGTGAAAATTCAAGAATGATTGATGTTCGAATTGGACTATACAGACCAGAATGGTTGTAATTGAATTTGATTTAAGCTTTTAGAGGTTACGGCGAGTTGAACTCACTCAGAAATTGAGGGAATTGAAGTCATTTTGCTGCAGAACCAAAGGGGTGACAGCTTCGGTTTTTCGAGATTGAGTCGAGCACCTGGGAGGCTTGAGGGACGAAATTGAAATTGGAAACATATTCAGGAGCCTTCTACGAAGCATTTTCCTAAATCAATTTGAAGAAATCGATAGGATTTGAGCGGAGCAGATGTTGACCTTTTAACACGAAAACTCGACGTTTGATCGAAGAGATTGAGGTACTTAATCTGGAAAGTGACAGTGCAGATCTTAAATTCGAGATTAAACGATAGTGTTAGACGATTTAATTGTAAGAAATGTTGCAGAATTGGGCAGGATTGAATCGGGTTACACCGCAGGACCCGTTTGCAGAAGAAACGGGTAAGAACGCCGATGAACAGTAACAGGGTTACTGTAGCAAGGAGCGTGAACTCATGCGCAGCCGCTTGCGGTGGCGCGTGAGGGCGCGTGGCCGGGAATCTAACCTTGGTTCCAACATACTTTTTGATGCTTTCGATGATACAGACATTTTAAACTTGCTTTCAAGTCGATCAGACACCGTCTCGATAATGCTTCGAGGGTTCGACGGTTTATGTTATATTTTCAAATCAGATATAAATCCCGAAAAATTATGGGGACTTGATATGATGTAAATTGACTTGTTAGTAACCCTACATAATGATTTTGGATAGGTTACGAGATTCCCGGCAAGTGTCGGAAATTACGGAAACACGTGCAGTGCGGAAAACGAGCGGTTTGGACGGTGTGTGAGTGGACATTTGTTTTATAAATTGATATGCATGCATAGTTAATTGTTTTACATGATTGATTGGATGATTTGGTTTGCAATGATGTTATGATTTGTTTGGATGATTATTTATGATTTAGTGATTATTTTAATCAGTATTTCGGGCATGTTTTACGATAAATGCGTAAATGGTATTTTGGGCCAGTTTCGGAGTAAAAATGGTTTCAAAATGGATATTTTAATGAATTGGTAAGTCAAGGATGATTTCTAAATTATTATAATGTTTTCAATTGATTTTACGGATTTACACATTAATGATAATTGGGCTTGAGTCCCGGTTGATAATGATTTTGACTTGGTTTGAAGTCAAGGATTTGATTGAGTTGTTTTGGGATATGATCCCGGGATGATTTTCATTGTGATTACTAACTTCTGTCCAAATATTCGTCACCGGGACTCCCAAACCTTTCCAAATCGTAATAGTAGGTTACCAACCTCTTAATTAACCTCCCATTGAAGCCCTGTAATTTTCACGAATGTTTAACTATTTTTAATCTCGAACCTAAACCTTCCGATGCCCCGAACATTATCGAAACGGTGTCCGATCGACACGAAACGAGTCCCTAAATGTTCATTACATCGAATAGAAGATTTCGTATGTAGGAAGCACCCTCAAAATCCTCACCACGCGCTCACACGCGCCCCTAGAAGCTGCCTGCGCATGAGCCGACGTGTGGCACTGTAGCTTCATCTTCAACCCGCAGCAACCCAGGTTCACTGCAACCTGAACCGGTCTGGACCGACGTGACCGGTCCACTGGGTTTCCTCCCCTATTTCGGTCTGATTCAAGCCCTAATTAATCCTATAATCTTCCTTACATCCATATGAACCTAAATAGATAAATTAGAACATCAAAAACCTACTCTAAATCCACGGTCCGATTATCCTCCGCACGGTCCATTTTTCCGATTAGCCCCCACGGCGTCTCAGCCGTTAAACACCATTAAAACCATCCTAACATGTCGCTAGCAACCTAAATAACCCAATAAAACTGATACAAACGGCCCATAATCACAGAAATGGAAAATGGATCAAAATGGGTTTAACCGATTACCTTCTCGGTTTCTTGCCTCCACTGTCCACGGCTGCGCCGTCCTGGGCCGGCTACCACTTCATCCTGTCCTCTCTTGCCTCTCTGGTCTCAGTCATGGTCGCATGGGAAGGATTGGATTGGTTTTGGGTTGCACAGAGATGGAGAATGGTGTGTGAGATCGGGTTTGGTTTGAAATGGAGAAGGAAATGGTCGATGCATGTATGTTAAGGGGTGGCTTGTGGATGGGTGACACTTGTCACTCATCCATAGGGCAGGAACTAAATATCTGGGGCCTACTAGAATCCAAAAGTTAACTCATTTCATAGAACGTGCAATAGTTCTTTTATACTTCCCTGAATCGTAACTTCGCCGTCGAACGTCCGAATTCGACGTGCCGCCTGTCTACGGATTCGTATCATCCCGATCTACGTAACGGTCCTTGGCCCTCGGCCATTGGACCTCCCAGTCCAAAAGTCTACAATTTTCCCCTTTTTAACCAAAATTTCCAAAATACCCCTTAACTTCCGAACGTCGTAACTTTTACCTCGAACGTCGGAATTGAACGTGCCACCTGTCTATGAACTCGTGACATCACGAACTACGTCACGGTCATCGGTCAAAGTCCATTTGACTGCCCGAACGAAAAGTCAACATTTTACCCACAACTAGGGGCAAAACAGTCATTTTTCATCGTTCATCCGATTTTGCCCAACTAATCACAGATTAACCTCACTAATCGTGATTAGTCACTAATCTAATCCTGGAATTCGGGACGGGTCGTTACTCCTCATGCCCGATACGTAAGTCGATTGGGCCTCAAGGCCAGTACGCAAACCAACCGGGCCTCCAGCTCGACGGCTTGTTAAATCAAATCGACTTCAAGTCTAGGAGTTTGTAAATCAAATGGGTCTCGTGCCTGATTACTTTTTTTCAAATCCGAAATCAGCTCACAAACCAATTGGGCCCCTAGCCCGATAACGTGACTAAAAGGGACTTCGAGTCCGAGGTTTTCCAAAACAAATGGGTCTCATGCCCGAGTTTACCTTTTCAAACTGAAAACCATTTCATTAAACCATTTCCAAAACCATAAGAACGGATAACCAGTGCAAAACCGTAAACCTCAATTTACGTGCAAACACATAAATTGTCTCGAAATGCGTGAAATCATATAAATCACTAACATCCAAATCATCATCATAGAATCACATCTATAAACCATATAAAACATTTATGCATGCATCACAGTTTAGAAATCAAGGTCCACTCACAGACCGTCCTATGCTGCCACCTCGGTTTGTGTATCATAAGCTTCCTCGGGCTAATCACCAACACCGGGACTCCCAAACCTGTCCAAATCACTTTAGAGGGTTACTAACTACCTTATTAACCTCTCATTCAAAACTCGTAATTTTTTCGAATTTTTAACTATTTTAAAACTCTATCCTAAACCTTCGGACGTCCCAAACATTATCGAGACGGTGTTCGATCGACACAAAACCAGTCCCAAAATGTTCGTTACATCGAATAGATTAAAATTCATATTGATGTCATCCCCAAAGGACCCCCACGCCCCCTCATGCGCCGCCTAAAGGTGTTGGGCGTCACGCGCCGGTGAACAGTGTCACCCCTAACCTTGGGTGAACCGGGGTTATCTCGTTTTGAACCGGACCGAACCAGCCTGGATCGACGTGATCGGTTCAATGCTTCAATCCTCTCCTTTTCGAACCATTCCTGTCCATTTTTATTCCTATAGGTCCCTAACAACAAACCCAATTTATCTAGCCATTAAAAAAAATAAAATGCGTCGAAATCGTAGCCCCACGATTTGATCTTCACGGCCCAAAAACCAGTCGCCGTCCAGGGCGTCTGCACCATCCTTAACCTCCATTTCCAATCCAAACCTTCCCCTTAGATCACCAGAAATCCATTTCCATTAATAGAATTGACTAAAAACCTTTAAAACTCAATGTCCAAAATTCAAACACTTACTCAAGGTTTCGGGTTTTTCTCCGCCAGGGCTACCGTCGTGGCTCGGCCTTCTCCGTCAAGTCTTCCTGGTCCCACTAGCCTCACACTCTTTCAGTCACGCTCAAGGTGCCTCACACGAACACTTGGATATGGTGGTGATTTTTTGTTTTAGAGGGAATGAAAATGGTACTCGGGTTTGAAGGAAATGTCACAAATGAAAAGTGATGGTGATGACGGTATGCACGGCCAGGATGAGAAAAGGAGGTATAGATGAAGGGTGGAGATGGGAAGTGGGTGAGATTAAATTATAAAATAATTTTGGATAATATGATTTAATTAGTTAGATCCACTTTTTAGGGATAATGACCAATGGGATGAGTGACACTTGTCACTCATCCATGGGTCCCACTTAAATATCTGCCCAATATGATATTGCCACGTCATCCCCACCTCGTAATGCGTGCATAGTGCAATCGAACTTCCGTGAACCATAAATTTTTCGTCTGATGTCCAATTTCGACGTGCCGCCTGTCTATGGATTCGTATCGACCCGATTTACGTAACGGTCCTCGGCCCTCGGCCATCGGACCTCTCTGGTCAAAAATCAACATTTTACCCACGACTAGGGGTAAAACGGTCATTTTACAATGTCCGATCAATTTCAGTCAACTAATCATCGATTAACCTAACTAATCCTTCACTAGTCACTAATTTAATCCCAGAATTTGGGACGGGTCGTTATAACCTTCCCTCCTTAATTAATTTCATCCTCGAAATTCCAACTTTCCCGATTCCACATCCACCTCGTGGTATGCAAATTCGATCTCACCTCATGTGTACACTCGTACACCAACTAACCAGAACAATACTTGTTTGCAACCAGACGTTTCACCCACATTCACGTCACATCGACTACACTCGACCACGTCGAGTGATAGTAATCACACGTTCGGAGTTGATACCACCCGACAATTCTACCATCACACTAACACAAACAACTTGACGGTTCCTTTCTCACCCTAGTCTACTGAGAAGCACCAACTCCGAACCTAACGATCACCTGCTCAAACGATTACCACATTACATTCGATTGACTTCGTAGGGAAGCAGATGCCAACATACACACATCTAAGGCTGACCAAATCTGACCTCATCGGACACCTACTCTCTCGATTAGTACACCATACGGGATTAACCTCGAAAAAAAGTTCAGTCCCAACATTCCCATATCCAAATATCCAACACAGGGTAATAAACTCTCCACCTAACCTGATCATCAAGATCACGATCCAGATCCACTTAGGATCCACATCCAACTGGGCATCCAATCTCACCCTAGTCTACCGAGACGCACAAACTCTGAACCTAACGGTCACCTGCTCAAACGATTACCACATTACATTTGATTGACTTCAAAGAGAAGCAGATCCCAACATACACACATCTAAGGATGACCAAATCCGACCCCGTCGGACACCTACTCTCTCGATTAATACACCATACGGGATTAACCTCGAAAAGAAGTTCAGTCCCAACATTCCCATATCCGAATATCCAATACATGGTAATAAACTCTCCACCCAACCTGATCATCAAGATCACGATCCAAATCCACCTAGGATCCAAATCCAACTGGGCATCCAATCTCACCCTAGTCTACCGAGACGCACCAACTCCGAGCCTAATGGTCACCTGCTCAAACGATTACCACATTACATTCGATTGACTTCATAGGGAAGCAGATCCCAACATACACACATCTAAGGCTAACCAAATATGACCTCGTCGGACACCTACTCTCTCAGTTAATACACCATACGAGATTAACCTCGAAAATAAGTTCAGTCCCAACATTCCCATATCCAAATATCCAACACAGGGTAATAAACTCTCCATGTCAGGGCCCACCCCTAATCCTCCAGGATTAAGGGCTAAACCCCGCTCCCGTCTGACTTACGCCTGACACAAGGGCCAAACGGACGTCCAACCACTGTGTGACACGTACGTCGGACAAGGGAGTTCCGATCCGAGCGTCCTAATAACTTCCAAACTTCCCAGAGTGCGTAGAGTCAACTGTGGATCGTAGTGTGATGTCTCCGACTTTCTCGACCGACAGCCCGCACCGCAACAACCTGGAGGGTATCAAAAACACGAAAAGACTGTGAGTGGACAAAAATAAAGTTTAAGTTCAACAACAGTTCAAAGAAAACACAATTACATTTATACCCTCCATTTCAAAAACCAATGCATTCATATCAAATTCATGTCATGAAACCATGTACAAAAACCAAACACATTTTCCTTTTTCCTCAAATCCCGGGCCTCAGCCCAAAACCATCGAAAACCATTTCATCCTGGCCACTGCCCAAAACATCGGAAAACAATTTTTATAAACTATCATCATCACATCTCAGTGAAATGCAAAACACATTTGAAACCACATGTCCATCTACCGAACCTGCTGGATCTATCTGAGTCTTTAAACTCCCGAGTCTTTAAACTCAATCCAGGCCTTAATATAATCCGAGTCTTTAAACTCCGAGTCTTTAAACTCAACAGGCCTACGGGGGAAAATATCAATATATCCGAGTCTTTAAACTCAATCCGGGTCTTTTAACCCAAACCGGGCCCGTCCCCCGTCAATCACAATATCCGGGTCTTTAAACCCAATATCCAGATCCAGCAAATCCAATCCAAAACCGTTTAAAAACCCAATTCAAAAATCCACATCCAAACCCGAATTCGAAACCACTGGTCCGAAGCCCTTCCAGCATCCAGAACCATCATTCCGAATCCAAACCAGAATCATATCCACCTCGTTTCCAAATCTGAGTCCGCAACCATCATTCCGTAAGCCGGTATCCGGAATAACCATTCCGAACCCAAAGCCGGAATTCATTTCAAGTCCCGAATCGTATCCCGAATCGTCGTTCGGAATTCCGATTCCAAAAGTCGAAATCACATTTCTCAAAACCACTTTTTGAACTGGGCCTCAAGCCCGAAAACACTTTTCAAAATCCCTTTACTTTCTTTGAAATCAAATCGTATTTCAAATCCCAAAATCAAATTATTAGAACCAGGTTCAAATCACAATATCCATCCAAATCTCGTAAAACGTGAAATACCGTCATTTCCTTGAAAAACGTTCACAAACCGTAAACCATCACAATCATAAATCAAATCATAGAATCAAGTATAGAAAACATATTAAAACATATATGCATGCATCAAGAGTTAGAAAACAAAGTCCACTCATAGACCATTCCGTCGTCGCCTCAATACGCGCGCACTTACGCCGTTCCTGGCCATTCCGCCATCCTCGACTTTCCCGAACCTGTTCGAATCCCATAACAAGGTCACTAACTACTTCACAAAGGTCATACTAAAGTCCCATAATTTTCCCGTATTTTTAACTATTTTTAACCGAACCCTAAAACCTTCAGATAGCCCCAAACATATTGAGACGATGTCCAATTGACTCGAAACTTGTCCCAATAGATTCGTTACAACATTTAGACTCAAAACCATGTTGTAAGGTTCCTCAGCTTCCTCCCCACACGCCCTCACGCGCCGCCCAAAGTGGCTGTGCGTGGGCTTCACGCGCCTGCTACAGTGTCATCGTCAACCTCTGTCCAGCCGGTTCAAATCGGGCTGGCTGACCCGAACCGGTGTGACCAGTTCTCTGCTATTGCTCCATCATTTTCAACCCTTTTCATTCCTTTAGCTTCGTCCTAGCTTAATTAGTCGATTCCCCACCTAACAACTCAACATCGAAGCCTCTAACCCGTCGTCTTCAAGCTCGAAGAAAATTACCCGAAACCCCTGTTTCGGTTCCCAGCTAACCAGACAATCCCCCATCACGGCTTCAACCTTAAACGACTCCTAAAGACCTACTGAGTCTCACATCACTCACGAAATCCCTCGGCTCAGCCCCAAAAGCCACGACTTTTGAATTGAGCAAAACAGGAAAAACAGGGGAAATTGGCTTACCGTCGTTTTCACCTCCGCCGTTCGCACCGTCGTGCACCTCTGTCTCCATTGGGGTTCCCTCAGCCGTCTTAGCTTCCCCTCGACCTTGATTGGCTCAATATGGTCGTCTGTGATTGCACCACAATTTCGACGCTCACACCTCACACCTCACACCCTCGTTGTCCCTTGCACGATTTCCACTCACCCGTTTCTCTCTTTTCCCTGCTCACTCTCACCCAGTCACAAACCTCACACACTCTCAGAGTCGATCAGCAAACCTCACAATTTTCCTTTCCTTGTTTTTGTTCTTCGAACCAAATGCACGGTTCAAAACCAAGCATTTTGTAGCTGTGTCCATGCTAAACATCCTAGAAACCTCTAGGTCTCTCCCACGTGTCCAATTCTCTCTGGACCAAAACATAAATATCCAATCAAATCCAATTGGGCCTTATCTGATTGGCCCTAAGGTGAAAAGACCAAAATGCCCCTAGGTCCAAAAATTACCATTTTGCCCTTCAACTTCTCAGACCCATAACTAATCCATCCGACGTCCGATGACAGCGTGCCGCCTGTCGTTGTACTCGGGACGTCGAAACTTATCTAATGGTCCTCGGTTTACGTGAAAATCAAAAGTCCAATAAAAGGTCAACCTTTTCCTTTATTTAGCCAAAATTACAATAATGCCCTTAACCTTCCGAACATCACAACTTCCTCCTCGGATGTCGGAATTGGGTGTGCCACCTGTCTACAGACTCGAGACGTCCCAAACTACATCACAGTCATCGGTCAATGTCCAATTGACCGCCCGAACTAAAAGGCAACAATTTGCCCAAACCAAGGGCAAAATTATCATTTTACACTAACAGGCCAAAAGTAACCTACTAAACACCAATTAGACTCACTAATCCGTTACTAATCACTTTACTAATCCTGACTCCCGGGACGGGTCATTACACTCCACCTAACCTGATCATCAAGATCACGATCCAGATCCACCTAGGATCCGCACATGCTCACTCAGCGAACAATCTACTTGAAATCTGATCATAGGGTCTTACACCTTCTTGAATCCTTCGTCAGTCACATCATTCCTCTACCATTTCCCACATCTAAACCGATCAGTCAACGACAAGACACGTCGAGACTGTGGGTCCTCTCCAATTACCTCACATCGATCCTTGTCATTCCACCTAGGAAAAACAAGGATGATCAAAAACTATGACACCAAAATTCATCCTACGTGGATGCAAAAAAAAAACTTACTGCACTCACCACACCAAGTAACGCAACAACGTCTGCCACCAAGCAGAAAATGAGAAATCTCATTCACCTAACTTCGAAATACCCAACTCCTTCTGATGACCCAAGATAAATCGTGGGTCCACCAATCAATACACGATCAATGTACTTGTGACAACAACCATCATCTACCATGGCAGAACCTGAAAAGTCACCCTAAAGGATTCCAAATTACCCATTTCCAAAGCGGAAACAAGCACTCCTCTAGTCATCTCAATCACAACCTCCCTCTATTCTGAAATCCCAACCATGTTGGAACCAATACACTCGGACATCGACCACGTGTCCACAACTAGTCTAAGCCACTACCAAGTTCGCATATCGGCCTATACCGTTTATGTACGTCCAAAAAGATGTGGACCATTACTACTCAATCCTCACGTCTCAACTACTGATGGATCCAACCCAGTCCATCCCTATCCGTGATCCACCGTCGGACCACAAATAACGAACACATGCCCATCTCGACAGAGTCACATCTCGAATCATGACTCATCGTCATCACAAACACCGGCATCAGCAACAGCACCAGTACCTAGTGTGTGAATCAGACAACCCTAGATCTTTGCTTATACCGAGCAACGACCCCGTACCTTTACTCAAGTTGGAGAAACTCTGCTTCCCTCGTACCAAACAACTCTGCCTCCCTGACAACTCAACCAAGAAAAGGAAACGTTCCTTTAACGTCCCCCAATTCACAACAATCACAACTGTAACCACTCTCGATAGTAGTGCTTACCACAACTCGTGCAGACCCAACAACCAGGCTTCGCTATCGAGACTCTGCATCCAACAGAATCAATTGCTCGTACTAACTACTCCATATCCTCACTCCGGGATTCCATCGACAAGTACCAACCCAAGTAACATGTCCAACCAATCTCTAACCAATCGTAACTCGACTCAACCAATGTCGTCTACCAGGTCGTCCATGACCTTAACTGCACCAACTATCCATCCCAACTAAAGTAGTATGACAACCAACTAGGTCTAACCGATTAATACAACCTCGACTGTAGAATGCAGTCCCATCTCTAAAGTTGACATAACTAGACCAACCGACGGTCATGACTCCGAAAAGTCATCAAAGTCAAACCACTCGCCAACTCACCTCTCCGAACCATTATAATGACCCGGAAATTTGAAAAAGGAAAATTTCGAAACTTTGGGGAAAATGACGATTTTGCCCCCGAAATTGGGCGAACGGTTGACTTTTTATTCGAGCGGTCAAACGAGCTTTGACCGATGACCGTGACGTAGTTCGGGACGTCACGAGTTCATAGACAGGTGGCACGCCCGATTCCGACATTCGAGGAAAAAGTTATGACATGTGGAAGTTGGAGGGTAATTTGGTAAATCGGTCATAAGGGCCGAAAGTTGACTTTTTGATGAGGACATGGTTTGGACTTTTCGGGAAGACCGTTGGATAGGTCTCGGGACGCTGAATCCGTAGACAGGCGGCATGCGTCAATCGGAGTCCGAACGAAAAAGTTATGGGTCTAGAACAATGAGGGGTATTTTGGTAATTTATGCTAGTAAGGGTAAAATGGTAATTTGTTGCAGTATGGATAAGTGTGTGATTAATCTGGTGAGTCAACTAATTTAGATGTGGATTGGGCAGGTGGTGACACTTGTCACCATGTTTGTGAGATTAGTGGAGGGTGATGATGCAGATTGTTCAAAATTAACAAATGGTTTATAGCTAAACACAACACAAAAACAGAGACATTGATCTCATTTTCATTGATTCTGTCCAGCAACCAAAACATGAGAAATTGGTATCATTGAACGTGATTTCATGAGGAATGATAGAGAAGAATGAAGGGCATTATAAACCTGTTGAAACCCAGTTGAAAACCCAGAAAAACCCGAAACCTTGGATGAACACCTTAGGATCGAATTCGAACTTATGGACGTTATTGAGTGAAATTGACCTTTGTTTTAGCCTTCTGGGAGTGACACGAGTCGAACTGGATCAAGAACGAAGGAAATTGGGGTCGTTTGGCCTTAGAACAGAGAGGGGGATAACTTCGAATTTTCGAGCTTGAGTCGTGGAATTGAGGCCATGGAACCACGAAATTGATCGGGGGAATATGTTTATAAGGACCCAACGATGCTTCTTGATGCATCAATTGAAGGAAACCAGTGATAATTTTGGACGATTGGCTGATGAACAGTGCTTCGGTGTTCTTCGTAAATCGAGTTTGAGTCGAAGGGATTGAGGTAAGTTAACACCTAATTGATTGTACAGAACTTCAATTGAGACTATGACGATGCTAATGGATGGCTGAATTGTAGAAATTGATGTCGAATTGATGGCAATCGAACCGGGTTACCTCGCGGGTCGTAGGCTCCGTTTATCAGAGAAACGGGTTGGAACGATTACTGTTCACTGTACTGTAGCAGGCGCGTGGCAACCACGCGCAACCACTCACGGCGGCGCGTGGGGGCGCTTGAGGGGGAATCCTGAGGTGAGTTCAACATGAAACTTGTCCTAATTGATGTAACGAACATTTTTGGTGTTGGTTGCGAGTCAATCGGACGCCGTCTCGATAATGTTTCGAGGGTCTGAAGGTTTAGTTACGTATTAAATTAATATTAAATTCCCGGAAAATTACGAGAAATTAGTATGATGTAAATTGAGTCCTTAGTGACCCTGAGTAATGATTTTGGACAGGATTCGGGATTCCTGGCTCGTATCGGAAATTACGGAAAAGCGTGCAGCGCAGGAAACGAGCAGTTGGACGGTGTGTGAGTGGACGTTTGTTTTCTACATTGATATGCATGCATAGTTAAATGTTTTATATGATTTATGGCATGATTTGAATTGCAATGATTTTATATGATTATTTTTAGATTTAATGATTATTTTAATTGGTGCTTCGGGCACGTTTTTCGAGAAAATGTGAAATGACTGTTTTGGGCGCAGACCCGGGATTTGTGACTGGTTTTGGCTTGGATTATGGGTTGGAAAATTGATTTAATGTATTTGTGATGTTTTCGGATATGATTTTACAGATTTACGTGTATTGAATTAATTAATGATTTTACGGATAGACGAGAAATGAGATTTGGGCATATGGCCCCGTGACAGTGGTTTTGACATGGTTTTGATACGTGATTTAAAAGAATGCTTTTGATTGTGGATTGATGTTTGAGGACTCCAGATGTGTAATTCCTGGAGGGACTCCAGATGCGTAATTCCTGGAGAGACCGGATGTGTAATTCCCGGTGAGGCTAGATGTGTAATTCCCAGCATTGGATGACGACTCTGGATGTGTAATTCCCAGAGGATCCTCGGATGTGTAATTCCCGAGTTATATGCTTTATTATATGGTGAACTGATTTTATAAAATGATTTAAATGATTCATGTGTTTTATTCTATGCATGCATGGTTTGAAAACTGGAGAGTAACAGATGTGTTTCAAATGTGTTTTTCAATGATATTATTTTTGTCCACTCACACCTTTGTTTTTGATGACCCTCCAGGCCGTGGTACAACGTTCGGGGCTGATCTCGAGGCGGAGGCATGAGCAGAAATCAGTACAGTTATCCCTGGTCTGACAGGTGCTGAAGGGTACTTTCGGGACTTCAGTTGACTTGTCAGACGAGAGCAGGACCAGGCACGGTTATCGAGGGCCAGTTGGGACGGGTCCTGTCAACCGTACACCAAACACTAGGGTGCACCTTTCCAAACCATTCATCAGGATTTAGGGTTCCACAATCACACCCTAGGCCTCTGAACCCAACTGTCCTCGGTAATAAAATCCACCATCCGACCAACCCCGCGGTCCTGACATTGTATGGACGTCAATCTAATCCTACCGTCAACGCAACTAGGGTTCGCATTTCCAGACCATCACGTAAATAGGGTTCCATCACTCAATTGGGGTTCGGGAAAGCCCGGCAGCTCCCCGCAGCATATCCATCAAACTCAACAAGATTTGACCATCTAATGGTCATAACTCCTAACTATCGTCAAACCGAACCTACAGTATCGTAATCAACAGTCCCAACTTAACCGTCTCACGGTCAAAACTCTAAAATACCATTACGTTCATCTTTTCGTAGGGGCCCACATTGCCAACCACAACAGAACTATGGCAACCCCGACATCAAATACTGAACCAAAATGATCCATGATTTAATCCTACTAAATATCGTACCGGCATCCTAACTATCAGGTTGACAATGAACTACAGCCCATAGAGACATCATATCCTCGACATGTGTGCATCGCAAGAACAAACCTGCTCTAATACCACTTGACACAATGCACCCCCATCCCCTCGGTGTAACGACCCGTCCCGAATTCCTAGATTAGATTAGTGACTAATCACGAATAGTGAGGTTAATCCGTGATTAGTTGGGCGAAATCGGACGAACGATGCGAAATGACCGTTTTGCCCCTAGTCATGGCAAAATATTGACTTTTCGTTAGGGCGGTCAAATGGATTTTGACCGATGATCGTGACGTAGTTCGTGACGTCACGAGTTCATAGACAGGTGGCACGTTCAATTCCGACATTCGAGGAGGAACTTATGACGTTCGGAAGTTTAGGGGCATTTTGGTAATTTTGGTTAAATGGGGTCAAATGTTGACTTTTTGACCGGGATGTCCGATGGCCGAGGACCGAGCACTATTACGTAGATAAGGACGATACGAATCCATAGACAGGCGGCACGTCAAATTCGGACGTTCGACGACGAAGTTACGGTTCACGGAAGTTCCAAGATACTATTCACGGTGATGCGTTTTACGAGGCACTTTTGGACTTAAGTGGGCCAGATATTTAACAAGGGCCCAATGGATGAGTGACAAGTGTCACTCATCCATTGCTCATTATGTTCCCATACATGCATACCATCCCTTAGTCGTGCAAACCATCCCCCACAACACAAACCCGATCTCACCATTCCTCTCCATCTTTGTGCAACCCAAACCAATCCAACCTTCAACCCATGATCAGCTGGGAGGACCAGGGAGTGAGGGAAGACAGGAGGACGTGGTGGCCGGCCCAGGACGGCGCCGCCGTGGACGGTGGAGCCGTGAAACCTGAAAGGTACCCGGTTAAGCCCATTTTCATCCATTTTCCATTTTTGTGATTATGGGCCGTTTGTATCGGTTTTAATGGGTTATTTAGGTTTCTAGGGACTTAATATGAAGCTTTTTAATGGGGTTTGATGGCTGTGAAGCCTGGGGGCTGAATTGGAAAATATGAACCGTATGGTTCAATAATTGAACCATGAATTTTGTGTACTTTTAGGTTGTTTTGATTAGTAAAAACGATAGGGAATGAAGAGATATGAATTATAGGATTAATTAGGGTTGAAATCGAACCAAAATAGGGCAGGAAAACCCCTGAAAAATTCTCGCCGGTTCGGAACATTACTGCTACAGTAACCGGTCCAAAAACCAGAAAAAACCCGGTTTTCAGGGGTAGGTGATGATGAACAGTGTTTTCGACCTTCTAGGGGCTCGTGAGGACGTATGGTCCATAATTTGGAAAAAGTTCAACACGGGAAATCTTCTTTTCGATGTAACGAAGATTTTGGGATTGGTCTCGTGTCAATCGGACATCGTCTCCATATGTTTCGAGGTGTCGGAAGGTTTAGGGTCGGTTTAAAAATAGTTAAAAGTTTGGGAAAATTACGGAGCTTTGATAGGAGGTTAATTAAGTAGTTATTAACCTTCTATTAAAATTTGGACAGGTTTGGGAGTCCCGGTAATGGTGATCGGCTCGGGGAGCCGAAGGGACGCAAATCGAGGCGGCAGCTCGGACGGTCTGTGAGTGGACCTTGTTTTCTAAATTGGTGCATGCATAAATGTTTATTATATGTTTTAAATACTTGTTTGTGATGCCATGAGTGCATTTGGATGTGTGGTTACGTATAGGCACGTATTTTGAGGTTTCGGCCCTATACGGTTCCTATACGGGTCTGTATGTCTTTATTGGTCTAAATGAAATGGTTTTGGATTTCCAAATGGATTATGAATATGATTTTATGATGTTGATTTGGATGCTTGTGAATTATATGGTTTCATGTATTTCGAGGCGATTTACGTGCTTAGACGTAAATCGAGGTTTGCCGGTTTTACACTGATTTTCCATTCTTGTGGTTTTGGATATGATTTCATGAAATGATTTTGGATTTGAAAAGGTAATTCTCGGACTTGAGGTCCATTTGATTTACGGAATCGGGCCAGAGGCCCAGTTGGTTTACAATTTGGACCGGGGGTCCAGTTTGTATGTGGGTTTGGGCCTAGGGCCCAGTTATGTATTACATATGGTTTTTATGGTTCGTGACGATTTATGGGAACCGGCATGAACTCTTGAAATGGATTTACGGGTCATGACGGTTTATGGGAACCGGCATGAACCCATGAAAGGTTTTATGGTTCATGACGGCTTATGAGGGGCCGGGCATGAATCCTGGAAAACTTTAAAGACTGATTTCAAAAGGTTTTCATATTCCATCCGTTAAATATGATTGTCTCCTCCGGGGAGGGTCGTTGGCCTGGGTGGACCCCGGGGTAGTCACGGAGCACTGACTGAGTGGAGTCGCCCCCCAATTGGGTTCCTTACTCTCAGGATGGGCATGGTTCGTTACCTCCAAGGAGGGTCATTGATCTACGGACACTGATCTAGGTGGACCCTGGAGAGACTTGGGTTTGAGACCCCGGTTAGCACACGTGTAGCTCTATTTTACCGTGACAGGTTCTGGATATGAATATAAGGGATAAACATGATTTAAATTGGTTTGGGAAATTATGTTTTATGACGATAAATGGTTTTTGGCTGAGATCCCACATATGTTTACTCTGTTATGGTTTTCTGTAAATGGTTTTGGGCAGGAGCCCGTAGAACTTGTATTTATAGAATTTGGGACTGAGACCCTAATTATGGTTGTTTAAACTTATGTGTTTGGATAAATGGTTTTACTATGCATGCATGCTTTTTAGTGAAGGGTACAAATGGCTTTCTTATAAACTGTTTTTATAAACTTTGGTTTTGTCCACTCACAGCTTTTAATGTTTTGACTGCCCTTCAGGTTGACATCGGATGTGGACTGTAGCAGAGACCGAGATATCACATACCTCCTCCGGATCCTGGCGTACTCTGATATCCCGGGAGGGCAAAGGTCAAAAATATCCCTTGTCTGACACTTCGTGTCAGACGGGAGCAGGGTCATCCCGTACTAATCCCGGGGGGATTGGGATGGGTCCTGTCAGCGTGGTATCAGAGCATAGGATTGCTTATCAAAGCATGGTTGCTCATGTTACTCTGCTTTCCTGAGCGAATTTTGCGCATTACTCCGTACGCAGGTCGAGGATGTGATATCTCAAGTGGCTACAGTTCGTGGTCAACCTGATTGTTGGGATGCCGATACGATAGTTAGTGGAACTGTATCGTGGAATGTCTTGGTTCGGCACTAGATGCCGGGGTTGCCATAGTTCTGTCGTGGTTGACAGTGTGGAACCCTACGGAATGGTGAACGTACTATTACGTTTGAGTTTTGGATCGTGAGATGGTTAGTTGGGCTCGTCTTCACGATGTCGTAGGATCTGTTCTGACGACTGGTTAGGAATTGTGATCATCGGATGGTCGAATATTGTTGAGTTGGATGATCGGATTTGGTTGAGTTAGATGGATTTACTGCAGTTGGCAGTTAGCTGTCGGATTCGTGGAATCCTAGTTGATCTTACGGTAGGATTGGATTGACGTCTTTACGATGTCAAGACCGCGGGGTCAGTTAGATTGTGGATTGTACTGCATTTGGTAGCTTGCGGTTGGGTTCAGAGTGACCCTAGGCGTGGTCGTGGAATCCTAAGGTAGGATGTGTATGGTTCGAAAATGTGAGTTGACAAGGGGTGTGACTTTGACGACTATTCGGATTTGGGTTCGTTAGTCGGTCTAGTTATGTCAGCTTGTGTTGGGACTGCACTTCGCAGTCGAGGTTATATTTATCGGTTAGACATAGTTGGTTGTCATGCTACTTTATTTGTCGTTTGGTGCAACTAAGGTCATGGACGACCTGGTAGACGACATTGGTTGAGTCGAGTTACGACTGGTTAGTGATTGGTTGGACAAGTTATCAGGGTTTGTACATGTCGATGTAATCCCTGAGGTGGATCCGGAGTAGTTGGTACAATCGATTTATTCCGTTGGATGCGAATCTTGACAGTGATGTCTGGTAGTTAGGTCTACACGAGTCTGTGGCAGGCAGTACTACCAAGAATGGTTATAGTATGGTTGTTGGGAATCGGGGACGTTCGGGGAGCGTTTCCTTTCTCGTATGAGTTATCAGGGTTACTGTACCCAGAGGTGTTGGGTACGAGGGAGGCAGAGTTTCTCCTATTCGCGCAGAGGTACGGGATCGTTGCTCGGTATGAGCAGAGATCCAGGGTTGTCAGTTTGCACACGTTGTGCTGATACTGATACTGATGCTAGTGTGATGATACTAGTGGAGGTGATAATGCGTTGGTACAGGTACTAGCGCTAGTGCTGGTGATTGTGATGACGGTGAGTTACGTATCGGGATGTGACTCCGTCGTAATGGGCATATGTTCGGTATCTGTGGTTCAGGAGTGGATCACGGATAGAGTTAAATTGGTGCTGGACACGTGGCTGATGTCATAGTGTGATGGTTCTGGTATGGTTGGAACTTCGGAATCGCGAGAGGTTGCGATTGTAGTGACGAGAGGAATGCGGGTTTTCCGCATTGGTATTGAGTAATTCGAGGTCATTTTGGGTGACTTCTCAGTTTCTACCACGGTAGATGACGGTAGATGATGGTTGTTGTCACCAGTACGCTGATCGTCTATTGGTTGGTGGACCCGGGATTTGTCTTGGGTCATCAGGTGGAGTTGAGCATATCGAAGTTCCATGACTTAGATTTCTCATTTCTGCTTGGTGGCAGACGATGTTGGATTACATGGCGTGGTGAATGCAGCGAGTTTTATTTGCATTCACGAGGATGGATTTTGTGTCATCGTCTTGTATCATCCTTGATTTTCCTAGGTGGAATGCCCATGGATCGATACGAGGTAGTCAGTGAGAACCAACAGTCTCGACGTGTCTCGTCGTAGACTAATCTGTTTAGATGCAGGAAATGGTTGAGGATTTTGGACGTCGTGATGATCGGGGATCGTGACGTTCATGGTCGGTTGACGTAGTGTTGGATCTGGATCGTGATTTTGATGATCTAGATAGGTGGAGAGTTTATCACTCCTACTTGAGTGTTTGAGTTGAGGATGATGGAACTGAACTTCTTTCCAAGGTAAATCCCGTATGGTATATAACTAAGGTGAGTAGTTTTCCGACGTGGTCGGATATGGTCAGCCGGATGTGTGAGTATTGTGATTGGCTTTCCTATGAAGTCAATCGATGGTAATGTGGTAATCGGTTGAGCAGGTAACCGATAGGTTCGGTTATGGTACGTCTCCGTAGACGAGAACGAGATTTCGAGTTTTGGAATCAGATTTCTGGATGACAACTCAGGATTTGATTTTGGAACTTGAAAGAGGATTTCTGGATTTGGATTTTGGAATCGGATTCTGGGTGACGATTCAGGATTTGATTCTAGAGCTTGACTGTGGATTTTCTTTTTATGGATTTGGGTTCGGAATGGTTATTCCAAATACTAGTTTACGGAATGATGATTTCGGATTCAAATTTGGACATGATTATAGATATGATTTCTGGGTTTGGATCCGGGCTTTCTTACGAAATTACAGATTCGGATTTGGAAATAGATGATGGGTTGGAGTTTCGATTTGTCTAATCCGAGATTGGACAAATGGACTCCATAATAGGAACGTGTTGGCTACGACCTAGGTGGTCGTGTTGTTGTTATTGTTGTGGTTGTAGTCAAGTTGGTATTGATGTACGTATCTTGTACGTTGTTCGAGGTACGATACTAGGTAGACTTGTCGTGCCTGGTGACGGTATATAGGTTATACCAGTGGTATGTTAGTGAGCGTATTGGTAGTCGGATTGGTTCTGATACCATCAGATTAGTTGAGGTCGTGGACTGCACATTGGATACTGTGCAGTGGGCCATGGTATTTCTGATGGGTCTAGTTACACAGAGATTGAGTGAAATGCTTTGTGGGTGAGTGTTTACCCATGGTTGAGTGAGTTGGTGGTTAGTGTAACCACGAGTGAGTATAGTGACAGTTTTCGATTGACGACTGTCAATTGGTGACAGTTTGTAGGAGGTGTCAGCGTGGATCGCGATGTGAGGTCTGATGACTCCCAGTGGGAGCAGACGACAGGATAGTTAGTGGTTGAGCAGGGAACCGTCTAGTTGGTTGTGTCAGAGGAACGGTAGATTTGACAAGTGATGTCAATTCGGAGCATATGGCTACTGTCATTCGACGTGGTCGAGTGTAGTCGATACGACGTGAGTGTTCGGGGTACGTCTGGGTGTAGACGAGTAAGTATTACTCTGGTTAGTTGGTGTACGAGTGTACACGTGTTGTGAGGTAGATGGTACTTTCCACGAGATGGATGTGGAATAAGGATAGTTGAAGTTTCAAGAACGAAACTAAATTAAGGAGGGATGCACGGTTGGAGTTAGGTCGGTTGGAATTTCGAGGACGAAATTAATTAAGGAGGGAAGGTTGTAACGACCCGTCCCGAATTCCTAGATTAGATTAGTGACTATTCACAATTAGTGAGGTGAATCCGTGATTAGTTGGTCGAATTCGGACGACCGATGCGAAATGACCGTTTTGCCCCTAGTCGTGGCAAAACATTGACTTTTCGTTAGGGCAGTCAAATGGACTTTGACCGATGATCGTGACGTAGTTCGTGACGTCACGAGTTCATAGACAGGTGGCACGTTCAATTCCGACAGTCGAGGAGGAAGTTATGACGTTCGGAAGTTTAGGGGCATTTTGGTAATTTTGGTTAAATGGGGTCAAATGTTGACTTTTTGACCGGGATGTCCGATGACCGAGGGCCGAGCACTATTACGTAGATAAGGCCGATATGAATCCATAGACAGGCGGCACGTGAAATTCGGACGTTCGACGACGAAATTACGGTTCACGGAAGTTCCAGGATACTATTCACGGTGACGCGTTTTACGAGGCACTTTTGGACTTAAGTGGGCTAGATATTTTACAAGGGCCCAATGGATGAGTGACAAGTGTCACTCATCCATTGGTCATTATGTTCCCATACATGCATACCATCCCTTAGTCGTGCAAACCATCCCCCACAACATAAACCCGATCTCACCATTCCTCTCCATCTTTGTGCAACCCAAACCAATCCAACCTTCAACCCATGATCAGCTGGGAGGACCAGGGAGTGAGGGAAGAAAGGAGGACGTGGTGGCCGGCCCAGGACGGCGCCGCCGTGGACGGTGGAGCCGTGAAACCCAAAAGGTACCCGGTTAAGCCCATTTTGATCCATTTTCCATTTTTGTGATTATGGGCCGTTTGTATCGGTTTTAATGGGTTATTTAGGTTGCTAGGGACTTAATATGAAGCTTTTTAATGGGGTTTGATGGCTGTGAAGCCTGGGGCCTGAATTGGAAAATATGAACCGTATGGTTCAATAATTGAACCATGAGTTTTGTGTAGTTTTAGGTTGTTTTGATTAGTAAAAATGATAGGGAATGAAGAGATATGAATTATAGGATTAATTAGGGTTGAAATCGGGCCAAAATAGGGCAGGAAAACCCCTGAAAAATTCTCGCCGGTTCGGAACAGTACTGCTACAGTAACCGGTCCAAAAACCAGAAAAAACCGGTTTTCAGGGCTAGGTGATGATGAACAGTGTTTTCGACCTTCTAGGGGCTCGTGAGGATGCGTGGTCCATAATTTGGGAAAGTGTTCAACACAGGAAATCTTCTATTCGATGTAACTATGATTTTGGGACTGGTCTCGTGTCAATCGGACATCGTCTCCATATGTTTCGAGGTGTCGGAAGGTTTAGGGTCGGTTTAAAAATAGTTAAAAGTTCGGGAAAATTACGGGGATTTGATAGGAGGTTAATTAAGTAGTTATTAACCTTCTATTAAAATTTGGACAGGTTTGGGAGTCCCGGTAATGGTGATCGGCTCGGGGAGCCGAATGGCACGCAAATCGAGGCGGCAGCTCGGACAGTCTGTGAGTGGACCTTGTTTTCTAAATTGGTGCATGCATAAATGTTTATTATATGTTTTAAATACTTGTTTGTGATGCCATGAGTGCATTTGGATGTGTGGTTACGTATAGGCACGTATTTCGAGGTTTCGGCCCTATACGGTTCCTCTACGGGTCTGTATGTCTTTATTGGTCTAAATGAAATGGTTTTGGATTTCCAAATGGTTGATTTGGATGCTTGTGAATTATATGGTTTCATGTATTTCGAGGCGATTTACGTGCTTACACGTAAATCGAGGTTTGCCGGTTTTACACTGATTTTCCATTCTTGTTGTTTCGGATATGATTTCATGAAATGATTTTGGATTTGAAAAGGTAATTCTCGGACTTGAGGTCCATTTGATTTACGGAATCGGGCCAGAGGCCCAGTTGGTTTACAATTTGGACCGGGGGTCCAGTTTGTATGTGGGTTTGGGCCTAGGGCCCAGTTATGTATTACATATGGTTTTTATGGTTCATGACGGTTTATGGGAACCGGCATGAACTCTTGAAATGGATTTACGGGTCATGACGGTTTATGGGAACCGGCATGAAACCATGAAAGGTTTTATGGTTCATGACGGCTTATGAGGGGCCGGGCATGAATCCTGGAAAACTTTAAAGAGTGATTTCAAAAGGTTTTCATATTCCATCCGTTAAATATGATTGTCTCCTCCGGGGAGGGTCGTTGGCCTGGGTGGACCCCGGGGTAGTCACGGAGCACTGACTGAGTGGAGTCGCCCCCCAATTGGGTTCCTTACTCTCAGGATGGGCATGGTTCGTTACCTCCAGGGAGGGTCATTGATCTACGGACATTGATCTAGGTGGACCCTGGAGAGACTTGGGTTTGAGACCCCGGTTAGCACACGTGTAGCTCTATTTTACCGTGACAGGTTCTGGATATGAATATAAGGGATAAACATGATTTAAATTGGTTTGGGAAATTATGTTTTATGACGATAAATGGTTTTGGGCTGAGATCCCACATATGTTTACTCTGTTATGGTTTTCTGTAAATGGTTTTGGGCAGGAGCCCGTAGAACTTGTATTTATAGAATTTGGGACTGAGACCCTAATTATGGTTGTTTAAACTTATGTGTTTGGATAAATGGTTTTACTATGCATGCATGCTTTTTAGTGAAGGGTACAAATGGCTTTCTTATAAACTGTTTTTATAAACTTTGGTTTTGTCCACTCACAGCTTTTAATGTTTTGACTGCCCTTTAGGTTGACATCGGATGTGGACTGTAGCAGAGACCGAGATATCACATACCTCCTCCGGTTCCTGGCGTACTCTGATAGCCCGGGAGGGCAAAGGTCAAAAATATCCCTTGTCTGACACTTCGTGTCAGACGGGAGCAGGGTCATCCAGCACTAATCCCGGGGGGATTAGGATGGGTCCTGTCACTCGGGATATGTCGTGATCCCGTCTGACACGAAGTGTCAGACCAGGGAAAAGTTGAACATTTAGCCTGATCGGCTTCCAAAGCACGCTAGGATCTGGTGGAGGAGTGTGATGTCTCGGTCTCTGCGACAGTCCGCATCCATAATTAACCTGAAGGGCATTGAAAGACAGAAAAGACTATGAGTGGACTAAAATAAAAGAGTTCATAAAAACACATTTCATAAAAGACCTTTATGCCCTTCACTAAAAAGCATGCATGCATAGGGAAAACCATTTATAGGGTCTCAGGCCCAAATTTCATAAATTCAAATCATACGAGCCCCTGCCCAAATCCATTTACAGAAATCCATATTCGTATCAAACATATGTGGGAACTCAGCCTAAATCCATTATTATCCATAAACCACAATTTTGTAAATCCATGAAATCATGTTTATCATAAATTCATTTAACCAATCCTGTCACGGTATCTTAAGTTACGCGTGTGCTACTCCTGGTGTCAAATCCCAAGTCTCCCCAGGGTCTACCTAGGTCAATATCCATAGATCATTTACCCTCCTTGGGGGTTATAATCCATAATAGCCTTCCTAAGAGTAAGGAACCCAACGGGGGCGACTCCACTCAGTTAGTGCTCCGTGACTACTCCGGGGTCTACTAAGGCCAATGACCCTCCCTAGAGGAGACAATCCATAATATATAAGGATGGTACATGAAAAACCATTTGAAATCATCCTTAAAACCTTTCAAGGGTACATGCCCGGTCACCATAAACTGTTATGAACTAGAAATCCATTTATGGGTCCCCGACCCGAAATCATAACCGTAAACCATAATTGGGCCTCTGGCCCGATTCGTAAACCAAATGGGCCTCACGCCCCATTTCCGAAACCAAATGGGCCTCGTGCCCGATACGTAAGTTAACTAGGCTTCGAGCCCGATACGCAAACCAACTGGGCCTCTGGCCCGATGCCTTGTTAAATCAAATGGACTTCAAGTCCAGGAGTTCGTAAATCAAATGGGTCACGTGCCCGATTCCATATTTTCAAATCCAAAATCAGTTCACGAACTAATTGGGCTCCTAGCTCGATAACGTGACTAAAAGGGACTTCGAGTCCAAGGGTTTCCAAAACAAATGGGTCTCATGCCCGAGTTTACCTTTTCAAATCCAAAACCATTTCATTAAACCATTTCCAAAACCATAAGCATGGATAACCAGTGCAAAACTGTAAACATCGCCTCGAAATGCGTGAAATCATATAAATCACTAACATCCAAATCATCATCATAGAATCACATCTATAAATCATATAGAACATTTATGCATGCATCACAGTTTAGAAATCAAGATTCACTCACAGACTGTCGTACGCTGTCACCTCGGTATGCGTGCCATAAGCTTCCCCGGGCAAATCACCGTCACTGGGACTCCCAAACCTGTCCAAATCACTTTAGAGGGTTACTAACTACCTTATTAACCTCTCATTAAAGCCTTGTAATTTTCCCAAATTTTTAACTATTTTTAAACTCAATCCTAAACTTTCGGACGTCTCGAACATTATTGAGATGATGTCTGATCGAAACGAAACCAGTCCCAAAATTTTTGTTACATCAAATAGATTAAAAGTCATGTTGAAGTTATCCCCAAAGGACCCCCCACGCCGCTTCACGCGCAGCCCAAAGGGGTTGCGTGTGATGCCCACGCGCCGATGAACAGTGTCACCCATAACCTTGGGTGAACCTGGTTCTCTGGTTTTGAACCGGACCAGACCGGCTTGGATCGGTGCGACCGGTTTAGTTCTTCAATCCTCTCATTTTCGATCCATTCCTATCCATTTTTATTCCTATAGGTCCCTAACAACAAACCCAATCGATCTAGCCATTAAAAACAAGAAAAACGGGTCAAAATCGTACCTCCACGATTTGATCTTCACGGCCCAAAAACCAGTCGTTGTCCAGGGAGTCTGCACCATCCTCAACCTCCATTTCCAATCCAACCCTTCCCTTTAGATCACCAGAACGCCATTTCCATTAATAGAATCGATTAAAAACCCTTAAAACTCAAAGTCCAAAATTCAAACACTTACGGTTTTAGGTTTTCCTCCTTCGTGGCCACCGTCGTGGCTCGGCCTTCACCGTCAAGTCTTCCTAGTCCCACTAGCCTCACACTCTCTCAGTCACGCTCAAGGTGTCTCACACGAACACATGGATATGGTGGTGAGGTTGTGTGTTGTTTGTTTTAGAGGGAATGAAAATGGTGCTCGGGTGGGAAAGAAATATCACAAATGAAGGGTGATGGCTGATGATGGTATGAATGGGCAGGATGAGAGAAGGAGATATAGATGAAGGGTGGAAATGGGAAATGGGTGAGATTAAATTATAAAATAATTTAGGATAATATTATTTAATTAGTTAGATCCACTTTTTGGGGATAATAACCAATGGGATGAGTGACAAGTGTCACTCATCCATGGGTCCCACTTAAATATTTTCCCAATCTGATATTGCCACGTCATCCCTTCCTCGTAATGCGTGCATAGTGCAATCGAACTTCAGTGAACCATAACGTTTCCGTCCGACCTCCAATTTCGGCGTGCCGCCTGTCTACGGATTCGTATAGACCCGATCTACGTAACGATCCTAGTCCCTCGGCCATCGGACCTCTTGGGTCAAAAGTCAACATTTTACCCACGACCAGGGGCAAAACGGCCATTTTACGCCGTTTGGTTGATTTCGCTCAATTAATCACCTATTAACCTCACTAATCCTTCATTAGTCATTAATCTAATCCTGAAATTCGGGACGGGTCGTTACACCACATCAGCTGACATAACCCTTCGCTACCATATCTAAAACGTCTTACCATCCCTTGAGTATAATCCTAAGATAATGCTCAACGAACAAACCATGAAAAACATCCCACATCACGTGCTGGATAAATAATCCTCAGGGAAGGGATGATGGGAAATACCCCATATCACGTGCTATAGAAATAATCCTCAACCAGGATGGGAAATACCCATACATGTGCCAAATAAAGAACATGATACCAAGGGATGGTATACCTAATGAAAATTGTAGCGTAAGCCCAAAAGTCAACTAAAATACTTTCAAAATACCAATCAAGAAAGCATTAGTACTAAGAAACCCTTAAATGCACTATATACTAGGTTCCCATGATCCTTAAACCAAAATCCACCCCGTATCAGCTCAATAGAACCTGAATTTACTGAAGCGAGCCTCTAAACATTCTACAATGGCCTCAAAACTGACAAAAACATACATGTGACACCTTAAAACCCTAAACACGCACTGTTGTGGGACGTTGATGGGCTCCACATGCTAGCGGAAGGCTAGAGGCCACCTCACGTGTAGCCACGTGGCACCCACTAGTATCTACATGCGCGGTATTGTCAATATGAATATTCAATTGCCTGATGGAATATTCTATCAAATGGAATAAAATATTCTGTCTATCACTATTCCATTAAATTTAACAGAGTATGGTAACACTGTTAGTTTATTCCATTAAACCTATCGAAGTCAGTCAAACCAAAGCAAAGGAGTATTCGTTTACGACGAAATATTCTGCCACCAGAACTCTATAACCACCTGACCATCAAATCTTTCTCAACCAAATTCAACATTCTAATAATGGAAATATATCTACTTAAGCCTAAAAATTGAAATATAAAGTCCAATTTGAGAACCCATACCTTTGGTGCCAAAAAATGGCTGAGAGGTTCCAAACAATGTTTAGAGTTTTGCTCTGTTGTCTACACCGATCCCGTTGGAACATAGAGGGCATGGTCATCCTCGTGGGGAGGAACGAAATATCATAGCGTGTTTAGTTTGGCTCGAAAAGATCAAATTCAAAATCTCCTATTTTGGATTTCTTGTTTTCTCAAGGGTGGAAATGGAGAGATGCTGTGAGAGAGTGGAGAGAGGAATAGAGAATAATATAGAGAAAGGAAGTGAAGAATCTTCCCAAAATATCTACCTTCTGAAATTACAAAAATGCACTTCATATTTCTAGACCCTTAACTCTCTCTAACAAGCTCCGATTTTTGCATATCGCCTGCACACGAACTCGTGGGTTTGATGTCTATGCAATATCCTAGAAAATTTTCTAAAGAGCATTCCCAAACAAAAAATGGCTTCCGGCCGTTTCATAAATCTTAGGGAAAAATCCTATTTTATCCGCTTTGATTTCTCAAACTAATATTCTTACCCCAATCAAACCATAACCTATAGCTTGGAAGTTACAAATGTACCAAGGTTATAGGATGAGGAAAGTTATGCAAGGAAATTGTGTGCTTACCAAAAAGAATAGTGTGATTAATGCGCTAGTGATATTCAAGAAATAATCAATACAACCAAGTGATCGAGTGATTTGAAAAAAAAAATATTCAAAAGCAAGGGTCAAAAGAATGATAAAGATAGAATTTAGTTTGAGAGAAAGGAGCGCAAGTCCATCACCAAGAAATCCAAGTGGTACAACCTTTCCAATCAAGATGCCTGGAAATTGAGGTAGAAATGCATCCTTGGTATGTTTCTAAGTTCGTTGTCTTCTATAACATTTCATTTCTTAGACCTAACCTAAGCCTCCATTACAACCATGTAAGACCTAGCTGATCATTGAGGATGTATTTATGGGTGCAGGTAAGTATATGTGCTATCTAGATTCCTAGTATCTAATTCTTTCATGAGTTCTGATTTACAAATTAAACCATTGTTTCCATGACATGACTTCACTCACATATGCTTGCTAAAATATTAATATCAAGTTATTTAACATGGTGAAATCTAAATGGTGAAGGCATGACTAAGTTTTCATCAGTTCTTATTACATTATATCCATTATGTTCTAACATTTATTTTGTAGAGTCCAGATTGTAAGACCCGTGTCTAGGGAAGAACGGTAAAAAATCCCACATCGTTTGGAGAGGGAAATGTGAAGTGTCTTATATTTGGGGGCATGTGTAACATCCCGTCCCGAATTTTAGGATTAGATTAGTGATTAATGAAGGATTAGTGAGATTAGTTGAATGACTTCAGAAGGACGGTGCGAAATGACCATTTTGCCCCTGGAATTTGGAAAATTGTTGAATTTTGACTCGGGCGGTAAAACGGATTTTGGCCGATGACTGTGATGTAGTTCGGGACGTCACGAGTTCGTAGACAAGTGGCACGTTCGATTCCGACGTTCGACAGAGAAGTTATGAGGTTCGGAAGTATATGGGCATTTTGGTAATTTGGCCTAAAGGGCAGTTTGGTCATTTTCTTACCTTGAGATCTGTGCCCAATTAGAGTGGGACACTTGTCCATTACTGGAAGGCTGTGGAAGCCTCCTTCACCACCTCTCAATTGTTTTAAACATAGATACAATTGTGCAATGTGTGTGTGTGTCAGTGGAAGATGGTCGAGAGACTGATAAACAGAGTGACCATAAATCCATTCGTACAATCCCTTTGATCTTCATCATCTGTTAGTGACACGTGAAGGAAAAAGAGAGCGTAGATGATGAGGATCGTGGTGGTGTGATCACGATGAACCGTCGTGGACGGTGGCCATAAACCCATGAAACCGTGAGGAACCAATCCATTCCAACCCCTTCACACGTCCTCCTTTGCTCGTGACTTGTGAATAAGAATGGAAGGAGGAGTCGAGTTGACGATGGTAGTGGCCAATAGAGCTCGTGACGGTGAGTTGAGGTAAGAAACCCGTAGGGTTTCTGTTTGAGTTTGAAAATGGTGAAGCTTGTTTTAGGGATTGACGATAAACTTGATTAACGGGATGTTCTTATGGATGTTCAGACGAGTCGATCAAGCCTAGAATGGAGGCCAACGGTGGCTGGAATCAATGGGACTAAAGGAAAGAAACCTAGACAATTGTTCTTCGGTTTGGAAGGTAAGTTACAGACTTTAATCTCATGTTTTGAAGTTATAGATCAGTAGGAAATGCTTAAACGAAGAGTTAGGAGTTGGAATGGCTGAAAACGGAGTCGAAATGAGTGAGATAGGGTGTCGAACCATTCATGCCAGTCCAGTTTGACCGGATTCACAAGGACCAAACCAGACTAGGTTTGACCAAGGTTGAAGACGACTGTGCAGCCGGCGCGTGGCTCCCACGCGCAGTGCCTTTGCGCGGTGCATGAGGGCGCGTGGGACAGATCTGGGAGAAGTATTCAACAAGTAATTTTAAGTAATCGATGTAACGAACATTTTGGGACTGGTTTCGAATCGATCGGACATCGTTTCGATATAGTTCAGGATATCCAAAGGTTTAGAATCGAGTTTAAAAAGAGTTAAAAATTCGGGAAAATTACGGGGATTTAGTGGAAGCATATTGGACATGTTAGTGACCTTAGAATACGATTTGGACAGGTTCGGGATGTCCAGTGATAGTGGATTAGCCGGGAAGGGTGTATGCACGTGTATCGAGGCGGCAACAAGGACGGTCTGTGAGCGGACTTTGTTTTCTGAATTATGATGCATGCATAAATGTTTAATATGGTTACTATATGTTATTTATATGATTATGATTGTGATATCTATGATTTATTATTTGCATGTATTTCGAGATATTTTACGTATTTATACGTATTACGAGATTATGTTTTTGTGCTATGATTTGATAACGGTTTCGATGATATGATTTCAGGATTTGAAATATGGTTTGATTTCAAAGATTTATAAATGGATTTGAAAAGTGAATTCGAGCTTGTGGGTCATTTTATAAATGTGATTTCGGTAAATAGATTTCGTAGTGATAAAGTGGATTTCTGGATTTTGATAAATGATTTTAAAATGGTTTTTGAATTGGATTTGCTGGATCTGGTTTTGGGTTTAAAGACCTGGTGATTGATGTGACGGAGGAGGGCCCTATATGTGATTTGAGTTTAAAGACTCGTGAATTTAAAGACTCGGTTATTGTGATTTCCCCCGAGGCCTATTATTGAGTTTAAAGACTCGCTGATTACCCGGGAAGGCCTATTGAGTTTAAAGACTTGGATTGATAATGATTTTAACACTCGTTGAGATCCAGCAGGTTCGATTGATTAAATTGTGGTTTGATATGTGTTCTGGATTTCTGTGATCTTTCAAATGGTTTTAAGATGTTTTGGGCTGTGCCCTAGATGAATTGGATTTATGGATTTTTAGGTTGAGTTCCCGTATTTGGTTTTGCTTTATGGTTTTGGGCCGAGGCCCGGGATTTGAGAAAAGGATATGACTTCTGGTTTTCATAAACAGTTTTTATTATCTTGGACATTAAATGGTTTTCATAGGCATGCATTGGTATTTCAATAGAGGGCATAAATGTCTTTTCTGATAAAATGTATTTTATAAACTTATTTATTTTCGTCAACTCACAGTCTCTTTTGTTTTTCGATGCCCTCCAGGTTGATGCAGTGCAGGCTGTTGTTGGTGAGACTAAGACATCACACGTGATCCACGATGGTTACTGCACACTCTGGGAAGCCGGAAGGTGTTTTGGACGGTTCACTTGGGTATCCCTTGTCTGGTCTCCATGTTACATGGTGGTTAAGCGGGTGTTTAGCCTTTGTGTCGCATGTGGGTTAGACGGGAGCATGGCTTATTCCTTAATCGAGGGGGATTGGGGATGGGTCGTGTCAATTTGGTATCAGAGCCAGCTTAATGTGCTCTGAACGAGGTTAAGGCTTCCAGAGCAGGTGGTTCGTTGTATGGTGTGTTGTGATGTTGTTGTGGGTGTGATGTCTCGACGTGGAATAGCCCATCATTAACTTGGACGCTAGGGAGATAGTACGTTAGTTAGTAGCTTAGTTCGTGATGAGATCACTAGTGACTAGGTGCTGGTCGCCCGATACGTGATGTGGGTGTGATGTATGTCGGCTTAGGGCCGGAGAGGGCTGGAGAGGATATCGTGTTTGGATTTAGTTATGATTGATACAATAGATGGTTAGCCGACCAGCCTATTGGACCGGATGACGTTAGTGTGGAATGGTGACCAGTGCTTGGCCAGATTGCTGAGATTGGCTTTGTACGGCTAAGAGTAGCAGGATTCCTCGAATTACGAGGGTAAAGGAACCCGATACAGTGTGAGTTGAGGAATTTCCCCTAACGATGATTGCTGGTTTGACGATTGTGAAGACACTAAGTTAGTGGATGCTCTTAGTCGGGTTTGATGACCCTAGTGATGATGGTGGTTTGAGGAACCCTGAGTCGAGTGATTATTCTGGGAACGTGAGTTGGAGTTTTTGGTTAGTAAGTTGTTGTGGCTTGGGCCGACTATTTAGGCTGGATTGGAGATGGTGCTGCTGGGTGCAACTGAGGTTGTGGATGGCCTGGTGAATGACCTGATTGAGTCTGTGTGATTATGACGATTGGTTGAGCATTAGTTGCTCAAAGTTATGGAATACGAGGAAGGTCAATTTCCCCGACCTGAGTGCAGATTAGAGTTTTGGCTTCGTTTGGCTCGGTATGAGAGGAGATTCGGACTTGGTGTGCCATGAGCACCAGATAAAGGTGATGTGCCACGAGCTGAGATGTTTGTGATGGTAGGATGGGCACATCATGAGTTGAGGTTACGACCAGTCGTGGGGTCCATACCATACCACTAACCGAGCCGGGATATTCGATGACCATTGGTAGGTCATGTTGTTCAGGATGGTGTTGGTTTGATTAAAGTAGCGTAACGGAAGTGTGGTGGACCTACATTTCATTTTGGATCAGGCTAGGTTTCGTATGGTTGTGATTGACCATGACTAAGGGGGGTATATTCAATTTTGGTTTTTAAATGATTTTACAGGGTTTTTAAATCCATACGTATTCAATTAGGATTTTAATAGATTTTATACAAATCAAGGTGTATTCAATCTATCTTTTAATAGATTGTTTTAAAATTCTTTAAAATCTAGGTGTATTCAATTAAGATTGTAAAATACAATTTACAAATATATGTGTACTCAAAAGTTGGATGATTTCATATGATTTTTTAAATTGGTGGATTTTGATAGATTTGCTAATGAAAAATACACATATTACTCCACCATCAAAATCATCACACCTCACCTAATATTTCATTGGATTTGAAGAAAAAAAATCTTCCTTCCTTCTCAAAACATTTTTACGTTGTCCCCCTTCCTCGTCCTAACTAAAGCGGCACCACCATCACTCTCAGTAATAGAACCAGCACCACCACCACTGTCATTTTTTTTATGGAAACAGTTATTCAAAAGAGAAGACGACATAAGAAGATATATTAATAACAGATGTTACATGGAACAATACCAAATCCCCATCTGGAAATACAAAACCATAAAGAGCCAACTAACAATCCAAGTTTGATTTATAACAAGCTCACACTTCATTCTTACCCCTCTTTCTATTCTTTCCTCCCTTTCCCTTGGTTTATTGGATTGAATATTCTATTTGCAGTTATTTTCCTAATTTTTTTATAACTTTGACTGGTTACTTTAATGTATTTTGGTTTTTGTTTTTGTTCTTTTTTTATGATAATTACGATGATAAACGTTTTATTAAGCTAATTTCGTTTGGAAGAGTGTGACTACGGTCTTGTTTCATTGTTTTGGTACGAAATTTTGTCTATTGAAAGAAGTCATGTCTGATACTTTGTAGTATGTAACTGTCATCACCGAATGGCAATGGGGAGAGGAGAAATGGGGAATGTGCACATCTGTCCTGTTGGACATGATTTATATTTATAAAATCCATAAAAACACTTCAAAATCTATATAAATTTATTACAAAATCTATTAAAATTAGAAATGATTTTAGTGAAATCATATAAAATAAGGTGAAATTATATAAAATCCATTATAATTCTAAATCATTTAAAATTTATTAAAACCCATTAAAATATCAATCAAATACACCCCCCTAAGATTGGTTTTCATAGACACCTCGGGATGTGTCAAAACTAGTACGTCGAAGAGTTTAAGATGTGTCGGAGCATGTTGGATGTGTCAGATGTGTCGGCATTTGCCAAGGCTAGTGATTGGTGATGCCAAGGCTGGTGCTTTGTGATTCCTCGAGACTAGTGATTGAGGACTTCGAGGGTAGTGATGGCAAATTCCGAAGTTAGTGATTGATGGTTGACGATCCGGAGAGTTTGTGACTTATAGATTAGTGTTGCTCGGGAGTTGAACCTTGGAAAGGTTGATACGCGAGAATCAGGATACGTGATGATAACATCCTTTTGGATGTACATAAACGGTGATAACCGACAGGTGAGTTGGATTGTTTACTGATACGTAAAGGTTGTCTGGGTGAGTTGTGGATTTCCTAAGTTCAGTAGAAGAGTTGACGTTCGGTTGGTTAGTCCAGTGGTGGTAGCTGATTGTAAAAAAAAAAGTTGTATGTGGTGATGCCATGTTTGGTATGTGTGGCGATTATAATGGACTTGTGTTTAGTTTGGATTAATGAAGAATGAATTTTGATGTCATGGTTGTGGATCATCTTGAGTTCCATTGTAGGATGACGGAAGGAGGATGGCCAAGAAGGATGATAAGGAATGACTATAACTGATCGATATAAGGTGATTGAAGAGAATCCATAGTCTAGACGTGTCTCTAGGTGTGTTGTGTTCTTGAGCGATCTGATCAGATGTGGTGGTCTGATCATTTGTGGGAACTGCATTAAATGTGCGGTGGTTCTAAATGGATTCAAGAGGGTGTAATACCTACGAACGATAAGTGGGATCCACTTAGGAGTGAGTGGATTGGGATCGAGTTGTTACACTCGTGGATCAAGATTGAGTTGTTGTGGATCAAGAGAATCGTATTGTAAGACATAGATTGGACATGTTAGTAAGATGACAAGACAGAGGTTGGATAGGTGGGATATGAGGATGATGAGATTGCTTTGTCCTGCAGGAGTTAGTGTGGTTGGATATCGGACGTCATATGTGCTTGACGAGTGTGGTTGGACATAGTGATGGGTAGGTTGGATATCTTGGAAATGTTGGATTTGTGCACGACGAGTGTGGTCTATCTTGCATACGTATGGGTATTTGGACTTCGATCTAGTGCTGGGTTTGCCTTGTCCCTATAAGTGAGACGTGATCAGATTAAATGTCCTGAAGGTTGGTCGGGAGACCCAGGAGACCCAGGAAACTTAGATGGACTTGAGTTGACATACTTTGGAAGGAAGATATGTTGGGACTAGAGTGTTGATTGGTCTAGTAATGGATTGGACCGATGGACTTCAGAAGTGAAGTGTGATTGACTCGTAGTCAGGTGGTAATCATTGTGGATACGAGGATGTTATGTGCCCGACGATACATTGTGGCGATTGAAGGATGTACTATGATGATTGTTTGATGGAGTCGGGATGCATTGTGATGTTCTGGTATACATGTTGGTGATCGGTTTAGTGCCGATGTATGTTAGATGGAGTCGGGATGCCTATTATTGAGTTTAAAGACTTGTTGATTACCCGGGAAGGCCTATTGAGTTTAAAGACTCGGATTGATAATGAGTTTAAAGTCTTTTTGAGATCCAGTATGTTCGGTTGATTAAAATGTGGTTTGATATGTGTTCTGAATTTCTGTGATCTTTCAAATGGTTTTCAGATGTTTTGGGTTGTGGCCCGGATGAATTGGATTTGTGGATTTTTGGGCTAAGTTCCCGTATTTGGTTTTGCTTTATGGTTCTGGGCTGAGGTCCGAGATTTGTGAAAAGGAAATGATTTATGGTTTTCATAAACAGTTTTTATTATCTTGGACATGAAATGGTTTCCAAATTCATGCATTGGTTTTTTCAATGGTGGGCATAAATGTCTTTTCATATAAAATGTATATTATAAACTTATTTATTTTCGTCCACTCACAGTCTTTTCTGTTTTTCGATGCCCTCTAGGTTGATGCAGTGCAGGCTGTTGTTGCTGAGATTGAGACATCACACATGATCCACGATGGTTACTGCGCACTTTGGGAAACCGGAAGGTGTTTTGGACGGTTCACCTGGGTATCCCTTGTCTGGTCTACGTGTTACATGGAGGTTAAGCGAGCGTTTAGCCTTCGTGTTGCACGTGGGTTAGACAGGAGCATGGCTTATTCCTTAATCCAGGGGGATTGGGGATGGGTCGTGTCAGCATGTATCTACCTAGCACGATGCATTTTTGGGAGCTCACTAGCTCTGGGTTTGGTTGGAACTCCGAAGTTAAGCAAGGTTGGATTGGAGCAATCCCATGCTGGGTGACCCATTGGGAAGTTGCGCGTAAGTTTCTAGAAACAAAATCGTGAGGGCTGGGCCTAAAGCGTACAATTTTGTGCTAGGGGAGTCGAGTCGTGATAGAATGGTATCAGAGGTAGACCCCTATCGAAAGTGTGCCAGCGAGGATACTGGGACCCAAAGGGGGTGGATTGTAAGACCCGTGTCTCGGGAAGAACAGTGAATAATCCCACAACACTCGGGGAGGAAAATGTGAAATGTCTTATATGTATGGGTATGTATCTACCAAATATGAGACCTTTGGGAGCTCACTGCCTTTGAGATTGGTTGAAACTCCGAAGTTAAGTGAGGTTGGGCTGAGTAAAAGCATGATGGGTGGCCCACTAGGAAATAGGACGTGAATTCCCAAAAGAAAAACTGTGAGAGTTAGGCCCAAGGCGGACAATATCGGGCTTGGGGAGTTAGGTTGTGACACAGATGGTATTTGTGGGTGGCGCCTCTATTAGACCCTCAGTAGACACGACCTCCTCCTACTATAGATGCCTAGAGGTTCAAATGCTTATTGTATATGCTCAATACAATCGTGTAGCCTATGAAAGTGGCATGTGCAGAAATTTTTAATTTATTTTATCATGCCTTTCTATTGATTTGTTGTATTTTACGTTTGCTTGACGACTAACAAAATTTAGGTTTAGGGGTATTTGATAGGTCATTCAAGATCATGTATTCCTACTTTATCTTATCATACAAAATGTTTTTGAGCTAAATATATAGGTTACATTTCATCCTAGGTTATGTGAAATGTGCAGTAATGAGATATGAAAGCTAACTGAATGCATTTGGAGACGAAATATTCAGTTTTGTCTCCATAACTTACAGTTCGTTGGAAACTAATCATATGCAATATCCCGAACTTACCTAAACGGTTCACGAGGAGTCAGATGTCGATCCACATATGGATGGAAAGGCCCTGAAGACAAATTTCTAGGGAATTTTATAGTTTCTGATTTTATTATCCATGGAAGAAGTTATGGCGGAATGAATGCCAACAAGTCAGCATATTAGGAATTCTGTTCAATTCAGACTCAATGTGATTTGATCACTACAAATTGTCAAAGGCTTACTTTGGCTGATTTGGGGGTCTTAATTGGAGTATAAATGCTCTATTAACTCAGTCACAATATCCCTTGAAGTTTGGAGTTAAGTTGGAAAAGAATTTTGGAACTGTTTTGTATCGGGAACCGTTTGAGGGATTCATTGGCTTTCAATTGGTCATCATACATGCCTATTTAAGAAGAAAACTCAGCCATTGTGACCAGGATTCGTTCACAACCATCAGAAACAATTCATTCAAATTCAGCAGCCAATTTCACTCAAAAAACCACCTAGTGTGCTGCGCGTGAAGGAGTTCGACATCGGAAGCGCTCCTAGGGTTTCTTCTTCGTTTGAGTTTGATTTTACGCATGCTTTATAATGTTTTTATACTTTCTTTAATTATGATGTGTAACTAAATTCATATCTAGGACTTAGATGTAATCATGCAATATTTATTCCATGTATTGACATTTTATTGTCTATATGATAATTAACATTCTATTTTGATGTATGACCACCATTAAGATTGTTTGCTAGTATTCTTATCCAAATACTAAGTAGACTCCCATAACCCCATACCTTTGTTTGGATGATCAGTAATTGAGTGAATAATATCATGACAAGACACCCATTCCATCGAGTTATTTGGATCAATTGTTTTCTTGGTCTTATTGGTTGTTTGATTGAAATCTATTTTGGGCTCCACATCTTGATTAAGGTCAACCGAACTTGGTTTGATTGGACACCCACGCCTAACCATTACTAGCTGAAACGAACCTATGAAATTATCTAGTGAAACTTATTTGTGCTTGGTTCACTTCATGAAAATTTTTAGAACTCAGACGAAAATTTTCCTGATGAATCAAATTTTGTCGTTAAAATAAATGTTACCGATAAATATAATACCACCGTCGGGTAAATTAATGGCACAAAAGAAAAACATTCTGTGTATTAGAAGTTCCAATGTTACCCGACGAAATAATCATGCTCGTTGAGTAACAAAATAAAACTCGTCGAATATTTTAGATTTTCTTCGTTGGGTAACGTAAAACGTTGACCAAAGCTACTCGACGGAGAAATTCGTCGGGTATGGTATTTGGTTGGAAGGATATCGTTTTTTAACCAAGATTTTACTTTTATACGATGACTCATTAAACTTTGCCTAACGAATAACTTTGTCAAACAAAAGTTTATTAGCATTCAACACAGTCAATTCACTCTTCTTCCTCCCCAGCTGCATTTTTTCTCACAACTCAGAGTTTTCTCTCTCTCACCTTCTCTCTCAAATCCTATTTTAATTAAATTAATTCTCCACTAATATTATTAATTCATCTTCTCATCACATCATCTCCAAACAATACAAAGGTATGTTTTTAATTTTGAAGATTTTGAAATTGTTTTTTATTTTAAAAATATGTTGAAATGGTTGGTTATTTGTGTATAAATAGTGTAGAAAATTAGAAGATTTGTTAGGAAAATATGAAAATAGAAAGTATATTATGAATTACAAAATATAAAATGTGATAGGAAATTAGAAAATTAGAAAATATGTTAGGAAATTAGGAAATTATAAAATATGTTAGAAAATTAAGAAATTAGAAAATATGTTAGGAAATTAAAAAATTAGGAAAATATATTAGGAAATTAGGAAAATAGTAAATATGTTAGGAAATTAAGAGGTTATAAAATATTTAGGAAATTAGGAAAATAAAAAAAATGTTAGGAAATTAAGAAATTAGTAAATATGTTAGGAAATTAGAAAATTAGGAAAATACATTAAGAAAATAAAAAATTGTTGATAAACTTTTTTTTTCATATATTGTGATGGTATGAAATGTTATTATATTTCATAACTATTTATGGGAAGTTAATCGGGTTGATTAACATTGTATAATTAAATTTATGGAACAACCTTAGACACATTGGAGAGTCAGTGAATCGAGTTGATTGACTGACTCTTGAATTGTCTATTTATTCGGACAGTTTGGGGATGTGCATGTAAGACCCATGTCTAAGGAAGCAAGCTCAATGTGCAAGACCCGTGAGCTTGGGAAATAAGACCGGTAAACCATCCTACAATGCTCGGGAAGGGAAAGGTGAAATGTCTTATATGTGTACGCACATGTCTTCCTAGCATGAGACCTTTTGGGAGTTCATTGGTTTTGGATTCCTTGGGAACTCCAAAATTAAGAAAGATTGGGCTAGAGAAATCCCAAGATGGGTGACCGAATGGGAAGTTGTGTGTGAGTTCCTAGAAACAAAACTGTGAGGGCTGAGCCCAAAACGAACAATATCGTGCTAGGGGGTCGAGTCGTGACATAATGGTATCAGAGCTGGACCCCAACTCAAAGTGTGTGAGAGAGGACGTTGGGCTCCAAGGTGGGTGGATTGTAAGACCCGTGTCTTGGGAAGCAAGCTGGATGAGCAAGACCCGTGAGCTTGGGAAGTAAGACCGGTGAATAATCCCACATAACTCAGGGAGGGAAAGGTGAAGTGTCTTATATGTGTGTATCTTTCTAGCACGAGATCTTCTAGGAGCTCACTGACTTTGAATTCCTTGGGAACTCCAAAATTAAGCGAAATTGGACTAGAGCAGTGTTAGGATAGGTGACCCACTGGGAAGTTTCCCGTAAAATCCTAGACACAAAACCATGAGGGCTGGGCCCAAAGTGGACAATATCGTGCTAGGGGTTGGGTCGTGATAGTGCAACAATGTGTTGTATAGTTTGTGATCTACGAGGTCAAGTTTCGGTTGTAAAAAATTCGATCTGTTTGCATCCTAAAATGTTCTCTAAATGCCTACTAGATATTTTTTATAATATCTACGTAGGTATTTGGAGAACTGTAAGGAGATGTTGCTGAATTTTTAACTGATTGAAACTTTGGGACGTAGATTTCAAACTGAACAACACATGAATGTAAACTCTCGAATGGGATAGGGCCACAAAACCGGGGTATTAAGGAGACAATCGGTTTTTGATATTCACTTGACGGGCAATTAGGAGGCAATATTAACGCAATTACTTACATTGACTATATTTAGTTAAAGAAACTATAATGGACAAAAGCTGGATGCTATTGTTTGATAGATCTGCGGATCAGTATAGGGATGGGATCAAAAGATTCGTTCAATTTGCACGTAATCTTTACATTGATGAGAAATGTATTGTATGTTTGTGCCGTAAATGTAATAACTGCAGTCGGATACCGTTGAATGAGATCCAGTATCACTTGGATTAAAATAGGATTGTACAAAACTACACAAATTGGATATATCACGGCGAAGAAATATTTACTGAATCGACATCTTCAGTTCTTAGGCCTCATCGAAAAAAGTACTTTAGATGAGCGATGTGATAATGATCAAGTCATTAAGATATTAACAGATGCTTTTCCTCCTGCATCCTATGATATGGATGGTGAAGCACTCAAGTTTCCACCTGAACATTCTGAACTCCATTACGATATATTATTGAAAAAAACTCAGCGTGAATTGTACCCAGGTTGTAAAACCTTTACAGTTCTAGGGGCAATTGTGGAGTTAAAACCTTTACAGTTCTAGGGGCAATTGTGGAGTTGATGCACATGAATGTTAAGTATAATCAAACGAACAAGAAATTTGATAACATGATGGTCGTCATCACTCAAATGCTCCTAGAATAAAATTGTCTCCCTAAAGATCATTATAACTCAAATAAGTTGTTGAAGGGTCTCGGTTTAGGGTATGTCCAAATTCATGCATGCAAGAACAGTTGTACATTATTTTATGGTGAATTTGAGCAGCTTGATAAATTTTCTGTGTGTAATGAGTCAAAGTTTCAAAAAAAGATTACCAATAAGGGACTACGTTAGTTTCCACTAAAACAAAGGTTGCAACGATTCTACATATTGTCTCACACATCATGGGATATAAGGTGGCACAAAGATGAGCGCATTTATGATGATATATTGAGGCATCCAGCTGATGGAGTGGCTAGGAATGTCAGCTTAGGCCTTGCTACTGATGGTTTAAATCCATTCGGGAGTTTTACAAAGTCGTATAGTACATGGCCAGTGATTATGGTTATGTATAAGTTACCTCCTCGTAGATGCATGAAGAAAGAGTTCACAACCCACACTACCTTGATATCGAACCCTAAATCCTCAAGTAATTTCAACGATATTTATTAAGACCATTAATTGATGAACTTGTAGATTTGTGGGGAAATGGTGTATGAATGTAGGTCAAGTTTAGTGGGAAAATGTTCACTCTACGAGTAGTATTGTAACGGCCCGACCCAAATTCTAGGATTAGATAAGTGACTAATCAAGGATTTGTGAGGTTAATCGGTGATTAGTTGAGCGAAATCGGACGAACGACGTAAAATGACCATTTTACCCCTGGTTGTGGGCAAAATGTTGACTTTTGACCCAGGAGGTCTGATGGCCTATGGACAAGGACAATTACGTAGATTGAGTCGATACGAATCCGTAGACAGGCAGCACACCGAAATCGGACTTCGGACGGGAAAGTTATGGTTCACGGAAGTTCGAGGAAACTATTGCACAAATTTCTAGACATATTACTTTTGTATCCTTGTGGGCCTAGATATTTAATTTCTGCCCAGTGGATGAGTACAAGTGTCACTCATCCCATTCGTCCATAACCCCAATTTGTGAATCTAAGATGTGATTGGTGGGTTTATGTTAAAATACTAATATTATTAATTATTTTCTAATCCACTCATCCGTTAATCCAAGCCATCCATTTCCCTCAGATCCCTCATCCTCACCGTCCATTTCATCTCATCAGACCCATCATCATCATAACTAAACTACTTCATTTTTCTTCTTCTTCAAACAACCCGAGCACCTTCCCCTTTCCCTCTAAACAAACAACACCCAACACACCTATCACCCCACCACCATAATCATTTTCTGGGCTCTAGTGAGGGCCACGGCGGGGAAAACCCGAAACTGTGGGTAAGCAATTTCTAATTTTGGACTTTGAGTTCTAGGGGTTTTCGTTTGGTTCTAGAGGTTGGGTCATGTTTCTGATGACCTTAGGGGAAGTTTTGGATGGGTTTCGAGGGCTGGGACGGTAGGAGTCGACAGCGGCGATCAGTTGCAGGTGGCCTGTCCATTCTTAAATCTTAGAGGTACGTTTTTCGATCTGGTTTTGTGTGTTTGAAAGCTTAAATCGATAGGGTTTGAGGTTAGGAACCTATGGGAATCAAAATGGAATGAAATTGATCGAAAAAGGATGAAATAAGGCCCTAGATCGGTCCAGACCGGTCCGATCCTGTTCGAACCAGCGAACCAGGTAGGCTAGAGGAAGAAGATAATGAATAGTGCTAGTGCGTGGGCTTCACGCGCAACCCCTTTGGGCCGCGATTGGGGGCGCATGAAGCATCCTTTGGGGATGACTTCAACATGACTTTTAATCTATTCGATGTAACGAATATTTTGGGACTGGTTTCGTGTCGATCAGACACCGTCTCGATATTGTTCGGGACATCCGAAGGTTTAGGATCGTATTTTAAAATAGTTAAAAAGTTGGAAAAATTACGGGGCTTTAATGAGAGGTTAATAAGGTAGTTAGTAACCCTCTAGATTGATTTAGACAGGTTTGGGAGTCTTAGTGACGACGATTAGCACGGTGAGGCTTACATCGTGCAAATCGAGGCGGCAGTTTAGGACGGTCTGTGAGTGGACCTTGATTTCTAAACTGTGATGCATGCATAAATGTTTTATATGTTTTATGAATATGATTCTATGATGTTGATTTGGATATTTGTGAATTACATGGTTTCACGCATTTCGAAGCGATTTACGTGCTTGCACGTAAATCGAGGTTCACAGTTTTGCACTGATTTTCCGTGCTTATAGTTTTGGAAATGATTTCATGAAATGGTTTTCGATTTGAAACGGTAAACTCGGGTTTGAGACCCATTTGGTTTGGAAACCCTCAGACTCGAAGTCCATTTAGTTACGTTCTCCAGCCAGAGGCCCAATTGGTTCTTGAATCGATTTCAGATTTGGAAATATGGAATCGGGCATGAGACCCCTTTGATTTACGAACTCTCAGACCTGAAGTCCAATTGATTTAGCAAGGGATCGGGTCGGAGGCCCAGTTGGTTTATGTATTGGGCTCGAGGCCCATTTGGTTTATAAAATCAGGCACGAGGCCCAGTTGGTTTGTGAATTAGGGCTTAAGGCGCAGTTATGGTTTACGATTGTGATTTCAAGTCAGGGACCCATAAATGAATTTATGGTTCATGACGGTTTAGGGGGACTGGCATGAACCCTTGAAAGGATTTTATGGTTCATGACGGTTTATGTGGACCGGGCATGAACCCTCGAAAGGTTTTGAGAATGTTTTCAAATGGTTTTTCGTATACCATCCTTTATATATGGATTGTCTCCTCCAGGGAGGGTCGTTGGCCTCGGTGGACTTTGGAGTAGTCACGGAGCACTAACTAAGTGGAGTCGCCCTCGTTGGGTTCCTTACTCTCAGAAAGGCTATGGATTATAACCCCCAGGTAGGGTCATTTATCTACAGATATTGACTTGGGTGGACCCTTGGGAGACTTGGGCTTTGAGACCCTGGGTATCATGTGCGTAGCTCTAGATACCGTGACAGGATTGGTTATATGATATATGATAAACATGATTTCTTGGGTTTACGAAATTGTGTTTTATCGTTGATAAATGGATTCGGGCTGAGATCCCACATATGTTTATTATGCTCTAGATTTCTGTAAATGGTTTTAGGCAGGGGCCCGTTTGGATTTGGTTATTGAAAGATATGTGGTTTGATAATTGGTTTTAATATGCATGCATGCCTTTTAGTGAAGGGCATAAAGGTCTTTTATGAAATATTCTTTTATGAACTCTTTTATTTTAGTCCACTCACAGTCTTTCTGTTTTCAATGCCCTTCAGGTTGATTACGAATGTGAACTGTAGCAGAGACCGAGACATCACATACCTCCTCCGGATCCTGGCGTACTCCGGAAGCCAGTCAGGCTGAAGGTTCAAATTTTCCTTGGTCTAACACTCCGTGTCAGACGGGATCAGGTGCGTCCCTCGTTAATCCCGGGGGGGATTGGGACAGGTCCTGAAAAGTGGTATCAGAGCAAGGTTTACTCTTGTAGTGTCGCTCAGGTCTAGGATGTGATGTCTCTATGGGCTGCAGTTCATTATCAACCTGATAGTTAGGATTCCGATACAATAGTTAGTAGGATTGAATCGTGGAACGTCTTGGTTCAGTATTTGATGCTGGGGTTGCCATGGTTCTGTCGTGGTTGGTAGTGCGGGACCCTACTGGAGGAGAAACGAAATAGTATTTTAGAGTTTTGGATCGTGGGACGATTAGTTGGGATTGTCTTTCACGATGTTGTAGGATCAGTTATGACGAGTAGTTAGGAGTTATGACCATTAGATGATCGGATTTTGTTGAGTTAGGTGGCTATGCTGCTAGGAGCAGCCAGGTTCAAGGAACCCTAGTTGAACTGACGGTAGGATTGGATTGACGTCCATACGATGTCGTGACTGCGGGGTTGGTCATATTGTGGATTATATTGCGTTCTGCAGTTAGGTTCAGAGGAACCCTAGGTAGTGATCGTGGAACCCTAAGGTAGGATGTATGGTTCGGAAAGGTGAGTTGGCGAGTGGTCTAACTTTGACAACTTTTCGGAGTCGAGACCGTCGGTCGATCTAGTCATGTTAGCTTTAGTGATGGTACTGCACTCTATAGTAGCGGTTATAGTTATCGGTTAGACCTAGTTAGTTGTCGTGCTACTTTAGTTGTGATCGATTGTTGGTGCAACTAAGGTCATGGACGACCTGGTAGACGACATGAGTTGAGTCGAGTGATGACTGGTTAGAGTTTGGTTGGACACGTTACCAGGGTTGGTACTTGTCGACGGAATCCCGGAGTGGAGATACAGAGTAGTTAGTACAGGCGATTGATTCTGTTGGATACAGAGTCTAGATAGCAATTCATGGTGGTTAGGTCTGCACGATTCTGTGGCAGGCACTACTATCGAGAGTAGTTGTAGTTGCGGTTGTTGGGAATCGGAGACATTCGGAGAACGTTTCCTTTTCTAGTATGAGATGTCCGGGGGACTGTACCTAGAGTTGTTGGGTGCGAGGAAGGCAAAGTTCCTCCCATTCGAGCAGAGGTACGGGGTCGTCGCTCTGTATGAGTAGAGATCCAGGGTTGTCTAATTCACATAGTGTGTGCTGGTACTAGTGCTGGTGCTGGTGCCGGTGATTGTGATGACAATGAGTCAAGAGTCGGGATGTGACTCCGTCGAGATGGGTATGTATTCGGTATCAGTGGTCCGAGACTGGATCACGGATATAGTTAGACTGGATGGGATCCAGCAGTAGTTGAGACGTGAGGACCGAGAGTGATGGTCCACCTCCTTTTGGATGTACATAAACGGTATAAGTCGATAGGCAAACTTAGTAGTGAGTTAGACTGGTTACGGAAACGTGATTAATGTCCGAGTGTGTTGTTTCCGACATGGTTGGAACTTCAGAATAGAGAGAGGTTGTGATTGAGGTGACGAGAGGAGTGCGGGTTTTCCACATTGGTAATGGGTATCTTTGAAGTCATTTGGGGTTACTTCTCAGGTTCTGCCATGGTAGATGATGGTTGTTCTCACCAGTACATTGATCGTGTATTGGTTGGTGGACCCGAAATTTTTTTTGGGTCATCGAGAGGAGTTGAGTATTTCGAAGTTAGGTGAAGGAAATTTCTTATTTTCTGCTTGGTGGTAGACGATGTTGGGTTACTTGGCGTGGTGAATGCAATGATTTTTTGTTTGCATCCACATAGGATCAATGTTGATGTCACCATATTGGATCATCCTTGATTTTCCTAGGTGGAATGACAAGGATCGAGACGAGGTAATTGGAGATGACCCACAGTCTCGACGTGTCTCGTCGTTGACTGATCTTTTTAGATGTGGAAATTGGTTGAGGAGTGATGTGGCTGACGAAGGAGTCAAAGAGGGTGTAAGACCCTATGATCGAATTCCAGGTGGGTTGATAGTTGAGTGAGCTTGTGTGGATCCTAGGTGGATTGGGATTTTGATGTTGAGGACTCTGCGCGTCGTGATGATCGAGGATCGTGACATTTATGGTGGGTGATGTAGTGATGGATCTGGATCATGATCTTGATGATCAGGTTAGGTGGAGAGCTTATTACCCTTACTTGGACATTTGAACATGGTAATGTTGGGACGACTTCCTTTCGAAGTCAATCCAGTATGAAACTGTAGTTGCGTGAATCGAGGTGTCTACGATATGTCTTGGCTTTTTGGCTATGTAGATGATGGGACTGAACTTCTTTTCGATGTGACGAACCTTTGGGGATGACTTCAACATGACTTTTAATATATTCGATGTAGCAAACATTTGGGGACTAGTTTCGGGTCGATCAGACACCGTCTCGATATTATTCGGGACATCCGAAGGTTTAGGATCGTCTTTTAAAATAGTTAAAATATCGGGAAAATTACGGGGCTTCAATGAGAGGTTAATAAGGTAGTTAGTAACCCTCTAGATTGATTTGGACAGGTTTGGGAGGCCCGATGACGACGATTACCCGGTGAGGCTTACGACATGCAAATCGAGGCGGAATCTTAGGACGGTATGTAAGTGGACCTTGATTTATAAACTGTGATGCATGTATAAATGTTTTATATGTTTTATGAATATGATTCTATGATGTTGATTTGGAAATTTGTGAATTTCATGGTTTCACGCATTTCGAGGCGATTTACGGTTTTGCACTGATTTTCCGTACTTATAGTTTTGGAAATGATTCCATGAAATGGTTTTGGATTTGAAAAGGTAAACTCGGGTTCGAGACCCATTTGTTTTGGAAACAATCGGACTCGAAGTCCATTTAGTTACGTTCACGGGCTAGAGGCCCAATTGGTTCTTGAATCTATTTCGGATTTGGAAATATGGAATCGGGCACGAGACCCCTTTGATTTACGAACTCTCGGACCTGAAGTCCATTTGATTTAACAAGGCATCGGGCTGGAGGCCCAATTGGTTTACATATCGGGCTTGAGGCCCATTTGGTTTACGAAATGGGGCACGAGGCCCAGTTGGTTTGTGAATTCGGGTTTAAGGCCTAGTTATGGTTTACGATTGTGATTTCGGGTAGGGGACCCATAAATGGATTTATGGTTCATGACGGTTTATGGGGACCGGTATGAACCCTTGAAAGGTTTTTATAGTTCATGACGGTTCATGGGGACCAGGCATTAACCCTCGAAAGGTTTTGAGAATGTTTTCAAATGGTTTTTCGTATACCATCCTTTATATATGGATTGTCTCCTCCGGGGAGGGTCGTTGGCCTGGGTGGACCCTCGGAGTAGTCACGGTGCACTGACTGAGTGGGGTCGCCCTCGTTGGGTTCCTTACTCTCAGAAAGGTTTTGGATTATAACCCCCAGGGAGAGTCATTGATCTACGGACATTGACCTGGGTGGACCCTGGGGAGACTTGGGCTTTGAGACCCCAGGTAGCACGTGCGTAGCTCTAGATACTGTGACAAGATAGGTTAGATGATATATGATAAACATGATTTCTTGGGTTTGCGAAATTTTGTTTTATGATTGATAAATGGATTCGGGTTGAGATCCCACATATGTTTATTATGTTCTAGATTTCTATAAATGGTTTTGGGTAGGGCCCCGTATGGATTTGGTTATTGAAACATATGTGGTTTAAGAAATGGCTTTACTATGCATGCATGCTTTTTAGTGAACGGCATAAAGGTCTTTTATGAAATATGTTTTTATGAACTCTTTTATTTTAGTCCACTCACAGACTTTCTGTTTTCAATGCCCTTCAGGTTGATTACAGATGTGAACTGTAGCAAAGACCGAGACATCACATACCTCCTCTGAATCCTGGCATACTCTGGAAGCCGGTCAGGCTAAAGGTTCAAATTTTTTCTGGTCTGACACTCTGTGTTAGACGGGATCAGGAGCGTCCCTCATTAATCCCGGGGGGGATTGGGACGGGTCCTGACAAGTATTAATGTGGACAATTAACGATTATCCAACTGACAACATGTTGACAGGGTGGAGCACCAAGGGTTATCTTGCGTGTTCTACATGTGATCCATACACAACAGCATTTTGGCACGCATCAAAGGTATGCTACTTAGATTCAAGTAGACTTTTTCCCTGGGATCACCGATGGCGTATGCAGTCCGACTCATTTGATGAGAAATTAGATATTGTCTAAATTGAATAGTATACATGACTTCGTCACACGAGGTCCGAAGCTTGCCAAATAGTGAAATTGGACGAAAAAAACATATTCTTCCGATTGCCATATTGGACGAAATTGAAAATCAGACACAACATAGATCCTATGTATATCGAGAAGAATGTTATTGAGAGTGGTTGGGAAACTAGTTTACCCATTGAAGGAAAGTCAAAAGTCAAAAAAAAAAAAAAAACTGAGCTAGGTATTCAAGAAATGGGGATTCTCCCTAATTTGTGGCACAAAGTCGTCAATGGAAAATACGTTATGACTCATCCAAGTTATTTAATAAATTAGGATTTAGGGTTTAGAGTTTAAGGTTTAGGATAAAATATTTTGGTGGCTCTTCTCCCAAAATTTTACCCGACGAATATTTACAAATGGTATTTATACAATTTTAAAGAACTTAGTTTAATAATTCAACTATTCCAGCCATCCACATGTATTGTATGCGAAAAATTAGAAGATTTTGAATTTTCGGGTCTAGGTAACGGCGCAAAGTGGATCGACGGTTACAAAACGTTCTATTACGATTAGATGGCTTAATCTTCTCAAAACATCACAAAATTTGACGAGCGGATTTTAGGCACTTAACAACACAAAATGAACGGTCAGATTATGGAATGTTAATCGTTCGAAACTGAATCAGGTAACATTATGCAAATACCTTCGAATTTTTCTTAAAAAGTTTCAAATTATTTAATGTAAATGGTGTTTTTACAAATTTGAAGAATTTAATTGGATAGTTCAATCGATCCAACTGTCCACGTGTATTATACATACCTGTAGACCGTCTACTCGAAAAATTAGAAGATTTTGAATTCCCTAGCCAAGGTAACAGTGTGAAAAGCATCGACGATAACAAAAAGTTCTATTGCAATCGAACGATTTAAACTCCTCGAAAAATAAGTAATTTCGTCTGGTGGATTTCCAGCCGACAGATGCGAAGATCAAGATCATTTACGTTAATCGGTTCCACTCAGCGCTTGTCAAGGTCCATAGCTTGATGGTGCATGACATGGGTGCAATTCTTCGCACCCATTGTCTTATGATAGGAAATACCTTCCAGAAGAAATTCCTAGAGCATATCTCCACTTGTTGGGTGACATGTTGGTAAGTATTTTTAATTATTTTAATAATTGTTTTTAATAATTTTAATGATTTTACTTATTTTAATGATTTATTGCAGGTCAATTTTCAGTATGACACTGAAAATTCGACCTTCATGAAATACATGAAGCATTACTAACAGTTGCGGTACACGGAGTGGAAGTATGAGCTCCACGACTGGGGGTTGAGCTGGCCTACCCTGGAGGAAACTCTTAGTGATCCTCCATAGAAGCTAGACGTTGCTCGGAAGATCGAGTGGGAGTAGATTTGTGCGTACTTCGTGACGCCCGAGTACATTGTAAGTTCACTTTCTTAACTTGTTCAATTTTTTAATCTTATTTATTCATTACCGAATTTTATTTTATTTATTAATGAACTGAAAAAATCAAAGGATAACAAGTGAAATCAGCGAAAAAAGACGTTAAACCACCATGAAGGGTCACGTCCCTTAGCTGCTAGGCACAAGGACCGGCGCAATGCTACATCACTTTTTTCAGAGGTGGATGCCTAGAGACAAGTGTATGCTAGCCAGAGAAACCATCATGCTTATGTGATTAATGTAAGTTTAAATATGTGTATTTAATTTTTAATTATTTGTTTATTTTTTTAAAAAAATTATTAAATGTGTTATGATTTTGTAGGCGGGGAATACTAGCACACGTCCATTACACCTAGGAGGAGTTGACCCAGTAGCAACCAGACACTCCTTTGGAGTAGTAGTTTGCAGATTCAGAATACTCAAGGGCCATCCTAGAGCGATTGTCAAGACTCACCCCAGTTTCACCCCGAAAACCGAGGTAAATCCTGCTCCTGTTTGACACCCCGACACAATACCAAAGCAACCACTAAAATACCCCGTCAGACGCATGAGAAATTTAAAACATCCCGAAGTTAGAATTTACAGAGCATAGTACTGAATACAACAGAAAGAAAAATGGTAACTAGATACACGCACATGGAAAACTTTACAACACTCCGGGATCGCTCTCGTGACTTCTATGCCTCAGACGCTGCCTCTACGCCGAAACCCCGCGCTAGCTCCACGACCTGGAGGGCAATTTAAAACCAGAAAAGTGTGAGTGGACCATAAATAAAAGAAAAGTTTCCAAAACCATTTATAAGAAAACCGGGTTTGGCCCTCCGTTTTGAAACCACATGCATAATCTAGTTACTAAAACAGTTATCAATCACGTAAACCTCATCATAAAAACAGAAACACTATAAAAACAGTTGTAGAAATCATATCATCAGCGTCATAAAACTGTATCAGAAAACATAAGTACCAAGCCATAGCCAACCGATCAAACCTGCTGGATCTATCCGAGTCTTTAAACTCCCGAGTCTTTAAACTCAATCCAGGCCTCAATAATATCCGAGTCTTTAAACTCTCGAGCCTTTAAACTCAACAGGCCTACGGGGGAAATATCAATATATCCGAGTCTTTAAACTCCCGAGTCTTTAAACTAAATCCGGGCCCGTCCCCCGTCAAATCAATATCCGGGTCTTTAAACCCAATATCCAGATCCAACAAATCCAATCAAAACCAATTGAAAATCATTTTGAAATCCATATCCAAACCCGAATCTGAAACCACTGGTCCGAAGCCCTTCCAGCGTCCAGACCCGTCATTCCGAACTCAAATCCGGAATTCCCGCTTTTCAACCTTAAAACCAAATCCCGTTTCTCGAAATTCAATTTCAAAACCGAAAACCCTTGCTCATCGAAATCATGTTCCAAAATCCCTTTACAATCATTAAAAACCATTTATCATTTGAAAATCCTGAAACCATAACATTATTTTCAGAATCAACATTCCTCGTAAAACGTGCCAAATACGTTATTTCTCGGAAACCGTACAATTATGTAAAACCAACATAGCATATTCAACAATCATGAAAACACATATAAAACCATAAAACAATTATAGAAAAACAGTTATGCATGTTCAAGTTTAAGGAAAGGGTCCACTCACAGTACCGAGCCCTCAATCGTGTCCCGAACGTCTAGTACGTTCCTCAGCTTCATCGGGAAGTCCCGATCCTGTCAACAATCGCCAAAGTACGTTACTAACACATCTACTAAGGTCCACCTAATTTTCCCCAAAAATCCCCGGATCCTAAACGAAACGAACCGGAACCCTAAACCTTCGACCTCGCGGAACTAACTTCAAACGACGTCCGAACAACCCGAAACCAATCCCATTAGACTCGTCACCACTCCTAGACCAAAAACCAAATTGACTGTTTCCACAACTGCCGCCGCACGCGCCCCCACGCGCCGCCCAAAGTGGCTGCGCGTGCCCCTCACGCGCCAGCTACAGTGTCACCAGTAACCTCTGGTCGACCCGGTTCGAAACAGTTCCTGCAACTCGAACCGGCGTGACCGGTTCTCCGCCGTGCATGCACTAAAACTACTCCTCTCTTCACCATCTGCTTCGTCCCATCCTAAGGAACTCATCCCCCTCACTCTAACACCTCGACTCATCCTACAACTCGTCGACTCAAGCTCGAACAAAACTCGAACCAGTCCCCTATTTCACGATCCTTCAACCCGGTCACCCCCCGTCACGGTGACTGTCTTAAACTCTTCCTATAACCTCTTTGTGTCTTACCGAACTCACTAAAACCGTCGACTCACGTCCAAAATTCAGGACTCAACGTTTGAAGTAAAACGGAAAAACAGAGCACACTGGTACTCTCCGTCGTTCTAGCCTCCACCGTGCACTTCCCCGTCACGGCTGCACAACCAGAGGATACCTGGGACCCTACTGAGTCCCCCAGACCTCACTGGACTCCTCGATTCAACCTCAAAGCTACAACTAGACGTCTGGACCTAAACGGTAAAACAGAGCACATAGAGGAAAATAAAGAAATTACCTGCGTCCTGCTCTCCACCGTGAGCTCCGCTGGGGCTAGTCGACTCCTCTCGCCCATCACGACACCACCACAAGTCCAATTGCACCGTACACGGTCACACCGCCACCACAAGCTCTCAACTCTTCTCTGTTTTCTCTGAGAACTCAAACCTCCCAGTCCTCTGATTTCCTTCACAATCCTCACTCTCAAATCACTCACCACTTTCCTCCCTTCTCTCAGTCACTCTCACAACTCACCAACCTCTCACCCACACACTCAATCGATCAATTCCTCTCCTAATTTCACTCTCTGTTTCTGTCTGGGTCGAAAACACACACGCACTACACGGTTAACCCCCAAATTATTGGACCCGTGCACAAAATGCTGGAACCCTCTAGTTCCCCTACACGTGTCACCATCCTCTCCTCTCCCTCACAAATATCTCAATCTCAGCCCTCCATTTGTCCCTCTCTGTTGCACAAATCCCAAGTGCAAAAGACCAAAATTCCCCTTCTTGAACCCCAAAATTACGATTATGCCACTTGACGCGACCCATCCCAATCCCCCCGGGATTACCATGGAATGTGACGTGCTCCCGTCTGACAAGAGGCGCCAGACAAGGGATAACCGATTGCCATTGCCCAAACGGGCTTCCAGAGTGCGTAAGGATCGATGGAGGAGGTGTGCGATGCTCAAGTCTCTGCTGCAGTCGTATCCGGAATCAACCTGAAGGGCATTGAAAACAAAAGTTGTGAGTGGACGCAAATAAACAAGTCTGTTAAAAACATTTATAAGACTTTTATGCCCCTCAGTAAAATCATATGCATGCACCAAAACCAATAATCCCATATTTATTTAGAAATAACCATTAGGGCCTTAGCTCGGAAACCAAAGCATAGTTTCAATTTCCAAAAGTAAATCCAAGAGTTATTTCATAAATCCAGTAATATGAACCATAAGGCATATAATATAAACCATAAAAATTATTTTAGCCACTGCACTATACACTCCAATCCGACATCCCTGATGTCTGACGTCCCTGACGTCAATAAGGTCACAATCACAAGGCTACGCGTGCCACTCGGGTCTCAATTTTCCGAGTTAAATCCCCGAACCCCGTTCGGGTACAGCATCACCTGATGCAGCATCACCTGATGCAGCATCACCTGATGCTTAGCGTCATAGACGCTGGACGTACTAGACGCCCGTGACCTCTCCGGGGTACCTCGCCGGAGGAGACAATATAATATGGAAGGATCTATACAGTGCAATACTAAATACATTTTATCGATATCCACATGCAAGGCATATATATATACATGGATAAAAATCCAAACCAATCATTAAGTTTCATCAGACGGGTCTCAAGCCCAAATACCGTGAAACATGCCATAACCAGATTTTCCATATCATCAAAACCACTATTGTTTTTAGCATGTGAATATATATAAAATGTAAACCAGAAAACATTTATTCAATTCCGTTTTAGGGTCCCCGACCCGCAATCACATGTAGAAATCAACTGGGCCCCTGGCCCGATTTCACAAGTTAACTGGGCCCCTGGCCCGATCCACATGTTAACTGGGCCCCTGGCCCGATTTCATAGTTCAACTGGGCCCCTGGCCCGATTTTACTTATTCAAGTTCGTAACCGTTCCATGAAATCATATCCAACCACATTTATGGAAATCGGTGCAAATCCAGAAAACCTCGGTTTACGTGAAAATACGTAAATCGCCTCGAAATGCGTGAAATCATTTAAATTCACCGATATCCAAAGTAAATCATTTAATCATAACCATAACAATCATAAACAGTCATGCATGCATCGAATTTATAAAACCAATGTCCACTCACAGACCGTTTAACCGAGCGCCTCGATACGCACGCCATAGGCCTTCCCGGGCCACACCACTATCACCGGGACCCCCAATCCTGTTCAAATCACATTAGAGGATTACTAACCTCATCATTAACATCCTATTTAAGTCCCGTAATTTTCCCGAATTTTTAAGTATTTTTAAACTGGATTTAAAACCTTCGGACATCCCGAACAATAACGAAACGGGATCCGATCGACACGAAACCAACGCTAAAATGTTCGTTACATTGTATAGGACAAAAGTCATGTTGGAAGTTTCCCAAAATTACCTCACACGCGCCCCCACGTGCCGGTTGAACTCCCTGCGCGTGAAACCCACGCGCCGGGTACTGTTCACCGTCGTTCAACCCGAACGACTGGTAAACGGGTCGCCGTGACCCGCGGGCCAACCCGATCGGTTCTCCGCCGTTCCTTGATCATTTTCGACAGGGTTTCCTCCTACAAGATCGTCTGAGTTAAACTAGGAGTTCTGTGGAAACAACAACAAGGAACAACGTCAAGATCCTTACCTCTCCGATCGAGAAGCTCACGGCCAACTCCACCGTCGACTGCTCTCAGTTCCGACCACCATTCTCGATGAAAACGGTCCCTATAGACTCGTCTCATCCTCTGGGTCATCATCCTGGTTACTAGATCGACTAAAACGTCGAAAATCCCAAGCTTCCATTTTAGACCCGAGAATCGGACTCACGGGTTTAGGCTCCCTTCGCCGCCGTGGTCACCACCGTGGCCACCGAAACGCCCAGTTTGATCCCAGAACTCCGTCCACCCCTCAAGCACGGTCAAAACACCGGTCTCCATCGACTTCCAATTTTGAGTTTTTCGGCCTCCCCTGTTTTTCCTTCCGCCGTCAACTCCGCCGGCTCCCGCCGTCTCCCAGCTCACCACCGTCGTCCTTCCGTCCATACCAGCAGCTAGTCTCACTCCCACGCACAAAGGAGATGGGCTGGTGTGAGTGTGTGTTCGATTTCTTCACGGGCAGAGGAAGAATGAAAAAAATGAGGAAGGGAGGTATTAGATGAATAAGGAAATGGACGGTGGGGATGTGCATCAGTAATAGATGAAGGGACCAGATCAAAAGGTGAAAATAAGTGGGAAATTCTTTATATTTTTTTAATCCAATAATTTAATCAATCTGACCAATCCAGATCTGATCCCAATAATTAAAGGTTAGTGGTCCACGTGTCCCACTCAGAAATTCAGACCAATCAGAGAACGCCACGTGTCCACGCCTCGTAATGCGTGCATAACGAAACCAAACTTCCGTGACCCATAACTTCGTCGTCGAATCTCCGATTTCGGCGTGCCGCCTGTCGTTGGATTCGCATCGACGAAACCTACGTAACGGTCCTTGGCCCTCGGCCATCGGACATCCCGGTCAAAAAGTCAACATTTCTCCTTATTACGTTCAAATTATGAAAATGCCCCTACACTTCCGTACATCATAACTTTCACCACGAACGTCGGAATCGAACGTGCCACCTGTCTATGAACTCGTGACGTCCCGAACTACGTCACGGTCATTGGTCAAAGTCCATTTGACCATCCGAATTAAAAGTCAACGTTTTGCCCACACTCAGGGGCAAAACGGTCATTTTGCACAATTCGTCCGAAATCGCCCAACTAATCCCAGATTAGTAAATCACTATTAAATAATATTAAATCCCGATATTCGGGACGGGTCGTTACAACATTCCCTCCTTAAAGAATTTCGTCCTCGAAATTACCAATAACCTTATTCCACAACCACCTTGTGGAAAACAATTCGACCTCACATCTGTGTACACTTGTACACCCACATACTGGGACAACACCGGCCTCGTTTGTACCCAGACATCCCATCACAGTCATACGTCATAATAACAACAACACTCGACCACCTCGAGTGGAAATGATCACCTGATCCGCGATAAAATCGCCTAACCATTTAGCTGACTCCTTCAGCTAGATGGTTCCTTTCCATTATCAATAAATCCTTACATTTGCTCCCGTTGGGAGTCACCAAATCTCATTTGTCAGTCCATGCTGACACCATCAGTCAAACTGTCACCAATAAGCTTTACCACCCTAGTAAAGCCCCAACCATCTGTCTATCCGTGACAACACCACGTACTACATCACTCTCGATGTAGCGCAAGATCAACCACATGATCACCATTCGCAGGGCAAGCCCAATCCTGCGACACAAAATAATCTCAATGTCCATAATCACCGACTCCCTCAGCGAACCATGACGCTGGAAAATCACGGTGTGATCAAGTCACACAAGGCTACTCGTGGTTACTCAGACCACCAATTCACTCATCCAGAGTGTACGTATACCGTCAATTAACCCAATCAAGTGGTGCAACTGGAACACATTGGATACCAGCCCAGCAGTGAACACACATCTCAATACTAGGGTTCCACAAGCCAACCATGGCTACGAGCACCTGCTCATAAAATCACTGAACCCGACAAGATCAATCTGCCCAGCGCACAGTATCCAATGTCCAGTCCACAATACAGCCAAACAAATGATATCAGAACCAATCCGATTACCAACACATTAGTTACACACCACTGGTACATCCCATGTACCGCCATTAGGCACCACTCAGCCTAACCAGTATCAATCCTCGTACCCTGTACGTACCTCAATCCATCAATCTGACTATAGCCACCCAGGTCATAGCCAAACACGTTCTAGTAATGGAGTACATTTGCCTAAACCAACATGAGACAAAACGAACTCCACCCGTCATCTAGTTCCAATTCCGAATCCGAATTCGCAATTTCGTAAGAAATCCCGAACCCGAACCCAACATCATATTTTTAACCCATTTCCAAATCCGAATCCGAAATCATTATTCCGTAAGCTAGCATTGGAATAACCATTCCGCACCCAAATCCAGTAATCCATTTTCGAGCTTCGCAATCGAATCCTGAATCGTCACCCAGAAATTCGATGCCAAAACCCAAAATCTCGTTTACGTCCATCAAGACGTAACGTAACCGAATCTATCGGTTGCCAGCTCAAAACACTTGATTGACTTCATAGGGAAGCCAATCCCAATATTCACATGTCAAAGGTTGGCAAAATCCGACCACATCGGAAACCTACTCAACCGAGTAACAAGCCATATGGACTTCACTCCGAAAAGAAGTTCAGTCCCGTCATCTACGACTCACATACCATGGTAAGAGTGATAAACTCTCCACCCATCTGGATCATCAAGATCACAAACCATATCCATCGCTACGTCACCCGACAAGTAACATCACGATCCTAGATCGTCACATCGACCAAAGTCGACAACATCACAAATCAGATCCACCTGGGATCCACACATGCTCACATAGCTAACAATCCATCTGAAAGCTGATCGTAGGGTCTTACACCCTCAATTGAATCCTTCGCCAAATTTTCCTTGGTGGAAAGATGACCACGCATATCACCACCAAATCCAAAATCATACAAAACTTCTTGTGTCCAATGAACCCAAGCCAAACATGGGTCAACCCACCAATACACGCTCAACGTACTGGTAGCAACAATCATCATCTGCCACGGCAGGAAAATATGAAGTCAACCCTAATGACTTCGGAATACCAATCACTGATGCGGAAACGAGCACTCCTCTCGTCTCCCAATCACAACTCTCCCCGAAACGGGAGTTCCAACCACGTTGGAAACTGACATGCTCCCAATGAGATGTCAAGTCCAACCACTGGACTACCCACGTTCATACCTCACTTGGACCACCACGTGTCCAAAATCAATTCATTACTCGGACCTCACGTCCGTCAATAATCGTGTATGCACACACCCCGATTCCGAACGGAATATCCACAATTTTGCCTGAATGTGCATACCATACTGCTTCCGTCTCACATCTCAACCTAAACAGGTTCAATACTCAGGTTCCAAGTGATTCACAATCACAAAATCCCACATCCATACCACGAATGGTTTTCCCCGACTTTTCCAATTTCAATAATTTCCTTGTACTTCCTGGGGATATAAGAAATAAACAATCTTACCAATCTCGGAGTTGACAACAACTCCCCAAATCCACTGATTCTCAAGACGTAGGGAACAGCATCCCAAATTTCCCCAAATTTTCAATCAAACCTTTTGATCCATTCATCACTTGTCATCATAAATCTGTTGGGACTTATCCCAACACGACACAACCTCCACTGGATCCCATCCAGTCCAAGACTCAACCACCACTGAGTCGCAGATACCAATCATCTGTCCATCATGACAGAGTCACACCCCAAATGGTGGCTCCTCGTCATCACAATCACCGACACCGGTACCAGCACCAGTGCTAGTACCAGCACCACGCACCATCATCAATACCAGTATCAGCACACAGGCATCCATACTAGTATTGGCATATAGGTACCAACATCCATACATAGCACACGAACACCCATGCTAGCACACGAACATCCATGCTAGCACACAGTGTGCAAGGTTGTTACCTTGGATCTTCGTTCATTCCGAACGACGATCCCGTAACACCACTCGTTCCCCACGACTATGGGTACCTCCAATTTGACCACTGGCACATCAGGATAATGGACGTTCCCTGAACATCCCCTGATCCCCAAGTGTGAAAGCCACACAAAATACCCTCGATAGCCAGTCATCTCGACACAACTGTCGACCAACAGTCATCGTTGTCAAGATCCGTAACCACACCTCACACTAATATTCGATCCAACACGGGATTCCATATTTTATCTCATAACCGCATCCGTGGATCGAATCCCATAATCCAGACTAGACTCACTAGAGTCATCCACATGGTCATCCACGACCTCAGCCGCTCGTCGCAGCACAAGTTCTCACTTAAGGTTCACCTTCCGGTCCATCAATTATAAATTAGGGTTCCCAAAATCACACCCTAGGGTTCCACCGAACCCAACTGCCTTTTGCAGTAAAATCCACAACCTGACCGACCCCGCGGTCCTGACATCATATAGACGTCCAATCCAATCCAATCATCAACTCAACGTGGGTTCCATCGTGGGTTCCACCACGAAGGTCATCGGCTAACTCCGATGCACCAACCCCCAAACACTAGCCAACACTATCAGTGTCCAAAACATAGACCAATACTCAACTGAGTTTCGCATTTCTAATAACATTACTCCAATGGGGTTCCTTGAACCCGGCTGTGCCCAGTGGCACAACAATCCATAATCACATGACCGAACCGACGGTCCCACATTACCAGTTAATCGTATACAACACCACTTGGGTTGAATCGCAACAATGCACGGCGTATCAGGCCAAACACACCCAATTCACCATACAAACCCAAAACTCTCTATCAGGTTGACAACGGAACAGCAGCCCAAAGAGACATCACACCCTCGACCTTCGCGCACATAAAGAGCAAAACCTGCTCTGATACCACTTGACACGACCCATCCCAATCCCCCCGGGATTACCATGGAATGTGACGTGCTCCCGTCTGACAAGAGGCGCCAGACAAGGGATAACCGATTGCCATTGCCCAAACGGGCTTCCAGAGTGCGTAAGGATCGATGGAGGAGGTGTGCGATGCTCAAGTCTCTGCTGCAGTCGTATCCGGAATCAACCTGAAGGGCATTGAAAACAAAAGCTGTGAGTGGACGAAAATAAACAAGTCTGTTAAAAACATTTATAAGACTTTTATGCCCCTCAGTAAAATCATATGCATGCACCAAAACCAATAATCCCATATTTATTTAGAAATAACCATTAGGGCCTTAGCCCGGAAACCAAAGCATAGTTTCAATTTCCAAAAGTAAATCCAAGAGTTATTTCATAAATCCAGTAATATGAACCATAAGGCATATAATATAAACCATAACCATTATTTTAGCCTACTGCACTATACACTCCAATCCGACATCCCTGATGTCTGACGTCCCTGACGTCAATAAGGTCACAATCACAAGGCTACGCGTGCCACTCGGGTCTCAATTTTCCGAGTTAAATCCCCGAACCCCGTTCGGGTACAGCATCATCTGATGCAGCATCACCTGATGCTTAGCGTCATAGACGCTGGACGTACTAGACGCCCGTGACCTCTCCGGGGTACCTCGCCGGAGGAGACAATATAATATGGAAGGATCTATACAGTGCAGTACTAAATACATTTTATCGATATCCACATGCAAGGCATATATATATACATGGATAAAAATCCAAACCAATCATTAAGTTTCATTAGACGGGTCTCAAGCCGAAATACCGTGAAACATGCCATAACCAGATTTTCCATATCATCAAAACCACTATTGTTTTTAGCATGTGAATATATATAAAATGTAAACCAGAAAACATTTATTCAATTCCGTTTTAGGGTCCCCGACCCGCAATCACATGTAGAAATCAACTGGGCCCCTGGCCCGATTTCACAAGTTAACTGGGCCCCTGGCCCGATCCACATGTTAACTGGGCCCCTGGCCCGATTTCATAGTTCAACTGGGCCCCTGGCCCGATTTTACTTATTCAAGTTCGTAACCGTTCCATGAAATCATATCCAACCACATTTATGGAAATCGGTGCAAATCCAGAAAACCTCGGTTTACGTGAAAATACGTAAATCGCCTTGAAATGCGTGAAATCATTTAAATTCACCGATATCCAAAGTAAATCATTTAATCATAACCATAACAATCATAAACAGTCATGCATGCATCGAATTTATAAAACCAATGTCCACTCACAGACCGTTTAACCGAGCGCCTCGATACGCGTGCCGTAGGCCTTCCCGGGCCACACCACTATCACCGGGACCCCCAATCCTGTTCAAATCACATTAGAGGATTACTAACCTCATCATTAACATCCTATTTAAGTCCCGTAATTTTCCCGAATTTTTAAGTATTTTTAAACTGGATTTAAAACCTTCGGACATCCCGAACAATAACGAAACGGGATCCGATCGACACGAAACCAACGCTAAAATGTTCGTTACATTGTATAGGACAAAAGTCATGTTGGAAGTTTCCCAAAATTACCTCACACGCGCCCCCACGCGCCGGTTGAACTCCCTGCATGTGAAACCCACGCGCCGGGTACTGTTCACCGTCGTTCAACCCGAACGACTGGTAAACCGGTCGCCGTGACCCGCGGGCCAACCCGATCGGTTCTCCGCCGTTCCTTGATCATTTTCGACAGGGTTTCCTCCTACAAGATCGTCTGAGTTAAACTAGGAGTTCTGTGGAAACAACAACAAGGAACAACGTCAAGATCCTTACCTCTCCGATCGAGAAGCTCACGGCCAACTCCACCGTCGACTGCTCTCAGTTCCGACCACCATTCTCGATGAAAACGGTCCCTATAGACTCGTCTCATCCTCTGGGTCATCATCCTGGTTACTAGATCGACTAAAACGTCGAAAATCCCGAGCTGCCATTTTAGACCCGAGAATCGGACTCACGGGTTTAGGCTCCCTTCGCCGCCGTGGTCACCACCGTGGCCACCGAAACGCCCAGTTTGATCCCAGAACTCCGTCCACCCCTCAAGCACGGTCAAAACACCGGTCTCCATCGACTTCCAATTTTGAGTTTTTCGGCCTCCTCTGTTTTTCCTTCCGCCGTCAACTCCGCCGGCTCCCGCCGTCTCCCAGCTCACCACCGTCGTCCTTCCGTCCATACCAGCAGCTGGTCTAACTCCCACGCACAAAGGAGATGGGCTGGTGTGAGTGTGTGTTCGATTTATTCACGGGCAGAGGAAGAATGAAAAAAATGAGGAAGGGAGGTATCAGATGAATAAGGAAATGGACGGTGGGGATGTGCATCAGTAATAGATGAAGGGACCAGATCAAAAGGTGAAAATAAGTGGGAAATTCTTTATATTTTTTTAATCCAATAATTTAATCAATCTGACCAATCCAGATCTGATCCCAATAATTAAAGGTTAGTGGTCCACGTGTCCCACTCAGAAATTCAGACCAATCAGAGAACGCCACGTGTCCACGCCTCGTAATGCGTGCATAACGAAACCAAACTTCCGTGACCCATAACTTCGTCGTCGAATCTCCGATTTCGGCGTGCCGCCTGTCGTTGGATTCGCATCGACGAAACCTACGTAACGGTCCTTGGCCCTCGGCCATCGGACATCCCGGTCAAAAAGTCAACATTTTCCTTATTACGTTCAAATTACGAAAATGCCCCTACACTTCCGTACATCATAACCTTCACCACGAACGTCGGAATCGAACGTGCCACCTGTCTATGAACTCGTGACGTCCCGAACTACGTCACGGTCATCGGTCAAAGTCCATTTGACCATCCAAATTAAAAGTCAACGTTTTGCCCACACTCAGGGGCAAAACGGTCATTTTGCACAATTCGTCCGAAATCGCCCAACTAATCCCAGATTAGTAAATCACAATTAAATAATATTAAATCCCGATATTCGGGACGGGTCGTTACACCACTAACTTTCTAGACCCGTAACTCACACATCGTAAGTCCAATGAATACGTGCCGCCTGTCATCGAACTCAGGACGATGAGATCTACCTAATGGTCCTAGGTCAACGTACAAAAGCCCGTTCGTAAGAAAAATAAACTTTTCCCCTTAATTTAGACAAATTACGGTTATGCCCTCAACCTTCCGAACATCATAACTTCCTCCTCGGATGTTGGAATCGGGCGTGCCACCTTCCTACGGATTCGTGACGTCCTAAACTACGTCCTGGTCATTGGTCAAAATCCAATTGACCGCCCGAACTAAAAGTCAACTTTTTGCCCAAACTGGGGGCAAAATCGTCATTCTACACTAACGACCTTAACGGGACCAACTAATCCCCGATTAGGATCACTAATCTCATCTTAATCACAGTCTTAACCCTAATTCCCGGGAAGGGTTGTTACAACGATAGCTAGGTTGACGTTCTAGGAAGCTCGTTTGGGTGCTAGCAAAAGGCTGGAGCAAGAGATCTAGACTAGCTCTGATTCTTCTTCGAGCGGCGTCAATCCTGAGGAGTATTCAGAGTTAAGGCACAATTATATTGCCCTTCGGACCGAGACCACCGAGCTGAGGGCCCAAAACGAGAGTCTTCATACCCAAAACGATAAGATCAAGGCTCAACTTGTGATGGTCTTTCGACATTCGAGATATCCTCCGCCTCCTAAGCAACAACCTTCTCCGTTCGAACAACCTCACCACCCCGACCAAGGCGGCCTCGAACCCACCCACCCCCTATAGCCGTTTATTTTATTTTATTTCATTGTATAAATTGTTAAAAACGATAGTTTAAAGTTTAGAAATATATATTTCCTAATTCCATATTTGAATTTTATTTTTTTTTCATATTTTTTTCACAATTAATAATTATTTAACTAATTAAATATTAAAAAAAATTATGAAAATAATAATTAATATTATAAAATATTAAATTATACCTGACGAATGTTTACAATGTTAACCGACGAATGTTCTTTTACTGTTCAAATATTACCCGACAAAAATGTACATTTTACTCGACGAATATCAAGATTCGGTGGATTTCCACAGACAAATTTCCATAAAATTTAGCTTTTAACCCGGAAAATTTATCTCTTTCACTTGACGAATTGCAACATAAATGTGGCCCGACCAATGTGATTTTTTCATCGGGTATGGACCGTTGACCCAATGTTACCCGACAAAGATTCACTGACGAAGTATGCTTCTGGTAAAAGTAATGTTACCCAACGATTTATGCTCATTCGTCATTAAAAGGTCTGGCATGACGAGAACAATTTGACGACATGCTGATCGATGGTGGCTTGTCAGGTTTTATTTTACCCGACGAAACCTTTTCACCGAATAAAAGTACGTTTTTTGTAGTGATTTACTTTACAAGGAATTGAATTGTAATGGTGAAGTTATGACCCTAGGCCTCTTAATCATCGACTTTCTTCATTGTTCAGTTTGTTCTCTGTTTGCATTTTTCTAAGATAATTTAGTTACTAATTCAAAACCAAATAAAAAACTTGAACTTTCGATGTTCTGTTTTTGTTGTATGTATGTAAGGCAGTTTAAGGCTAGTTTCTGCTTAATTAGTGTAATCAATCGTCATGGTAAGATAATCATTGTGCTCTCTATACAATCCACTACTCTTGCACTTGTAAAAAAAAATTAAACATCAAGGTGGAGTCGTATAGTCTTTGTTTATAGGTTGGTTTGTGGGTGTACCTAGTTACTTCTTGCTCTCTCTTGAAGTATACACAACGTCGATATTTCGTGAGAAAAGGAAAAAAAAAAAAAAAGGTTCTAATTAATAAAGTGATTTGTGCAGAACCTCGTCATCCGTCATGTCACCATCTAAGCCTCCATCCAAGTTCAGTTTTGTTGGATAGAGACACTCCACTTTGAATTAAACGACCCACATTAATAATAAGCTATATCATCATCAAGGCCTAATTCCTGAAGAAGAAAGCCCCAAATCAAAGCAGCCTTTTAATCCATACCTTTTCGGCTTTCATTTCTTTTTGCGTTGTGCATGAAATTAAATTCCTGGTTGCGTTTTGGTTCTTCCAAATAAAAAGGTTGGCTAGCTGCATGCTCAAAAGTTTGAAATAGAAGTTGCCAACAATTGGTAAAGGTAGCAAACAAGTACTAGTTCTCCATTTCCTTTCTAAAACAAAACATAGCCCTACCAGCTGCCCACCCGGCTTTTCATTCAAACACAGAGATGTTGCCACTCGTAGTGCATAGGAATAGTCATACCCACAATATGCATGTTGATAGCCAATTTTTAAGATAATGTAGCAACCGAAATACTGCCACACTCGTTATGTTCTTATGGATCTACGTACTCATAGTTTATATATAGTACGCACGTTAATTTTGAATTACTATATTTTAGAAATGTAACGTTACATATTGTTTGGTGGTGATATACACATATCAATCATATCATTTACTCATGTCATGTGATTCATGTTGAAATAAGAATTTTAAATGACGACGTTACAGGTATATCGGAAAATGTTTGGTAGTATATATTGGAGTGGTAAAGTTAACAACATATATAGTAGTGGTGTTCACTTTAATAGCTATGCAGTTGCAATGGATTGCCTGAATAGTATTGCACAAAGAACACACGCGTATTTGTGAGAAAGATATAATCCTAGATCGATGAGGGGATGACGTGTGACTTGTAATAGATCGATTAGGGTTCGCTTCTCATAAGTCTCATATATATAGCAAAAAGGAAGATTCACAATGCAGTGTTTATAGTGCAAAGCAAATTAAGTGCATGATTACATCTTGATGGAGATATTTAGGTTTTGTTTTTTAATTTTTAATTTTATTATTAATTCACCCATGCTTCCATAAAGACAAAAAGAAGAAAAGGTGAGATGTAATGCCTTATCTTATAGGTGTCCATCAATGGTAGGCAAAGCTTTCATTATGCAGTTTATGTATCTCCGCCATTATTTTACACTTTAATAGTGAGTTATAAATGGGATGCTCAAAGTGATGTGCGTAGATATAGCCATCTAGTCCACATGTTTTGATAGGAATTGACGATATAGTTCAAATTCTTCATTTTTAAGATATGTCAATACATATCTATTTATATAACAATGAGTGATCATACAAAAATATCATGAAATAATCTCTTTTAATTTCCCCTCCCCTCTCTCTCTCTCTCCCAATCTCATATTTTATGTACAATTGTCTACTCTAGCACTCGGCAGCTTGATGTGATCGGATGTAAATCTATTACACACACATGCCTCTCTTGCTAAATACTTGAATTACCACATATTTGCACATGTACGTCTAATGCGCTGAGATATTGTCTCCTATGAATAGGAAGCACTTGATACTAGAGCATATATGAATGTACCTAATAGCATGCCTCCAATAAAATTGTGTTTGACTTTCCAATTTTGTGACATACATCATGGAATTTTAAATGTATAGATATAAGATATTGAGATGAAATGTGTAAGTAATAATAAAAGATTTTGGAAATCCTTATCATTGAAGGAAATTAATTTTCTAAATTTTGTAAACTTTCATGTTTAGATAATAATAATAAAATATGGTGAAACTTGAACATATAGAATTTAATGTTTATGCGTTAATTATAGTTATAAAATGAAATTTGAAAATTGATGCATAGTATTTTCAAAATTCTGACTTTTATAAATCTTGTATTGTTTATATTTATACAAACACGCCCTTAATATTTTAAAATTCATCATTTTTAATTAATTTAGCTTAAATTCCGAATCCAAACATATAACCCTAAAAATGAGTGAATTTGAAATTTCTTACGTATTCATTGGCTAACATAATGTTATAATAGCTGCCAATGAGGATTAACGTCTGATTTGAGGTCCTCTCCTAATTGACTTTATATAATGTCCCGTCCGTCTTCTTTCTTCTTTATTTGGCTTTTTTTTTTTGGGACTAATATGATTCTTTCTTTCTCTCAATCATCAGCTTTCCTTTCTTTTTTCTTTCGCTTGTTCTTTCATTATTGGCACATCGTGATCAAAATATTACGCGCACCATCCTCATTCCCTAAGCATTCTATGTTCACAAGAGGCACGTGTTCTCATTAGGATTTCAGCAAAAAATATAATTCCAGGTAATTAACAATTTAAAATTTTCATACTATTTACTTAGTGTTGATGCAGAAATCGTCCGGTCTCGTAAAATTTCTTTTTGATCCTTACACACAAGAACGAAAATCAAATAGGGTTAAAGTTGAATCTCGGGGGGTGCTTCAACCGTAAACGCTCTGATACTTAAGTCAGTTTTCTGAGAGAGAATAACCTGACAGAGTGTTTGCAGAAGTTTTTGATTATTTTTAGAAGTGAGATGATGTCTTCAATTTATAGTGAAGTTTTGAGAGTTATCGGAGCGTCTGATTGGCTGAAGGAAAAAAATATTAAATAAGTGATTGTACCGAGTGTAATCACTTATTTATTATTGAATAAATAATTCGGTGGGAAGTTATTTATTATCGGCATTGATTTGATTAATAAATATATTTAGCTGGTAAATATATTGAATTAATGCGGAGATCGTAACATGTCGATATCAATTTTACCAAGGGTAATATTGGCATTATGAGAATTGTTGGCCACGTGGCAGCTTCAGAATATTCCGGTAATTTATGATTCCACAAATACCCCCACATCGCTTAGGAATTCGAAGAATCCTAAGAGATGTAATTTTCTTGTGGTTCCAGTAAACTGCGTCTCAATATTTTTATGGAGAGTAGGACTCCTCTTTCCCGGATGTAATTGGAGATTGACCTCGATCTTGTTCCAGAAGGAACTCTTTGGGCATGTAATGCTGTTTTGAGTTGACTTTGCGAGCCCAATTAACCACTAGTGTTTGCTTAATGTTCTTTATTTAAATGCGAGTATGCGACTCTTATTTTTATAACGAAAAACAAACCCTATTATTGTTTATTGTTGAAGGAGGTTGACGTCATTCACTGTTGTGGTTAAAGAAGTCCGGCCCCGACGTCCGTCAAGGTAGAGCCTCCTTTTCAATTTTCTATCTCTGTGATTTTTTTTAATTTTATTCACACAGCAGCGCACATCGAAGGAAAATTGCAGGTGGGTGTATGCGCTAGGGTATGTCTCGGCAGGTTTGCTGTTGGGCTTTCTCCACGCGTCGGTGTGCGCAACGTGAGACATGGAACTAGATGGCTTGCGGAGCTGGGAGACTTGCGACGCGCGGGAAGAAGGAAGAAGCAGCGGCAGACAGGGGCCCCGTATGACAGAAGTCCTTGCTGTGGCCGGGAGAGGATAGCGCAAATGGATGGTTATATATATGTTTATTATATATAATAATAATATATATTATATGTTTATATATTTTAATATATATATATATAAATGAATATATATTATTTTATTCAACTTCAATCTTTTGCAGATTTTGAGAGTTGTGAATATCTGATTGCAATGATTTCAATGGTGGTGCACTCTACTTTCTAAGACGATCATTTCAAGAAGCATGAAGGCATACTTTTGACGGGGTCTCAAAGAATTCATTTTTATGGTGTGACCATCGTAAGACCATCTGCTGGTATGTCCAGGACTTGTTGGAGCTTCTAATTTCAAGAGATGACGGACTTGACAGCAAGACGCTCCTCTAGTTGATTCACTTGTGGTGCTTTGTGGATAGAAGAGTTTAGCGCATTGGTGGACTTGTAATCATCAAGTGCAGGTGGAGCTAGCACAAAGACCTTCAAAGCGTGAGGAATGAAGTTCCATGACTTGAATTGTGACGAGTCACAAGGCGATGCGCACTCCAACTTCGGGGCGAGGCGCGCTACACTGTAATGAGGGTCATGCTATAGTGCAAGGCGAGGTGCAGTAGAATGCAAGGCAATGTGCAGAAGAGTGCAAGGCAAGGTGCAGCAGAGTGCGGCGCGAAATGCAGGAGAATGCATGGCGCGAGATGCAGCAGAGGGCAAGACGAGGTGCAGTAGAGTGCAAGTTGAGGTGCAACAATGTACGGCTCGAGGTGAATCAGAGTGCGGCGTGAGGTGTAGTAGAGTGCGACGCGAGGTGCAGCAGTTTTCAAGGCACGAGGTGTAGCAGAGTGCGACGCGAGGTACAGCAGAGTGTAAGGCGCGAGGTGGAGCAGAGTGCAAGGCGCTAGGTGCAGCAGAGTGCAAGATGAGGTGCAGCAGTGTGCGGCTCGAGGTGCAGCAGAGTGCGGTGCAAGGTGCAGCAGAGTGAAGGCGCGAGGTGTAGCAGAGTGCAGAGCAAGATACAGCAGAGTGTCAGACGAGGTGCAACAGAGTGTAAGGCAAGGCATGGTCCAACCACAAGGTGAGGTGCAGCAGAGTGCCACACGAGAAATGCTGCAAGTACGAGGCGATGCATGGTGCAACTACAAGGCGAGACATGCTACAAGTGCAAGGTGAAGAGTCACATCTGACAAGACCCATCCCGATTATCCCTCGATAATCGTGAAAGATCCTACTCCCATCTGACAATAACTCGAAAGTAGCAAAAAAAGTTTAAAATATATACATATAACACATATAAACGATAACATTGTCAGACAAGGGATAGTTCAGTATTTCGAGACCGTTGACCTAGTCAACAGGTTTACAGAGCATAGGAAATATTTACATGTAGGGAGCAAAATCCTACGCTGCAAAAGTGTCTGAGTACGCAACGGTCCGTTTATTCCTCAGCCTCGATATTAGCCTCAGTACCTGTGCACTGGCCTGGAGGGCAAATAAAACATCAAAGGTGTGAGTGGACAAAAATAACCTGTAGAAATACATTTATCAAAATATAGTCTTACCCTCCAGTTTTCACAAACATGCATGCATATCATAACTCATAAATCAAATAATTAAGATATGAATATAAATCTCAACATCAATAAAAAAACAGAATCCAGGTCCAATATAGAGTCACGTTATCCCTGCAACGCGTGCAAATCAATAGGCTCAAGGACCGCTCAAATCCCGAGCATCCGCCGCAGTGAACACATCACCAGCCGGCAATCCAGGTTGTCATGAACATATCACTGACTGACCTCCATATAATCTAGCACATCTGGTCTGAGTCGAGCCTTCATTTGGCTGCACGACAACATATCGTGCTACGTGACCTCTCCGGGGTAAACACTTCCATCCCGGAGGCGAGCGTTATCTCCAGGGTTCATTTCAGGGGAAACATATTCCACACCGAAAGCCCTCATATATCATCATCACGAAAACCAGTGAAAACAGTTGCATTTAATATCAAAACCAGTTTTAAACTGGGCTTTAAGCCCAAAAACACTTTTCTCAAATCCATAAACCAATCCACGCAAACCTGCGCAATCACAATCTCATTCATGATATAAAGCCATCAAATCGAATATTAGACTCATAATCCGAGTCAAAATCAAGTTCAAACCGCGAGCCTTAGCTCGACATATCAGTTTCAAAGTTTTCTCAAAAATCGTGCCCAAAAACATATAAAATAATATAATATTCCCAAAAATCCGAAAATCATCATATCGAAGTATCAATCATACCAAATCATTTCAAATCATATTATAAGGCATTTAAAACATATATGCATGCATTTAGGGTAGAAAACAAAAGTCCACTCACACACCGTCCAGATTATTCCGTTTCGAGCTGTTCGTACTCTTTCGACGTCCTGAACGTATTCGGGCCTGTCAAACAAGTAATATCACATTACTAGCTTATCACATAATCCTCTGTACGAATTTTCTAATCGTCGGAATAAAATAATATTATTTTAAAAGTAACCTATACGCTTCGGGTACACAAAACTACTCTCCGTTCATATCCGATTGACCCGAAACCAACGCTAATAGGTCCGTATCATCGAGAGCATCAAAATTGCTGTTGGATCCTTCCTCAGATTCCCGGCCACGCGCCCTCAGGCGCCGCCGCAAGCGGCTGCGCGTGACAGCCACGCGACGTGAACAATGTCTGCTACAGTGCACCTCCCTCGCCCGTTTCTCTGATAAACGGGTCTGCAACCCGCGATCAGACCCGACTCGATTTCCTTCAATTCCAACTCAATTTCTTCCATTCTTTCATTCATTAATCTCAGTTCAATCTAATTTACAGGTCTATAGGTTCAATTTAATCACACAAGCCCTCACAATCCTCGACTCACGATGAACACCCGTCGGGTTTAAATTCGGGTTCTATTCAAAAACAACCTGTTTCCTTCAATTGTTCATACCAGAAGCATCCTAGGACTATTATAAACACGAATTCGAGATCAATTTCGTGAGTTATTACCTCTAAGTCACTGAACTCAAGCTCGATTTTTTGAAACGGTTGCAGCGTCTGTTCGTCACGGTTTCTCCACCAATTTCCTTCCCAATTGATTCAGTTTGGTTCGTCCTGTTCCCAGAAAGCTTAATCTCACCTCAATTTCACACCAAACTGTCTCAAAAATTAAAATCGAGATCAAGGTTTTTGGGTAGTTTTTCGGGTATGTGCAGTGCGGGGTTTATCTGGGTTTCTTTTGCTTCTCTTTCGAGTTTTCTCTTCAATTAGTCCCTAATTTCTCATTCAATTACACTGGTTCTCCTTTGGTTTGGCTGCTAATCGATCACAAGCTGTAGATGAGGTTTTTGTTCTCTGTTCTGAGGTTTGGTGTTATACTGTTCATCAATTATCAACTCATTAACCTCCATTAACTAATTAATTAGAATTCCTAAGTGCCACTAATCTTCAACATCAAGTGACATGTGTCACTTGATAAAATACATGAATCACCTAAGGGTTGAATCAGCACTTAAAGTGATTATCCTTTAACCGTTTACTCATAACCCCCATAAAATTACCATTTTACCCTTGAGGTCACAAATGACCATTTTGCCCCCTAAACTTCCCAGACCCATAACGTTTTCATATGAACTCCGTTTTCGACGTGCCACCTGTCTACGGATTCAACGTTCGGAGACCTACACAACGGTACTCGAGAAATGTGCAAAAAAAATTTTAAACAAAATGTCAACTTTTAGCCATACGTCATCAAGGGTAAAAACGTCATTTTCACATTATTTTAATATTTTACAACTTTTGGATTTTCGGGGCGTTACACCATCTCTTGGAGTTCGACGTGTCACGACCAGCAGAGTGCAAGACGAGGCGCAATAGAGTGCCAGGCGAGGTGCAACAGAGTGCAAGGCGAGGAATGTTGCAAGTGCGTGGCGATGAGTCCCATAATTTGGAATGTGACGTGTCAAAACCTAGTATGAGGCTTGTTCCAGCTGCAAGGCAATGTGTTTTGTAGCTATAAGGCGAGATGTGCATTATCTTCAAAGAACGGCTACCCATGACCCAAGGCAAAGTGCATGTGGTGCCATGAAGTAACTGAAGCTTTCCAAGAAGTTGCTTTGGATGACAGGTGGCCTTTTAGAGACTTGATCTTCAAGGCCTTACTGAGCTCAAAATGGGGTGGTAACAAAGTGGAGCACGGAGGATTGATCAGGCCCCCTACAAAGCTCGAGACATTGGACATCATCGCCTAATTGAAGAAAGAGAGCTTGGAGATGCCATCATCTAGACGTTGAAGCCAAGTGGCGTGAAGAGACATGGCACCAAACCAATGTTTCACCTTGGATTTGAAAGTCAAGCTGCTTTGTAGCCGTCACAGAGTCAAGCAGTGATGAAGTTTCTTTTGTGAACCTGACTATGACAAGTAAGCAATGTTGAGGAGGTTGCCCCCATTGCTTGAAGAAGGCCATGGATGATGTATCATTGGAAGTCCACGATAGGTTGATTGAAGGCCTTCGAGGCTTGCTCGTAGGTTGATGGAGAGACTCTGAGGTCGTGCTGGTTCTGATGGTGAGCTTCATGATTCTTCTTGGCTTGTAGTTTCATCTTAGCATTGAATACATGTTTGAGCATTCAACTTGTGAATTCCCAAATACTTTAATTTTCATTAATAGAAGCCTTTCATTCTTTTATTTTTGAGTGTTTTGTGATTTTCGGCAGATTTGACCTTTGTGTAGTAAATTTGGTCTTCTGACTTCGTTTTAGCTTTGAATTGAGTGTCGTTGGTGGTGTTGGAAATCTGACTTTCGTACCTTTTCGGAACCATCATGCTCTCTTCAAGGAAGTAAAATTTGAGCTTGGTACGTTCGAATCAATCTCAAAGTTGTGTACTGGACTTTGTAGTCACACGCACTAAGACATTTACCTAAGATTTTTCATGACATGATCCGGCTGTTGCTCCCCTTGGTGGGGTTGGGAAGCGATATTTAGTAGCTTTTCCAATTCCAACATTTCCGTTTGTTGGGTATGAGTGACAGATCCTTGGGAATGTTCCTGAGTAGTATGCACCTCATTGTTGGTCAACCGCATTGAACTTAGTCGTCAAGTTTCTTGAGGTGGTGACTTAGCTCTTTGAGGTGCAGGCTGTACATTTCCTTTTGTAGAGGAGCTTTGAGTCCTTCAGAGGTGAAGTCTTTGAGTGTTCTTCCAGTGGACGTCTTTGGTGCTTCACAAGGCGCAAGTGTTGGTAGGTTGCGAGCTGAAGGTATTATGGCTTTCACGAACTATGTGTCACATAGTGATTACCTTGATGTGGTGTGGGGCGATTGCCTTGAGGCGTCGCGGGGTGTACTCTGCATGGAGAAGACTTGGTGTGCTTTGCGTGGCGAAGGCCCGGGTGTTTTGTGTAGCAAAGACTTTGGTGAGCTTTGCGTGGCAAAGGCTAAGTATGCTTCACATGGCAAAGACTTCAAGTGCTTCACGTGGTAAAGGCTTGGAGTGCTTCGCGTTGTGAAGACTTTGGTGCTTTGTGTGGCAAAGGCTTAGGTGCTTTACGTGGCAAAGGCTTAGGTGAGCTTTGCTTGACAACGGCTTAGTACGCTTCGCATGGCGAAGGTTTGGAGTGCTTCGCGTGGCGAAGACTCGGGTGCTTTGCGTGGCAAAGGCATAGGTGAGTTTTGTGTGGCAAAGGTTTAGTATGCTTCGCATGGCGAAGGCTTGGAGTGCTTCGCGTGGCGAAGGCTTGGAGTGCTTCGCGTGGCGAAGGCTTGGAGTGTTTCGTGTGGCGAAGACTCGGGTGCTTTAGGTGGCAAAGCCTTAGAGTGCTTTGCATGGAGAAAGCTTAGAATGCTTCGCATGATGAAGGTTTGGAGTGCTTCACGGGGCAAAGGCTCGGGTGCTTTGCGTGACAAAGGGTTAGAGTGCTTCACATGGTGAAGACTTAGAGTGCTTCGCGTGACGTGGACTTTGAAGTGTTTTACGTGGCGAAGGCTTAATGCTTTCTAAACAAAAGTTTAGGTGATAAGACAATTTCATTAGACGTTGAAACGAAATATCTTGAATCCTATTACAAGATGCTATGTGGGAAAAGTAGGCATTGAGCCGAATTTTAATCACAAAATTTGTGCCTTTAATGATGACTTGGTCACTGATTCAGTTTCCTAGTTGTTCACTGTAACTCGGACTTGGCAATGATTGTGTCCTCGCAAATCATCTTTTTGTGCAGGTTCCTAGGGGCCTTTGTTTCTGAAATGTTTCGTTGGCTTTTTTTCTGACGTACTCGATGCAGTGTCCTTCCTTCAAAGATCCTGGTCGTATCTTTCGAAAGTCTGGTAGGAGCTTATGTCGTGCCCATAGTAATTGTGATAGGCACACCATTTTGTCTTGTCAGCTCTCTCCTGGTCGCCTTTGAAGGGAGCTAGCCTTTCAAACCATAGCTTTTCCTTTATCTTATTGTATATTTGGATAAAAGGTACTAAAAATTGTGTGTTTGGCTTTGCACCAGCAAACGTGTTGGATGACGGGTTCCCTTTGCGCTTGTTGGTTTCCTCGATAGAGTACTTGCGGTGGGCGTCATCATTTGGCTGCGCAAACACCTTTGTAGGATTTACATCTTCCTCGACGTGGTTGGCGGCATGTTTGGTGTTTTTCTTATCTTCTCAGCATACGAGTGCAACCAACGATGCAAGACTTCTCTTCGTAATACCTCCGGATGTATTGCCGCAAGGTTTCCTTAGACCTTTTTTGGATGGTGAAGAGGTGGTCATCCTTGACTTCGACTGTGTGAAGCTGCAAATACTCCTTCACGAAAGAAGGGGCCAACTATTTGAAGGAAGCAATTGATCTCTGGGGGAGATGGTTGAACCATGTCGTCGCTTGACCTTGCGGCGGGGCTTGAAAAACTTTGCACATGAGCGCGTCGTTGTACTTGTGAGGTACCCTGACCCCCCGATAGTAATTGATGTGCTTTACTGGATCGGAGGTTCCTTTATACTGATTGAAGTTTGGTGTTAAAAATTGGTGAATGGCTCTTCCTCAATGTCACTCACGAACGACGAAGATGGTGACCTCTGAATTTGGTGCCAAGGGTCATCCTCCAAGTCTTCGTCGCGTTAAACTCCTTGGAGGCATCGATCTACCATTCTTCGGACGTCTTCAGCGTGCAATGGTCCTTGTGACAGGGGTTCGCACGTTGGGTCAAATGGCCTCGACTCTCTCGAGTTGCAGTGGGCTTAGATCTTCAACGTGTTGTTGAGTAAGTCTCTTCTTCCTCATTGTGATCATCCATGCTTTTAGAGTCATGGTGGATTCGTCCATTCGAGTGGATGCGTGACGCATGGGAGATTGCTTGCTGCCATCGGCCATCACGTGGGTACTCAATGCGTGAAAGTGCTCCTGGACGTTCTCTGAGTAGCTCCCGAGCTGAAGGCCTCGGTCGCCCTTGGCCTCCTGCTTTGGGGGTGCTGCTTTCCTCCCCTGAGTCGTTCACCGATACGTTTCGGGACATTGTCTGGCAGTGAACATGCTTCTTGCCGGCACGTCTCGGGACGTCCCTTGGTGCCCTGCAAGGTTCATTGTATATCTCGAAGATTCTGGATGTCCCGATGTCCCCCAATAACTGTTGCAAAAAGCTCCGATTGGGCCCGAACTTGGTTGCTCAGCTGCTCGACTTGTTCTGTCAGTCCAAGTTGCTGAGGTGACCCCCTAGGTGCTTGCTCGTGACCAGTAGCATGTCGGGCTACAAATCGCATGCCTTCAGACAAATACCATGAACCATGTCTCCCTGGATCCTGGGTGTTGGCCTGCCGGTTGCGCAGGGCGTCCAAGTGCCTCCGTAGGACCAAGTCGAGAGGGAGCTGATTCGGGACTATTAGAGATGTTTCTCCCTCCAGCAGCCCGTCTGTTTTTTGAAAAAACGCTGCGCCTACCCCCGTTGCAGGTGGGGGGTTCACAGTAGCAGTAGCCATGAGGAACGTTCCAAAACTGAACATAGGTGTCCAATCTGGTATTCCAAACGGTAGGTGAATTGACGTGTGGTGCGAGCCATGCAGGAGACATGAAAGTGGTTGTTCGACAATTTCTGGGAGGGGTTCTCTCACGGCAGCGATCGCAGCAGCTGATGTGGCAGCCTCGGAGGCTCATGTGGATCGGCGTGTTCTAGCCATGTGAAGAATGGTAAGTGTCAAAAGTGTGATGATGGTGTTTTTTCAAGGAAAAACTAAAAAAGAAAGCTTTGAGTATTTCTCAAATCGGCTCTCAATGAAAGCACCAGTTGTTGATGTTGAAATGATCCAGTCTCGTAAAATTCCTTCTCGATTCCTACACACAAGCACGAAATCAAACAGGGTTAAGGTTGAATCCCGGATGGGGGAGGGAGGGTGGTTCAACTGTAAACGCTCTGATGCTTAAGTCAGTTTTCTGAGAGAGAATAATCTGACTGAGTGTTTGCAGGAGTTTTTAATTACCTTTAGAAGTGAGATGAGGTCTTCTATTTATAGTGAAGCCTTGAGAGTCACCAGAGCGTCTGATTGGTTAAAGGAGAAAATATTAAATAAGTGATTGTATCGAGTGTAATCACTTATTTATTATTAAATAAATAATTCACTGGGAAGTTATTTATTATTGGCATTGATCTCATTAGTTAATATAATTAATTGGTAAATATATTGAATTAATGCGGAGATCGGAACATGTCGATGTCAATTTTACCAAGGGTAATATTGGATTATGGGAATTGTTGGTCACGTGACAACTCTAGAATATTCCGATAATTTATGGTTCCACCCCTAGCTACAACGGTAACTAACTTGAAAAACCGTATGGCTTACACGTATACTCTAGTGGGTGATTGACAGGGCTTTTTTGCCTATTTATTTCTTTATTTTAGGTCGCGACGGTACTTTTTTTTAACAATAAATTAGAAAACAACCATTAAGTATATATATATATATATATATATATGTCCTCAATTAAAATGAGAGAAATAGACTTAAAAGATGAACTTTTGATTTAAGAGATGAAGGGTTTTGATTATAGAACTTAATTAATAACCTTGTTCATAATTTAATATGAAGCTAGAGAGTCGAAATCTCACTATTAATGGGAATCATGAAGAACCCCGACCCAGAAAGTCTCGTAAGGGCACATAAGTTAAGACGTGATGACCAACATCTGGATGGTGATGTCCAAATGATGAAGCCAAACGAATAAGATGATGTAGTTTTACGAGTCATGGGAAACGTAGTAGGTCAAAACCGATCCCATTTCACAACTAGCGAAAGCATAGAACGGGGTCGAGCTTAATGATCATACCATTAAACCTTACTACCTGAGGTGCCATATCATCATCGACTTCGTCCCAAGACTCGGGAGTGAATATCAAAGCAGCTTCTAAGACTCCTCGGAATGCGTGCACATCAGCAGTGCTTGAGAGGTTTAAAACACAAGAGTGAGTGGACCCAGATGCATATTTCAGTGTAAAACCATAGTTGTACAAAACATATTTGTAACCCCTTTTTTTAATAAAAACTCAAAATAGTTATGATACTGGCACGTAGTACGAGAAATATAAATACGATCATTTAATAATAATTTGAAAAACATGATCTAATGAGCCATGCAAAAGCCATAAAGACGTCACAACATCAACCCCATCAAATTGCTCCTAAGTCGCGTCGAGTCTCATACTCGGATCATAAACTAGGTATCCTGCTCGCGTACCACGGCCACGTGAAGGACTACGTGTAATGCACAGTCACCATGAGTCCCCTAAAGTTCAGGCACATGATTGGTGCTTTTTAACTAATATAGCGAGTAGCGGGGATGAATGATCACATGGAGGACTAGTCTATTGCCTACAGACAGGTACTAGATACCAGTGACTCCTAAGTGGGTTCTATCACTATTGCAATCTCATAAATGCCTCGGGGACTCACATGCAATGCAATATGTAACTTGATACATACAACTATGAATATTTACTCTATCTTGTTACTGTATTTAAACATACCCGGATACGCATAGTAAATTATTCATCATATTCATAAATAACATTTATCACATAATAAATCATGCATACTCAAAGACGTCATAAAAGAAATCATCGTAAAACGTGCGGGGTAAAATAATATAATAACATAGGTTTAGGGAAAGCAAACTATTCACACTTGTTGTGGAGTTAGATCACCCGACAAGTCCAGTTAACCACGTGTGCCTAACCGATCTTACTCTACAAGACCATTTTCCGACTTCAAAGTCAACTTACTGTTCAATCTATTCGTCTAAACCACTTAAGGGTGGCCTACCATTGCCTAAAATCACCTAACACGGACCATCGTTTGGTTAGATATAACCTGAGCCCCTTTAAACAATACCTACACGCGCCTATAAGAGGATGTTTAGAGGCTGGAAAACCACTTAAAATGATCCAAAATGACCTAAAAGTGAACCCATGCGCCACCACATGCTAGTGGAGAGCCGAAAAAGTACCTCACGCCACCCACGTACCAGCTAGGGTCCATACGTGCCAGTCACGTGCGCATCTCTGATCCCTGCGCGTGTGCTATAGTTTCCACATGTGTGCACAGTGTCACACGCGTCGCATAGTGCCACATGTGTGGCATATTTCAAGGAATATTGCCTTTTAACTATCGCCTTAACTCCGTTAGTTTCGAACAGAATATACTAATGGCGTTAACATATTCCGTTACAAACTAACGGTGACCGTTAAAGTTAATGAGTGGTCTAGTCGTTAGAAACTCGCCGCAGATAATGACTGGACCACTGTCGCTGTCGCCCTTTACGGCTACCTGAAATTGAAAAATACATCATTTTAAATCAGAAATTCACCCAAAGACTCAAAATTCGCCATAGGGTTTAATTTTGTACATGTGAAAGCTCATAGTGAACTCGAAGTCCTCGACAGACAGAAAACATGTGAGGGCAGACCATCTTCGATTAGGTTCCAAACCTCATTAAAAAGAAAATGCATTTAGCCTCGGTGCTGGCAATAGGTCCCATTAGGATTGAGACGTGCGAACCAGTATACCAACGTGAACAGTGGTGGAAGAAGCTGAAGAGAATCCATGGTGTTTAGTTCGGAGGAAAGGATTAAGCATTAGAGTAATTATCAGAGAATAATCCTAGTTGGTGGACGACTTCGTTTTTTTTTTCACTAGCTCAGTAATGGAAAGTTTAGGTATGCTTCCAACATGGTTGTAACTATTCTCGATTCGGATGTCGATAAAGGAAATGGTCGTTTTTGAATCTGTGTCAGGTAGTGGTTGGCGTGACCGAATGTGGCGCGTGAGTACCCGAGGTGAGTCATGTTGTGTAGTGTGAGGACGATCAGGATGACCGAGGTGACAGAGGTGATTTTGGCAACCATGAGGCTAGTAGACCGAGGTCTGGTCGTCATTGGAGTGATTTGCCTTACTGATTATACTAAGCTAGGAGCAGACGAGAACCGTACAGTAAGACTGTTGAAGGATCCCTTAGCATAGTTGGTTAGATGACTGATAGAAGATTTACCAACTAAGAAATTGTGAATGATAACTCCTAATGTAATACTTTGCAAGTGCACAAAATCGTATGACGAGTATAGTAGGTTTGCAAAGGTCGATCCCTCAAGGACTAGTTCAACGTGAATCCACTTAGTTTGGAATGAAACAACTTGAGAAAAAATACGAAAAACGTTGGGGGGTTTTGAGTGATGATTAGAACGAAATTGAATGATGAAAACAAGTGCGATGAAAAACTTGATTTGAAAGTTGATTGGATGATTAGGACGAATTAGGACATGTTATCTACTTTTACCAATTAAAGTTCTCCTTAAATTTCGTTCATTAGATTAATTATGCACGTATCTGAATTAAGTGCCCATGCAGGGGTCCCGTTAAGGCTCACCCCACACATTTATCTTCTCTTAGATTGCATGTTTAAGCGTGATGTACCCGCCCTTAATCAACTATTACCGATGGTGTGTGATAATGCATGAAACATGAAGAAGATTTAATGACACTACACTATCCCTAGTAAAGTGATGTGCAGTCCTAGGAAGTCATGAGTTTAGATTACGAATAAGATTCCCCCTCTTAAATGTGATGCTACAAATTGCAGGGTGAACACAAAAATCAAGGTGATCCATCAAGCAATTACATCGACAATTATACGCAAATAAGGTGATCAAACATACAAGCATAAATTGAGTTCATGAAGCATAGTAATCCATCAAATCTAGGCATGCATAACAACCATCAGAAATATAATTATAAACTAACATGGCTAGGGCTTCAAACAGCCCTAATCCTAAAGGAAACTACTCACACATAACTAAGTTAACAAACATCATAGTTGAATGCATATAAACTAAAAGAGATTAGGGATTAAGAAACAAAAATACTAAGATTAATGATGCATGAGAGAAGTGACACAAACACTTCTTCTTCTCCCAAGCTTTACATCACAAAGAAGATGCAAGGCTTGAATCCAAAAGCACGAACAAAAGGGTAAATTGCGGCTACTTGTGTATAAAATTTGAGCAGAAATTTTTGCAGAGTTTTGGGACCTTAGGAGGTAAATTGAACGTCCAAAAACAATGAGAAAATATCTATTTATAACCCCTAACACCTGCCCCAACATCTTCCTAAAGAAAGGGAAAACAGCCCCCAAAACAAGGAGGAAACTCCTTAGCCGTGAAAACCAAGTGTTGCCGCATTTTGTGTCCTTCTTGTACAAGGAGTCCCTTTCCTTCATTCTTTCCACTTCTTGACTTCATCTTTGACTAGGAATTCATATAATGCTATCCTAAATCAGATTAAATTACCTAAATTAAAGGACAAGTGATAATTTTCGGCTAGGGAAGTTAATTAACCCTAGCCATGTACAAGATGATTTCTTGATTTCCAAGAAACTTCCTTTTCCTTATTTCTTGCAATCTTTAAGTTCAAATCTGATTAGGAATGTAATTAAATCTTCTTATCCAAGTCAATCCATGTCATTCCTTATTGAGAAAGGTGGGAAAATTCGTTCAAAGGACAGCTCCCCAAATCCCTAAAAAGTAGGAACTTGATAAGGCAAGAAATCCTAGATTCTTGGGTTCCAAAGAACATATAAGAACCCTTCTTTTAATGGATCTTTTGGCCAACTTTCCCAGATGGATTTCAGGGCATAATGACTAAAATAGCCCACTTAATCTAGGTATGCAAGGCTGGCAAGGGTGATCCACAAAGTCACACACACTCCTTGTAGGATTAGGAGCGCCTCTTGACCAAGAAAGGCAAGAACCCCTTTTCTTGGTCAATCTTGATTGTCTTGACATGATCTATCACCTCATTGGAACCCCTGGAGATTATATGAGCTGCAAATCACATCCAATACATTGACAAATACCAATTCAAAGACAAAACCCGAGAGGCCCTCAACTGGGATTTCAGCTAGGGACGGTAACTTCATTTTAGTGCTATTCCTTCATTTTGGCTCAGATTTCCTCCATTCTTTTTTAATTCTCTTCAGAATTGACTTAACTTTCATAATCTACACATGTCTCACAAAATGGATCATTTTCTCTTATTTTTTGTACAATTATAATCAAAAGACAAGTAAAAGGGATAAGAAATATCATTGAAATCATGCTCAATTCGTGACTTATCAATGACAAGACAGGGATTGGATATGTAATGAGTGTGCGACGAGGATGATACATGGATACCGATCAGGAAGAGATGAATAGCCGATGCTTTTAGTTGGACTTGAGAATAGAAATAGTGATGGATGGAGGCTGGCTCATGACGAACGTTTGGGTGTCGAGCCATAGTCGGAGTGAGGAATAAGTGGGTTAGTGCCTAGAGTCCTAGATGGACATGTGATAGTGATCGAAATAGTAACAAATCGATGAGTACTATGATCGGAAGTGTTCCTACGTATTGGTATGTTGACTGGACGTTGATCACTATGTGCTCAAGCAAAGTAGATTAGTAGGGTTCAGTGATTGATGTGAGCAGGGGCTCAAGTCGTGGATGACTAAGGGAACCCTACAGTGCAGACGAGTTATTTTTGCTGAGACAAGTATTCGATGGGATTCAGATAAACATAGGATGGGTGAGACGTCAATTGAGTGTTGATAGGATGAGTAGTACGACAATTGAGACTCGATGTGAGCCCAGATGTCAGGACCCATCCCAATTCCCCCAGGACTAACATGGGACGTGCCATACCACTTGTCAAGACCCGTCCCAAATCCCCTGGGATTAATGTTGGACGTGCCTGCTCCCGTCTGACATGAAATATCAGACTAGGGATAATTTCGTCCTTAGCCCAACCGGGACTGCTAGAGAGCGCCAGGATCCGGAGGAGGAGTATGATGTCTCGGTCTCTGCTACAGCTCGCATCCGCTATCAACCTGAAGGGCAATAAAAACATTGAAAGCTATGAGTGGACAAGACAAAAAGTTTATAAAAACAACTTCTTAAAAAGACATTTATGCCCTTCACTAAAAACATGCATGCATTCAAAAACCATTTATCCAAACATTCACAAAAACCATTAAGGCCTTGGCCCAAAACGGTAAATCAAGTACATGGGAACTCAACCCAAAACCTTTCCATAGGGACTCAGCCCAAATCCAATTCATATGGGTCTCAGCCCAAACCAGTTTCCATTAAACATCGTACAAACATAAATATATAACCCATCCTCGGCATCTCATATGCCCAAATCGATAATCGTCACGATTTCTCTATAAGTGTGCACACTACTCGGGGTTCCACTCTGAGTCTACCCCCAGGATCTATGACGTTTGGGAGATCCTCCAAAATCCAGGATCTACGATGTCTCGATGACGGTCTGCCAACCCAGTCTGAGACTATACCATATCACTCACTCCTGGAATGTGCTCCCTCTTGGAGTCACTCATTCCAGGTAGTGGATGGTGACTCTCTAGGATCTACGACATCTGGAGGAGACCAACCAACAGGAGGGTAGATACATTTTCAAAATACTTTCTTTCAAATCATGGTTCAACTGGGTCTCAAACCCGACCATCTCAACAGGATTCCTCGAATCCGATTCAAATCCAATTTCACAAGCCTCGGCCTAAATCCACAATTCAATAGGGTCTCAAACCCGAATTCTTATTTCACTCGGACATCATCCACGTATCTGTAAACGGCCCAACTCGTCTAACCATTTATGATCATTTATGTAGGTACTTTCATTCCAGTTGGAATTTACTCGACCCAAGGTTTAATCTTGTTTATTCCCCGTATACTGTTTCTGGATGTACATAAACGACCTTTAACACGTTTCTGACAATTTCCATTTTTCTCAGTGGCTATTGGGACAGAGCCCCTGCCCAGTTCAACCACTGCTGGATCCCATCCAGTTCATCTCCATCATGTCCGTCATCTCAACACAATTTCCAAGAATTTACACTAACCGACGAATCCTCCTCGTCATGTAGTGGTAGAACTAACCATGAACACATCACGACTGAGATACCCTTAGCTCGTGGCTCGTCGTCTCCCCTTATTATTGTCATCGCATCACCGCCACATGTAGTGCGAATCAACCCAATCCTAAAACCCTGCTCATACCCAGCAATCGATACTTGTCTCCGCTCGGGTCGAAAGAGCCCTGCCTCTCTCGTACCCCACGACTCTCGGTATGACCATTCGGACAATCCGTACGAGAAACTGAACGTTCCCTGAATTTCCCTCGATTCTCAACAACCATCATCCAATCCGGCCTCGATGATGGTACTTACCGCGAGCTCGTACCGACACAGCCCACGTACATCACCACCAAGACTCCGAACCTAAGTGGTCAACTCACCGCCAGCACCAACCACTCAACACATAACGTATACCGATCGGTCTACCTCAGCATCCGGTCGACAAATACCACTCTCTTGGTCACTCATCTGATCACTCACCAACTAGGGTTACCACAACCCGGCTGCTCCCTGCAACACGTCCATCTTGACCGATCCATCGCTCTCGACTTCGAAAAGGCGTCACACCTCGATACTGGTGTCCAATCAACCCGTAATCACAACCTGAGGACCTTGTCCCTTCGTAACTATACGGCTCCCAGTCGTTGGCCTTGCACGAGAACTTGGCCATAATCCGTGTCTAACACTGTACAACCGCTACATGTCGCAATCGCATCCCACTAGGCCACCAACAACCACTCTAGGGCATTTCCTGCCAGTCGACATCCCTCTGAGATTCGACACACCGAAACATGAGTCTCAACTAGGGTCATCGTGCACCTAACTGTTCCTAGCAGAACAATCTACGATCCTTGCGGTTCTATTGTGGACAACCGTGACGTCCGACCTCCATTGGTTCCACTTTGCTCCAGTTGGCAGCACCCATCCCAAATCCCCCGGGATTAATATGCGACGTGTCTACTCCCGTCTAATACGAAGTGTTATAAAAGGGATAATACATACCTCAGCCCATAAGGGGCTCCCAGAGCGCGCCAGGATTGGTAGAGGAGTGCGATGTCTCGGTCTCTACTACAGCCCGCATCTGTGATCAACCTGAAGGGTATTAAAACCATTCTGAATTGTGAGTGGGAAAAAATCAATAAATTCATAAAAACGCATTTCATAAAGATATTTATTCCCTTCACTAAAATGTATGCATGCATCGAAAATCAGTAATCAAAACATTTACTCAAATAATCCATTAGAACCTTAGCCCAAAAACCGAAAATCCAAAACCAAGTGGGCCACTACCCAAATCCATAAACACAAACCCAATCGAAAAACCATTTCATAGAATCCAATAATCCATATTTACCACATAACCATCCTTGGCATCTCAGATGCCTTGCGTCCCAGACGCTTGACGTCCCAGACGTCAAATCTCACGGTAATAAGCACCGCGTGCTACCCGGGGTCTCTCCGGGTGAATATCTCTTACATCCCAGATGTCTGGCGTCCCAGACATCTAATCATATCATTCATATTCCTGAGTCACTATACCGTCCGGTAGCTCCGTATAATGACCCCTCGCAGGCAACGCACCGTGACTTCCCCAGTGTCCCAGACTTCTGGAGGAGACCATCACATATCCTCGTATCAAGATGGTATATGGAAAACAGTTTTACAAAGCCATTTCAAAACATCTCAATGGGCCCTGCCCAAAATTTCCATAAAACATCACAAATCCATTTAGGGTTCCCCACCCGAAATCTCGTTTATGAAACATATGGTCCCAGACCCGAAATCACATTTATAAAACTCAACTGGGCCTCATGGCCGATCTTTTAAACCACTGGGCCCTCGACCCGATCACATAACTCAAAAGGGTCTCAGCCCGATTTTGTGAACCAGTTGGGCCCCTGGCCCGATCACATAATTCAAATGGGTCTCATGCCCAAGCTCATCTTTCCAAAACCAAAACCATACCATAGAACCATTATTGAACTCACAATCATATAGCAACAGTATAAAATCGTAAATCTTGAAATACGTGTAAGTATGAGATTACCTCGAAATACGAGCAATCATGTAAACCACTAGTGCCCCAATCATCATCATAGAATTCACGTATGTAAAACAAATAAAATAGTTATGCATGCATCACAATTTAGAAAACGATGTCCACTCACAGACCGTCCTACGCTGCCGCCTCGATACAAGTTCCATAAGCCCTCCCTAGCCACACCACTATCACCGGGACTTCCAAACCTGTCCAAATCATACTAGAGGTTACTAACCTCTTCTTTAACCTCTCACTAAAGCCCCGTAATTTTTTCAAATTTTTAACTATTTTTAAACTGGATCCTAAACCTTCGGACACTCCGAAACATATCGAAACGATGTCTGATCGACGCGAAACCAGTCGTAAAATGTTCATTACATCGAATAGATGATTTCACATGTTGAAAGGTTTCCCAAAATGTTCCTTACGCGCCCCGACTCGCCGCTTGAACTTCCTGTGCATGAAACCCACGCGTGGGGGCACTATTCATCATCTCTAACCTCTGTCCAGACCGGTTCGGTCCAACTGAATCAGAGGTCTCAGTTCAACGTTATATTTCGTTCAATATTAGTCCAATTTCAATCACTTCGAGTCCTATAACTTCAACTAGTTATTTCCTATCGATCTACATGATCAAAACATGAACTTTAGGTCGAGATCGTACCTCCTAATTCAAAGAACACACGGTTGTTCATTGACCTTGTCTCCGGCCACCACAGACAGCCGCCGTTCACAAATTCAGTCCCAAACGACTATTGGCAACCCTCAGATGTTCACCCAATCCACCAAAATGAACAACAATTAGCATAATGTGACTTGCCATTTTCGAACCAAGATAAAGCCCTCATGGAACAAATCTCATACCTCCGACGACGTGCACCGCCGTGGTCACCACTGTAACAACACGTACCTTCGGGAAGGGTATAAATGTAATTTTTGTAAAGTTTTGTATAAAATGACGATTTTACCCTTGTGAATAGTGCGTCAAAAGTTGACTTTTTGATTTACAGGTTGGATGAGTGTTGACCATTGACTGTGACGTAGTTTAGGACGTCACGAGTCCGTAGACAGGTGCCAGGTTCACTTCGGACAACCGGAGAAAACGTTATGACGTTCGGAAGATTGAGGGCGTTACCGTAATTTTGACTATTTGAGGAAAATGTTGACTTTTTGGTGGACTTGTGATTTTCTCGTAGACCGAGGACCGTTAGATAGGTCTCGACGTCCTGAGTACAACGACAGGCGGCACGCTGTCATCGGACGTCGGATAGAATAGTTACGGGTCTGAAAAGTGTGAGGGCAAAAAGGTAATTTTAACACTAGGGGCATTTTAGTCTTTTTCCCCTCAGCCCAATCAGATCAGAGCAAGTGGCATTTGTGGATTGGGATATTTTCTTTGGACCCATAGGGATTGGACACGTGGTGAGGGCTGGATGGTTCTAGGAAGGTCTAAGGTGTGCACGGCCACATTTTGTTCAAGGCTTAACCGTGTAATTGGTTTGAACACAGGAAAAACAGAGAGGAAAAATTGGAGAGACTACGATCGATTCAGTGTGAGGGTGAGTGGGTTGTGAATTGAGAGAGTGAAAGAGAGACAAGAGTGAGCTGTTGATCGTGTTTTGGAGCTGCAATCGTGCACGGAGACACGGTGGTCGGAGGTTCGAATTTCTGAGAAAACAGAGAGGCGGTGACCCTGTGGCGGTGGTTGTGCCATGTGGTGGCTCAAACCAAGGCAATAGGAGGCTCATGAGCTTGCAGGGGACTCAACGAGCACCGTGGCACACGGCGGTGCAGGCGGCGGTGGACGGTTCGAAGGTATGGTTTGAATCCCCTGTTTTTCCCGTGATTTTGTTTTCAAAAGTAGTGGACTTTGGGCTAGAGTCGAGGTAATTGGTGAGTGAAGTGAGGTTCAGGGAAGTCCTAGGAGTCGTCTAGGATGGTCGCCGTGACGGGAGAGGACCTGGGTGGCTGGCGGCCAAAATAGGGGCCACGGGCTATGTTTTTCGAGGGAGAAATCGTGAAGTTTTAAGCCGTGATTCTTCGATGTTAGGACGGGGTTAGATTGTTAAGGATTGGACGAAGCTTCTGGGATTGGATTGGGCTGAAATGGTGGAGGAATTACAGAGAACCGCTCACGCCGGTTCAACACAGTTGAACCGAGTGACTCGAGGAAGAAGAAACACTGTAGTAGGCGCGTGAGGCCCACGCGCAGCCACTTTGGGTGGCGCGTGGAGGCGCGTGGGGAGGATTCCAGCCAAACTTCCAACATGGTTTTGATTCTAAATGTTCTAAGGAATCCATTGGTGTGCTTTTCGGGTTAATCGGACAACGTTGTGAGATAGTTCGGGAATCCGGACGGTTTAGGGTCTAGGATTAAAATATGAATAAATTCCCGAAAAATTGGGGAAATTAGGGTTAGTATCCTTGATGTATTTGTGACCCGATTTGGTGCATACGAGCATGCCTAACTGTTTTATTGATGTTTTATGATATTGAATATGCTTTTATGCTTCTTGATGATGATTCTATGTGGTTGATATGTTTGCACGTTTTTGAGGCATTTTCGGATTTTCGCACGTTTTTCGAGAAAAAGCTGGATTTCGGATTTTGATGCCATACTTAGGGATTTCAATTTATAATTGTGTTCTGATGATGATATATGGATTATGAAACATGATTTTTGATAATCGAGGGTTTTGTTTTACAAAATGGATTTCCGGATTTGGGTTCGGAATGACGGTTCTGAATGCCGGAAGGGCTTCGAACCGGGGATTTCGAATTCGAGTTTGGCTATGGATTTAGAAATGGTTTTATATTGAATTTGGATTGGATTTTCTGGATCTGGATATTGGGTTTAAAGACCCGGATGTTCTGATTGATGGGGGACGGCCCGGATTGAGTTTAAAGACTCGGAAGTTTAAGGACTCAGACATTTACGATATTACCCCCATAGGCCTATTGAGTTTAAAGACTCGGGAGTTTAAAGACTCGGATTACATTTGAGGCCTGATTGAGTTTAAAGACTCGGATAGACCCAGCAGGTTTGATCAGACTTGGATAATTGTGGATTTGGTTTTATGATGTGATCTTGTGATGCTGTTTTACGTCATGGTTTTCTGATACTTAGTTGGGCATGCATGTTTTCAAAACGGAGGGAACAAATATTATTATTATTTTTCCTTAACTCTGATTTGATGATTAACTGTTTTTGAAACTTTTATTTATTTATTCTAGTCCACTCACACTTTTTGGTTTTATATTTTTCCTCCAGGTCGTGGTGAAAGCGTTGGGGTGAACGTTGAGGCAGGAATCGAGGCATAGAGCTTATGACGTTCTTCCGTTGTGGGACTAGCATAGTAGGATTTTGTGCCCATTTTGTAGAACTATGCTCTGACTTACAGTTGTATTAACTTTACTCCTTCGTCTGATAGTTATACTTATGGTGGTATTAAGGTTATTCTGGTACTTTAAGTGTGATTGTCAAACGGGAGCAGGGTTCGTCCCGAGTATCGAGGTGATATTTGGGACGGGTCCTGACAACCACCATGACCGCCTCACGTCCCTAATCATCATCATTCATGGTTTACAATCATTTGGGAGGCTTAGAGGGTTTATCGTGGGGGTTGGGTGCTCGGCTCGTAGAAGAAAGGAACTGAATAAAATGAAAGCTGATGTGCGGGGGAGGGAGAGAGAAATGTGTGATAAACTTATAAAATAATATAAAATATAATAATTAAATAATCTTCCCAATCAAACAAGATCCTTAAATTAGGGAAGGCCACCCATGGGATGAGTGACACTTGTCACTCATCCAAGGGCCCCACACAAAATATCAGCCAAATTGGATTAAAATAATATTTAATACAAATCCCAAGACGTAAATCCTCGATTTGGCTCCCGTGACCATAACTTCTCCGTTCGACGTCCGATTTCGACGTGCTACCTGTCTACAGACTCGTGACGCCCCGACCTATGTCACGGTCACCGGTCCTCCTATGTTTGACTCCCCGAGCCAAAAGTCAATATTTTCCCCAACCTAGGGGCAAAACGGTTATTTCGCACCGTCCGTCTGATTTCTCTCAGCTAATCCCCAATTAGTCATTCTAAACCATAGTTAATTAATATTTAATCCTGATATTCGGGACGGGTCGTTACACCATTCCAAGTCTGTCATGACTACTCGACGGTCTCGACTCTCGGGTCGTCAGACGGTGTCTACTCCTCCACTGGATCCTATCTCGAGTAACGCTATGGCTCAAAGTTGTCGGACTCACAAGCATATTGATCCCACTCGAGGTCCAACCTCTCGGAAAATGCAGCATTCTTCCAAACGAACCTTAAACCATCGCACCTCATTCTAAACTTAATCTAACGAGGATTCGATTCCACTGAATCCACCTACTCTTACCCTAACTATTAGGTTGATGACCGGCTGTTACCACTGCAGAGACATCACATCCTTGACATGCGCAACACTCTGAGAGCAAAACCCGCTCTGATACCACTTGTAAGGACCTGTCCCAAATCCCCCGCGATTAACGTGGGAAATTCTATACCACTTGTCAAGACCCGTCCCAAATCCCTCGGGATTAACGTGGGACATGCCTGCTCCAATCTGACACAAAGTGTTAGACCAGGGATAATTCTGTCCTTAGCCCAACCGGGACTACCAGAGAGTGCCAGGATACAGAGGAGGAGTGTGATATCTCGGTCTCTGCTACAGCCCGCATCCGCTATCAACCTGAAAGGTATTAAAAACATTGAAAGCTGTGAGTGCACAAGATAAAAAGTTTATAAAAACAATTTCATAAAAAGACATTAATGCCCTTCACTAAAAGCATGCATGCATTCGAAAACCATTTATCCAAACGTTCACAAAAACCATTAGGGCCTTGGCCCAAAACCGTAAATCAAGTACATGAGAACTCAACCCAAATCCCATTCATGTGGGTCTCAGCCCAAAACCAATTTTCGTAAAACATTGTACAAACATATATATATATATATATATAACCCATCCTCGGTATCCTGTATGCCCAAATCAATAATTGTCACGATTTCTCTATAGGTGTGCACACTACTCGGGGTCTCACTCCGAGTCTACCCCCAGGATCTACGACGTCAAGGAGGAATCATCCAAAATCGAAGATCTACAACGTCTGGAGGACGGTCTGCGGACCAAGTCCGAGACTATACCATATCTCTCACTCCTGGAATATGCTCCCTCTTGGAGTCACTCATCCCAGGCAGTGGATCGTAACTTTACGGGATCTACGACGTCTGGAGGAGACCAACCATACGGGAGGGTAGATACATTTTCAAAATCCTTTGTTTCAAATCATGGTTCAACTGGGTCTCATACCCGAGCATCTCAACGGGATTCCTCGAATCCGATTCAAATCCAGTTTCACAGGCCTCAGCCAAAATCCACAATTCAATAGGGTCTCAAACCCGAATTCTTATTTCATAAACCAGAACAGGGACTTAAGCCCTATACCACAATAATGGGGCCTCGAGCCCAATTTCAAAATCAACTGGTCCTCTAGCCCCATGTCACAATGAACGGGGCCTCAAGCACGATTTCACACTCAACTGGGCCTCAAGCCTAATACTAGAATCAACTGGGCCGCAAGCCCAAAGTCGTAAACCAACGGGGCCCTCCGCCCGATCGTATAACTCAAATAGGCCTTATGTCCGGTTTCATATTTTTAAATTTGTAATCATTTCATCAAATCATCATTGAAAACACAGTACGTATAGGGACGACATAAAGCTGAAAACCTCGAAAAACGTGCAAATACGTCAATACTAGCTACCAAAAACAAATGCACTCATGGCATCACAAAACATGTTCATTAAAGCAAATAAAATATTTATGCACAAGTCCAATCACAGACCGTCCGAGCTGCCACCTCGATATGCGCGCCATACGCATTCCCGAACTAATCACCGTCTCTGGGGTTCCCAAACCTACCCAAAACATAATAGGGGGTTACTAACTACCTCATTAACCTCTCGGTGAAGCCCCGTAATTTTGCCGAATTTCTAACTATTTTTAAATCTGATCCTAGCCCGTCGGGCATCCCGAACTATATCGAGACACCCAGTGGTAACAAGTTTGGATGTTAGATACAAATGTAGATCAACAGGGAGGTCTTTAGTAAAGAGTTCTGCGAGTTGATGGACTGAAGGAACAAACTAAACTTTGTAAGTACCGGAAGCAACTCTCTCTGGAAGAAAATGGTAGTCCAGATCGATGTGATTGGTGTGTGCATGGAAGACTGGGTGCTAGTCTTGTATGTTGGGCTCAGATTGTCACAGTACATCTGAATAAGCAGTGCATGCAGGACTTGGTGTTCTCGGAGGAGGCTAAGAAGCCAAACACTATCAGCACACGTATAGGCTAGCGCACGTATAGGTCGCCTTGTGTCTTTGCAACCTGCCCAGTCTGCAACGAAGAATGCCAGAATGCGCAGAGGAGAGACATACTTGTGGTTTTGAATCCCATGGCCAAGAGTTCCCTTTAGGTAGCGTAGAATTCATTTGACATAAATGAGACTGACATATGTGGGTGTACTTAGGAACTGTACAACCTGCTGGACAAAATTAGTGTGTTTATTAAGTTTGTGAGGGCAAAATTAGTGTTTCATGTCAAGATTATATCATCAACATAAAGTAAAAGAAACATTATACCAGAGGTGTCAGTGTAGACAAACATGGAAGGGTCAGCCCTGCTTTGAATGAAGCCATAGTGGGATAGGAAGGTACTGAAACGAGAAAACCAGGCCCTAGGTGCTTGCTTGAGCCCTTATAGGGAATTATGGAGATGACATATATGGTGAGGGTGTATAGGGTCAACAAAACCCAGGGGTTGGACCATGTACACCTCCTCTTGGCGGCTACCATGTAAAAAGGCATTGGTGACATCCATTTGGTGAATAGGCCAGTTTTGAAGGATAATAAGAGCAAAAACAACTCTGATTGTAGAAGGCTTGACAACAGGACTAAAAGTTTCTATGTAGTCAAGTCGTTGTTGCTAGTGGAAACCTTTGGAAACTAGGCGTTCTTTGTATCGTTTAATTGATCCATCAACATGTCTTTTAATAAGAAAACCCCATTTTTAGCAAACAACATTGGCCTATGGAGGTTTGGGAACCAGAGTCTAGGTTTGCTGGTTTTGTAGGGCAGTACATTCAGTTTGCATGACCTCTCTTCATTTGGGGGATTTGGAGGCTTGGTTGAAGGTAGTGAGTTCTGTATTGGATTCTGCAGTGGCTATGAGGGTAGTGGGAATGGGATAACGGGAACCATATAGAAGGTTTCGAGATTTGGATAAGCTTGCTTTACTACGGGTGACCATTGGGTGAGTGTTTGGAGGTCGAGTGGGGACATGAGGGGAGGGTGGTGGTGGTGAGAGGCTCGGAGTGTGAGAAGGTGTTGAGTGGGAGGTGGAATAAGAACTAGTGGAGGATGAGGCAGGGGGACACGGGTTGGAGGGTTGTGGATTAGTTGGTGGTGGATTGTGGATTTTTGGAGTGTGTTTCTCCATGAGGAAGGGAACATGGACAAAATAAAAATCTGAGAATGCTGGTTAAGTTGGTTGATGGAAAGGGAAATCATGCTCATTGAAGACAATATATCTACTGATGTATACAGGACCCGTGGAGACATGTAGGCATCTATAACCAAAGTGTTGGCTCTTGTACCCAAGGAAGACACATTGAAGGGATCAGGGTTCGAGTTTGTGAGAACTGTATGGTCCATGGTAGGGATAACATGTTGACCCAAACACTCTAAAGATGGTATAGGGTGGAGGTTTGAAAAGCGGTTTTTGGTAGGGAGGAGTCTTGTTAAAGACATGTTTGGTGTAGAAGGTTGTTGAGAAGACTGTAGTATTGACGGCTTCAGCCTAGTAGGAATAGGGAAGGCCAGAATTTAGGAGTAAAGTACGACCCATTTCAGGAATGTGCCTATGTTTTCTTTTAGCTAGGCAGTTCTGTTGTGGGGTGTTGGGGCAGAAATTTAATGGTGAATGCCACATGTTGCGTACAGAGTGTCTCAAATGAGTGATTGACAAATTCCTTACCACTATCACTTTGAAATTGATTGATGGTGGTGGAGAACTATGTTTGAACTTAGGTTAAGAATTTGAAAAACTGAGAAAACACTTCAGATTTGAGTTGGAGAGGAAATAGCCAAGTATGCCTAGTGTAATCATCAGTAAACAACACATAGTATCGATAACAAGTAATAGAGGGATATGGGAACATCCAAACATCATAGTGAATTAAATCAAAAGGTAGAAGACAAAAATCATATATTTGATTTCCAAGCCAAACGACTAAATTTATACAGGTGTGAAGGAGCAATTATTGCTCCTTATCTATTCTAACATACTGCCAAGGAAACCAACTGATAAGATATATGTCATTTAATTACATAGGGACAAGTGTAGGTTATCTAACTATTGACAAGTGTAACTTGTCAACATTATTCTACATCTGTCATCTCCTCGATAGGATTTGAGACGATCATTTTTTCCCTATAGCATGATCTTTATGAAAAGAAACCTTGTATTTGCTGATGATTGATTGGGACCTTGATCATTTCTTGAGATGGTTCATAGATAATCATGTCACCTTTCATTTAATTTAACTAGTGGTAGACTATTGCCAAATTCTCTAGTAGTACCACCACTAAGTTTACCTCTTGGTGAACCATTTGTTGCTCTTCATCTAGCAATCCTTCCATCTCCATGACCACTAGAAATTCATTCTTGAATTCTTTAAGCTCTTCTTCGGTCATGATTTGGCCATTGCATTCTTAGGTGTCTTGGTCTGAATCTTTTCCCATTGTCAAGATGTGAGAATTTTTTGGACTGCTTGTTTAATATCTCACCTTGTAAAAGTTACCAACAATGATCTTTCTTCTGGCTCCTACCAAAGTTTCAGACTTGAAGCCTTGGAGGGATATGGTTTGTTGCAGGCTGGCCACATTTGATCTTTTTCTCTAGTTTTCCTCAAGAGGACACATCAACTCCCTATTTGTTATTGAGGAGTTCCCCCAAGCTCGTCTAAGCCAGTTTGTAGGCCCAGTATTATCTATGGATCCTACACTTAGTAGTCGTTCCTAATCCTTTAGTGGGCTTGCCATTCTTGCCAACCATATACATTGACCTTCTTAAATGATGGCCTTCCCAGATCCGGTTCTTTTTTATCCCAGTGAAATAGCTTTTTGGCTCTCGAGATTTCACTAGTTAGCTGGCTGTTTTTGTTTCTTCTTGATATCCCTAGCCTTTGAAAGGAGAACTTCAAAAAAGCTCTTATTTCGGGCTGTGAGTTTCGTAGCTTGCTTCAGGAACATCTTGTTTTTCTCTTGATCTTTTAAGCTCTAATTCTATCTCAGCACCTAGGACATGGATTTCTAGCACACACTCTATCTTGCATTTTCTACAAAAGACCAGACACTTAGTGATTGTAGTTGATGACTTCCTAGGATCCTTAGTTTCCTGGAAGATCTTTGGTTGCCCTTGTAACGCCCTGAAACATCGAGTGTTGTACTTAAATAATATTTTATTAGGAATGAACGATTTTACTCCTAATAGTAATTTTATTGACTTCTCGATTTGGGTAACTTACGGATTTTTTCGTGACCATGGTTGCATAGAACTTGAAACGTACATTTCATAGACAGTTAGTATGCGCTGATTGGACTTCAAGAGATGGTGTTACGACTAAGAATTTCTAGAGGGGTTTTTTGGTCATTTGCCACCCCAAGGGAAAATTAGTCTTTTTACTCTAAGGAATGTTCTAGGAGAGCAATTGGATGTTGCCACCTGCCCTTGATCCTGTAGAGGACTATGTCACTACCTTCCCCATCATTGTATGAAATATGTGTGTATGGAATTATGGTGATTGGCCAAGAGCAGGAAGAGAGAAAACAGAGAAGATGAGGAGAAAAGAAGAAAGAAAGAAAGGAAGAAGTAAACAGAATAATGGAAGTAGAGTAAGGTCATGAGTTTGGAAAAAGAGAGAGGGAGCATGAGGAATGATAAGCACATATTTCTTCACCTTTTTATCTCAATTTCCTTTGTAGTTTACTTTGTTATATCCTAATCTTGCCATTTCAAACATGTTTTAATGTTTTTAGGTACAAACCTAAAAATGTGGAGTAAAAAGGTTAAATTTGAGCAAAACCGCAACAGCTATCAAGAATGGGCCAAGATTTATAAATATTGGATCAAGATTCATGAAGATGGGTTAATATTATGTTCATATGTGCATGAAGGCTCAAGATTATTCTAGGATTCATTCTTTGAGAAGCCCAAAATAAGAAGTGGATTAAAAGTTACAAAATAGAAATCTACTTGTGCAAATCATCCCACTTCCATGGACCATTGTGAATAGCTCATATAGAATCAGAATGTGATTAAGGCATAGTTGGAAAGATCTAGAAGTCTAGTTTCCAGTGGTTCAAGAATTACTAAAATTGGAGTCCTACAACCACGGAAATTCCTGTTTTGGTGAGGAATAGTCAGGTTGCTCTGGTAGGATTACCTGTTCTACAAGGAATTGAAGCCTTGTACGTTTTCCAACTGTTCAAGATCAAATACTTAATCTTTTAGGAAATTTTTACTGTATGAATTAAAGGGAAATTGCATGGAAATAGCAAGGATTTTGTGTGTAATTCCCAAAGACAATTCCTTGTGGCACAAGGATGCAAATTGCGCCTAACAAGGATTCCTTCTAGTTTAGGATTTATATTTATCTTTTAATTAGGAATTGAGCTAGGGACTTGTCCTATGCCTATAAATAGTTATCATTGATTACTTTTCAAGGGTCACTCATTCTTTGTATCAAATCTCTACTTAAACCAATTTTCCCTTTTCAATAAAATCAAGATTTCATGTACAAAACTAATTACATCATATCTCAGCTTCTACAACCTTCATCCGTGACATAGAGGAGTGTCTCCAAGTGTCTCACCAAAGAGTGCCCAATCACTTTGTATCCATAGTGTATCCTGAAGAGAAAAAGTGTAACACGGCCTTTTTATCTTGTAGTTATCTTTTGTGCTTCAATATCTTGGTTTATGGATGATTTCTAATATTATCCTTAGTTTTATGCTTTCTATTAATTTCAATAATCTTCCATGTGTTCTAATATTTTAGTTTTTGTTATGCTTGTATGTTGGTACTTAATGCTTGACTAGATAGATGAGTGTCTCCAAGTTTAGATCATTGAAATCGCAGCGTGAGTATCTCCCTGCACTTACTTAAGAATATGTAATCATCTCGTATAACTAAGGTTATAAACTTTCGTAGGCTTGAAGTTGATATAATTCATGAATGAGTAAGGAATAAAGAATGAGTTGACCACATGTAAATAATAGATTAGGTTAGTTTAGGTTTAGTTTAATTACAAAGAACTTTAAAATCAATTTATTATCCTCATTCTATAATCCAAACATTAATCATGTTTAGATCCCATCAATCCCCAGTTTAGAACTATCCCTATTTACCAATTCTACATCTAAAAAAAGGGTTTTTAATTGCATATGTTTCCTTAAGTGTTGAGTGTGACTTTGTATTTACTTTAATTCTTAGTTTTTGCATATCAAGGAAAAGAGAAATCGAGAGAGAAAATTCATGGAAATGTAGGACTAGTTCCACTAGAGTTCTGCTGTGAAAGGAACTCGGAACTAGGGTACTAGAGATGTTCCATGAGTTCGTAGGATCCTCCCTAGTGACTGGAAAGAGGAGTTAGATATGAAACCTACCCAGAAATCGAGGTCTAATTTCTAGGAAAACATTTGAAGGCCAATAACGATTTTGTAGCCTATTTTCCTTGTTTTTGGATTGGTAGAGTTAATCTAGGGAACAAAATGAAGGAATTGGTAGAAAAAGGTGAAGAAAAGATTGAGAAATAAAGGTTTCAGACCCGGGTCGACCCGCTGGACTATAAAACCCGAAACCAGAGAAATGGGTAGACCTGTCGAGAGGGTAACGGTGATGACGTAGACTGCCACATCATCATGTTAGGCCACATGACCGTTACTGAGTGGTGCCACATGCCGAGTTATGAGAGGGTTGTTAGAGGTGACGTTGCAGGATGACATCAGCGTGATGTCAACATGATGTTAGCAGATGATGTCAGCAGGTGACACATGGAAGTGGTTGAGTGGTGCCATGTGGCACATGTCAGAGGTGCCACGTGTCATGCTGTCGGACACTGTCAGGTGTCAGGTGACGTCAGCAGGTACTATAGCACACGTATGTTCGCATGTGGTCGCACGTATGATACACAAAAACTAAGTATTAAATTAACACTTATTGAAAAGGCATGCAATTTAAAAACCTTTTTTTTTTGTAGATGTAGCATTGGTAAATAGGAATCTTTTTGGACCGGGGATTGAGGGTACGTAAGCTTGATTATCGTTTGATAAATTAATTAAGAGGGGGGGGGGGGGATAACGATTGATTTTAAATTCCTAAGTAATTAAACTAAATCTAAACTAACTTAACCTATTATTTACACGTGGTCAACTTATCTTTAACCTAACTCATTCATAAATTATGCCAATTCCAAAATCTACGAAATTCCATAACCTTAGTTCTACGAAATACAAGCATATTATCTCAAGTATGTGCTAGAAATTGCCCTAGACACTTTCAATGATCTAGACTCGGGACCCCCTATATCTAATCAAGCATTAAGCACAACATACAAACATAACAAGAACCAAGATATTGAAACACATGGAAGATTATTGAAATTTATATAAGATATAGAACCATAATTATATTAAGATCAATCCAACAAAATGATATTCAATAGAAAAAGACAATTACAGGGTAAGGGGATCTTATTACACTTTTTATCTCGGGAATTACCCTAGGGATGCAAAGTGGGTTGATAGTCCTTGGTGACACAACCAGGAATTACCCTAGATTGTCGCGGATGAAGGTGTTTGTGGTGGAGTATGGTGTAATTGGCTATTGCTAAAGAAACCTCGAATTATTGAAGAGGAAAATTTGGTTAAGCAAAGCATTAGTACAAAAATGGGCGACCCTTTACAAATAGCCTAAACCTCTCTATTTATAGGAGAAAATTAATCCTCAAATAAATAGGAGTTCGTAATTTAATTCTAAAAGAAAAAGGTTTAAATTAATTAAATTAAAATCCTAAAGGTAAAAGGTATTCTAAATCCTAATGAAAGAATAAATACAAAACTTAAATAAAAAGGTAATAAAAACTCCTAATTTAAAAAGGGAAAACAAATCCTGATTAAAAAAGGAAATTTTCCTTAAAACAGAAGGAAAGAAGTTGCATTTTGAATAGGAAACAGCTGCTGGAATCTGTAGTACAATTCAGCAGGCACTGGCCGTAATAGGGAGTTAACTTCGGTAGTCAACGGCTGGTCAACGCGGCAAGGAAGGCTAAAGGTGTTCGGTAGGCGTGCGTCAAGAGGGGATGTTGTGATTCAGAAAGTGCGCGCATAATCCATGTCCAACAATTCAGCAGGCGTGCACCGAACAGAGCCTAGGGCTATCACTTTGGGTTCGGTAGGCACCTATCGAATTTCAGAGTGGTTTTCGGTGGCTTCCTTTCATTTAATCATTACTTCTTCAATATAACTCTGATTGAGGTGATTCTTTCGCCTAAATTCTCGTAATTTCATGCTCTATATAATTCTGCACATTTTCCACAAAATATATTATTTTCTACTATTGTTTGGTATTTAAACAAAACTGTGAGGGTTGGGTCCAAAGCAAACAATATCATATTAGAGGAGTCAGATCGTGACAGACCTTCTTTAGCTACCTTTACTTACTCAAGACGCGACCATTATAGGTTAACCATGTTCATGGAAGCCATAAAGATGGGTTAGTGTCCACTGCCATTGTAGCTTTTGGTATTAGGGCCAAGGCAATATATCCCTAGTTGATTATGCTTTGGATTGTGTCCCTATATTGGACACAATTTTTTGTGGAGTGGTTTAGTGAGACATGCCATTTACAAAACTACCTTCCCTTGGTTTCCTCCGGACTAGGCATTTCTTGCTTGGGATCCAATTTGATCACTTTTTCCTTGACTGGCATCATATATTTCTCAAGCCTTGGTTTTATTTAAATCGATAGGAGGTGATAATCGGGAACTAACTGGAAAAGGAACCTCTGATTGGATTAGCGGGCTTCTAGCACGCAAGCATTTAGCTAATCATTTGATGGTCACGGGCACTTTTTCCATAGTCTAGATCTCGACAGTAGCTACCTCTAGCTCTTGCCCTCCCTAGTTTTAGAGGATTCCTCCTTCATATCATTGTGGTTTACCTAGTGTACATGCATTTTATTTGGGTAGAAAATGGGTACTTTAGGGTATGCTTCTATCGTTGTTCTTCTTCGAGTAGTCTTTCAAACTTCGATGAAAATACCACTATCTCTTGGAAATCTGAGAAAGTGGTATCATTGAACTTTTTCCTTAATGAGAATGTTAGTGATCTTTGAGCACTAGCTACTATTTGGGCATTGTTCATAGGGAGCCTACAATTCATATTTAGCTAATCATTTGATGGTCATAGGCACTTTTTCCATAGTCTAGATCTCGACAGTAGCTACCTCTAGCTCTTGCCCTCCCTAGTTTTAGAGGATTCCTCCTTCATATCATTGTGGTTTACCTAGTGTACATGCATTTTATTTTGATAGAAAATGGGTACTTTAGGGTATGCTTCTATCGTTGTTCTTCTTCGTGTAGTCTTTCAAACTTCGATGAAAATACCACTATCTCTTGGAAATCTGAGAAAGTGGTATCATTGAACTTTTTCCTTAATGAGAACGTTAGTGATCTTTGAGCACTAGCTACCATTTGGGCATTGTTCATGGGGAGCCTACAATTCATATTTAGTCTTTTTAAGTCTAATAGTAAAGCTCTCAGTAGTTTCATACTCTCCTTATTTAATGGCAATTAGATTATTGATGGTGACTGAAAGCTTGACCCAGAAAAATTCCTCGTCGATCTTGGCCTCCATTTGGCCTGAAGTGTGTATGGAAACTTCTGGTCGTGATATATACCAAGAAAAAACATCCACAGCGAGATCGCTGCTAAATAGATATAACTTGAGGTAGGAGTTATCCTTAATAGCTGCACATTGGGCTGAGAATCTCCCTATATGTTATAGGGAAAAATTACTACAACCTCTACTTAAGAGTGAAGGAGCTGGTGGTTTGAAATTCCTGGGAATAATATTGTCAAGGTCAACATACATGGGGTAAGGCTTCGTGTATATCGGGACATTGGCTCTTCTAGGAGATAATAGTTTTCCTCTGATAGGCCTATATTTATGCATATTTTTAACATCATTTTGTACGGTTTAGGCCTATATTTTAAGAAAATTCTTGCCTTCAATAGGAGAAAATGATTTTTCTTGCGAGACTTGTGCATAAATAGAAATGGGAGTCAAAATAGAGAATATTGAAAATTGAATGACTCAAATCAGAGAAAGAACGAAAAAATAGCCCAAAGAAGGAGTTTTTGGTCCCAACTGATGTCAATGGCCTTGTCACTGGCCCGTGTACCTGCATCGTGTCACTAGACCAAGCGCCGTTCAAGTTCCAAGTCCTAGTGCGCTTCCAACAAGGTTCATGTCTTTGGTGCCTTCATCATATCACTAGACTTTGCCACCTTATCACCAAGTTCCTGTACCTGCACGATGTCACTAGAGTCTTCACCATGTCCATAGCTGGTATAGACCTTGTACTTGAAGCGTTTCACTGGCGTGTCACTGGGATATCACTGGCGTCTCAATGGCATATCTCTGGGATGACACTAGCATGTCACTGGATGTCACTACCTAGCCATGTACATGATTTCTGGTCCCGGTCGAACCCAAGGCCAATGGTACCACAGTTTTGGCCTCCTTGTTCCAACAAGTTTAGGGTAAGCTCTCGGTGCAATTTTCAAACAGAATACTAAGCTTTCAATCCTCTTTCTAACCGTACAATCAAGTCCCAATTTCGAGGACTTTCGATTTTGGCCCAAATCAGGACCCAATTCAGGTATTATATGGGCCTAGGCATGTTTCATTAAGTTCCTAAGACCTAGGGAAAGATCCAATGTTTCAGAAGGATTCCATGTGTCCTTATCTCAAAATTCAATTGTACAAGGAAAGATGACTCAAGGATATCTATTGTGATTGCAAGGAGATATTTTCGGCTAGTTTTTAGGTGATATTAACATGCACAAGGTGAGGGTTTTTAGGAGTTATTTTTGGAAGGCACTTCTAAGGTTTTAACGTATGGAGGCTAGGGTTTATTATGGATGATATCACTATATAAGGAGGACTCTTCTCACTTTGAAGGGATCACACTCTCCACAAGTTAACTATTACTACACTAGAAGAATTCCTAACCGCCACACCAAGGTTGAAGAAAAAGAATTTACTCGAGTTCCTCCCTCAATCCTCCATCTTCACAAGGTCCAATCCTTTATTCAGAGAACCAAGTGAATAACGACCTATTCAATTTCACCACTTTGGCGTCTCAAGTTGTTCTTGAATTCGAAAATTGTAAACTATCCCTCATTTATCTACATTCTTGTATTTGATCTTGGTTATGTATGAAAATTCAGTTTCTATTTGATTACTTTTTGTTTGGACGCAATAACAAATTAGAAGAAAAGTTTTGGTTTTCTTCTGCTAAAGCAAGACATATATTCCTAGGGTTTTTGGGACACTAACTTGTGTTAATTCTAGGGTTAAACAAGTTAGGGTTTCGGAAATCTTAGAACTATATGTTTTGTAATTAGTAAACACATGTATACATTTAAAGTTAATTTCCATGTGTTTTAATTTCTGAATGTTAGTCACATCATATGTTTAAGTGTTTCGTACTTAAATTTAACACTAAGTATTTATCTGTTGTTCAGTACATTTAAAATTATTTTGAATGACTTAGTGTTTGTTCATTGTTCAACACATTCAATCAACAATTTAAGGTGAATCGTATTGTGAGTATTTTCCGATGTTGGGTGCATTTATAATATTGGAAAACTTGTGCATGTAATGAGATTTAGAAGTTATAATTTCCTAATTGATCTAATGCGTCCATATGTTAATGTGTAGACATGGTAAGTGGATGATGTGATCACTGTATAAAGGTTAATTAGGAGTAAATCAAATGGTTTGAAAGATGTAGCTTCGACTGAAACACTCTTAAACTCCCACATTACATTCTTTTATTCTTTTTACTAACCATTGTTAAATGTCCCTCAATTACTCGTTCTAGAACGATCCCTTCTTATCACTAATATAATCTTCAAAATCGGGTTTAAGTTGAGCATTTGTGAATTAAGTGTTTATTTAAGTGCGTAGTTTCCCAGCTATCAATTTTGGCACCATTTTCGGGGACTTGAAAACCATTTATAATTTGTTAGTGTATATAAAATTTTCATATCATAGTTTTTATAATAGTATATACTTGTTCATAATTTTCAATTTCCATATGTTTATGTAAACGTGGAAGGATAATCCTAGCTATATGTTGATCACTTGTTACTTGGCTTTTTAAATTTTGATTTTGATGGCATAGTTGAAATCGCTTTTGTTAACTTACCACCTAAACCCTTCATGGACCTTAAACTAAGTGAATTTAAGGCCATAAGGTTGAGAGGCGGTGTTTGTTACCACTTGAGTTGTCTTTAAAACGAAAAATTATTGATTTGGTGAAAACAAAAACCTTGAGAGTGATGTCTAGGACAATAGACGATACTTGTGACGGGTTCTAGATTTGAGAAGTGAACCTCAGGGAGTTTCAAAATCAATTCTACATGTTGCGTCTATTATTTCTAACCTGGTCACTATTGGACTTGGCCAAAGAGACGTATAATGAGTTGGGTCTAAGACATTAACTTGGGCCTCATTTCAGGCTGAGTTTCAATTTAACTTTTGAATACATGTAATCTATATATATCTTTGACAAAATCAAATTGATTATTTTTTGTAAAGTTGTTGTAAATCTTTGAAGTATTAACTTCACTCTTTTGATGATACAGAAATTCTCTTATGAATGAGCAAGCGACAAACTAAGCCTAAATGGTTGTTGAATCACCTTGTCATTCCATTGGACAACATTGCATTCCTTGAAACACTTAATCAAGCAGAGTCATCAAGACGTAGATCCCCATGATCTCATGAGTCTGTAGGGGAAACTAGTGAATTAGAAGAAGAGTTGAACATCAAAGTACCAATGGCACAAAATCAGAGCATCAGAGAGCAAACTTGCTCTCAACTGTTGGAGGCAATGAAAATTTCAGCACTCAGTATCCAGAACCTCAAGGCAACAAGAAGGACATCGAGCTCAAGAGTGGAGTCCTCCATCAACTTCCTAAATTCCATGGACTCAGCAATGAAGATCCATATAAGCACATGAAGGAGTTCTCATTCATTTATGCCAGCGTATGTATGGATGATGTGGACTTGGAAATAATGAAGATGAAGGCATTTCCATTATCCTTAGAAGATTGGACAAGATCTTGGCTATTAGAGCTCTCATCCAACCACATTGATTCATGAAACAAATGAGTCTAAGAGTTCCATACCAAATATTTTCCATCCTCAAAGATGAGAGTTTTGATGAAGTAGATCATAAGGAATCAAGCAGCATGACCATGATGAGAATTTTAGTCAATACTATGAGCATTTTAAGGAGTTATTCACTACATGTTCTACTTATGAGATCACAAAAGGCTACCTTCTGACTTACTTCTACGAAGCACTAAAGGCGTGGGACAGTGGCTTACTAGACACTACTACTAATGGAAGTTTCATGGCCAGAAACCTAGTGGACGGACGTGCACTATTAGAAATTCGGGCATTGAATGATGCTCAATATGAGTGTGCCGAGCCATTTACAAGAAAGGTACATGACGTAAGTACTAATGTTGTTAATGATGCTAAAATTGATAAAATCACCTCTATGTTGTCGAATATGTTAAAGCAGAAATAGTTAGTGGCGCCAGTTTGTTCCCTTTGCTCTAAAGGCAACTTCGTTAAACAATGCCCTCTAGTAGGCAAGGAGAATGGTAGAATAGAAATGGCAAACAACATTAGAGGTTTCCTAGGTGGCCAAAGGAATCAAGGCTATAGTTGATAGATCCAAACAATGTATTGAACTCCCAGCACATGAATAAGGGCCAGAATCCGACAGATAACCAATTCCAACGTCAACCTTGGTAACCAAGGCTCCTGGTTTAGTATTCTAACTTTTCTTCTAATGTTGCACCTAATAGTGTTTCCTTGTCTTCTAATCCTAATTATGGGAAGATGCTAGCTACTCTTTCACAATGGTAGCAAACTTTAATGCCTTCTACTCAAGATCTTGTAACAGGTGAGTAGAACCAACATAAGGACATTGCGGATCTCAAGGATTAGAAAGGTAAAGTAGTGGATTTCACAGGCCAAATTCAGACTAATGGGGTGCTTCCACCTCAACCAACCCTAAACCCTAATTCAAGATAAAAATCCAAGGCCATTGTAACTGACAAGACCCGTTCGAAAAGGACTTTGATAACTGTGTACGGTCCCGCTCTTGTCTGACAAGTCAACTGAAGTTTCAAAAACACCATCAGCACCTGTAAAGTACTTGTCAGACAAGGGATGCCTGTACTGATTCCAGCTCATGCTTTCACCTCGCAATCAGCCCCAATCTTCATGCCTTGACCTGGAGGGTCATCAAAAACGTGAAAGGTGTGAGTGGACAAAAATAACATTATTTGAAAATACATTTCAAAAACAAACTCTTTACCCTCCAGTTATAAATCATGCATGCATAGAGTAAAACATGAACAACCGGATTTCAAATCATATCACATAGAAAACCGTGGAACCCACAATTAACATGTATCAAAAGCCCATGCCCCACATTTCCCAAAATCCATTTCATGAATCACAATCCTCAAATTCAAATTCAAATTTCAGAAATTTCGAATTCACTGGGTTTGGGTTTTTTTCAGTTTGTTCTTCTTCTTTTCTTTCTTTCTTTTTTCCTCTCTTCTCCTTTCTTGTTTCTCTATTTCTCTCTATTTATCTCTCGAGTAGCTGGTGTGGTAATCAATCAATTTGGTTTATTGTTTATGAAATAAACACACAGTTTTGGGTTTTGTTCAAACTGGTCACAGCACACACGCCACAAGGCCAAAGTGCCACTAATCTTATCCAGTGAGTGATGTGTGTCGCTAATCTACAAATCCTCTGATGAGTCATCAAATTAAGCAAAAATGACCAAATTTCCCTTTATAATCCAAATAACAAAAATACCCCTGGTCAATTCAGACCTACAATTATCTCATGCGAACTCTGATTTTGGTGTGCTGCCTATCTACACAATCAGCGTTTCGGGACCTACCCAATGGTCCTAGAAAAATGCGCAAAAATTATTCCAAACAAAACATAGGGGAAAAAATGTCCATTTTCTCTTCAAATTCTCAGAATTATTTGTTTCGAATTTTTGGGTCGTCACAGTAACAAGATGTGGTAAGGTGCTAAATGACATAGAGAAAGATCCTGCCATTTCTGGGGTTGAGAAGAAGAAGGTGGCACCAAAACTCACTAGGGCACCGTCACCCAACCAATCTGCCCTAGAGCAAGGTAACAACTCTATCTCTTCAAGTTCGTTTTTTACTAATTCTCTGATTGTGCATGCATCATTTCCTAGAAAGTTTTCTCAATCCAAGAAGGACGAATCTGATGAAGAGATCTTGGAGATTTTCTAGAATGTGCAAATCAATATGCATTTCATCGAGTGTATCAAGCAAGTGCGAAAATACGTGAAATTCCTAAAAGAATTATGCGCTCTAAGATGCCGAATGAGAGAGAAGGAAATTGTAAAGGTGAGTGAGACAATATTAGCTGTTATCCAACTAAGGCTACCCCCAAAGTTGAAGGACCCAATGAGTTTTTTTGTTCCTAGTGTGATTGGTAAACTTTATTTTGCTCTAGTTTTAGGAAAGCTTAGGAGAGATGATGTTATCATACAATTAGCCAATACATCTAATGTTTATCCTAAGGAGTACGTTGAAGATGTTTTTGTGCAAGTCAATCAACAAATATTTCCTGTAGACTTCTATGTTCTTGATATGGAGGATTCTCTTACTACCCATGCTCCACTGTGCTTTTGGGAAGACCATTCATGAGAGCATCAAGAACAAAGATAGATGCATTCAATGGAACTCGATGGGGAGGAGATAGTCTTGCAAAGATGTGTTGGTACTAACTTAGTCCTAAATTGGGAAAAATGTCACTTCGTGATTAGACAGAGTATATTTTTAGGAAATATTGTCTCTAAAAGAGGAATAGATTTTGATAAAGCTAAAGTTGATCTTGTCTTTGAAGACTCATATGTCACTTCACATTACAAGGCCCATATGTCGTTTTCCTAAGGAAATGTTGACTACGACACCCATCTTATGTGCCCCTAATTGGTCCTTGCCTTTCGAGTTAATGTACAATGTATCGACTTATACAGTTGGTGCGGTGTTATGGAAAAAAAAAGGTAAGAAGCCTTGTATGATGTACTATGCATCCAGAGCTTTTAATCAAGCTCAGATTAACTACACAACTACTAAAAAAAATTTCTAGCTATGGTATTTGTTTTAGATAATTTTTTTTCTTACTTACTTCAAATTAAGATTATTGTGTACAATAATCATGCGCTCTGAAGTACCTGTTGGTAAAGAAGGAAGCAAAACTAAGGCTAATCCGAAGGATTCTTCTCCTCGTAGAATTTGACATCGAGATTAATGACAGGACCGCCCCCGAGGGGGGCATTAATAACTGTGCACAGTCCTACTCCCGTCTGGCAAGACGACTAAAGTTCCCAAATTACCCTCAGTACTTGCCAAACCAGGGATAGCCACAAACGTACTCACTCATGCCTCCGCCTCTCGATCATCCTCGATCAACGCGCCACGACCTGGAGGGTCAATAAAAACACCAAAGGTGTGAGTGGACAAAAATGAATCGATTTATAAAACAATTACAGAAATACATTTCTACCCTCCACGTAAAATGAATGCATGCATTCAAAAATAATTTTGAAATCCTTTACATTTCCATTATACAAAAATCGTGTATGAAAATCAAAATCATTTTCCTTTCTTAACCTTCGGGTCCAAGCCCGCAATCATAAACACAAGGCCTCCGCCCAAAATCATGAATCAAATCCAGTACGTGACATAATCAAAACCACATAAACCGGGTCACTGCCCAACACATCCGAAACATTAGAAATCAACAGTAATTCACAAGTCAATCAATCTGCTGGATCTAAAGTGCACCCGATTCTTTAAACTCAAATCATGCGCATAATCATACCTTCCCGGGATATCAACGAGTCTTTAAACTCAAAACACAATCAATAGGCCTCGGGGGGTATCATACCGAGTCTTTAAACTTAAAACAGTAACCGAGTCTTTAAACTCATCAAGGGCCCTCCCCCGTCATCAATTATCCGAGTCTTTAAACTCAAAACATGATCCAGAAATAGCGTCGAGTCTTTAAACCCAAAACATAATCCAACAATAATACCGAGTCTTTGAACCCAAAACCATTTGTAAATCACCACAATCCAGGATCCATCATGATCCAAATTCCAAATCCAATCCGAAATCATATTTTGTCATAACAGGACTCAGGTCCGAATTTCCGCATTCCAATCCCCAAAATCTTACTTCACAAACATAATCAAATCATCACTAAAAACAGGACATGTATAATCATATCAAATCACTTTATCAAACCATCATCCATTCCCGAATTCGAATTCGCAATGATGATTCTGTAAGTCGGCATCCGGAACCGTCATTCCGAACCCAAACCAAAAATTCACTTTCAAGTTTCCGAAAAACTGAAATCTCGTTCTTCAAATTACTTTTATGCCTTGGGCATCAAGCCCGAAATCAACTTTTCCAAAATCCGTTTTAAATCTTTGAAACCACATCATATTCCAAATCCCAAGGTCAAAACATCAAATCCATGGTCAAATCACAATATACTCGAAATCTCGTAAAACGTGCAAATCCATAAAAATCTCGAACACCATAAATCATACTCACAATCATAATCAAACATCCTTAAAACATAATACACACAAATCATGTGAAATCGTTCATCACACCACCAAAGTATATGAGAAACCATAGTCTCCAAATACGTGCAATTTCGTATGCATATAAAAAATACGTATAAATACGGAAATCGAAATTATCACAAGTCATAATCATTAAAATCATAGAAACATTTATGAATGCACTAAACTTTAGAAAACAAAGTCCACTCACACACCGTCCATCACGTTCGTTTTCACGCTGCATGCGTTTCCGTAATTTCTGGCATTTCCAGAAATCTCGAATCCTGTCCGAAATCACTTTTCAGTGTCACTAAGGTCCCAAATAACTTCATACTAATTTCCCATAATTTTTCGGGAATTAAACGTTAATTAAAAAAGTAACATAAACCTTCGGACCCTCGAAACAACATTGAAACGGTCTCCGATAAATTCGAAACTAACGCTAAAATGTTCGTTGCAATGTATGGGACAAAAGTCGTGTTGAACTTACCTCGAGATTCGGGTCCACGCGCCCTCACGCGCCGGTGTGAGTGGTTGCGCGTGAAACTCACGCGCCAGCTACAGTGCAAGCACTGTTCATCGACCTCACCCAGCTAGTTGTGAAACGAGTCCGGTTTTCCCGCGAGACAACCCGACTGGGATTCTGTCAATTAGTCATCTAGTCCTTCAATTGAATCATCGAATAGTATCATTAGGAGGCTAATTAGGGTTCTGTAATCCTAGTTATAACAATACTTTCCTCAAGCCATCAATTGAACTCGAATTCGCGATGAACAGCCGCTCACTGTTTCTACATCCCAGTTCCTTGATTCACACCGTTTTTCTTCAATTGATCCACTCAGAAGCTTCGGGGAAACCATGGGAACATAATGCCAAGCTCAATTTCGAGCTTTAAGTCCTCTAACCGTCTGAACTCCACCTCGACTCTTCCCAGAAACTGGAACTCGAGTTCGAGGTCAAAACTCGACCAATCCCTTGCGATTTTTGCGTGGTTACAGTCGACACAAGCTCAGGAAGCTGCCCTTGGTCTCTGTTTGGGCCCTCTCACTCCCAAATCAACATTTTACATTTTTCCCTCCAATGTTCTAATTTCACGATTTCTGTCCCTCCAAACTCTCAACCTCTCCAGTGTCCCCCCTCTGTTTCTCTCCGTTCTTCCCAGCCAGTGATCAAGCTACTTCAATCCAAAACTCAAAGTAACATGTGCTCTGCTCAAGCCACTCAATGGCATAAACAATTCATAAATGCTCTGTTTTTCAATTTCAAAGGCACCACGTTACAAAACTCAGCAGTGCACCGTCTTCCCAGTGCAGACAGCATGCCATTGATTCCACTTAAATGCATAAACAAACCAATAACACTCAGCCCAACCAATTGTCTCATAAACAAATGAACACCCGTGCCCTGCCTCTGAAGAATTCCCTCAGAACCCACTCACGGCTATTTCAAATTGCAACAGCCAAAATTTCCATTTTGCCCTTACTGGAAAAATTACCAAAATGCCCTTCACGCTTCTAGACCCGTAACCCACCCGTCTGATGTCCGTTTCCAGCGTGCCGCCTGCCTACAGACTCAGGACATCGAGACCTATCCAACGGTCCTCGAATTGCGTGAAAATAGTGGTCAAACAAAAAGTCAACATTTTCCCCCTTTTCATCCTAATCACGAAAATGCCCTTGAGCTTCTGAACATCATAACTTTCTCTTCAGATGTCGGAATCGGACGTGCCACCTGTCTATGAACTCGTCACGTTCCGAACTATGTCACAGTCATCGATCAAAGTTCATTTGATCGCCTGAGCAAAAAGTCAACCGTTCGCCTATTATCTAGGGGCAAAATCGTCATTTTCTCCAAATTTTCCAAATTTCCCCTTCTTGAACGTCCGGGTCGTCACAATTAAGGACAAGAAAGGCATAGAGAATATGGTAGCTAACCAATATTGTGCATGAAAGCGATCATGTGGAGATTCAAGAGACATTTCTTGATGATAAACTCTTTGGAATCGGGATAAGTATTCCATGGTATGCGTATATTGCCAAATACTTAGTGACTAAGGAGCTTCCTACCACTTTACATCGTGACCAAAAGCACAAACATAGGAAAAATGCTAGGAAATATATTTGGCATAAACCTTATTTATGGAAACATTGTACTGATTTGTTAATAAGGAGATGTGTCCCTGATATTGAGCATAGGTTTGTTCTAGAATTTTGTCATAAACATGCATATGGAGGGCACTTTGGTTCTAGGAAAACAGCTCTCAAATTCTTAGTCCAGATATTTTTGTTCTACACTTTTTAAACATGCACATTCATTTTGTTTAGCATGTGATAGATGTCAAAGATCCGGAAACTTTGGATGAAGAAAAGAAATGCCACAACACGATGTACTATGCGTCCAGAAAAAATTAATTAAAAACGAGGAACTTTAAAGCATCGAGGAATTTGCAAATAACTAGATGCAAGACATTTAGATGAGATTTCTATGACAGGTGTCACTTTGAAAGTTCCTTGTTTAGCGGTTTTACTTTGCTTTTATAGTCCATATTCCTTCTTATCAATTTTTAATGTATTTGTTACTAATATAGAGTAAATTTCTTATCACTATCAAGTTTAATTTTTGTCCAAACATACCCTTAACTGCTTTGTCGGCCTCCTTGCAAATTATATCTTTGTGTTTACAGGAAGATCACTTTTGATTTATCTAGTGTGGGATTTTCATGTTTTCTAAGTATAACTTTTTTGCATATATCCCATTATTAGTCCTAGACGATACTAATCAAATGACAGTTTGTGCTATTACCATTTTTCGTCATTTACGTTTTTGCACATTCTGGGAGTTCTGAACATCCTTTGGCTATGGTTCAAGCGGTGATCACTTTATTTGCCCGAGACGACCATTTCAAAATGCGTCAAGGTGCACTTGTGGAGAAACCTAGTAGGTTCGCATTGTGGGAGCAAGGTAGTTTGCATAGTCAAAATCCATTCCATGGAAAAGATACATACTTTGAGGGACCTGAAGAATTCAAGTTCTGTAAGGTCCAAAATTAACACGCATTTCAAGAATGGGTGCTTGCAGAAATTTACGACAGATGCTCCTCGAGGAAGGCTCCTATGAACGGCAGGGGGGAAATTCAAAATCTAGTCGATGGTCCAAATTTCGTCCTTTGATTGTCAGCTGCGGATTTAAATTCCAGTTTTCGAAGTTTTTCTCCGAGATCCTCAATAAAATGGGTTGCTCTCCTGCTCAGCTGGACGTGGACTCCTAAAGACACATTATTGGTTTTGAGAAGCTGAACAATTTCTTTAGACTGTAGCTTTCAGACGAGGAGTTCTGGCATTGCCACTCCATAGCGCATGATGGACTCTCCGGTAGAAGTCTTACGCAAGTTATTCCTAAAGTGGAATTGTTTGTGAATACTGTATTCAGTGATGGGGCGTACAGACATAGCTGCTTTGATGTGGGAGGCACGTGGGACCAAAACTGTAGTGGAAATGTAAGGATTGCATCTTGCTTTCGTACTCGCGACGAATTGTAATCTGATTTTGAGAGTCATCCTGATCTTAAAAAGATCGACAGAGCTCTGAAAATTCCTCCTGAATTTCGTGAGATGAGTTGGTTACTTTGCCCATCCAGAGATTCTGATGGTGGAAAACCCACTGTTAGCTTGGCCAAGGAGTTGTTATATGCTCTGCCACACCTGAAGAAAGCTGTCATCCAAAAGAGGGATCACAAAGAGGGACTAGCCGCACCTCCCGTGAACAAATCAAGTCTTTCAATGTCTTCCCAAGTTGTCCCAGATTGCACACCCTATCATTCTAGTCCAGCGGGATCATCCAGCAAGTGCAGAGTCTCACATTTTCCTTTAGAATAAGTAGTTGAACCTTCTAAAAAGGTGAAGGCTATATATGCTTCCCCTGAAGTGATTGAGGCGTTGAGGGATGAGGATTCAGAACGTCTAGTGGAAGGGACATAAGTTGCTCATGTGACTTTGGAAATTTCCAAGGTAGTTCCACGGGATACTTATGATAATGTCGTTAGAGACCTCAAGACTGCAAAAGCTAGCCCCCGTACGCTGGTTGACATACTCCATGGGCAAGCTGGCCTAGAAGAGGAGAATAAGCAAATGAAATGAAAGTGTATCCGCCTTCGAGAGGATCGCGACCATTCCAAACGAAACAAAAATGCCTTGGCGGGGGGAATTCGCTCATTGGAGAACAAGGTATGTGAGCTGGAAACAAGTCACGCAAAAAAAAAATTTGGTAGAGCGTGGCACTGCTCTCAACGAGTCCGTTCTATTACTTGGGAGTTTGTATGCTTCTGAAGAGAAAGTCAAATTGTTGGAGGTTGAAATCCAAAATTTAAAAGCCAACTGCTTGCTGCCATCACATGCCCCCACAACTTTATGCTTTAAGGATGATGAATCGCAAAAGTTGGGTATGGAGAGTCGGAGTGGGGTCACCACCAAAAAGTAGGAGCTGCAACTAGAGATAGAGCTTGAGCCTGAACCTGAGCCTAGGCTGGACGCTAAGAAAGTCGATGTTCCTAAAACAGACGAGTTACTATTTGAAGACGTTCCCCTACTTTCAGCGGAAGAGTGGGCAGAGTTTCAAAAAATAATAGGCTTTGAAAACATGCATCCTTAGTTGATATATTTTTTTTATGATGATGATTGTATTTTCATTCTTGTATTCAATAATTGGTTTGAGCAATCGACATCTGATTCACCAACCATCCTTCAAATGAATAAATGAAAACACCACTTAAGAAGAAATTTGAGTTTCTAGTTTTCAGTGTCATCGTTAAAATTTATTGACAGTTTGATCTAACCAAAAGTATTTCGTTCATCAGATGCCTCTGTTGTAGCCATGGGGGTCCAACATTGGGTCATAGCTAAGTTGGTTAGCGTTGTGTTTGTGTTGCCTTCAAGGAACAGTTTTTGTTACTTAAAAGAAGGCTTGAGATGCTTCACATGGCGAAAGCTTGGGTGCTTTGCATGGCAAAGGCTTGGTCGCTTTGCATGACAAAGGCTTGGTTGCTTCGCATAGCGAAGCCTTGGATGCTCCGCATGATGAAGACTTTGATGTTTTCCATGGTTCGACTTGGGTGTTTTCCATGGGGAAGACTTGGATTCTTCGTATGAGCAAAGGCTTGGATGCTTCACATGGCGAAGGCTTGGATACTTTGCAAGGCGAAGGCTTGGATTCTTTGATTGACTAATGCTTGGGTGTTTCATATGGCAAATGCTTGGATGCTTCGTATAACAAAGGCTTGGATGCTTCGCAAGGCAAAGCTTTCGATGCTTCACATGGAGAATGCTTTGGTGCTTCGCATGGCGAAGGCTTGGATGCTTCTCGTAATGAAGGCTTGGATGTTTCGCAAGATGAAAGCTTCAATGTTTCACATGCCAATTTTCCTCACAGTATCTCCGAATGTATTAGCGAAGGGTTTCTTTTGCTTGCTTTCGGATGATGAAGAGATGGTCATCCCTTACTTCGACTGTCTGAAGTTGTGAGTACTCCTTCACAAATGTCAGAGCCAACTCTTCAAAATATGTGATCGAACTCCAGGGGAGATAATTGAACCACGTCATGGCTTGACCTTGTAGAGAGGCTTGAAATACTTTGCACATGAGTCTGTTATTTTGTCTATGGGGAACCATGACTCCCTAATAGTAATCTATATACTTTATGGGGTCTGTAGTTCCTTTGAACTGATTGAAGTTCGGCGTCGCAAATCTTTGCGGTAATGTCTCATCCTCAATATCTCTCACAAAGGGTAAGGATGACTGAATTTGGCGACGTAGATCGTCTTCTAGATCACCATTGCGCTAGACACGGACGTGTCGATCCAACATCTTTTGGACATCATCAGCTTGTAGATCACCTCGACGAGATGGAGAGTCATTACATGCTAACCGTCGGGAACCTCCTTTAGTCTCAAACTTTGACCTCTAAGATCAGGTAGGTGAGTAAGCCTCTTCCTCCCCCTCATTGTGATGGGTAGATCGTCTTGGGGTTTTCTTGGAGGCCGTATGCTGCCCCCGCCTTCCATGTGAATTTTCCTTTCGTGAAGTTGCCCCTACCCTTTTTCCAAGCCGCTCATGCACTGATGACCTTGGGCGTTGTGGGGACTTTGCGCTATTGGTGTGTCTTTCTTCTCTAAAGTCACTTAACGAGGTGTCCCGAGACGTCGTTCGGCATCAGACCTTTTTCTTTTCCGGGCATCTTGGAACATCATTTTCCTTCCAAGTGAGGTGGAATGTCTCTCGGGTTCTTGGGTTGTTCTCTCTGCCAAAAGCAGTTTCAAAAGCTCTGACTGTTTTTAGACTTGGTTGCTCAACTTCTCGACTTGTTGAGCCAAGTTATCCTGAGGAGGTTGGTGGTGGTTCCTCCCTAAGATGCCATGGCGTCCATCTAGGAAATCCCACAGATCCACGTTTACTTAGGGCTAACTCTGCCTCAATTCTCCTTCCATCAACCACCCGCTTGTTTACAATGAGGCTGAAATTCCTTCTCCTAACGCAGACACTTGAGTTGTTAGAGAAGGGAACGCTCTAAAGTTGAAAGTTGGTATTCTTCCTTGCGTCTCCATGGGTGCCTCAATGGAAACACGTCGAGGCCGACTTGGGCGTTCCTCCGGAGTCTCTATGTGACATGGTTAGTCCTTGTCTGAGCTATTGAGGCTGAAACACCATCTGTGGTTGATCGAACAGAGCGACGAACCCTAACCATTTTGAATCGCGAGAATTGAACAGAAAGTTTTTGTTGAACGATGAACAACGTTCAAGATCTTCGAACAACGTCGATGAACGACGAGCGAAGTAAGATGAACGATAAATAAAATCTGAAGAATGATGAACATGTTGAAGAACGATCAACGATCGTGAGAGCTCTTCTTGGATATTTCTCAATCGACTCTCAATGAAAGCACCAATTGTTGAAGCAGAATTTGTTTGTACTCTCAAAAGTCTCCTAGATCCCTGCAAACAGCAAACAGTAAGCTATTGTTCGCTCTGTTCAAGAATTTGGGGGGTGTTGTTCAACTAAGAACGCTCAAATACTTAAGTTAGCTTTGAAAGAGAAATCTCAAGAGCTTAAGTAGCGTTGAATCGAATTACCTGGAAAGTGAAATGATCGTCTCTATTTATAGTGAATCTTTGGGAGCCAAAGAGCGTTCTGATTGGTCTGTTGATTTGTAATTAATAAATAATATATTATTTAATAATTATAATAAGTGATCATTATGATGATAATTATAGAAATTTAATATTAATATTAATTGTTCATTATTAAGAATAACGATAATTAACTCTCGGAAAAAATATTAATATTACAGAGACTTTTAACCTGATTAAATAACATATTTAGCTGATAAATAAATTATTTAATGTGCAGGTATCTGCAAGCCATTATAATTATTTCCGGGGGCAATTTAGTCTTTTTGGAAATTTTAAAACATGTGACACCTCTACAATTTTCGGGTGATTTCAGGTTCTGCAATAGATAAAGCCTAAAATGTTTTATTCGTAAAAGGAAAAACCATTCACATGTTAGTATAGTTAGAGATAATAGAAATCATCAAATTGAGATAATAGAAATCATCAAATTGTTGCTAAGTTCGGTGTTGTAGTATGGAATTAATTATGTTCCACCAATTGGATATTGAGTCAGCTCCTATTTTTTTATATTTGGTGTGGTAGTGCGTATCCACTACTCAACCATCTTAGTTGTTGGTGGTTTTTAATTGCACTAACTCAATCGATGGGATGCTTAACAAGCCGTATTATTATAACAAAAACAATTTCTTTTGAAATTGGAAGACCCTAGCTAGCTCCTAATTCCTATGTTAATGGTGCAGAGGATGAGGAAATTGGGCTAAGTGTGTAATTCTTTTTTAGTAAATTATTGTAATTTTTATTTTTACTTAAAACTTTTAATATTTATATATTAAATAAAATAAGACATTTTCTCAAACTTTTTTTATTCAAAAATTCCTAAACAGAATTTGTAAACAATAAATTTCATATCTACCATTTTATATATCAATAAAAAGAATGAGTTAGTTATTGAGAATTTATGTAAACAATTAAAAATAACATTATATTTTTTGGTCCTCTTTACCCCATATACTCCTTAGTGTTTGATGTCTTTGGCCTCTTGAGCCCTTTATTATATTATGCATATAATAAATATTATATACGTGTACTGTATATAGTTACAATTGAATTTTTTCTATAAAATAAAAAAAAAAGTCTGTATTGTTTGAGGTTCAACGGTAAGGTATAGAAATTTTATGGAAGGGGTGAGCTGGTGGTGGAAAATCGTATGACGTAGGGTTTAATTTTTTAGTACGAAATTAACCAAATTATTTATTATCGAGTGATAAATAATTTTTAAATTTAAAATTAAATAGTATTATTGAAGAATTATTGTTTTTAATTATCTTACTTTAAATTATATTAGATACTCATATTACTTTGAAAATAAGCAAGTGAAAAAAAATTATAAATACGAGTAATATTTTCATAATCCTCAATATAATCTTATGATAAAAAAAATAAAAACAAAAAGTAATGTTGAAATCATGATAGATTTTGGTAAGTGTTTTTTAGTTTGTTGCTGGACTAGTTTGTAATTGAATGACATTAGTTGTAATTTATATAAAAATTATGATCTATTTTAAACTTATATATTTAAATAAACTTATATGTCGGCAATTATCGGTTAATTTTGAAGATAATGGTAGCTATTTGTTGAAATCATGGATATTGGGAAAGAAATTTGTTCCTCCTCTGTTACGATGCTGAACCTCCAATTTAATGAAATATCAGACGACATACCAGCGATAGTACCGATATTTTCACGCATGATTATAATGACAATTAAAAAAAAAATCAAAAGCAGAAATATAATTCTATTATGAAAAATAAATTACAAAACAATCATCTTTTCTGGAAATTACAAAAATAAAATGTCCACACGCGCATTAATTATAATTATCAAGCATCTTCGTCGATCGTGCAAGAATAATGATTTTGTAATGGTACTTCTCTAGTCAAGCTATATAATGACACATTAATTTAGTAACAGTCAGACACGTCTCACTTGGTTAGTTTGTGATCACTCATCATGATCTATTTGGATGTCCGTTCACCACTGTTATATATAGATACTTAAAGGGTTTGCATCCAGGGACACATAATTTTAAAATCTTTTCAAGCTTTTAAATTTAGTGCACACCATGGTTCAAATTACAGTGACAGGTAAAATTCATGTCAGTTTCCATATAACTTAAATGTTAATGAGATTTCGCATCATTTTTTATCAGAAAGGTTGATTGATACAAAATTTAAAGGCCAAAAAAAAAGTGTAAAATTATGTGTAAAAAAATGTATTCATTGATCCTAACTATTGATATATTAGCTAAATATTGCCTACTCAATACTCTTAAATTTGAACTCTGATTACATTGTGTGTGAAAAGGCTACCAGCTCCTTCAATTTGAATATCATCATCGTATAAAAAAATATCACACATATGCAATTTAATTTAATTTATATATTCTCCGAATTAAAACCTAAGTACTTCTTTGTGGTTAAGAAATATGTTGATGCACACCACTTGCCTCGATATATAAAGCTTAAGAACATCTAGACATTTTTAAATCTATTTTGTTATTTGAAGACTGTGATTTCGTTGGTCTATTAACTATGTCACTTGCATGCATCAGGCTTACCTGTGATTGTATTCTCCATATTGTTCAATAAAATTTAATATCTTATTTTCAAACCAAAAAAAAAAAAAAAACCTCAACACCTCCATAGTTCTCCCACTAAATTCATCTTTTCTTAAACTCTGTCTTCTCTCTCCCGATTTCTCCTCTCTCTCTCTCTAAATCCACCACGAGTGCATCATTAAACCTTATGTTGTCCTCCCTAATTTGGGTTCCATTTTGCCTTTAATTTGGATTCAAATTTCTACAACTTCTTAATACCCGATGGTTATACCCGATATATAAATCCGATCACAAATTTTTATATGCAATTTTGAAAATGACACATTTTTATACATTATGATGGTTATACCCGATGTTTAGCTCATGTTTTCCCCCATCGAAACAGACCAGTGACGGGGCTAAGGCTTGGGCTGGAAGGGCCACCCAAGCTTGCTCCCTTATATATTTATGGGCTAGCCCATCCCAATATTAATTTATAATCCATCTTAGTTTTATTAAGTAGCTCATTTCAGTTGTATTTGTAGCTCAATGATGATTTTTATTGTAATTTGTTTTTTTTTCTTATTATTAAACTTTTATTTATGTATATATAGATGCATTTAAGAGCAAGACTCATTACACCTTCCTAATTAGAGGTATTTTTTAGGTTTATTAATAAAATTCATTTGTGCCGTCGAGTTTTTTAAAATCTAGTATGTAAATTTAGCCCATTCGAAATTTGGATTCAGAAACCGTCACTGAAACAGACCCTAAGGAAAAACACTATTCCCTCACAACCAAATTTTTATATATAAGAAAAACCGTTCCATATAATTTGATGATAAATTTGGGTACTATAGATTATGATTATCGAAAGTGGGTATATTATAGTAGTGTAAGTGAGAAGTGGGTCTTGATTGCCTAATCTCTTGATAGACTTAAAATACCCACAAAGCTTATAAAACCAAATAAACCTAAAAAACTAAACCCTATCCAATTTTACGCACACTTAAGCATATTTTTGGCTATATTTCACAGTTTTATAAAAAAAAAATGGTATGACCATCTTTGACTTTGCATTCACCCATTGCCGGATCAACGTACCTTCACTTTGAGCCCGATCAACCTACCTTCGTTTTGAGCCCGCTTGTACAAGGACTACAGTCTCATCCACATTGAGTTGGCATTGGTTTCTTGCTCCACATGGTGATAGATGCCATGATCAATCCATTGCCAGATTTCTCAAATAGTTTTCCTATCGAGGATGCTCCAGTCCTTGTCCGGCCTTCCTTTTAATTTCTCACCATCATTTTGTAGAGGCTCATACAAATTATTGCAGTAAAATATATCCTCCATCCTTGACTTCCAAATGGAATAATTTGATGAAATCAATTTGATCAGTGTCAGTGATGACGATGTTTTTTCCTAAATCTGACTCCCACTCCCATGGGGTACCACGAACAATGAGCTGAAGGTCTAGTACCACTTTTTTGGGAAAGATGTCGTGTAATACGAGGCCACTGGATAATTGCACAAAGACTTGGCGTAAAAATTTGACTAAATCTTGGAATTGAATTCGAAAGTAAAGATTTTGCCCATAGGTTTAGAGGGGAGTTGAAAGTTCACTTGTATTTGAGAAGATTTTTGGAAGTTTTTCTTGGACCTTATATGGGTCTTGAACTCACAAGTTTGTAGATAGACGACACACGAAAAATAAAGTCCAAACAAGAGAGTTCCGGATCTAGAATGGCATGTTCGTGTATGTATCGAGGCAAGTGCATTTTGGTCATTTTGCGTAAGGATGAGTCAACACCATCTTTCGGGTGTCCTCACTAATGTGTGGCACATGTCACACACCAGGCGATGGACTTTTATGTAATGACCCATCATGGCAGTTTCGTAATTTAAATTAAAAATGGACATAATTACCTTTTTTTAAAAGGTCCAAAAAGTCAATTTGAGCTATGAAAACTTCTCGGAAGTCTGGATTGGACAGTTGCGAGTCTCAAACTCACGAGTTCTTAGACATATAACCTATAGAAAATGGATCTCGTATGGAAAAGTTACAGATCAAAATGCCCAAGGGCATCTTGGTAAAATGGGCATACTAGGGGCATTTTGGTAATTTCACTTGAGGTACTTTTAGAAAGTCACCAGAATGTTTGGGTGGAGTATTGAGGATGTGAAACGTGTGACATTAGGACGCTAGCTAGGAGTGTGCTACACCGCTCCAGTCTTAATTGAGAAATGGAAAAATACAGAGAATTTGGGGGAAGGAAGGATTTCCTCTTGGCAACTCTTCTCGGGGGTTAGTCACTAAAAACCTAGAGGAACTGGGATTCATGGCATGACAGGAAAGGAAAAAAGGAATACAGATAGAGGAAGGATGTCGTAACATTGATAAGCTATTATGGTTGGTTTTGCACGTTCGCGTTCGAAACCAAGGCTCTGGATACCTTTTTTGGATCCCTGTGAGCAGAAGTAGTTCAAGGTTGACGAAAGAGATCGCAAAAGCGAACGCAAAACTGAGTTCCAAGCTTGACCATGAGCTTCGAACGCCCTCTCGTGGGATCGAGATAAGAGTAATGTGGTTTTAACATGATTATAACTTTATGCGTTGCTTTAGCGTTGTTTTGAGGGATTGGACTTGGAAATTTGGTAAATATTTGATTAAATGGAATCAGGTGGAGATCCGGTTACAAACCCCAAGATAGGAGACGAGCTACTTAGCGCACTGATGTTGCACTAATATGGTGCTTGCATGGCGTTTACGCGTTGATGACATGTCGATTGCATGGCGTTGGCATGTTGATGATGTGGTACTTGCATAACGATGACATGTTGATGGCATGGTGATGATGTGATAGCCATATGGTGCATGGTCACGTGTGTGATGCATGTGAGGCGCATGCCGCCGGGTAGGAGGTCTGTCGGCCTTCCATCGGTGTGTGGTGGTGCATGGAGGGATCTTCTGGAACATGGCGATGTGTAATCTCATGCTCTCATCATTTTGAATCCATTGGCACATTTTTTGAGTGTAACATATTTTGTTTAGAAGTGGTTCAGTGTCCGAATGACAGGACCCTCCCCGTAATCCCCCTTGATTAATGTGGAAGAACTTGCTCCTATCTGACACGTTCTTATAAATTGATCAATTTACCCTTCGAAACAAAATAAATATCCTAACCACGTGTCAAACTAGGGATACAGCACACCTTAACCAGAGGAATCAGAGTATGCACTCACCGTGATGCCTCAGCGTTCATACAGCCCGCAATCGCGATCAACCTAGAGGATGCCAAAAATAATAAAAAGTGTGAGTGGACAAAAATAAAGGTATTGGAGAAACCATTTTCCGAAAATATCGATTAAACCCTCTGTTTTGTAAAATATGAAACATGCATGCGTAATCAAGAAAACATTGTGTTTAATGACCAATACTATGTATCTAAAAACATCATGGATCCAACCCGAAATCACATAACACAATAAGGCTCTCTGGCCCACATTTTACTGAAATCGCCGGCTCTTAGCCACTTTGAAAATATTTACACAAAATATATTGATTTAAAAACTAAACATGATCTAATTGGCCTAGCTAGCCTAATGTCCAACCTCGCCATGCTAGTCCAACCAGCTGTTAGTCCAACTAGCATCCCAAGTGCACTACCGGTAAGAGAGTAAGGGTCTTATAAGGTCCAACCCCATCTGTACGTGTAAAGTCGAGCTCCGATTACGTCCGAGCCCATCTCTGGGAATCCACAGAGTCTAACTCTGAGTATAGCGATCTAATAGTCTGAGGTTAACCATTCTATAACATAGTATCCAAATCGAAACATATTTATCACACGGGCACCAGCCCAAAACAGTTATCATACGGGCACCAGCCCAAAACATTTTACTCTAGGGCATGAGCCCAAATCCCGATTTTCCAGAAACCATGATAAAATCAATAACCATAAATATCAACCAAAAATATAATTCAACCAATCATAAATCCAGTAATCATAACCATATTCAAGAAGGGTCTAGGGCTCTATTTTACTCTTTTTTATCCCTTCTTTCACTGACCCAGCTCCCCTATATAATTGTTAATTGTGCGTGTGGTGGGGATTCGGTGGAGTGACACCGAAAAGGAGAAAAACCAAGTAACAGAAGGAAAGTGACAAGAAAACATAGAGGGGAGGGAGAGAAAGGAAGGGAAGAGAGAAGAAGCAAAAGCAGAAGAAAAGAGAAGGAAGTAAGGGAAATAAGGATCACTAAAAAGAAGAACCAGCTTAAAACCAAAAACTATAAAACTTAAAATTGTTTGTGTGAGTTGTTGAAGTATTTTAGCTCGTATTTACAGTTACTAGAGTCCTATCTGGGTTCCTGGGAGTGTTATGGGTTAGAAACACTCAAGTTTCAATGTAAGAACACGGAGAGTGGGACAAAGGTTCGAGGCAATTTTTCTTGGTTATAATGCTAGATATCTCTTTCTGGGAAATAGGAAGATGAATATAGATGGTTAAAACGTGAAAATTGATCGTGAAAAGTTTTAAGTTGGGTCAGGTGGTCGGGTCGGGCGATCCGGGTTTGCAAGCCCGCTGAAGGTAGATGGAGAGTGGGCTTGCGACTACACCTGCAACGCGTGTGAAGCCCACACCCATAGGGATGAAATGGCATGCAGTGGCGTGTACCATATCATCCCGGGGTACAATCAACATGAAATTTGATGTTTTCAATGTTACGAGTCCAATGGAACAATTTTCGACACGAATGGACGTCGTTTCAAAGTAGTTTTGGATGTCCAAAGGTTTATGCATTATATTGGCTATCCAAAGGTTTATGCATTGTATTAAATTTGTTTGAATTCTCGAAATATCAAGGCATTAAAATATAAGTTTATTTGGTACGTTAGTGACCTCAGAAGTAATTTATGAATGGTCGTAATGGTCCTAGAGTTTCCAAAAAACCATGAAACTCGGTACTTGATTGCATGGATTGTGAGTGAGTGAATTTTCCTTTCTTTAAACTATTATGCATGCAAATTTACATACTTTAAATGTTTTATGATAGGATTTATGTGATGGGTGTTTATTATCACTTTCCAAAAATTTTGGTGATTTTACAGAAGTTATTTTAAATGCACGATTTGCGAGGTTTGTGTAAATTGTGTATTGGGTTTGGCCCGAGCTTGAATGTGAAGTTATTTGGTCCTGAATTAAGGATTATGTTAAATGAGAATTCATGGTTTTGTGAATTTTGAGTCTTTAGAACCAATCCTTCGATATGGATGATGTATAAATGTCTAGAGCTTGGCTTTGTTGGTACTAAGGCTGTGAGGCTGGCACGTGATGAGTTCTTAGGCAAGTCCGGATGTCGCTTGAGTTCAATTCCCGAACATAGTGTAACATGGAGCTCCCGAGAATGTTATGGCAACGTAGACAGCGCTATGTGCAATTCCTAGACTTGACTCGGACGGTGCCTAGTGGAATTCCCAAGGTTATTTACATAGATCGAATGTTGAGGATTGGTTGGTTGACTGATTGATATCAGATGTTAATTAACTTGATGTGATTAGAGTGGTGATTTGATATCTTTTTGTATATAAGTGGATTTACTAATGCTATTTGATTTATGGATATTTTTGCATGACTTTCGAGGTCATGAGTTGTGTTGTATTTTAACTGAGATTTGATAGTTTTCATGTGCATGCATAGTTTTATAAAACAAAGGGTCACATTACTTATGTTTTCGAACTATGTTTTGAAATATTTATTTTTACCCACTCACACATTTTTTTTTTTTTGTGTTTTTGGTAACCCTCCAGGACCGTGGCATGGGAATCGAGGTGATTCAAGAGACAGAGGCATAAAACGAAGGAAGCCCAAGTATCCCTTTGTGAGTAATTTTGGTATTTTAAGGTCATTTTTCAGACGGGAGTAGGACTAGGCGTTTTTATCAAAGTAAGTTGGGAACAAGTCCTATTAACTTGGTACCAGAGTAAGGGTTATTTTAAATTGTATTGCTAGGCTACGTTTGTTACGTCATATAAGAGACTGGATATGATAATATAGTACGATACCAGTGTTCGGTACCACTCGTATTAATTAATCACCGTATTAGTTAATACGATTGAGTGTCTTTATATGGTCCAGACATGCTAAAATAATACTCTTCAAGTTGTTCGTATTAAATAGTCTATCCAACTAAAAATCATGAAAAAAAAAATTAAATAATAATAATAATAAATATAAATATAAAATGAAATTTTAATAAATAGAAATAATAATATATCAATAATTAATTAAAATAAATAGGAAAAATAAAATAATAATGTACATAATTAATATTTACGATATAAATATTTCTTATCAAATACTGTAATATAATCTGTTAGTAGGGATTTTAATCCAGTTGAGCACCAAACACCCGACTAAATAGTCAGTCTATTTGATGGATATATTAGTCTATCCGACTAAAATAGTCAGTACAATACGGGGTACCAAACGAGGCCTTAACGCCATGCCTTCAAGACATGAGCCCCATGAACATTCTAAGGAAAAGGGTGAGAGATAGAGGTGGTGCAGATATAGAGAGAGGTCCACGATTAGGGGCAGCAGAATTTATAAGCAAGGGAAGCCCAGATGAGCCGGAGAAGTGGATTACTCGCCCAGAAAGGATTTTTGAAGTTATGTGTTGTCCGTATGAGGATATGGTATTGATCGCTACGTTTTTGTTGGGTGGTTATGCATATCATTGGTGGCGGGGATTACAAATGACGAGGTGCGATGCACCCATGTTGACTTGGGAAATATTTAGGGATTAATTCCTAGAACAGTTCTACCCCCGCTCGCTACGTGATCTTCGAGAGGTTGGGTTCCTGCAATTGCAGCAGAGAAGTATGATATAGGCTCAACACGAGCAGAAATTTTTTAGTTTCTCTCATTTTTCCCCAATATTTGTAGCAACTGAGACAAAAAAGTATCGGCGATTTGAGCTAGGTTTTCAAAATGAAATTAGTGCCACTGTGATGGTTGGATCTTTTATAACTCTTAGAGAATTGTCTAATGTTTCTATTCGAGTTTAAGCAAGTTTGCATGTACGATAAGAGAATACAAGTAGTGAGCGATGCCGAGAGTGTCATGATTATGATATAGTGAATCAAGGGTCAAATGTGAGTGATGATGGAGCTAAACGAGAAGGTATGTGAGGTGATATATCAAGACCCCTAGGGACCAGATTAGGGGAGTTTCAACCATGGCAACTGATATACATAATATTCTATCTACGCAGTTTCATTGGGTTACTTGTATTCATTGTGGGGAACCTAGTCACATTCTTAGGAACTATCCACATCTTCCATGCAATAATACAACGAGACAAGATACTAGAAGCCAGGAGACTATATCAACTCCTGATACCATGGAAAGATGACTAATGTCTGCCGGTAAGTTCAATTTTTTTAAAATCTTGGAAAATAAAGGGATTAAAATATAAGTTTATTCAGGGCGTTAGTGACCTAAGAAGTGATTTATGACAGGTCGTAATGGTCCTAAAGTTTACAGAAAGGCGTGCAACTCGGTATTTGATTGTGTGGATCATGAGTGAGTGAATTTTCCTTTCTTTAAACTATTATGCATGCACATTTAAGTACTTTAAATGTTTCATGATATAATTTATGTAATGTTGGTTTATTATGATTTTCCATGATTTTTGGTGATTTTACGGAAGTTATTTTAAATGCAGGATATACAAGGTTTGTATAAACTATGTTTTGGGTTTTCCCAGGCTTGAATACGTAGTGATTTAGTTTTCAATTAAAGATTATGTGAAATGAAAATTCTTTTGTGAATTTTGAGTCCTAAGAACCATTCATTGGATATGGCTAATGTATACATGTCTGAAGCTTGGCTCCGTTGGTACTGAGGCTGTAAGGTTAGCATGTGATGAGTTCTTAGACATGTCTGGATGGTGCCTGAGTGCAGTACCCAGACATGGCCAGGATGGTGCTACGTGCAGTTCCTGAGGATGTTATGACAATCTAAACGGTGTTATGTGCAGTTCCTAGACTTGACTCAAAGAGTGCCTAGTGCAGTTCTCGTACTTATCTACATAGATCGATTATTGAGGATAAATTAGCTAATTGATTGATATCAGATGATAATTGACTTGATGTCTTGATGTCATCGCAATTGTGCTTTGATACCTTTCTGTATATAAGTGAATTTACTGATGCTATTTGATTTATGGATATTTTTTCACGAATTACAAGGTCATTAGCTGTGTTCTATTTTTACTGAGATTTGATAGTTTTTCATGTGCATGCATAGCTTTATAAAACAGATGGTAACATTACTTATGTTTTCGTATTATGTTTTTAAAATATTTATTTTTTTTCCACTCACGTTTTTGTGTGGTATCCCTTGTCTGACAAGTTTGAGGGTAATTTTGGTATTTTAGTGTCGTTTGTGAAACGGGAGCAGGACCAGGAGTTGTTATCAAAGTAAGTTAGGAACAGGTCCTATCATGCACTATTACATCAAAAAAATTCAGTGGATATATTTGCTTGAGTTGGCTTATGATGTAGACAATATCCTCATTAATTTTCTCATTGTCCACCTTTGCCAACTATCGAACACATAGTAACTGGAAGAATTGAGACAAATAAACTATTGTCTCCAAAACGCCAGGCTACAAGTAGGGGCGACTACCAATCAGCATGAGCCATTGTAGCAAAATATTATAGCCATGGCTCTTCATACCAAACAGTGCTCCACTGTTGATGCTATTGTTTCAAGATATGTTCCCAGCGTACCCGTCGGAAAATCTCACACCCTGCGACCACCTTAAGAAATTTTTCTTATTCTCTAGTGTAAATATGGAACATGGATGAACCATGATGTATTTTATGTTTACGACTTTTGTCACGACCCAACCCATCTAGCACAATATTGTCCGCTTTGAGCCTAACCCTCACGATTTTGTTCTCGGGAGCTCATGTGCAATTTCCCAATAGGTCACCTATCTTGGGATTGGACTAGCCTCAACTCGCTTAACTTTAAAGTTCCCAAGGCATCAAAAGCCAGTGAGCTCCCAAAAAGCCTTGTGTTAGATAGATACGTGCCTACACATATAAGGCACTTCACCTTTCCCTCTCCGAGCGATGTGGGATTGTTCACCGATCTTGCCTTTCCAAGCTCACGGGTCTTGCTCACCGTTTTTACTTCTAATACCGGGTCTTACAATCCAACCCCCTTGGGGCCTAGCGTCCTTGCTGGCACACTTTTGGTCGGGGTCCGACTCTGATACCAAATGTTTTTTCCGAACCTGACCCTCCTCGGCTAGGACCTGATTCTAGCACGATATTGTCCATTTTGGGCCTCCTTTCCGTCACAGTTTTGTTTTTAGGAGCTCACGGTGCAACTTCCTAGAGGGTCACCCAACATGTAATTGCACTAGCCTCAACTCGTTTAACTTTGGAGTTCCAATCGAACTCAAACCCACTGAGCTCCCAAAAGGCCTCGTGGTAGATAGGTGTGTGCCTACACATATAAGGCATTTCACCTTTCCCTCCGCTAGCGATGTGGGATTGTTCACTGATCTTTCCTTTCCAAACTCACGGGTCTTGCTCACTGTTCTTGCTTCCAAGATCGAGTCTTACAATCCGCTCCCCTTGGGGCCCAGCGTCCTTGCTGGCAAACTTCCGGTCGGGGTTCGGCTCTGATACCAAATTGTCACTACCCGACCCATCTAGCACAATATTGTTCGTTTTGGGCCCATCCCTCACGATTTTGTTCTCGGGAGCTCACGTGCAACTTCCCAGTAGGTCACCCATCCTAAAATTGCACCAGTCTCAACTCGCTTAACTTTGGAGTTCCCAAAGCTAGTGAGCTCCCAAAAGGCCTTGTGTTAGATAGATTCGTGCCACCACATATAAGGCACTTCACCCTTCCCTCCCCGGGCGATGTGGGATTGTTCACCGACCTTACCTTTCCAAGCTCATGGGCCTTGCTCACCGTTCTTGCTTCTCAAGCTCACGGGTCTTGCTCACCGTTCTTTCTTCTAAGACCGAGTCTTACAACTTTTGGCAACAGATTATGCCGAATCCCCATTTCTTGCACACCTATACACATCATTGTTGTTTCTTTTGACATGCCTTTAGTGGGTAAAGTCATTCCCATGGCACTCTCTACAACATTCTTCTCAATGTGGATAGGATCTGCAATGTGTTTGATTTTCAATTTCAACAAATACGACAAGGGGAAGAATATGCACTTTTTTGGTCCAATTTTCCTATTCGGCAAGTTTTAGTTCTCGTGCAACGAAGTCCTATACATTGTTCAGTTCGGATAATATTTCATCACCAAATATCTTCTGTGGTCGGCCCTATTACTCTGATTTTCCATCAAATAAGTCTAATTGCATATGTCATCGGTGATCTCAAGGTAGAAACCTTCTCACACGTAAGTAGCATACCTTCAATGCATGTCAATAGGATGTTGTGTCATGTTGAGCAAGTAAGATAACCTGTGGTGCTCCACCCTGCCAATATACCGTAAGTAGAGAAATTATTAATTGCCCACAATACTGCGGCTCATAGAGTGAACATTTCTTCACTAATATTTTCATATGTCTGACACCATTTTTTCATAGATGCACGAGCTCATCAATCAACAGCCACAAATAAACATGGATGGAATTACTCGGGGATTTAGGCCATGCTGTCAAAATACTAAGGATTGTGAATTTTTTTTCATGCATCCCTAAGGAGGCAAGTTATAGATGGAACAATAACCACTAACCAAGTGTTATAGGACATTGTAAAACTCTCAAATGAATTAAAACCTTCAATAAAAAGTCCTAATGTGACATTTCTTGACTCCACATCAAACACAAGATACATCTTATCAAATTTCTTCCAAGCCTCTCCATCGGTTGGATGCCCCAACGCATCATAATCAATGTGTTCATCTTTGTGCCACCTCATGTCACAAGTGTGCGGGATGACATGTAATCTTTGTAGCCATGGCTTCAGTGGAAAAGAACGCAGCACCTTGGTTGGATTCCTTTCCTTTCACAAACTATCCTCGTTGCAACCGAAAAAATTTTCAAGCTTCTTTAATACACCATAAAACAATGCACATTTGTTCTTGTATGCATGGATCTTGGCATATCCAATCTGAGACTCTTCAACAGCTTCTCGAACTATAATGATATTTAGGGAAACGGTTATCTTTATGAAGTATTCGGATGATGATATCTATTACGTGATCAAAATTCCTATTTGTTTGATTGTACTCAATTTTCATATTCATCAACTCCAAATTGGTATTAAAGCATTTGGTTACTGATTCGTGTTTCGACGTCGTGCCTCCAAGATGCGATCCTCGTGCACGGCCTGGTAATGAGATGAGTATACGAGGCTATTTGAGATCCTGGGATAGATTTCGTGATGGAATTAACCCTGGATTTGGGGGTCGGATGTTTAGTATTGCAATCTGATAGGGGAGGACTTGTGTGTGTCCTGATATTGGTTGAGCCCAGTGGTTAGGAATGTAGCATGAATGGGTAAGCTGGACCCGAGAGGAGATGGTTCATCGAATCCCTCAGTTGGAATTAGTGTTTGATGGTTTAGTGTGTGATAGGAGATCCTTAATAGGATGTGGTTCACCTAGAGGTGTTTGCTAGGTGACCGAATATTCTAAAGGTGGCATTGATAGTGGAGGTTGGAAATGAGACTCAGAAGGAGTCTGGATTTTGGTTTAGGACTCGAAATGAGCCATTGTATTGTATTTGGGCTCAAGATGAGCTGGAAAGTTGGAATAGTGATCATAGTCTAGCAAAAGATGGTCCAAGTGGGAACCCGAGGTATCGATGCGGACATACTCTCCATGGTTGTTGGAGGGATACATTTGAATTTCGGGGACGAATTTTGGAAATTTGAAAAACAGAATTTTGGAAATTTTAGAAGAAAATGACGATTTTACCTTTGGTTTATGGGGCAAAATTTGAATTTTTTTCGAGACACTTTTTGGACTTTCCGTGAACACCGTTGCATAGGTCTCGAGACGCTGAGTCCGTAAACAGGCGGCATGCTAAAACCGGAGTTTGGGCATGACCGTTACGGGTCTAAATGGTAAAGGGTATTTTCATAATTTTTTACTCGAGGGCAATTTGGTCTTTTTCTTTGATTTAAGTGAATCAGCATGTTTTTGTAAGGGGGTGACATCTGTCACCATTAGGGATTGATTGCTGGCCTATACGTGTAGGAGTTCCTTGGATATTCATACAATAACCAAAACGGATTCAATTGATTAAACGTAAGGGAAACATAGAAACAAAAAGATGGAGAGAACTTGAGAAGAATTGAGAAGGACAATCGCAAAGGAAATAGGTATATTAAACCCAGAAAAAAATCCCAAACTCGAAAAACTAGAACCAAACCCGAAAACCCACCAATTAAATTTGAATTTGATTCTCAAGTTTGGAGGAATAATTGGGGATTTTAATGTGAAATTATTTGGGTTGTTAGTGACCCACGATAATGATTGTTGATAGGATTGGTGACTGCCGGAAATTATGGAAAAGCGTACAGATCGGAATTGATCAACTTGGACGGTATGTGAGTGGACGTTTTTTTATAAACTGATATGCATGCATAGTTAAGTTTTTTCCATGATTTATTGCATGATTTGAGTTGCAATAATTGGATTGAAGATTTGATATGATTATTTGGTGGTTTTATGTATTTAATAATCGGCTTTATGGTCACGATTTGAGAGAATGGTGAAAGCTTTGTTTTGGGCATAGGCCTGGATTTGAAAATGGTGTTTGACTTGGATTATGAGTCAAGAATGATTATACGGATTTACTTAATGATTTCTGGATGTGATTTTACGAATTTGCCTGAAAATGGTATTTTGGACTGAGACCCTGTTGAAAAGCTTGAGACCTTGTTTGGGAATGGTTTATCTTGGTTTTGAGTCAAGAACCTTGTGAAAGCCTAGTGGTTGGCTTTGTGAGTTGTTTTCACGATAAGCTGGCTTCTCGGATGCGATTGAGCCTGGATGTACCACTCGGATGTGTCTAACACGGGGATGTGGCATTCGCCCAGATGTGACTAATCCCGAGGGTTAAGCCTAGATGTGTCTGATCCTGAGAATGTGGCTTGTTAGTTGCCTACGCGTAGGGCTGATGTGACATGTGTTTATGTGATGATTATGCACTTGCGAGTAGTGCTGATATTGTGCTATTGTAATTGGTGTCGATGCACTTGTGAGTACTGTTGTTTGATCGTTATAACTGATGTTTGAGTACTGGCGACTAGTACTGTTGTTGACAGTCATTGTGACTGGTTGTGTCCGGATGGTCTTCTTGTGCTTTGGCTTAAGAGCCGGTTGTTCATGTGTTTTACTCTATGCATGCATGATTTATAACTGGAGGGGAAAATGATTCGTTTTTTAAATGTATTTTCAAACGATATTATTTTTGTCCACTCGCACATTTTATATTTTTGTTGACCCTCCAGGCCATGGCACGAAGATCAGGGCTGATCAAGAGGCGAAGGCATGGGTGGGAATCCGTGTGCCTACCCCTTTATGGCAAGTGCTGGGAGTGTTTTTGGAACTTCAGTTGACTGTCAGAAGGGAGCAAGACCGGACTCAGTTATCAAAGTTCATTTGGGACGAGTCCTGTTAATAAATAAATTTCACTCCATCGGAATGAACAAAAAATGTCACAACAAATTAACAAATACAAACACATATTAATTATGCATATCACAAAGTTTACCATTTTCAATTTCCCTATTTTTTGAAAATATTTTCCAATTTCCTAACATATTTTCTATTTCCTAATTTCATAAAATATTTCTATTTTCATTGTTTCTTGACAAATTTCCTAATTTCCTACACAATTTTTATACAAATTACCAACAATTTCTACATATTTCCACAATAAATACACAATTTCCAAACCTAATTAATTCCAAAATTCTCATCGAAATTAAATTGAGAGGCAAGCATATATTTCTTTTTATAAGTATTCCTTCAAATGAACCACAAATTTCCTATGACGAAAAACATAATTAGTTTCTAATCAAAAAATAAAATTTCAAAACTATAAAAGTTCAATTTCTCTAACATTCTAAATTGGTATATTAGTGATTGAGAGAAGAGATTTATTGATAGTGAAAATGGTTATGAGATGATATATATATATATATAGAGAGAGAGAGGGAGAGAGAGAGAGAGAGAGAGAGAGAGAGAGAGAGAGAGAGTGAGAGAGAGAGAGAGAGAGTGAGAAAGAGAGTGCTATGAGGCAGCTATGGGTAGAGAGGAAGAAGAGGAAAGGGGTGTCTAGGGAGTTTGTAACACCATGTATATTCAAGAAAATAAAAATTGACTATTTTGCTCCTGAAAGTCAAAGAGTTGACTATTAACCAAAAAGTAAAAGTATTGAATTTCGACCGGGACATATTTTAGAAATATCGAAAACAACGTTACGAAGGTCTCGGCCTCCTGAGTACGTAGACAAGCGACATGTCAAAAACAGAGGTTGAATAGGTTCGTTATGGATCAAGGAAAGCTTAAAGGCATTTTGGCCATTTTGATCACTAAGGATATTTTAGTAATTTTACACCAAAGGGCTAGAGAGTTCTAGAAAACTCTGCATTTTGCCTCTCATTTATTTTCCCACCAACTCATGTGACTATATATATATATATGTGTGTGTGTGTGTGTGTGTGTGTGTGTGTGTGTGTGTGTGTGTGTGTGTGTGTGTGTGTTATGTTTAAGAGGATTCGGTGGTTGAAGGCCGAAGGGAAGGAAAACCAAAAAAAAATTGAACTGTGAGGAAGATGAGAGGAAAAACCAAAGAGGAAGAAAGAAAAACAAGAGAAGAAGAAATGAAAGAGATAAGGGAGAAAGGGGCAGAAAAACTGATGGGAAAACAGTGAGGAAAAGAGAAGGCCATGAGGGAGAAACATGGAACCGTAGGGTTCCTATTTCGACTTCGTGGTTTTGGGCATCGAAACTGAGAAACAAGTGATCTCTTGTTCTCCTGGAGTTTTTATGTCAGGATCCGTCCCAATCCCTCCTGGATTAATGCAGAACACGTCTTATCCCGTCTAACACGGAGTGTCAGACAAGGGAAAATTCCGACTTTAGCCCGCTCGGGGCTTCAAAGTACACCAAGATTCGGAGGAGGAGTGTGGTGTATCGATCTCTGCTACAGCCTGCATCCACGATCAACCTGAAGGGCATTCAAAACATTGAAAGTTGTGAGCAGACAAAATAAAGATTTTATAAAAGAATTTTCAAAAAAAAAGACATTTATTTATACCCTTCACTAAAAAGCATGCATGCATTCCAAAACCAATTATCAAACCATTAGGGCCTTGGTCCAAAACCGTAAATGAAACCAATCATACGGGCCACTGCCCAAATCCATGTGGGACTCAGACCCATAGGTCGTCAATAGGGCCATATGCCCAAGACAAAACCAAATGGCTCTTATGCCCGATTTTACCTTTTTAAAACCAAAACCATTTCATTAAAACCGAAACTACAAACACGTATAAGCACCGTATAAAATCGAAAACCTCGAAATACATGCAAATATGTAAACACACACAAATGCACTCATGGAATCACAAAAAATATATTAAAACACATAATAAACATTTATGCATGCATCATTTTACAAAACAAGGTCCACTCACACACCGTCTGAGCTGCCACCTCGATATGCGTGTCATCCGCTACTCCAAGGCTAATCACCATCTCCAAGGTTCCCAAACCTATCCAAATCAAAATAAAGGGTTAGTACATACTTAAATAACCCCTCATTAAAGCTCCGTAATTTTCTGGAATTTTTAAATATTTTTAAACCAGATCCTAAACCTTCAGAACTCCCGAACTATATGGAAACGGTGTCCGTTTGACTCGAAACTAGTCCCAAAATGTTCGTTACATCAAATAGATGATTTCACATGTTGGAACCATCCCCAAAATATGGGCCAAGAGCCTACACATGCCGCCTAAAGTCCTTGCTCGTGAGAGCCACGCGCCGCGACAGTTTTCTTCTTCCTTCGGCTAGCCGGCCGATTCGGTTTAGCTCTGCACTGCCAGTCCGCCTGGACCGGCGTGGTCGGTCCAACCCTCTAGCTCCTTCATTTTTCATCCGTTTTCACCCATTCCAATTCCTATAGTTTCCTAACATCACTTCCTATCATCCTATGTCATTAAATTTAAGAAACCAAGCCTTACCGACAGGACCCATCCCAATCCCCCCGGGATTAGTGCGGGATGACCCTGCTCCCGTCTGACACGAAGTGTCAGACAAGGGATATTTCCGACCTTTGCCCTCCCGGGCTATCAGAGTACGCCAGGATCCGGAGGAGGCATGTGATATCTCGGTCTCTGCTACAGTTCACATCCGCTGTCAACCTGAAGGGCAGTCAAAACATTAAAAATTGTGAGTGGACAAAACAAAAGTTTATAAAAACATTTAATAAGAAGACATTTGTACCCTCCACTAAAAAGCATGCATGCATTCGAAAACCATTTATCCAAAACAAACCATATGTGCGACTAAGCCCAAAGCAGATGTAAACCAAGGTCGAAAGGACCACAATGAAAACGACCATACGGGCCACTGCCCAAATCCATAAGGGACTCGGCCCCAAACCATAAAGAAACCAAGTACACGAGACACTGCTCAAATCCTGTGCACACCTGTGCACACCACATATCATATATCATATATACATATAAATCACACAACCAATCCTGTCACGGTATCCAAAGCTACGCGCGTGCTACCCGGGTCTCAATCCGAGTCTTCTCAAAGTCAAGGTCAATGTCCGCAGACCACTGATCCTACTCGAGGTAATAGTAATCATAGCCTTCCTGACAGTAAGGAACCCAACTGGGGGGTGACTCCACTCAGTCGGTGCTCCGTGACTACTCCGGGGTCCACCCAGGCCAACGACCCTCCCCGGAGGAGATAATAGAAATAAAGAAAGGTAGATGAACATATATATACATAACATAATATCCATGCCCGGTTCCCCTGAACCGTCATGATCCATAATATCCATAGCCAAGGTAACATGCCGGTTCCCATAAACCGTCATGTACCGTAATAACATAACCAGGTAACATGCCGGTTCCCATAAACCGTCATGTACCGCAATGACCAACAAGGGTTCATGCCGATTCCCATAAACCGTCATGAACCACGATACCATAACAAGGGTTCATGCCGGTTCCCATAAACCGTCATGAACCTGGGAATCCATTTAAGGTTCCCTGACCTGAAATCAAAACCATAAAGTGACTGGGTCTCGTGCCCGAACATAGGACATCAGCTGGGCACCGTGCCCGGAATCTGAGGCCATATGCCCGAGACAAAACCAAATGGGTCTCATACCCGAGTTTATCCTTTTGAAATCCAATTCCAGTTCATTTAAATCAATAAAGAAATACAGACCCGTATGAGCACCGTGTAACACCCCGGAAATTCGAGGATTCTCATTTTGTAATTTAATGTGTGATTTGACGATTTTGCCCTTGTGATGGAATGGTCAAATTATTGACTTTTTGATTGATGAACTAAATGGACTTTGACCTATGACCGTGACGTAGTTCGGGACGTCACGAGTTCATAGACAGGTGGCACGTCCAATTCGGACGATCAGGGTGAAAGTTATGGCTATCGGAAGTTCAGGGGCATTACCGTAATTTGGACTTCCGGGGGAAAATGTTGACTTTTCTTTCGACAACTAATTTTCAGTTGACTCAAGGACCGTTGGGTAGGCCTCGACGTCCTGAGTCCGTAGACAGGCGGCACGCCGAAATCGGACTTCGTACGAGGAAGTTATGGTCAGAAACGTGAATTCGGGAAGTTCGTGTCTCGGTTTTCGTGTCGAATATTAAATTCAGGAAATCTGATTGGAGGACACCTGGTGAGTGACAAGTGTCACTCACCCATTGGCTAGATTGGATCTGATCCACTATTGGATTAATTAAACAATTGTACCAGCTTTAAATTTCAGCCTTTGGATTGAAAACCTCCAGATCTAATCTCAGCCCTTGATCTAATCTGGAGATCAAATCTGGGCCGTCCATTATTTTCCCTCCATCTCTATATATTCTTCTACCCGACACCCACCTTCTGTCCATTTCAACCCTCACACCTCCGCATTACAACCTTTCTCTGTGTGCGTGTGAGTGTGACTAGGACTGAGAGACGACGGGGGGGGGCGGCAGGAACGGCGGTGGAGGCACGGTGGTTCACGGCAGGTGAGTAACCCGTGAGCTTTGTACTTTCAAAATTTGGAAGTCAACGTGTAGTCGAGTTTTGTTCCCTTTTCTTGCTTCTCATGAGACCTAGGGACTGAAACAGACCTGTAGGCTTGACTTCAAGGCTCGAGGTGGCCGGAATTGACGGGGAGGATAACCGGAAAATCTGAAGCTTCGGGTTTTGTTTGCAGGTAAGGATCTAATATTGTTCTCTTGTTTTTGATTCCATAGAACACTTTCTGGAACTAAGACGAGTACTTAGGAATTTAAAGGACTGAAAATGACCCAGAAATGAAGGAATGGCAACCGGGTCTCGATCGCGGGTCTGATCGACCCGAGTTGCAGGAAAACGGGTCAACCCGTCTGATGACAGTGGTGCTGACGTGGCACCCTGTCAGTCTGTCAGATGACGTGGACCAACCGTGAGCCGACACGTGTCACATGTCAGTGCACAGTCAGCACTGACATGTCAGTGACGTGGACCAGTCAGGGACTGCCACGTGTCACTGACATGTCAGTGACGTGGACCAGTGCCGTGCTGACACGTGGCACATGTCAGATCTGACACGTGGTCTGACAGATCAGTGAGGTGGACCAATCAGATGGTGACACGTGGCACCTGTTAGAGTCTGACATGTCAGACCTGACAGCTGTCAGATGACGTCAGCATGACGTCATGCTGACGTCAGCAGTGACGTCAGCGATGACGTCAGCAGGAACTGTTCCTGCGTTGACCGCCGCGTTGACCGGCGCGTGGGGGCGCGTGTGAACAGTGTTTCTCGTGGGACCACCACCATTCTTTAGGTTTCGACGATCCGGATCCAATGGCGGTGGTTTCGGGTCGATCGGAGATCATTAAGTTGGTCAAAATAAGGTTTATTGCCTTGGGAAGCGCGTTCGGGCGGCTTTCCCGGGTCGGTTTCGACCTAGGCTTTCATGGTTGAATGTTGGGGGTTTATTTTGACCTTTACGAATACTTGGATTTGACAGGGATTGTACATTTGTACCAGGACGAGGGTATACGTTCGGTTTCTAGCAGGATTGTACTGTGAGTGGGCCATTTTCTTAAACCCTTGTGTGCATAAATGTTTTCTGGTTTTATTATACTTATTCACATGCTAAAACAATGATGGTTTTGAGGATATGAAAAATATGGTTATGGCACGTTTCACGGTATTTGGGCTTGAGACCCGTCCGATGAAACTGAATGATTGGTTCGGATTCTATCTATGTATATATATGTTTGCATGTGGATATCAATAAAATGTATTTGTTACTGCACTGTATAGATCCTTCCATATTGTATTGTCTCCTCCGGATGAGGTACCCCGGAGAGGTCACGGACGTCTAGTACGTCCAGCGTCTATGACGCTAAGCATCGGGGATGCTGTACCCGAACGGGGTTCGGGGATTGAACTCGGAAATTGAGACCCGAGTGGCACGCGTAGCCTTGTGATTGTGACCTTATTGGACGTCAGGGACGTCAGACATCAGGGATGTCGGGATTGGAGTGTATAGTGCAGCAACTAAAATTATGGTTATGGTTTTGTTATATGCCTTATGGTTCATATTATATGGTTTATGATTTTGGAATTATGGTGCACGCATGTTTGGAAAACGGAGGGGTAAATTATATGTTTTACTTATCAAACGATTTCATAAACTTGAGTTTCGGTCCACTCACCCTTTAATGTTTTTGATAACCCCTCCAAGTCGGGAAACTGAGGTAGAGGAGGAACCAGAGGCTGAGGCATAGATCTACTTCTGCGTACCTGAACCCCTGCTGGGCGGTGTACCCGCAGGATTACTTTAGAGTCGTGCTCGCAAATTTGTAATTTTGGATTATATCCCTTGTCTGACATTCGTTTAATTCGGATTTTCTGTATGACCTTAATTTGGTTATTTATGCTTTTAAATGTTTTGAGGTTAAAATTGGTATGAATTATTGGGTGTCAGACGGGAGCAGGGCACGTCCCCTTGTGGTCCCTGTGGGATCGGGGCGGGTCCTGTCACACCGTATAAGACTGAAACCTCGAAATACGTGCTTATACGTAACCACATAGAAATGCACCCATGGCATCATCAAACAAGTAATAAAACATATAATAAACATTTATGCATGCACCAATTTAGAAAACAAGGTCAACTCACAGACCATCCGAGCTGCCACCTCGATTTGCGTGCCATACGGCTCCCCGAGCCGATCACCATCACCGGGACTCCCAAACCTGTCCAAATCGTAATAGAAGGTTACTAACTACTTAATTAACCTCCCACTAAAGCCCCGTAATTTTCCCGTATTTTTAACTATTTTTAATCCCGAACCTAAACCTTCCGATGCCCCGAAACATATCGAGACGGTGTCCGATCGACAAGTAACCAGTCCCAAAATGTTTGTTACATCGAATAGAAGATTTCGTATGTTGGAACCTTCCCCAGATTCCCTGCCACGCGCCCTCACGCGCCGCCTGAAGTGGCTGCGCGTGGGCTTCACGCGCCGCTACAGTACCTGCTGACGTCATCGCTGACGTCAGCACGACGTCATCACTGACAGCCCCTGACAGTGACACGTGTCACGCTCCCATTGGCTCACTGTCTGACATGTCAGTCTAACATTGTCAGATCTGACACGATGACGTCATCCCTGACATGATGACGTCATCAGGATGACGTCATCAGTCATCCCTGCCTCCTCGCGGGTCGACCCGAATGACTGCAACCGGGTCGCCGTGACCCGCGGCTTGACCCGGCCGGTTCTCCGCCGTCCGGCCACCAAAACCGTTCCCGTTTGTCCCATTTTCATCCTCTAATCCTAACCTAGGGTTCTATGACATTAAAATGGAAGGAAAACACCGAAAACCATACCTTCGAGTTTGGCCATGGCGGCCGGGCATTCCTCCGCCGTTCACGGCCGTTCCAGGCCTTCCCCATCCCCAAAACTAATCCTATTCGACTCCTAGGGCTACCAGCAACCTAACCTAAACCTTAGAATCGAATAAAAAGCAACAAAACTGAGTTTTGAATTTTTGAATATTTTTACCTCACGGGTTCTCTCTCCCCGCCGTGTCCTCCGCCGTGGCTGGCCGTGGCTTGCCATCCTAAACCTCTTTCCACCACCTCACGATCATGTTCAGCTCATCCAAGCAAGGAATGGTGATGGTGTGTGGTTGTTTCGGTTTTTGAAAGAAAATGAAGAAAAGGAAGAAAATGGAAAATGAAGAAGGATGATGAAGTGATGAAGGATGAAGGCTGATCGGATGTGAGGGAGATGGGATGGAGGGTGTGGATTTAAAATGAATTTGGAATGGATGGTTAGGATTAATGGTTGTTAAGTTTAATTATAAAATAATTAAAATAATAATATTTAATTATTTAGATCCACATTTTGGGGGATCAAGTCAATGGGATGAGTGACACTTGTCACTCATCCATGGGGCCCACCAAAATATCCACCCAATCAGATTTCGCCAAAACGTCCCCGTCTCGAAGTTCGTGCATAGTGAAATCGAACTTCCGTGACCCATAACTCTCCCGTTTGAAGTCTGATTTCAGAGTGCCGCCTGCCTATGGATTCGTATCGTCCTTATCTACGTAACGGTCTTCGGCCCTCGGCCATCGGACCTTTTGGTCAAAATGTCAACATTTGACCCCATTTAACCAAAATTACCAAAATGCCCCTAAACTTCCGAACGTCATAACTTCCTCCTCGAATGTCGTAATTGAACGTGCCACCTGTCTATGAACTCGTGACGTCACGAACTACGTCACGGTCATCGGTCAAAGTCCATTTGACCGCCCGATCGAAAAGTCAATGTTTTGCCACCACTAGGGGCAAAACGGTCATTCTGCATCTTTCGTCCGATTTAGCCTAACTAATCACCGATTAACCTCACTAATTGTGATTAGTCACTAATCTAATCATGGAATTTGGGACGGGTCGTTACACTTACCCATTGGTTCTGACAACCATTTCGAACCAAAACATCCATTTCTAGGTTCACGACATTTCTAGGGGTCAAACCTTCATCCTAAGGGTCTCAATAGGTTTCTAGGATCCCTAAAAACATACTAGGGTGTCGATTTGGGTTAACTCGGCCGAAAAACAAATTTGGTAGGTAGCCATCAAAAATTCCCTGGCCGCCTTTCCGTGCTTGCTCAGCCGCCCTCAGCCCCCAAAACCTTCTCCTACACCTCCTACCAATCCCCTAAGCCCATCCTAACCAACATCTAACTCCCATAATGCCCAAAATCGGAAATTGAAATTTTGAAGACAAACAGGGGTTTAGGTTATCTTTTTCCCACGGTACCTCCGCCGTCCACGAAGGCTAGCCGTCCTGCCACCGTCGCCACGTCCTCTCCTTCATCATAGCACCCTCAGCCACTCTCTTGGCCTCACACAGATGCAGATGGGAAGGGTTTGGATTTGGGGTTATATTGGTTTGGATGGTCGATCAAATGAAAACAGAAGGGGGGTGGTTGCATGTGTCTGTGTATGGGAATCAATGGATGGGTGACACTTGTCACGCATCCATTGGGCCACTTCAAAAGATCTGGGCTCACTTGAGGACAAAAGTCCACTTTTGCTTCGTAAAGCGTACTACTGTGAATAGTACCTCGAAACTTCCTTGAACCGTAGCTTTTCTGTCGAATTTCTGATTTTGATGTGCCACCTGTCTACAGATTTGTATCGACCAGATCTATGTAACGGTCCTCAGCCCTCAGCCATCGGACCTCCCAGGTCAAAAGTCAACTTTGTACCCTCGTTTAGGGGCAAAATCGTAATTTCACCCTGAATATCCGTTAATCCTTGGCTAATCTTCGATTAGCCCTACTAATCCGTCATTAAGTCTTAATTACTCTTTAAGATCAAGGACGGGTCGTTACAACCTCCCCTCTTAAATAATTTCGTCCTCTAAATTCAAGCCGACCGAATTCCACAACCAAACTGTGGAATCCAATCATGTCCCCGCACACGGCACTCTCGTGTAAAAGTATACGTCCGACACAGCCACACTTCGGCTCGTAAGTCTCACTCGAGACCGAATGTCGACGTCTCGCCTGTCATGCACTCTGACAAGTCAGCAATACCAAGCTGACGTCAAATTGGCTTTTCAGCCTACCACTTTAACACGTTCCATCCTAAAACCAAGGTCAGCTTTTCAGTCTGATGGTTCTTCTCATCCGACAACCGGAGCTGATATCTTATTCAGCATCTGATCCGACGATTATCCTCATTGCTCCTATTGAGCGATATCTCATCTCATGTCACTTAGACAGTTCGCAATCGTAATCCATCGTTCAGAGGAGTACCATTGCCCTTCTAACATCCTCTAAGTCCACGGTCACGATCGTGACTAGCAGGTAACGCTCGGCTCCACTGCGCTACTCTGATCATGACTCACTCTCGAGTACTCATATCGTATCTCACATCACTCAACAATCTCTGTTGATACCTGGACTCAACTCGAGTCTCAATTGTCGAACTACTCATCCTATCGACACATAATCGACGTCTCACTCATCCAGGGTGTATATGAGATTTAGATACGCCCTACTTTTCTGAGGAGAGACAACACTCTACACTGAAGGGTTCCCTTAGTCACAGAGGAGTCGCTTCGCAAATTATTTGGCCCCAGTTCGGAATGTGGGTCAATTTTCCAATTTGATTTCATGTACCCATGTTCTTTCTATACACCCGCATTATCTGCTAAAGAGCAGAAAGCGAGAAGTCTCCTTCATCGACTTTGGAATCGCGAGTAGTTGCAACTATGTTGGAAATAGGTATGCTTCCAACTGGGTGGCAAGTCCAACCTCTGGACTTCCCAAATCCTCGACTCACTCGGACAACCCAACCACGCGTTTGTAAACCATCAATCCGCTCATCCAACTCGCCCATCCATTAATACCGTTTATGCACAACCAAAAGGATGTCGTCCATCATTACTTGATTCCCATGTTTCCACCTTAATCGTTACAACCTATGAGCACACCCTCGTATCTCAAGTCTTGCACCATGTTGACAGCCAAGCAAACGGAAAAAATTAAGTCCTCCACCAACTAGGATTATTCTCTGATAATTACTGTAATGCTTAATTCTTTCCTTTCGAACTAAGCACTTCCATAGATTCTCTTCGGCTTCTTCCATCACTGTTCACGTCGGCATACTGGTCCCCATGTCCCAATCCTAATGGGACCAATTTCCAGCACCGAGCCTCGGGCCGTCCGTACAGAAGAACAAGGGTACCTATCCAGGTATAGGGTATACCTCACACTGCGCCACTTGGGATCCTTTCTGTCTAACCCTAAACCTGACCAACCGGTCACCAATCCCCACGACAGTGCTCACGTCGTCCAATTTTACCATTATATCTAATCACAACTTAGTCATCACAACATGATTCCCAAGAAGCTACACTAGCCGAAGAATCCTCCTTGTCATGTAGTGGTAGAAACCAACCATGAGCACATCACGACTGAGATAACCTCGACTCGTGGCTCGTCGTCTCTCCTCGTTATCATCATCGCACCGCCGCCACGCGGAGTGCGAATCAAACCAATCCTAAGACCTTGTTCACCGAGGAATCGCCGCTCTTCTCTGCTCGAGTCGGAGGGGCCCTGCCACCCTCGTACCCCACACTCCAGATACGACCATCCCGACAATCCATACGAGAAATTGAACGTTTCCCGAACGCTCCCCGATTCCCAACCACTGGAATTATATCCACCTTCGATGGTGGTACCTACCACGAGTTCGTGCAGACACAACCCACACACCTCACCACCGAGACTCCAAACCTATGCGGTCAACTCACCGCCGACACCAACCGCTCAACACACAACATCCACCGATCGATTCACCACAGGATCCGGTCGATAAGTACCACTCCCCTAGTCACTCGTGTGATCACTCATCTATTAGGGTTATTGCGAACTTGGCTGCTCCCTACAACACGTCCATCTCGAGTGATCCCTCGTGCTCAACTTCGAAAAGTCGTCACACTCCGTTACGGGTGTCCGAACAACTTGTAACCATAGTCTGAGGATCTCTTCCCCTCGTAACTCTACGGCTCCTAGTCGCTGGCCTCCACAAGGATTCGGCCATACTCCTTCTTAACTTCGCACAAAAAGTATACTGTGGCATCCCCTGCCAGTCGACATCCCTCCAGGACTCGACAAACTGAAACATGGCATCCCATGCCAAAAAGGATCCAACGTTCCTATTACCAACAGTCTCAACTAGGATCATCATGCGCCTGACTGATCCCTTCAGTATAATCTCTGTTTCGAAACTTTATCATGGACGACCCTAACGTCCAACCTCCACTGATTCCACGTTGCTCCATTCCATGACCGTCATGACTACGCGATGGTCCTGACTTTCATGTCGTCATATGGTGTCTACTAGTCCACTGGATCCTGTCTCCAGTAACTATGCAGCTCTTAAGCTGTTGGATTCACACGAATATCAATCCTACTCGGGTCTACTTCCTCGAAACACGTGGTATCCTATGCCAATCAAACCCTAAACAATCGCACCTCGTGCCAAATGAAATCTAACCAGGATTCAATTCCACTGAATCCTCTGACTTTTTACCCTAACTATTAGGTTGATGATAAGCTGTTACCACTATATAGACATCACATCCTCAACCTGCGCACACTCTGTGAGCAAAACCTGGCTCTAATACCACTTTTCAGGACCCATCCCAATCCCCCCAGGATTAACGCGGGACGCGCCTGATCCCGTCTGACACGGAGTGTCAGACAAGGGAAAATTCCGACTTTAGCCAGATTGGGGCTTCAGAGTATGCCAAGATCTGAAGGAAGAGTGTGATATCTACGTCTCTGCTACAGCCCGCATTCGCGATCAACCTGAAGGGCATTCAAAACATTGAAAGCTGTAAGCAGACAAAACAAAGATTTTATAAAAGCATTTTCATAAAAAGACATTTATTTATACCCTTCACTAAAAAGCATGCATGCATTCGAAAACCAGATATCAAACCATTAGGACCTTGGCCCAAAACCGTAAATGAAACTAATCATACGGGCCACTGTCCAAATCCATTTGGGACTCAGTCCAAAACCAATATATCATATAGTATATATCACATAACCAATTTTGTCACGGTTTCCAAAACTACGCGCGTGCTACCCGGGGTCTCAAATCCCAAGTCTCCCTAGGGTCCACCCAGGTCAATGTCCACAGATCAATGACACTCCTTGGGGGTTATAATCCATAAGCCTTCCTGAGAGTAAGATACCCAACGGTGGCGACTCCACTCAGTTAGTGCTCCGTGACTACTCCGAGGTCCACTCAGGCTAACGACCCTCTCCGGAGGAGACTATCCATAAATAAAGGATGGTATATGAAATTCTATTTCGAAAACATTCTTAAAACCTTTCAAAGGATTCATGCCCGGTCCCCATAAACCGTCATGAAACCAGAAATCCATTTAGGTCCCTGACCCGAAATCACAATCGTAAACCAACTGGGCCTCAAGCCCGAACTCATGACTCAGCTAGGCATCGAGCCCGATATCTCAGGGTCAGTCACGATTCCAATCGTAGCGATGCGTGCAACCATCCGTCCAAGACCTCCATCAATCCCCGTATGTCGCCGTGAACAAATCAACCGACGCGACCACCTCTAGATCATGGTGCACCCATCATCGATTGATCTCCTGAACTGTCAGCACTCCGAAGTCGAGCCTCCAATGGCTGCTCGACAATGGAATGTGCATCGTGACCTCTCTAGAAGGAACACATCCACAGTCCGGAGTCGAGCGTCGTATCGTCCGTCGTCGTGCACACAGCACTCGCCATGACCACGACTCAGACCCTTAGGTCGTCAATAGGGCCACATGCCCGAGACAAAACCAAATGGGTCTCATGCCCGAGTTTATCTTTTCAATACCAAAACCATTTGATTAAAACAGAAACCACAAACACGTATAAGCACTGTATATAACCGAAAAACTCGAAATACGTGCAAATATGTAAACACACACAAATGCACTCATGGCATCACAAAACATATATTAAAACACATAATAAACATTTATGCATGCATCAATTTAGAAAACAAGGTACACTCACAAACCGCCCGAGACAAGTGGAGTGGACAGAAACAAGTGGTTAATATTGCATTATAGCATACATAATAAACATTTATGCATGCATCAACATATGTGGAGTGGACAGAAACAAGTGGTTAATATTGTATTATAGCAATAATTAATTAAGAAGTTAAAAAAAAACAACATGTGTTGTTCTAGAACAACCACCCTCGTTCACACATATTATACACATGGATATTGTCAGAGAGAGATCATATGTTTAGACCATATTTATAAACCACCTATATTAATGTGTGGTTTACAAATAGGCTCTTCTTCACATTTTTGTATACATATAAATGAAAACACAATAAAACATGTTTTGAATACATCTAATTAGTTTTCTTAAAACCCAAACAAGGTTAAATTCACCACCCATTATAGACACATGACTATGAATCTGAACCTCGTATAATTGGAAAGAAAAAAAAAATCCCATTTCCAAATTATTAATTTTTTGGCTTATTGAACTTTGAGTTTTTTTTTTAACAAATAAAGGATATATATATATATATATATTTGAAATATAGTTCGAGGGAAAACTTTTATCTCATAATAGATTATTTGAATTTCAATTGGAGACCACTGATTTGTAAATCAAAACTCATTTGCAATAAATATATATTAATAAATCAAAACTCTTATCAACACACTTGCAATAGATATATAACTGAATATATATATATATATATATATATATATTAGCTACTAAGAGGCAAATACAAAGTCAAGGGCAAGTAGTTTAAAAAAAAAGTCAAGGGCAAGTAATAAAGTCGTAGGAATAAATAATAAATAAAGTAAAAAAGCAACAGCCAATAGGGGGACAGAAAGCTGAGTGAAGCCTATGTTGCAAAGCCAAAGTTTCAGAGCAAACCCAACCTCTATATATTGAAGACCATGGAATGAAGTTCCTCAAATCCATGAAGGTCTAATAAATTATACACATCACCATTATGAAGAGCTCTAATTCTAAAACACATATTGCAATGCTCTTCATACAATTTGTGTATGCAGGCATGGCCTTGTTCTCCAAGGCAGCAATTTCTAAAGGAATGAACCCTTTTGTCTTCGTGGTTTATCGTCAAGCTTTCGCCGTTCTGGCCTTGTCTCCATTTGCTTTCTTCTTCGAAAGGTTAATTACCTACTCAGTAACTAATTTAAACTTGTGCCAAGGTGCGCATGATTAGTAACTAATTTCATTTTTCTTTTTTGGGTTCAATTTGTGAACTTAATTTCAGTTCAAAAGAAACCCCTCTTTCCTACACCTTGCTCTGCAAGATTTTCTTAGTTTCCTTATCTGGGTAAGAACTTGGTCTTCTTGCAACTCATCTGTAATCAACAGTTCAATTAACTTCTTTATAACCCTTATTAATTAACACTAATTAATTATTATTATTTTATATAGGATTACCCTGAGTTTAAATCTTTACTATGTTGCAATCAACTACACATCTGCAACCTTTGCAGCAGCCACCACCACTTTAATTCCCGCAATTACTTTTGTCATGGCGGGTTTATTAAGGTACCGTGCAAACACTTACTGAATACGAATGTCAGTTGACTTGTTAAACGTAGTTTCTTTTTTTTTCATTGAGGTTTGAATTAATTAATTGATTTTTTATTTTTTTTATTTTTTTTTTATTTTTTTGAAGGATGGAAAGCATTTCTGTGAAACATTTGCATGGTGTGGCCAAGGTGTTGGGGTCTCTCACAAGCCTTTCGGGGGCACTGGTGTTTGCTTTAATCAAAGGGCCTTCTATAAAGTTCATGAATTACCAAACCCAAATTCCTTCACACTCTTCTCCTTCTCACTCTAGAGGAGAGTGGGTAAAAGGTTCCCTCATCATGATCTCAGCCAATACAGCGTGGTCTCTCTGGCTAATTTTGCAGGTACATATGCCCTTTGAATTCTCATTCATTTTTCTTATAAGACTATGAATCAAAAAATCCATAATGAATAATTAGTTACTCAAAAAAATTAATGAATAATCAGCTAGTTTATTCTGTTTAAGATACGCTGTCGCTATTTATAGTCGCACGATATATAAAAACCTCATTCTGAAGATATTTTGGTTGCACTTGTTAACGAACATAGTGCTTAATTATATATGTTGTAGGGTCCCATTGTGAAGCAATATCCAGCAAAGTTGAGACTCACCACACTACAATGCTTCTTTAGCTGCATCCAGTCAGCGTTTTTTGCCATTGCAATCGAGAGACATCCATCAGCATGGAAGATTGGATGGGACATTCATCTTCTCTCTGTGGTCTATTGCGTAAGATCATTTATTTTCACCATTGCATATATATAACAAGTCGAAAATACGTAGGGTTTTAAGAGGACAATGCGGCAACACACAGCAAAATTCCCATGGTATATAGAGTAATTAGGCTCCGCACACACACAGGGAAGTAATCACACCGGATTTGTGTTTCAGGAGCGTAATTGCTTTGATACCAACTCAAAATAATTAGGGTTTAAACTAATATATTTATTCTTCTCTCAATGATCGAGGAATATATATACTGCATACAAAGTATGTATAAATAGGAAATATGTACCAAATCTCCTAATTCCACTCAAATTAGATAATTACAATCAAATATAAATTATATTCCTAATAGGAATCAGTTCTATTCCTAATAGGAACGTTGACTCACGCCAACAATCCCCCTCAAGTTGGTGCATAGATATCGATAATGCCCAACTTGTCAAGTGAGTCTTCAAATTGGTGTTTTGACACGGCATGGAGTTCGATCATCGAAGCCCATAGTTAGATCCATTCAACTTGAATTCCATAGGTAGATTGGTAGACGATTCGGTATGAACCGTCACAATAGGAATAGAAGAAGACGATTCAGTGACATCAAACATGGTGATAGATGGCGGTTGCAGCAGAAGATTAGGTGACGACAACGACAGTAAGAGATATAAGACGGCACATGCTTAGGTGTATAGGCAGCACAAGTTTAGGTGTGTAGGCGGTATAGGTATAGGTGTATAGGCAGCACAAGTTTAGGTGTGTAGGCGGCACAAGTGTAGGTGTATAGGTGGCACAAGTGTAGGTGTATAGGCGGCACAAGTGTAGGTGTATAGGCTAGGTGCAGCGGAAATAGGTATAGGCGGTACAAGTTTAGGTGTATAGGTATAGACAGCACAAGTTTAGGTGTATAGACTTGGCGCAGTGGAAATAGGTATTTTTCAGGATTAGGGTTTTAAAAGGACAAGAAGGCCAAGACATAACAAAATTCCCATGGGTGCACAGAGTATTTAGGCTCCGCACACCCATAGGGGAGTAATCGCACCGGATTTGTATTTTAGAAGCGTAATTTCTTTGATACTAGTTCAAAATAATTAGGATTTAAATTGATATATTTATTCTTCTCTCAAAAAAGAATATATATACTACATACAAGTAGGTATAAATAAAAAATATGTACCAAATCTCTTAATTCCACTCAAATTGAATAATTACAATCAAATATAAATTATATTCTTAATAGAAACAAGTTATATTCCTAATAGAAATATTGACTCACGCTAACATAACATGTTTTAAATAATATAACATTTCTCTCGAAACAACTCATCATCATTTTTTTTAGAAGTGTTTGTATTAATTTTCATAATTGATTGATTCGACAACTCATATATGAGAGGTCATCATCTAGCTATAGTGGCTCTTATTTTGGCTTATGTATATTTTGATAGTGGCTTTTATTTTGGCTTATGTATATTTTGATATATACAGATTACAGAGAGGTCATCATCTAGCTATAGTGATTATGAGACAGCACCATTATGATATTGCTCCAGCATTGCATCAACTACCACACTTGTGTCTCAGCATTATAAATAAATACAAGAAACGAGTTAACAACAATCTTCAGTGTATGCACGTCAGAGTAAATATTAGCCGTGAATTAGGACGAATCCGATAATATATGTGCACTTCATATCAATCAACCATCAACAGTGAATCCGATAACATAGATATTTTGTTGACAAATCTCAAATGCATAGATATTATATGTTGCTACTCACTAGTCACTAGTGTGGTGTCTCATGAGTGATGGGTGATTGTGGCAGGGTGTAATTGTAACCGGGATTACTTATTGGCTACAAGTTTGGGTCATAGAGAAGAAAGGCCCAGTTTTTACAGCAATGTTCACTCCATTATCTCTTATTATTACAGCTCTCTTCTCAGCACTCATGTGGAAAGAAGCTATTTACTGGGGAAGGTCCGACCCTTTAATTTTATCTATCTATCATGCAAAATTTTCACTAATTTTTTTATTACTAATTTTACTACAACCCTAGAGTAATTGGGGCCCTAAAATCACATCTGCATATTAACATACATATATGATATATATATATATATATATATATATAGAGTGAAAATGAGGTTGACCCATGTCCCTTTTGAACTTTCACCACGTCTAATCTATTTAGGTCACGCAATTGCAAGCGTGCGTCTTGTTTAAGAGTATTTAATGTCGTTTGGCTTTCATTTTTTTTGCTTTGGCCCCATTAATTATTCAATATTGAAGTAAGTGCAAAATGATTCAAAAAGTCTTATACATAATTAAAATTAGAGAGCAAAAGATTTGTGATTTTAGGGATATGAGTAGAACTTAATGGCCAATTTTGATTATGGAGTTTGATTAATAAATTTTGTTGCAGTATTGGTGGGGGTGTATTGCTGGTTGTGGGTCTATATAGCGTTTTGTGGGGAAAGAAGAAAGAGGACCAGAAAAGAAAAGAAAGTGATCAAATACAAGGAAACAAGGAGGAAGTGGCATAACCAAAATGAGTATGCTTTTAGTCAATCACATGGGATTACCAAAATGGCTTCACTCAATAAAAGGGATTCCCACCATCAAGTTCTCATCAAGGCACGAAAGAGTGCTAATGAAAGGGTTTTTTTTTTTTTAATTCTACTTTTTCCCTCGAGGTTTTATCTAAATTTGTAAAGAAATAGTTACCTGTATATAAACTTTGTTGTGCTCAAATCCATAGTTTCAAAAACAAAACAAAAAATTGAGGGAAATTGATATTTATAAATAGGGTTTGTAGAAAACGAAAAAAAAAATTAAGGGGCAAAATATACAAGGTCATAAAAACAAGCAAAGAGAAAGAAAAAACAAAGGTAAATGGAGGCGTCATTCGAACTAGCCCTTGGCATTGGACCGGGCCGGGCCGGACCAGGCTTATTAAATAATTTTTAAATTTGCGGGTCGGGCCGGACGGACTTAATGACATAAAAAAGAACCCACAGGCTTTTATCGGGCCGGGTTTATATAGGGCTTTCGGGTCGGGCCTATTAAGCCCACTTGGATCAGGCTTACGTGGGCTTTTGTAATAAACTATGTCTCAAATTTTAAAATTACAAAAAAAAATATATATACATGAAAAAAAATATTAATAATGAAAAAAAATACTCAAGGGTGCAAAAACGTGGCCTGGTTAAAATAAAATACTCAAGGATGCAAAAACGTTGGGCCTATTAAGTAGGTGGATGAGTGGTTAGGGTTTGTATTGGGTATTGGATATTGGGCTTTTTAAAATAAATTAGGTGAGTTTGGGGCTGAGATTTGGGTTTGGGTTGAAATATTAGTATTAAGAATGAGTTGAGTATTAATTTTTAAATAATAAGTATTTTATATTTTCGAGGCTTATGGGTCGGGTTTATTACGGGCAGGTCGGGCTGGGCTTACCGGACTTTATCGGGTTCGGGCCTATCGGGTTTGAACACCATAAGCCCAAACCCAGCCCGCTAATTCTCGAACCGGGCTTTTGTCCATCGGGCTTATCGGGCCCCCATAAGCCCATGGGCTTTTAGGCCAAATGGTGAGGGCTAATTCGAACCCAAGCTTGAAAGATGGAAGAAAACAAAGAAAATTAATCTATCTAATCGAGTAATAAATATCAATTATATATGAAAAAATAATAATTTTGGGCTCTCCGGACACGGCAAAATCACAAAGTGACAAAACAAACCTACAAAGGAAAAACGAATTACCAGACTGAAGATAAGACAAAAAAATACAAATAAGAAAAAACTATTCAATAAGCCCCTACTCGAAGATCTTGCATCCTCAACATCCAATGTTGCAAATAACCCATGTATTCTCTGAAATGTAATGTGACAATTTAATCCAACTGTTAACTATTCCATAAAAAATTCTATTAAGTAATGACGTGGACAAAATGAGACTCACTATTTTAAATTAAATGAGTGACACATAAGCACTATGTGGGAAAAAAAATAAAAGAAGTAAAAAAATAATTATTAAACAAAACAAAAATATGGATATGGCTAAGCAGACTCTTCTTTTTCTCCACATCCATGGTTGTGGAATCATAAATCACCCAAAAATTATAGAGCTGCCACGTGACCCATAAATCATATAATATCTAAATTTCCCTTGGAAATAACATTAACAGCTCATAGACACCTATACATTAAATAATGTATTTTCCAAATGAATGTAATATTTAATTAGGTTAAGACCTCAATAATAATAAGATTATCTCTAAGAATTAATTTTCATCTTCTTAATAATGAAAAATTATTATTAATATTATATTATTATAATCATGATCATTATTCATAATAATGAACAATTATTAAAATAGGGCAGCTCAATTTACTTTCAAGCTAATGTGATTCATCGTTTCTTAAGCTCTTGTGATTTCTCTCTCTAAACTAACTTAAGCATCTGAGTGTTCTTGGTCGAGCAATCCCTTGGGGCTTCAAACGAAACAAACGATAGCTTTTTTTTTTTTTTGCTATTTGCAAGGAACAATGAGACTTTTATGAGCGTGTTCAAATTTTCAAGAGGAACACTCAAGAGCCAATTTGAGAAATACTCAAGAGGAGCTCTCTAGATTGTTCATTGTTCATCAACGTTGTACATCGTTTCATCAACTGTTTTCATCATTCATCATACTTCGTTCGTTGTTCATCAACACTGTTCGAAGTTCTTGAACTTTGTTCATCGTTAATCAAAACTTTTCGTTCAATCCTCATGATTCAACATGGTTAGAACACAACAATCCGTTCAATTATCCAAATATGGTGTTTCATCCTCTACATATCGAATTGGGAATGGAGCTCACACTATGAATCCAAAGGAGCACCAAAGTCATTCCCCTCGTTTGACTATCATGGTACCCATTGTGTCATATGGGTCGATTATAACTTTTGATTTCAGAGCTTTCCATGTCCCAACAAGGTAGAATTTATAAGACTCGTATCTTGGGAAGAACGGTGAACAATCCCACATCGCTCAGGGAGGGAAAGGTGGAGTGTCTTATATGTGTGGGCACATATCTATCTACCAAAAGGTCTTTTGGGAGCTCACTGGCTTTGGATTCCTTGGGAACTCCAAAGTTGAGCGAGTTTGGGCTAGTGCAATCCCAAGATGGGTGACCAACTGAGAAGTTCGCGTGAGTTCTCAAAAAAAAAACTGTGAGGGTTGTGCCTAAAGTGGACAATATTGTGCTAGATGGGTCGGGTCGTGACAGAATCAGCCTCATGCAAACAAGGATCTATGAGTATTCCTAGATGGACTCCAAGACATGTTAGGACAAAATCAAGTACATGAGGGACTGGACATAGACCACCAGCTCCAAACCATAAGGTGTGGGTCTCAGCGTGATACGCAATAATTGCAAAGACCTCAACGCCCACTCCCTCAAGACAACTTATCAAAAAAAAATTGATAGGTTGAGCAACGAAGTACAGATGCAATTAGAGATTCTTTAGCAAATTCTAACAAAAAAAAAACAGCGGCCAAGGTAGTCAGCACATGAGCGACTCGGAGAGCATGTTGGGGGATTGTCCTGGATTGAATATTCACATGGAAGTTAAAGGCAACAGCTAGCCTCTTAAGACATTCACATCCACTTAGGGCATGCTGGCTACCATAGCGAAGGAGATGAGACATACCCACTGACATGCTCCAAGAAGATGAAAACTGGGATTCAAGGAGGTGAGAAATGCTTAGCTCGTAATAACTCTTCACCTCATTCGGGCATATTACAGTAGGAAGATGTCCAGAAAATGATGGATCGACACATTTGAGGTATCCAACATGATGACGGCTCGGAAGATGATCTCCATTGTCAGATCCAATTATCCTTAACTTCACCTTTCGTGAGAACCATTAAGGAAAAACCATCCCCTCAATGAATTACAACTCCAAACTTCAACAGGTTCAAGGCAACCTCTGACCCGATACTTCATGTAGACTATTACCGTGGAGTCATGGTACCTCATAAGGAAGATGATGCACTCATGTGTATGACAACCAGAGATCCATAGATCCATTTCATCTTTCGAAGAGCTAGATTTCGCTTTCGTGAAGACTCTCAACTTTGCGCCATTGCAGTAAGGGATAGGCATCTCTTTACCATCAGAAAAAGATCAAAGGAAACCATCCAACAATACATTTGAATATATTGGAAGGAAATTTCAAACAAGAATTTCTCTAGGACAACCAGATTTATGGCGACATATTAATGCCATACAAACCAAGGAGCACATAGGACTAAACGAGAAAATATTTAAGATGCCAACTCACCAAGCGATTACATGCCAAAGCAAGTCTAGCAAACGCAATGTAAGGACCCGTCCTGGAAATTAGGATTAAGATAGTGATTAAGATGGGATTAGTGAGCTTAATCGGTGGTTAGTTGGTTACGGTAGGTCCGTTAGCGTAGAATGACGATTTTGCCCCTAGGTTGGGCAAATAGTTGACTTTTAGTTCGAGTGGTCAATTGGGTATTGACCGGTGACCGTGACATAGTTCGGGACGTCACGAATCCGTAGACAGGTGGCACGCCCTATTCCGACATCCGAGGAGGAAGATATGATGTTCGGAAGGTTGAGGGCATTACCGTAATTTGGCTAAAATAGGGGGAAAAGTTGACTTTTCGTAGGATCGGGTTTTGACACATTGACCTAGGACCGTTAGGTAGATCTCATCGTCCTGAATTCAACGACAGGTGGCACGTGTTCATCGAACCTAGGATGCGTAAGATACGGGTCTAAAACGGTAAGGGCATAATTGTAATTTTGACTCAAAAGAGGGGGCATTTTGGTCTTTTGCACATTGGGAGTTGTGCAACCGGATTGGGACAAGTGTACATGTGAGATTGGGATATTTGTGAGAGGGCTGAGGGGATTATGACATGTGGCAAGGGCCTAGTGGATTCTAGGCGTGTGCACGGTCCCAATTATTTGGGCTGTGTAACCGTGCATTCGAGAGGAAACAGAGACAGATTGAGGTTGAGTGACCAGGTGAAGGGCGGTGTGTGGTGTTGTGAACTGGTGAGCGAGATGAGAGATTAAGGGAGAGTTGAGGAGTGAATTGGAGTGGTTTTTTGTGATCGTGAGTGTGTGAGGAGGAAGTGTGAGCTCACGGGAACCAGAAAACAGAGAGGAACTTGAGTGGTGGTGCTACCGTGTAAGTGATCAATCAAGGCTGGTGGTGGTGTCCAGAGGACGGAGGAGGACGAGAGGAGTTACATACGCACGGCTGAGCTCACGGCGGCGGCCTGAGCACAGGTAATTTCTCATCCCCGTAGTTTTACTCTGTTTTGTCGTTTAGGTTCAAACCAATAGTCGTGGGTTTGGAGTACGAGTCGAGGTTTTTGGTGAGTTGTGTGAGACTCAGTGAGGTCCTAGGAGTTGTTTAGTGTAGCCACCGTGACGGGGGAGGACTGGGGTGGCCGGATTGTGAAACAGGGGTTTGAATGGGTTACGGTTTCGAGTTAGGGACGACTGGTTAGAGGCTGTGTCGAAGTGTTTGGAGTGGGGGAATAGGTTTCTTAGGACTGGAAGAAGAGATTGGTGAAGAAAGGGAGGAAAACGGTGAAGGATTGGCAGAGAGCCGAGTACGCCGGTTCAGACCGGTTCGCCCATTGAAGATGACGATGAACAGTGACTGTGTGCAGGCGTGTGAGGCCCACGCGCACCCACTTTGGGCGGCGCGTGGAGGTGCGTGGGGTGTTTTCTGAGAAAACTTCCAACTAGGTTTTTGGTCTAGAGGTTGTAACGAGTCTAGTGAATTAAGTTTCGGGTTATTCAGACGTCGTTTGAGGTTAGTTCCGCGAGGTTGAAGGTTTAGGGTCCCGGTTCGTTACTTTTGGGACCCGGGGATTTTTGGGGAAAATTAGGAGAGTCTTGGTAGATGTGTTAGTGACGTTCTTTGGTGCCTTGTGACAGGATCGGGACTTCCCGAGGAAGCTGAGGAACGTACGGGGCACGAGTGACGTGCCAGTGACTGTGAGTGGACCCCTTCTCTAAACTCGAGCATGCATAACTGTTTTTTCTATCATTGCTTTATGGTTTTATATATGATTTCATGATTATTTGAGTATGCTATAACTGTTTTACATTATGGCACATTTTTCGAGAAAGTACGGTTTTCAGCACGTGATTTGATAATCGAGGTTTTCGGTTTTGAAATCGGATTTCGAAAAGCGAAATTTGGTTTTAAAGTTGAAACGTGAGATTTCCGGATTTCGGTTCGGAATGACGGTTCTGGAAGCCGGAAGGGCTTCAGACCGGTGATTTCGGATACTGGTTTGGATGAGGATTTAGAAATGGTTTTCAAATGGTTTTGGATTGGATTTGCTGGATCTGGTTATTGGGTTTAAAGACCCGGATATTGTGATTGACGGGAGATGGGCCCAAATTGGGTTTAAAGTCCCGGATTGAGTTTAAAGACTCGGAAGTTTAAAGACTCGGATATATTGATATTTCCCCCGTAGGCCTGTTGAGTTTAAAGACTCAGGAGTTTAAAGACTCGGATATTATTGAGGCCTGGATTGAGTTTAAAGACTCGGGAGTTTCAAGACTCGGATAGGTCCAGCAGGTTTGATCGGATAATGATTGTTTGAGACTTATGTTTTATGATACGGTTTTATGATGTTTATGACGTGATTTCTGTAACTGCTTTCAATTCTATTTTTATGACGATCTTTATGTGATTTATAACGGATTTCAGTAAATGGGTTATGCATGTGTGATTTCAAAACGGAGGGCCAAAACCCTGGTTTTCTTATGAAATGATTTTTCGAAACTCTTCTTTTATTTATGGTCCACTCACACCTTTTGTTTTTAAATTGCCCTCCAGGTCGTGGAGCTAGCGCGGGAGTTGACGTTGAGGCAGCATCGGAGGCATAGAATACTCGAGAGTGACCCCGGAGTGCTTTAAATTTTTCGTTGTGCGTGTACCTTGTTTATCGGTTTTCTTTCCTTTGTATTTGGTACTATCCTCTGTAAAACTTTGACTTCGGGATGTTTAAATTTTCTCCTGCGTCTGGCATGTACTTTAGTGGTTTTTCGTGAGTTTACTTTAGTTGTGTGTCGGGGTGTCAGACGGGAGCAGGATTTACCTCGGTTTTCAGAGTGGAACCGGGGTGGGTCCTGACACGCAAAGTAGTCACAGCTACCAATGTGCAGTTCTTAGTGCCCATTCATCACATTCACAACGAAATCAAGGACAATCCTTTATTCAAAGAGCCATCACTTGTCAAAGGCGATCAAGAAAAGGTCAACAAGATAACGTGGTGCTGCTATTGCAATTGTTATGGCCACACCATTAATACGTGCAACACCTTTTATAGGTATCTACAAAACCTCATCAAGGAAGAGCATTCCACTAGGCATATCACCAAAAAGGTTGTAAAGCATCTCAGTGAAGAAGATCTAAAGGGACGTGATTCATAGGTGATCCACATCAATTCAAAATGACTAAGGCTTTTTGCCAATCTATGTATCCATTATATTATTAATTTCTATAAAATTATCAAGAAATTTGAAATTTTACTTAGAAAAAATTTCATAGAAATCGAAACTCGAAAGCCTTCCTCCGGAAAGCAACCAAGCCTTCCTTCTGGAAGCACTACAAACTTTTCTATACAAAACATTCAAACCTTCCTCCAAGAAGCAACTAAATATGAAAGATTTACAAGTCGTGGTAGATCGAGAAGTTGATCGAAAAATCCAAGTTTGAAATGCTAGTGTAAAATCTAAAAAAACTGAAGAATCATTGCAACCGAAATCCAAGAACGAGGATTAAAAGATGTATGAAGAAGATGAACAGGTGTGATGAAGAAATTGCAATAAGAAATCGCTAACGCTCATAGAAAATGGAGATTGAGCATAGTAATCAATTTTAATCCCACAAATAGTTTGTGCAAAACTTGAGAGGAAGAGGAGACTGAAATAGAAATTGAAGATTGCAGGAAATTGCAGCCGCAAATAAGCAGAGAAATCAAGATGAAAGCCTTCATGGATAGTGCGTGGAAATCAGAAACCATAAATATTGTCGAAGCCATCATAATAAGTGTAATCAAAGTGACAAATTGAAGAGCTCGAAGCAGCAAGAATTAAAGATCGAAGAACTCAGAAGTAATTAGATATGGAGTGAATGAAGCACAGTGAGCTGAACATTTATTGACCCAAATGTCTGAATCACAGATGAAGCACTATGAATAAGAATCCAGTTATACACAAATTTTTGGATGAAGGGACAAAGTAGTAAAGTAGTATTTCTAGGTCAAACTTGGACCCATAGATAGTAACAAAAAATTTCTTTGGTAATTTGGAGATTGAAAAAAAAAATAAATCAAAGGCGAAAGATCACAGTCATTATCGAAAAGCTATTGAAGCTCTGATACCATGAAAGGAATCATGGATCCTTATTTGTGATACCATATCAATCAACAAGGCTCCGTATGAGCAGCATCATGCTCTAATCGATAAGCAACTAGTCGGTAGACAATGTCGGTGGTCTCTGATTGGTAGGTGGTACGGTGATGATAGTCGGTAGCTAGCACATGTGGTTCCAATCAGTAGGCTTACCTAGGCATTCCACTCTGCATGTGTGATCAGCACCCCTTGGTCTGATCAGCTAACCATTAGTACCAAATCCTGGACATACCAGGAAGCTGGTAACCATATGGTGCACATCCCGAATCTACCGGGTATGTGGCAGCATCTCCTCTTATAACTTGGAACCTACTCCAAGTAGTGTTCAACCACCACATTCATGGCTACTATAAATACCCCCAAACCCTTTCGTAAAGGTAACTCTCTATCATCTATTTCTCTCTCTAAGCACACACAACTTTGACTATCCATTCTTTGTGCTATGATTTGCCTATTTGGTTTTTCATACGCTTGCACACACAACTATAACTCATCACGTTAGGTCCATTTTGGGATCAACCATTTGGTGACGTTTGTGGAAGTTCTGACTAAGTTCCTCCCTCTAACTCACATACCTCCATTTCATCCACCTGCCGATAGGAAATGTCTACCGAGCAAGATAATGGTGAGCTCAACAACACTCTAGTGAGATCTGGTTATTGGAAACCCAATGCTCTGATACCAATCTGTCATGACCCATCCTAATCCACTCCGGGATTAACGCAGGATGTGCCATGCTCCCATCTAACACCTCGTGCTATACCAGGGATACACCCAAACCCTCTCGGGGTAACCAGAGTGCGCCAAGATCTATATCAGTATGTGATGTCTCCGTCTCTGCTATAGCTCGTAACCGCGATCAACCTGAAGGGTATTAAAAATAGGAAAAGCTGTGAGTGGACGAAAATAAGTAGTTTATAAAAACCCTTTCACAAAAAGACATTTATACCTTCACTAAAAAGCATGCATGCATATAAAACCAGTTAGAACAACCATTTTATTTAAATTAAACCCCAAGGCTTCAAAAGCTGTAACCCGTGAAAAATGCTTCTCAAATCAAACCACAAGGAAAAACGTTTCTCAATCATTTCCATTTCCATAGTAGGGTCTCAGCCCAAAAACTAAATGTGTGAGGGTCTCAGCCCAAAACCAATAAAATACAATATACCAATCTTGGGCATCCCAGATGCCTGACATCCCAGATGTCCAATCAATAGCTTCACGGTTCTAAAGCTACGCGTGCTACTTGGGGTCTCAAGTCTGAGGGTTCCCCTGTGTCCACCAATGTCCGGGATGGTACCATAATGGTATGCCTCCTCCGGATCACTGCCCAGAATATATCGATCCATAATAATCCTGATCCTGAGCCTCTCCGTAGAACGGTCCCTCTCAGGAAATTCTCCGTGATTACTCCAGGATACTACAGAACGTCTGGAAGAGACAACCACTCGTAAGGATGGTATAATGAAAAACCAAAATCAAACTAGTGGAAACCCATCGTAAAACCATTTATAAATATTTCAACAGGGTCTTAGCCCGGGGTATAACCTCCATAAACCATTTCCACAAAATCAGGATTCAAGAAATCCGATCCAATCCAAATCTCATAGGGACTAAGCCCAAAATACATATCTCCATAGGGTATCAATCTCGGAATCTCATTTCACAACCACAATTGGGACTCAAGCCTGATCTTACATAAATCAACCACAATGGGAACTCTAGCCCTATGCCACAGAAATCAGTGGGGCCTCAAGCCCAATATCATAAAATAATTAGGTCTCACGCCTTGTATCTCATTTCAAAATAAGAAATCATTTCGTTGTTCAAATCATTTGAAACCACAAGTCCGTATAAAACCTTAAGCCAGGTATATCATAAATCATCAAAATACGTGCAATACCACATGTATACGAAAATGCCAAAACACCACAATCATATGCACTCAACGCATCTCAAATAAAAAATATAAAACATATTAAACAGCTATGCATGCATTGACAGGACCGTCCCCGAAGGGACATTAATAACCGAGCCCGGTCCTGCTTCCGTCTAGCAAGTCGACTGAAGTTCCCAAATTACCCTCAGCACTTGCCAAACAAGGGATAATCATACGTGTGCCCAGTCGTGCCTCAACCTCTCGAATAGCCTCGATCATCGTGCCACAACCTGGACGGTCAATAAAAACACAAAAGGTGTGAGTGGACGAAAATAAATCAGTTTATAAAACAGGTTACAGAAAGACATTTCTACCCTCCACGTAAACCAATGCATGCATTCGAAAATCATTTCACAATCCATTTCATTTTCCAATATAAGAAAACCGTGTATGAAATCAAAATCATTTTGCTTTTCTCAACCTTCGGGTCTTAGCCCGCAATCATAAACACAGGGACTCAACCCAAAATCATAAATTAATCCAAGTACAGAAGATAACCCAAAAACCCATCAAGCCACATAAACCGGGTCATTGCCCAACACATCCGAAAACATCGGAAATCAACAATAATTCAAAAGTCAATCGATCTGTTGGATCTCAAGTGCGCCCGAGTCTTTAAACTCAGAACACAATCAATAGGCCTCAGGGGATATTACAATAACCTAGTCTTTAAACTCACGAGTCTTTAAACTCAATCCGGGTCTTTAAACCCAATCTGGGCCCGCCCCCGTCATATCTCATCTGGGTCTTTAAACCCAAAACCAAATCCAGCAATCGTACCGGGTCTTTAAACCCAAAACCATTTGTAAATCACACAAATCCAGAATCCATCGTAAACTAATTTCCCAAGTCAAATCCGAAATCACACTTAATCGAAACGGAACTCATGTCCGAATTTCATATTCAAATCCCCAATCATATCCGTCATCCATTCCCGAATCCTAATTCACAATAATGATTCCGTAAGCTGGCATCCGGAACCATCATCCCGAACCCAAATCCGGAAATCCACCTTCAAGTTTCCGAAACCCGAAATCTAGTTCATCAAAGCCACTTTTATGAACTGAGCACCAAGCCTGAAATCGTTTTTTCCAAAATCCGTTTTAAATCTTTGAAATCAAATCGTATTTTAAACACCAAATTCAAATTGTCAAAATCACGGTCAAACCACAACATACCCGAAATCTCGTAAAACGTGCACATCTGTAACGTCATTGAAATATGTGCCAAAACCGTAAATCATACTCACAATCATAGTCAAAATATCATCAAAACATGATACGCACAATTCATATAAAATCATTCATTAAACCATCATGAAAACATAGGAGAAACCATAACTTCGAAATACGTGCAATCGCGTATTGCATATCGAAATACGTATAAATACTGAAATCGCAATTACCATAAGCATAAGCATATGAATCATAATTATAAAGCATAGAAAACAATTATACATGCATTGAAATTTTGAAAACAAAGTCCACTCACACACCGTCCATATCGCTCGTTTTCGCGCTGCACGTGTTTCCGTAATTTCCGACGTTTTCCAGAAATCTTGAATCCTGTCCGAAATCATTCTCCAGGGTCACTATACTAATTTCCCATAATTTTCTGGGAATTAAATATTAATTAAAAACGTAACATAAACCTTCGGACCCTCGAAAAAATGTCGAACGGTGTCAGATTAACTTGAAACCAACGCTAAAATGTCTGTTACATTGAATAGAACAAAACTCGTGTTGAACTCACCTCGAAAATTGGGCCCACGCGCCCTCACGCGCCGCCGCAAGCGGCTGTGCGTGGGAGCCACGCGCTTCTACAGTACCCTGCACAGTGCTTCTTCCTTACCCCGAACGTCTATAAAATGGGTCTTTTAGCCCACGTCTTGACCCGGTTAAATCTCTGTCAAATACAACTTAAATTCCTCAATTAATAAATCATGTAGCATCGCAATAAACTTAATTAAGGGTCTGTAACATTCATTCCAATCAACACGGCCTAAAACCAACTCAATTGAATTCAAGTTCTAATCAAGGTTCATCGTCCCAGTTCAACAAACGGTCACTGATTTCTTCAATTAATTAGTTAGGAAGCATCGTAGACTTACTTTAAAGATGATTTTGCAATCAATACCACAAGAACTTACCTCCAATTACACGAACCCAAACTCGATTTTTCCTCTCTGTCATCAAGTCCGTTCGAAGCCAAAACAGCATCAATTCTCTTCTTTCTTGCACTGGATCGACTTGAATTGATCCCAGGGAACTAAATGAAACCTCAATTTTCCTTGGGCTGGCCTACAACTTCGAATTGAAATTTCACTCTCTCTAGAACCCATTTCGGGTTTTGAGCTCTTCTCTCACCATTTTCATCACATTCCTTCCTCTCTCAATCTCAAAACTCTGCTCTCCCTCTCTTCTTTCTGTTTCAGCCCTTCTTTTCTCTCAATTGATAGTGGGGGAGGTCGATCAAGCCCAGTTTAGCGGGCTCTATTTTTCTTTCTTTTTCTTTTCCATTTCTAACATCACTCACGAGCTTCAATTTCCAATCCCCTGACCATGCACCTGTTCCAAACACACTAACACACACCATGCACTTCCACCTCTGTCTTTTTTCTCTCACCCATAGCACTCAGCTGGTTAAACAATTCGAAAGCAAGGGGGCTCTAATTCCCAAACATCACACTTGCACACACTCACGCCCAAGCCCCTAATATGTTCCCTCTGAGTGACAATTGTCACGTAATTAGTTAAAAAAAAAAAACTAAGTTAAACAGTCCACTACAGCTGATTCAAATTCCCACATTTCAAATTACCATTTTACCCCTACCTTGACAATTTACAAAAATACCCTTTGCACTTATAGACCCGTAACTTGGTCGTCCGAACTCCGATTGACGCGTGCCACCTGTCTACAGACTCAGCGTCTCGAGACCTTCCCAACGATCTTCAAATTACGTGAACAGTCCATGTCGTTTGAAAAGTCAACAAATTGCCTCTATTTAACCAAATAATCGAATTACCCTTGAACTTCCGAACATCATAACTTTATCCTCGAATGTCGGAATCCGACATGCCACCTGTCTATGAACTCGTGACGTCCCGAACTACGTCACACTCATCGGTCAAGGTCCGCTTGACCGCTCAAACCAAAAGTTAATTGTTCGCCCGATTCTAGGGGCAAAATCGTCATTTTCTTCAATTTTTTCAAAATTTTCCTTTTTCCACTGTACGGGTCGTTACATGCATCATATATATAAATTAAGTGTCCACTCACAGATCGTCCTTATTGCGCGCCTGCAAGCTGCGCCGTAAGTCATTCCGACTATACTAAACTCTCTGGGTCTTTCAGACCTATCCAAAACATACTTAAAGGTCACTACAAACCTAGAAAAATCCTACGCAAAAATTCCCAAAACTCCTTGAAAAGTTAACGTGTCCTAGACATGCATCCCTGGGCTAAAAACCTCAATTTGACCAACCTAACGATCGACGATCAACCTGAAACCACCACCATTGGATTCAGAACGTTGAAACCTTTCGAGCAAGATGGGTCCCACCTTAAAATTCATGCCCACACACGAGTCAAAGTCCCAGTTCAATGTTGCTCAAAGTCAACGGCTGACGTCCCATTGACTAACACGTGTGAGGTCTGACGATTCCATGTGTCCGCACCTGATTCGTCCACATGTCTAACAGCTGTCAGTACTAACTGGACTTGACAGCTGTCACGTGGCAGCCCCTGATTGGCCATGTGGCCTGAGACCTCTAACATATGATAACATCACCCTGCTAACGCTATCATCTTTAATCTCTCGACGAGTTTGACCCGTTTTACAGTAGCGGGTCAACCAGACCCGTGACCTGACCCGGTTCGTTCTTCCTCCTCCGACCACCAAATCTTGCCATTTTTCTTTTTATGTGACTCCAACCCGAGGCACACATGAGAGCCTTTATCCACAGTATGCACCAACATCAACGTCACTCGACGTTAACCATAATCCAATGATCAATGCTGAACTCAGCTCACCCTCTGTGACCGTATCCAAGAGTGACATGCTGTCACTGGAAACCTCCAATGCTTAATCTCAAGTCTCGAATGAGGCATCGACACTCGTCGATCTCACCTGTCACTCACTCAAGTGTACTGATAAGCCAATCTAACCATCCTACTCAGCTGACAATCCAAGCCGACAATCCTGCTATACCAAGCTGACATCCTACTTAGCTGATACCAAGTTGACAATCCTACTCCAGCTGAGCAATGCCAACTCCTCTGTCTCACAAGATGGTTTCTTAATGTCAAACACATGCACGACGAACTGTGGTGACCAGCCACTAACTCTTAGCTCCATTGTCACCATTCACGTCACTATCGAAACACTCGACTTGCTCTAGAGTCCCGTCAGGGTTTCTCGTACAATACCTCATGTCACTCAGCGACCAACGATGTGATCCTGACTCCTCTCGAGTCTTAGACTGTCATCTCACTCTTTCTCTCGATACACTCAGGATCTATCTGGACCCCATCAAATATTTACTATAGCAAGACAATCTCAAATCACTAGGGTTCCTTTGGCCCACAACCATGGCCTGGAGCTCCAAGCTCGTACAATAACTGAACCTTCTATAAGTTTCTCACCTCTAGAGCACAATACTTGGCATCTGGTCCATTATCTCAGTGAAAAATCAACATTGGATCCTATCTGATTACCATCTCATGTCTATCTCAGACTCAATCTGATGATCATACCACATCAGTCAGACTAATCGATACTCAGCAATCTCGTTGTCAAATGTGTGAGTAGTGCACGTTGACCATGTACCAATATCCACACCAACTCCAGAGACCAACCACTTACGTCTACCAAGGCGTACCAATCCAAACATCGACCCTCATCCTGAAAATGTAATGGGTCGAATCCTGAAGATGTGTTGTCAACCTTTAGTCCAGTAAATCTCTCAAATCAAAATCCATTTGACTCATTCCAGAGTCAATCACGTCAATGGCTACAAGCATAGGGATACCTCCACCCGATAATCAATGACACTCATCCAATCTGAGTGAATCCAATCTCAATCGTCATCATTGACTGACGCCAATTTCAAACTAGCTCGATTCACTACCAACTCAGTCCTCGACCATCTCGATCCTGGATAATTTGTTGCCAACTCGACCTACAACTCAAATCAGTCCTCAACCACAACAATCCATATCCATCTCGATCATCTCGATTCATAACCCAATTGATCCTCTACTCCTGATCCTCGGTGGATCCATACTAGCTCTCTCAGCCCACATAAGATGACCCATAACACCAACATGATTCCACTAAAATTGATACTCATCACATTATGTGATACCAAGCACCTTCCGCTCCTCAACTCATTGAAATTTGGCCCACAATCTAGAAGTCTTTTCTGCTTCTTGATAAGGGCTTCTAACCAACCAATAATATATGTTGATAGCTACTGTAGTGATCCTCTCACGATCGCATCACTCCTCAAATCAGCTCGACTTTTACAAGCTTATACATCCATGAGTGATGAGAAGTTCACTAAGAACTTCCACAATAAGGAATACTAGTTATGCAAGATTCCCTCGTTCAGCTACCTTGTCGAATCTAACTCTCGAAGTTTCATCAAACTTCGACAAAGAACATTGGGTTTCCTAACAGTGACATATCAAGCCAACTTAACCCCAAACCCACTATGTCCTGCTACAGAACTCCCAATGCTCTCAACTCCGTTGGAATCTTCCAACAATGTGGTTGCAAGAGGGGTGACATATCTAGAAAACCTTCGCTAGATGTGGCATCCATCAAAATCCACCGATGGCTCTTCAGGGAAACTTAGCACAACCAACTCTCTCTAAGCTCATTGAGCTAACTGGGGAAATCACAACACAAGTCCCATGTACCTAACAACCAACCCGACCTATTGTCCCGGCCTCCAAGCCGTATCTCACTTGGAAAACACCAATCAGAACTACCAAACACAACTGGTTCATCGGGGTACTAGCTCGCATGTCCCAACTATATGGGATCAACTCCTGTTGCACACAGCACTCGTGCAATCCGTCTAAACGTGGCTAGTGTACCTTCAAGCACTCCAGGCATACCACGTGCCTGCAGTAATCCAACCGAACAAGGAGGATATTGTGATCACACTAAGTCATTCGGAATCCTCTCTGTCTCGCTCAACAATCACTGCAACTCACGTGGCTGCCATTCAAGGGCTCGAATTGCTTCTAGATCCTTGGCATCTCCAACTCATCTCAGTGAAGACGGTGTGGCATCTCGACACAATCACCACCGACGAAACCTCATCATCTCCTTCGTCATTATAATATGAGCATTCCATGATAAGGTCACAAACCTCTGCTCATACCGAGTAGTCGTCGAATCTCCTACTCATGTCGGAGGACCTCTGCCTCCCTTATCTCGATGAAACTGGGGCGAAAATAAAGTAAGAACATTCCTTGAACGTTGCCCAACTCTCGACAGTCACATCCACGTCCGTCGATAGCAATGTCTGCCATAAAAATCTTGCAGACCAATCCACGAAAACTACGTTATCAGTACCAAATACTTATAACGGTGACCCATCACTCACTCGGGCAGCAACCCATCGCCCATACAATCCACTCAACGCGTATAATCCATTGATCGGTCCACCTCAGGATCCGATCCACAAGTACCACTTTCCTGGTAACTTGTTCAACCAATCTCAAACTAGGGTCATCAATGACCTCGGCTGGTACCAGCAGTATATCCATCCTGACCAATCATCAGTCACATCTCTGAAAAGTCGTCATACTCAGCTCTCCTCGGGTCTACTCAGCCTTACTCGGTGTCGAATCTTACTAAAACACAACATCCTATGCCAAACATAATCTATCTGGGGTTCATTCCCACTTTAACTCTCTTATTCTTACCCTCACTACCAAGTTGATGACGGGTTGTTGTCGTCGAGACATCACATCCGAAGCACGCGCAACACCACAAGAGCAACCCAATGCTCTGATACCAAGCTGATAGGACTCATCCCAATCCCCCTGGATTATTGTAGGATGTGCCCTGCTCCCATCTGACATCACATGTCAGACCAGGAATAAAATTGTAACCCACTCGGGGTTTCCAGAGTGCGCAATGATTTCCAGAGCACGAAGGGACATGTGATGTCTCAGTTTCTGCTACAGTCTGTATCCGTGATCAACTTGAAGGGTATCAAAAACCATAAAAGTTGTGAGTGGGCAAAAATAAACAGTTTATAAAACCATTTAATGAAAAGACATTTATATCCTTCACTTAAAACATGCATGTATCAGAAAACAAGTATCTCAAATACTTTCTTAAAATCAAATCATATTGCTTTTCAAATTAATAGCTAGTGAAAAACATTTGTCATATCTTGTATCATCATATCATCATCATCAATCACGATATCCAAGCAACGAGTGCACATAAGCTCCAAGACTGCTGACATCTGAGCACGTCACCGTGAACATATCATCGGTCGACGTTCCACATATCGTCGCGAACATATCAACGATCGATCTTATATAACATCAGCACTCCTGAGCCAAGCCTCCGACGACTGCTCGATAACAGGCAGTGCATCGCGACCTCTCCGGGGAAACATAATTCTACCGGAGTCCTTCTCCGGGGAAACATATTCACGCTGGATGACAGAACCGTCCCCTAAGGAACATTGATAATCATGCTCGGTCCTGCTCCCGTCTGACAAGTTAACTGAAGTTCCCAAAATTGCCATCAGCACTTGCCAAACAAGGGATAGCCGCACATACGCCCCCTCATGCCTCCACCTCTCGATTAGCCTCGATCATCACGCCACAACCTGGAGGGTCAATAAAAACACAAAAGGTGCGAGTGGACAAAAATAAATTAGTTATAAAACATGTTATAGAAAAGACATTTCTACCCTCCACGTAAAACCAATGCATGCATTCGAAAACCATTTCACAATCCATTCCATTTCTAGTATAAGAAAATCGTGTTTAAAAATAAAAATCATTTTCCTTTCCACAAACCTCGGGCCTTAGCCCGAAACCATGAACACGGGGCCACAGCCCAAAATCAAGAATCAAAATCCAAGTACATAACATAACCCAAAAATCCATCAAGCCATATAAACCAGGCGATTGCCCAACACATCCGAAAACATCGGAAATCAACAATAAATCACAAGTCAATCAATCTGTTGGATCTCAAGTGCTCTTGAGTCTTTAAACTCAAAACCATGCGCATAATCAGGCCTTTCCAGGATATCAACAAGTCTTTAAACTCAAAACACAATCAATAGGCCTTGAGGGATATCTCAATAACCGAGACTTTAAACTCAAAACATATCAATCAAGGGCCCTCCCCCGTCATCAATCAATCAGGTTTTAAAACCCAAAACCAGATCCAGCAATAGTACCGGGTCTTTAAACCCAAAACCATGTGTAATTCATAACAATCCAAAATCCATCGTAATCCAATTTCCAGAACCAAATCCGAAATTACACTTTATCGAAATGGATTTCATGTCTGAATTTCACGTTCAAATCCCAAATCATACTCACCATCCATTTCCAAATCCGAATCCGGAACCAACATTCCATAAGCCGGCATCCGGAATAACCATTCCGAACCCAAATCTGGAAATCCACTTTCAAGTTTTCGAAATCTGAAATCTCGTTCATCAAAACCACTTTTATGAACTGGGCATCAAGCCCAAAATCACCTTTTTCCAAAATCCATTTTAAATCTTTGAAATCAAATCATCAAAACCATGGTCAAATCACAACATACTCGAAATCTCGTAAAACGTGCAAATCCGTAATAATCTCGAAATACGTGCCAAAATCGAAAATCAAACTCACAATCATAATCAAAACATCATCAAAACATGATACGCACAAATCATATAAAATCATCCATTAAACCATCATCAAAGCATAGGAGAAACCATAGTCTCGAAATACGTGCAATTACATATTGCATATCGAAATACGTATAAATACGAAAATCGTAATTACCATAAGCATAGAAATCATAAATATAAAGCATAGAAAACGATTATGCATGCATTGAAATATAGAAAACAAAGTCCACTCACACACCGTCCAAACGGCCCGCTTCCGAGCTACACGTTTTTCGGTAATTTCTCGAAATCACAATTCCTGTCCAAAATCAATATCGAGGGTCACTAACACTCAAATATACTTCATATAATTTTCCCCAATTTTTTTCGGGATTTGAATACGTATTTTAAACGTATACGAAAATTTTGGATACACTAAACACTATCGAAATGATATCTGATTTCCTTGAAACTAGTGCCAAAATGTTCGTTACATTAAAAGGAGCAAGTTTCATGTTGAACTCGCCTCAAAATTTGGTCCCACGCGCCCCCACGTGCCACAGTGAGTGGCTGCGCGTGAAGCTCACAGTGAGTCCCTGTAACCCGATTTCCTGCAATTTCAACCCGTTAGCCCGCGTGTTGACCCTGTTCAATTCCTGCCAAATTCAACTTGTTTTCTTCAATTGATCCATCACATAGCATCGCAACCAACTTAATTAAGGTTCTGTAATATTAATTTCAATCCTCAAGGCCTCAAATCAGTTCAATTGAATTCAAGGTCTAATGAATGTTCATCGTGCCAGTTCATCGAACAGTCACCGTTTTTTTTTAATTAATTAGTTAGGGAGCATCGTAGGTTCATCCTAAAGACTATTTTGAAATGAATTTCTCGCTTCCTTACCTCCAATTACCTGAACTCCACCTCGAATTTTTGAGGGGTTGAGGACTCTCGTTCACGGCCAAGACATCACCGAATTCCTTCGTTCTTGATTGGGTTCGACTAATCAAGGTCCCAGAAATCTTAATCTGACCTTAATTTGACTTGGGCTAGCTTATAACTCAAAATTCAATTCTCAGTCTCTCAAGAACAGGTTTCGGGTTTTGATTTTTTCCTTCACCATTTTCATCACTTTTCTTCCTCTCTCAATCTCAATTCTCTGTTCTCCCTCTCTAAGTCTTCTCCAGTTCTTCTTTTCTCTCCATAGGCTGCTGGGGAAGTCGATCAAACTAAGTTGGGATCTTTGTTTTGCCTTTTTCTCTCCATATCCTATTCAATTCACCAATTACCATTTTGCCCTTTTTCCTTACAAATTACCAAAATGCCTTTCATGTTCCTAGACCCCGTCAATTTATCGTCTGAACTCTGATTGACGCGTGTCGCCTGTCTACGGACTCAGCGTCTCGAGACCTTCCCAACGGGCTTCGCATTACGTGAAAAGTCCGTGTCGTTTGAAAAGTCAACAAATTGCCCCTTTAACCAAATTACTGAATTACCCTTGAACTTCCGAATATCATAACTTTCTCCTCGAATGTCGGAATCGGACGTGCCACCTGTCTATGAACTCGCGACGTCCCGAACTCCGTCATAGTCATCGATCAAAGTCTGTTTGACCGTTCGAACCAAAAGTCAACCGTTCGCCCAAAGCCAAGGGCAAAATCGTCATTTTCTTCAAATTTTCCAAATTTTCCTTTTTCCAAATTTCCAGGTCATTACAACCTACCCCCCTTAAAGAATTTCATCCTCAAAATTCTAATCAGTATGTGCCATAATATTTTTCCCGAGGATACATGTCTAAGATGAACTCGAAACATAATCAACCTCAACTGGATATAAGTTACACCCAACTCATAGAAGTCATACAACCAGTCTCAATCTCTTTGTAAATCCCTGCCCCATGGGCAATCATACCACATACTTGCTCGGAATACGTAGCCTAGCTCACGTTCGAGTCCACACAATCCAAGAAACACAAGAATCAGTCATATCTTCTCGCTCACATGTCATCCACTCGTGACATGATACAATGGCTAAATCCTCACACATGTGTCTTCAGGCCACCAGGCCAATAAGCTCATAAGGTCCAATAATTCGGGAACTCATTCCCCTCGCTAGGTCAATCACACCATACCCCTTTCCTAGGGTCACTATGTATAACAAATTTAACCTTTTCTTCTGTTGTGATTATCATCACAGGTTTCACTAATATCTACCTCCTGCTACGCACTCAGCACAATCATTCATACTATACTGAAAATCATATCCTTCTTAACTTTGATTTCATCATACACCAAGTATGATCCTGCAGTTGGACCCCAATTGTCTAATGATCAGAAATCATGTATTACTCTAATCGTATAAAGTTCCATCAATAACAGAATTTCACCTTTCCTTAAGTGATCAAACATGACACTTCTCCCCCAAATAATACCTGATCCAACAATGCGGTCGTAGTCTCAACTAGCATCGATACATACCTCACTGAATCCCAAATCTCATAGTGACTTCTCATTATACACACAGAAAGGATCAACATCAAACATAAGTCACTGTTTCTCCATTTGTAACCATTCTATGTCAGTTCTCATTTCCAATAACTCTTACCTCCTTCCGGGTCAATCACCATAACTGGCAAAACATGGTAGAGAACCCCTCTACAATCCTCTATGGTATCTATCCAATCTCATAACAACTCATGTTCCCTGTGACAGTCTTTAATTATTTTCCATCGACTTAATACATATGTTCACATGTTTATCCATACATAGGAGTACACCAACCAATCATCAATCATGGTACCATACCTCGTCCTAAGGTGGTCAGAATACCTGACTCATCAGCTCACAAATAGAACCGGTCCATTTGGCCATCCAAGGGTATCACCATCAACTAACCTTAGCCATATCAAATCCGGACATTATCTTTTTTCTCTCTTACTCATAACCAATATTCATTACCATGTTGGCCTCTCTCGATAGGCTCAATAATCACAACCTTCCAATAGAACCACGAATCGTTAGCTGGTGATACCGGATACTTATCCCATAGTTATCAATAATCAACATGTAAGCTCAGACTATCATCCCTCTTTCCTCTTACCACGTAAGAAATACTGGATTCCCCATGGCAACACTGAGCCGAATGAACCCGTATCTATCGAGTCCGGTACTTGCACTATTAGTCTTTATAACTCCATAGGTGCCACATACTAGGGTGTCCAAGAAACAACTCGTATACTCGACATGATCTCCATCATCGACTCAATCTTTCATCGTGGAAAACCTCAGGAAATATATATATTGAGAAATTTATACCTCCTCATCCCTCGCTGGGCATCTCATACGTGAAGCACATACACCACACCTGTGACCAGAAACTTGATTACATATTACCAACATTCCATCGATTGTAAGGGTCGAATTATTCTAGAGGATAACACTCTCGAGTCTCTCTGAACCATAACCTCTGGTACTCATGAACTCCACATATCACTCTCTAATCGACATACTCGATAGATGTATCATGAGTCATCAACCAAGCCATTCCAAGGATTACGTCCAAACTTAGAAAAACCCTAAGTTAGCCACTAGCGAATAACACCAGTCATCCTGGGTAGCCTTACATCTATCGGTCTACCCCCCTTATGTCTCACCAATTTTACCACATAAATATCCTCAGATTTATCACATAAGTAACTCCAGTCGGTTCACCGACTTCAATACCATAACCACTCACAAAAATCTCCATATCCGTCCAATGTACACTCTCAAAATACAGAAGAGTGGATAGCCCGGGACCTACCAAGTACATGTTCCTGACCACAAGTAGTATATCTAGGTTAGCACTCCATGGCTACACAAGATTTCCTATGAAGGAATTGCAAATTTTCGGGCATATGGTCCCAACTAACCGCGCCCCTATGGTCCATCAGGGGCCCTACCAACTCTTCCCTCGCCTGTCACATCAACAATCGATGCAGGAGCCAATCCATGCTCCCTTGCACCCCAACAGTGTCATATCACTTTATCAGTCTATATAACCATTTCCTTTATGGTTTGATTAGACGGCCCACATTCATAACTATTACTGCATAATTAACCTCATCAATTTGCCTCCCAGTGGACCCAACTGGCGTCCCACTGAACTGAACTATCTCCTAAGTCCAAATCCATGTATATATCGGGTCTCCGCCCGAACCTTAGTCACTAAATGAAACTGACGTGATCCATAACTCCAATAAACAAGGTTAAAAAAGACCAATCCATAAATTCATAAGTCATCAATATCTGACCTTATCCAATCCTGGGCATCCCAGGTGCCAAATATTCCTTGGTCAAAGGTCTGCCGTATCAACAACAATAATTATATTCAACTCTTCTGGCTCCTTCCGAGCCCAGATACATTACTATGACTCATGTCGAGTGTAACTTCCCCAAATGTACAACCTTTTTAGCCCCTCGGCTCATTCATCCCCGGGACCCACACAATTTTATGCCTAACAGACAGTAGTTCACAATGTACACTAAATAACATCTAACCCACAATCCAAGGTCAATCTCGTTCGAGATCTATCACGAGGTCTCATACACCCTCGTCTACACATCTCACTACCAGGTCGCGCACGAGGCTTACGTTTCGGAGGCATGATGTGGCAACAGAATCAGCAACCTAGTGCTCTGATACCAAGTTGACAGGACCGTCCCCTGAGGAACATTGATAACCGTGCCCGGTCCTGCTCCCGTCTGACAAGTTAACAAAAGTTACTAAAATTTCCCTCAGTACTTTCCAAACAAGGGATAGTCGCACATGAGCCCACTCATGCCTCCACCTCTCGATCAGCCTCGATCATTCCGCCATGACCTGGAGGGTCAATAAAAACACAAAACGTGTGAGTGGAAAAAAATAAAATAGTTATAAACATGTTATAGAAAAGAAATTTCTACCCTCCACGTAAAACCAATGCATGCATTCGAAAACCATTTCACAATCCATTCCATTTCTAGTATAAGAAAATCGTGTACGAAAATCAAAATCATTTTCCTTTCCTCAAACCTCGGGCCTTAGCCCGAAACCATGAACACGGGGCCTCAGTCCAAAATCATGAATGAAAATCCAAGTACATAACATAACCCAAAAATCCATCAAGCCATATAAACCGGGCCATTGCCCAACACATCCGAAAACATCGAAAATCAACAGTAAATCACAAGTCAATCAATCTGCTAAACCTCAAGTGCGCCTGAGTCTTTAAACTCAAAATCATGCTCATATCAAGCCTTCCGGGGATATCAATGAGTCTTTAAACTCAAAACACAATCAATAGACCTCGGGGGATATCTCAATTACCGAGTCTTTAAACTCAAAACATATCAATCAAGGGCCATCTCCCATCATCAATCAACTGGGTTTTTAAACCAAAAACCAGATCCATCAATAGTACCGGGTCTTTAAATCCAAAACCATGTGTAATTCACAACAATCCAAAATCTATCGTAATCCAATTTCCAGAACCAAATCCGAAATTACACTTTATCGAAATGGATTTCATGTACTAATTTCACATTCAAATCCCAAATCATACTCACCATCCATTTCCAAATCCGAATCCGGAACCATCATTCTGTAAGCCGGCATCCGGAATAACCATTCTGAACCCAAATCCGGAAATCCACTTTCAAGTTTTCGAAATCTGAAATCACGTTCATCAAAACCACTTTTATGAACTGGGCATCAAGCCCAAAATCACCTTTTTCCAAAATCCATTTTAAATCTTTGAAATCAAATCATATTTCAAATCTCAAACTCAAATCATCAAAACCATGGTCAAATCACAACATACTCGGAATCTCGTAAAACGTGCAAATCCGTAATAATCTCGAAATATGTGCCAAAATCGTAAATCATACTCACAATCATAATCAAAACATGATACGTACAAATCATATAAAATCATCCATTAAACCATCATCAAAGCATAGGAGAAACCATAGTCTCGAAATACGTGCAATTACGTATTTCATATCGAAATACGTATAAATACGGAAATCGTAATTACCATAAGCATAGACATAAATATAAAGCATAGAAAACGATTAAGCAGGCATTGAAATTTAGAAAACAAATTCCACTCACACACCGTCCAAACGGCCCATTTCCGAGCTGCACGTTTTTCCGTAAATTTCAAAAATCACAATTCCTGTCCAAAATCAATATCGACGGTCACTAACACTCTAATATACTTCATATAATTTTCCCCAATTTTTTCGGGATTTGAATACGTATTTGAAACGAATATGAAAACTTCAGATACACTAAACATTATCGAAACGATATTCGATTTCCTCGAAACTAGTGCCAAAATGTTCGTTACATTGAAAGGAGCCAGTTTCATGTTGAACTCACCTCGAAATTCGTTCCCATGCGCCGCCGTGAGTGGTTGCGCGTGAAGCTCACGCGCTGCTATAGTGCTCATCCCTGTAACCCGATTTCCTGTAATTTCAACCTGTTAGCCTGCGTGTTGACCCGGTTCAATTCCTGCCAAATTCAACTTATTTTCTTCAATTTATCCATCACATAGCATCGCAACCAACTTAATTACGGGTCTGTAATATTAATTTCAATCGTCACGGCCTCAAATCAGTTCAATTGAATTCAATGTCTAATGAATGTTCATCGTGCCAGTTCAACAAACAGTCACCGATTTCTTCAATTAGTTAGTTAGGGAGCATCGTAGATTCATCCTAAAGACTATTTTGAAATGAATTTCTAGCTTCCTTACCTCCAATTACCTGAACTCCACCTCGAATTTTTGAGGCGCTGAGGACTCCCGTTCACGGCCAAGACATCACCAAATTCCTTCGTTCTTGATTGGGTTCGACTAATCAAGGTCCCAGAAATTTTAATCTGACCTTAATTTGACTTGGGCTAGCTTATAACTCAAAATTCAATTCTCAGTCTCTCAAGAACAGGTTTCGGGTTTTTAGTTTTCCCTTCACCATTTTCATCACTTTTCTTCCTCTCTCAATCTCAATTCTCTGTTCTCCCTCTCTAAGTCTTCTCCATTTCTTCTTTTCTCTCCATAGGTTGCTGGGGAGGTCGATCAAACTAAGTTGGGATCTTTGTTTTGTCTTTGTTTTTCATTTCAAACACACCCACAAATAGTTTAAAGTTTCCCACCGTTTAATTGTGACACTACTCAGCATTTGCAAGGTGATAGATGTCACTCAATAGCATAATTATGGCTGAATCAGCCGAATCACCGCTCTATATCCTATTCAATTCACTAATTACCATTTTGCCTTGTTTCCTTACAAATTACCAAAATGCCCTTCATGTTCCTAGACCCGTAAGTTTATCGTCCGAACTCCGATTGACGTGTGCCACCTGTCTACGGACTCAGCGTCTCGAGACCTTCCCAACGGTCTTCGCATTACGTGAAAAGTCTGTGTTGTTTGAAAAGTCAACAAATTGCCCCTTTAACCAAATTACCGAATTACTCTTGAACTTCCGAACATAATAACTTTCTCCTCGAATGTCAGAATCAGACGTGTCACCTGTCTATGAACTCGTGACGTCCCAAACTCTGTCACAGTCATTGGTCAAAGTCTGTTTGACAGCTGGAACCAAAAGTCAACCGTTCACCCAAAGCTAGGGGCAAAATCGTCATTTTCTTCAAATTTTCCAAATTTTCCTTTTTTCGAATTTCTGGGTCGTTACATTGGAGCTGTATCAACCTCATAGGGTCTCAACCCAAAATCAAATCATATAGGGTCTCAGGCCCAAAATCAATCTCGTAGGGTCTCAGTCCAAAATCAAATCACATAGGATCTCAACCCAAAATCAATCTCGTAGGGTCTCAGTCCAAAATCAAATCACATAGGATCTCAACCCAAAATCAATCTCGTAGGGTCTTAGCCCAAAACATTGTTATCAAATGCACATGGAGTACACACGTAGTCCATATATTTCCAACAGGGTCACAAGCCCAAAACATCATTTCATAAATCAGAACAAGGTCACAAGCCTGATATATTTCACGTTTGACTATACTCTAAGTCAAACCATAAACCAACTGGGACACAAGCCCGAAGTATTATTTTCAAATCTGAAAACCATTTCACTATTCAACTGGGACTCAAACCTAAAATGTCAATTTCATGCATCTCTGTGAAATCATTCAAAATCACATAAATCGCTTGCACGTAGAATACCCAGCCTAAGCCCAGGTATCATACAAATGAAAATCTCGAAATACGTGCAATATTACATTTTCTATGAAAATGTCAAATCGTCACATAAATCATATTTAAATCATATACAATCAATGCATCTAAAATCATGTTCATAAAACACATAAAACCTTTATGCAAGCATCATTTAGAAATTAAATTCCACTTATAAACTGTCCAAGTTGCGTGCTCACAATCTGCGCCGTAAGTCACTCCGAGGCTAATCCAACGTCTCTGGAACGTCCGGACCTGTCCAAATCATACCTAAAAGTCACTATCCATCTATACAAATCCAATTCATAAACCCTCAAAACTCCCGGAACAGTAAACTTGTCTCGAACACGTATCTCGAGACTAAAAACATCAAAATGACCTATCAAACAAACTTCGATCGACCTGAAACCACCACTATTGGATTCAGATCGTCAAAATTTTTTTTAACAAGATCGGTTTGACCTCAAAATTTGTGTCCACGCACCCTCACGCGCTGGTAGAATACAGTCCACAGTGGTCAACGTTAACGTCACCTATTGACATCAGCCTGACAACTTTGACATCTAACACCTCTGATAGCAACCATGTGGCACACCCTGATTGGTGCCACATGTCCTACCACGTGTCACTGACCGGTCTGACATCTCTCTGACACATTCCCCTGTGGCCCCACCCCACTGTTCCGCGTGGTTTGACAATGCTGACGTGGACTTGCCAAGTCAGCTACCATGTCACCTGACAGATCCTGACATATTGTCATGTGGCACCTTCTCACAAGTCCATGTGGTCTGACATGGCTGACGTGGACCTACCACGTCAACTGCCACGTAGGCCTGACACCCTCTAATAGATTACCATGTGACACCACTCGATTGCCTATGTGGCTTGACAAGATGACATGGACTACCATGTCATCATCGTCTTCCTTCAGACGGGTCGATCTGTTTGACTGTAACGGGTCGATTTGACCTGTGACCTCGACCCGGCCATAACTGAGTCGTCCAGCCACTATTTTCTTCAATTTTTCTTTCTAATGACTCGTTTACTTCTCAGAAAAGGTTCTATGACCTCAAAATCAAGAAAAAAGGGCGGAAATTACCTGCGAGAATCCAAACCTTCACGGCCAACTTTCGAACGTCCTTCCAAGACTGTCCAGTGGCCCATTCTATGTGTTCTCGGTTGCTACAAGCTCGTATGAGCTCATCCAACACGTCCAAATCATCAGAGTGAGCCCTAAATACCCTAAAATCGAAATCCAAAATTCAAAAGTTCACGGGTTTTTACTTGGGTTCACAGCCAGCCGTTCTGTCGTGCCTCCGCCGTCCACACCGTCGTCTCTCAGTCCTCCTCACTCTTGACTCACTCTTTTCCTCCCTCAGTCAAGTAGCACAGAGGAAGATGATGGTTTGGTTTTCGGGTGGGTTTCGGGTTAGTTCGAAATGAATGAAGGGAAAAGGGTGATGCATGTATGTGTGGTTTTGTACCAAATGATGAGTGACACTTATCACTTATCTATTGGTCCAGGCCAAATCTTTTGGGCCCACTAACAAACAAACCTAAAAGTCAATTGCCTCAATTTTTTTCCGATTTTGACCCGTAACTTTCCCGTACGATGTCTGATTTCAACGTGCCGCCAGGCTACAGTTTTGTATCAACTCGATCTACGTAATGGACCTCGGTCCACATGCCAATGACCACTCGAATCAAAAGTTAACATTTTACTCTCATTCAGGGGTAAAGTCGTCATTTTACCCCAATCATCTGATATTCCTTGATTAATCCTCGATAATCCGTAGTTAATCCTTAATTAATCTCGTAGATTTGAGACGGTCGTTACATTTGTTAGATGAGAAATTGGAAGACTATGACTTAATTGACATCACGAGACAATTGGAACATAGAAGTCTTCTTAGGCACTTGACCTACTATAATTTATTGGTGAATGAGTATTTACTTTCGAAGGTTCAGTGCTTATTCGAAAGAAACTTGTCGTTTCTTGTGGAACCGTTACAAGACATTCAAAAAACTATTCAAGAAGACTCTGATCCCTTGTTTTACTTGAAAACATCATACAATGATTTGAAAAAATTTAGCCATAGAGACACATCAGAAGATTAATGCTAGAAACTGATGTACTACTTGAGAGACAGGATGAACCGTTGGACTTAAGAGGAATTTGAGAAGCCATTGGAGGCTGTAGCTTGGTTTACATAAATTTTGAGGAAGAAATTCCATTATGGGGGGGGGGGGGGGGGGGGGGTGGGGGTAGATTGATAAATCATGTAACGAAAACTAGAAATCAGAATTTAGAGTTTACCAATTTACCCATATGCGCTTCATGTTGGGCTGCCCTTAATCTAGGATTTTGTTGGTTATTACCTAGAGTCCTAAATCAACCAAACCCCAAAAGATTACTATAGCCCATATTGTACCCTTATCCAAAAGATTTACTTAAGTGGTTTCAAGCCCATTTTTGGAAAAGCTCCAAATCTGTTGTAGTTAATTCAAATACCCATACCCATTTGGTGTATCCTTTTGAATCACTAAACTATACATCTTCATTGACAAGACCCGTCCCAATCCCCCTGGATTATCGTGGGACATGCCTGCTCCCGTCTGACACCGTGTGTCAGACCAAGGATAAACTTGTCACCAGCTCGCGGTTAGCCAGAGTACGCCATGATCGGTGGTGGCATGTGATGTCTCGATCTCTGTTACAGTCGACATCCGTTATCAACCTAAAGGGTATTAAAACCATAAAAGCTATGAGTGGACAAAAAAACTGTTTATAAAAATCATTTATCAAAAAGACATTTATACCCTTCATGTAAAAGCATGCATGCATCGTAAAATAGTTATATCAATTATTTTCTCGGAAGTAAGACGTATTGCTTCCCAAATCAAAATACAGTGAAACATACTTTTCAATCGAACCCATCATCTCAGTAGGGTCTCAGCCCAAAACCAAATCATACAGGGCCGCAGCCCAAAACCAAATCAAAGAAAACCAAAACGAAGTCTCAGCCCAAATCATAGAACACGTGGGAACACATCCCATCCTCAATGTCAGTCACGATTCTAATCCTAACACATTGGGCGTATATCTCAGGACCGCTCACAATCCTAGCATGTCGCCATGAACACATCACTCGTCGCGATTGTCTATAGATCATCGCGAACACATCGATGATCGATCTCAGAGGATAACATCAGCACTCCTCAGTCGAGCCTCCCTCGGTCATTACTTCCTGTGGTTGCTCGACAACAGGCAGTGCATCGTGACCTCACCTGAAGAAACACACCCACAGTCCAGAGGTGAGCGTCATATCATCCGAGACTCACCCCAAATGCCATCATTAATAGGGCCTCAAGTACGGAACATCACCAAATGGTTCACAGCCCGAAGTATCACCAAACGGGTCACAGTCCGAAAACTAGTGTCCAACGACACTTCATATCCCAGGATTCCTCGAATTCTATAAAATCCACAACTGGTTCTCATGCCCGAAATATTTTTCATAAACTCATAATTTGGTCACAACCCGACTTATCTCACGTATGACTATACTCTAAGTCAAACCTCAAATCAACTGGTCATATTCCCGAAAGATATTTCCAAGTCTGAAAACCAATTCTCATTTCCAAAATACTTTCAAATCATCCCTGACTTCATGTTAAGTCAAGGTCTTTCAAATAGGTCTCGTGCCCGAATCTCGATTTCACACATCCCCGTGAAATCCTCTAAAATCATAAATCAGTTCCTCAGTTTTACGCCTCTCCGTTAAACCTTCGAAATCATATACAACACAAGCACGTAGTACACTTGACCGAAGCCCAAACATCATATAAAATAGAAATCTCAAACAACGTGCAATAACGCATTTTCCTCCGAAAATGCCAAACAATTCATATTTAAATCACATGCACTCATGGCATCTAAAATCATGTTCATAAACACATATAAAACATTTATGCATGCGTCATATTCATAAAACAATGTTCGTTCACAGACCGTCCAAACTGCTCCTCGATATGCGCACCATAAGCCTCTCCGGGCTAATCCGACCTCTCTGGGTCATCCGGACTTATCCAAAACATACTCAAAGGTGTTTTTTGTTACTACCAACCTAGAAAATTTCATATCAAGAACCCCCAACATTCCCGAAAAGTCAACGTATCTCGAACACGCTACCCTAGGCTTTAAACCTCAATTTGATCAACCTAATGATCTCCGATCGACTCGAAATCACCACCATTGGATTCGTATATTCAAAATCTTTAAAATAGTCCTAGTCCCACCTTGAAATGCGTGCCCACACACTTCCACAAGCTGGTCAAAGTGGCTGGTCAATGTTGACCAAAAAGTCAACACTGACGTCAGCAAAGTCAACGCTGATTTCAGTAGTTAACGCTTACGTCACTGCTGACGTCACCTCTGACACTCTAACATCTGACACATAGTAGCTGACAGTGCCACATGTCTGACATGTCAGGGACACGTGGCACCACCTGATTATTCCACGTCACTGACATGTCAAGCTAACTGTGCACTAACAAATGCCACGTGTCCGTCTCCCATTGGACCACGTCACCTGATAATCTGACAGCTGATGATGTCATCACCCCTAACCTCTATCCTGGTCAGCCCATTTCTCTGAACCGGGTCGCGCAGACCAGCGACCCTGACCCGGTTCGTTCATTTCCATTTTTCCACCAAAATTGATCCTGTTGATCCCTACACGATCGTCCAATCCTATGAAATCGATCTTTGGACTCAAAAATGAGTAAAACAGGCTAAGATTTACCTATCTTGGATGTAACGACCCGTCCCTAATATCGGGATTAAATATTAATTAATTATGGATTTAGGATGATTAATCAGGGTTTAATCGAGAGAAATCGAACGGACAGTGTAAAATGACCGTTTTACCCCTAGATTTGGGTAAAATATTGACTTTTGACTCGGGGAGTTAAACATACAAGAACCGATGACCATGACTTAGATCGGGACGTCACGCGGTCCGTAAACAGGCGGTACGTCGAAATCGGACGTCTAACGGAGAAGTTATGATCACAGTATTGAAATCGGGAATTTAACGTCTCGGGATTCGATTAAAATAATATTAAAATCTGATTGGGCAGATATTTGTGTGGGGCCCTTGGATGAGTGTCACTCATCCCATTGGTGGCTTCCCTAAAAAGTGGATCTAGTCTAGGATTGGGTGATTAATTAAGGATTAAAATATATAATTGTTATAATATTATTTTATAAAATTTCTCTGATATCTCTCTCTCCCCCCCCCCCCCCCCCCCCCCCCCCCCCACGCATCAGTCTTCATCTACATCTTTATTTTTCTTCTTCACACCGTAAAACCCACACAAACATATACAACCCCACTACAATAACCTTCTCTATGTTCATGTAAGAAACTAAGGGAATGAGTGATTGAACGGGATGGAGAGACTGAAAACTGGCAAGGGGTTGAGGACAATAGCCACGACGGTGGCCACGGTCGAGGTACGAACCAGAGAACCCGTTTGGTTCAAAAAAATTGGAAAATGAGTTTTGGACGTTGTTAAAGGCTTAGGTAGATTCTAACATGTTGTTAGGGTTCATACAACCTTGTAGGGACTGGTTTCGATCTTAGTCATGGTCGGAAATGAATGGGATGGCGGAGGAACATCGTCATCACTGTTTAATCATAGGAGGTACGTTTCTTGATTGATTTTCACATTTTTAAGGACGTAGATAAATAGGAAATGAAGGGACGAAGCTAATGGTAGAAATAGGATCAAAAATGGACTGAAATTGGAAAAAACCAGGAACGCGGGTTCGAGTTGGATCGGGTCAGTTTGAACCGGTTTGAACCAGGTCGACCAAAGGTAGAAGACGACACTGTAGCAAGCGCGTAAGGCCCACACACAGCGCCTTTTAGCGGCGCGTGGTGGTGCATGGGGGGTATTTTGGGAAAGTTTTCAACATGTGAAATCATCTATTCTATGTAACGAACATTTTGGGACTGGTTTCGTGTCTATCGGACATCATTTCAATATATTTCGGGATGTCCGAAGGTTTAGGATCGAGTTTAAATAAATTTAAAAATTCGGAAAAATTACGGGAATTTAATGAGAGGCTAATTAGGTAGTTAGTAACCCTTTAGGATGATTTGGATAGGTTTGGGATTCCCGGTGACGGTGATTAGCCCAGGAAGGCTTATGCACGCATATCAAGTTGGCAGCGTATGACGGTCTGTAAGTGGACTTTGATTTCTAAACTGTGATGCATGCATAAATGTTTTATATGTTTTATATATACGATTTCTATCATGATGATTATGGTATTGGTGATTTACGTATTTGTACGTATATCGAGGTTTATGGTTTTATGTTGTGGTTATACGTGCTTGTGATTTCAGTAATGGTTTAATAAAATCATTTTGGATTGAAAAGGTAAACTGGGGCATGAGACTCATTTGTTTTGGAAAACCTTGGACATGAAGTCCATTTGAGTTATATTATACGGTCAGGGGCCCATTTGGTTTACGAAATCGGGCATGAGGCCCAATTGTGTTTTATGAATGTCATTTCGGGTCGAGGACCCGTAAATGGATTTCAGATTTGGAAATATGGAACCGGACTTGAGACCCATTTGATTTACGAACTATCGGACTTGGAGTCCATTTGATTTCATAAGGCATCGGACTGGGGGCCCAGTTGGTTTACATGATCGGGCTTGAAACCCAATTGGTTTACATGATCGGACTTGAGGCCTAATTGGTTATGATATCGGTCATGAGTCCCATTTATGTTTTATAATTGTGATATCTGGTTCGGAGACCCTAAATGGATTTGGATTTAGAAACATGTATTTCTGGTTTCATGACGTTTTATAAGGACTGGGCATGGATCTTTTGAAAGGTTTGAAAGGTTTTGAGAATGATTACGAAATGGTTTTTCACATACCATCCTTTATTTATGGATTGTCTCATCCGGGGAGGGTCGTTGGCTTGGGCGGACCTCGGAGTAGTCACGGAGCACTAACTGAGTGCAGTCGCCCCCATGGGGTACCTTGCTCTCAGGAAGGCATATATGGTCATTGGTCTGCGAACATTGACCTAGGTGGACCCTGGTGAGACTTGGGATTTGAGACCCCGAGTAGTACGCGTAGCTATGGAAACCGTGACAGGATTGGTTATATGATATTTGGTAAACATGATTTCTTGGATTTATAAAATGGTGTTTTGTGAATAGTAAATGGATTTGGGCAATGACCCACATACTCGGATTTACGATTTTGGGCTTAGTTCCCAAATATGGTTGATATGTTATGGATTTGTGTAAATGGATTTGGGCAGGGAGCCGTATGACTTGGATTTACGGAATTTGGGGCTGAGACCCTAATAATGATTATTAAAATAAATGGTTTGGTAAATGGTTTTCGAATGCATGCATGCTTTTTAATGAAGGGCATACATGTCTTTTTGTGATAAATGAGTTTTTATTAAATTATTTATTTTCGTCCACTCAGATTTTGTTGTTTTTTATGCCTTTCAGGTTAATCACGGATGCGGGAAGTAGTAGAGACCGAGACATCACACTCCTCCTCCACTGATCCTAGCGCGCTTTGGAAGCCTGGTCGGGCTAAAGGTTTTGAATTATCCTTTGTCTGACACTTCGTGTCAGGCGGAAGCATGGCACATCCCGTGATAATCCCGGGGGGGATTGGGATGGGCCGGGTTAGCTTGGTATCAGAGCAGGTTTGCTCTTGAGCTATGCGCAGGTCGAAGATGTGATGTCTCTTTAGGCTGTAGTTCGTTATCAACCTGATAGTTAGAATGCCGGTATGATAGTTAGTGGAAATGACTCGTGGATAGTTGGTTCGGCATTTGGTGTCTAAGTATGCTATAGTTCTGTCGTGGGTTGGCAATGTGGGACTCTACTGAGGGATGAACGTGACAGTACGATGACCGTCCAACAGTTTAGTCATGTGAGGTTAGATTGTTATGTTGTTGGGAGCAGCTGGGTTCGGGGAACCCCAGTTGAGTTGAGACTAGGATTGGATTGACGTCCATAAGATGTCAGGACCGCGAGGTAGGTCAGATTGTGGATTATACTGCAGAGGGCAGTTGGGTTTAGAGGAACCCTAGGGTATGACTGATGGTGTTGAGAATCTGATACAATGAAGTTAGTGGATGACCTTAGTGGGTAACCCTAGTGTGTATGATGTATGGTTCAGAAATGTGAGTCAGCGAGTAGTTTGACTTTGGCTACTTTTCGGAGTCGAGACCGTTGGTCGGTCATGTCATGTCAGCTTTGGTGATAATACGGAACTCTATAGCCGAAGCTGTGATGGTCGATTAGGCCTAACCTAGTTGGTTGTCATGTTAACCTAGTTGGTTATTGAGCTACCTTAGTTTGTGATGGATAGTTTGATGCTGTGAGGTCCGGGATGACCTGGTGGACGACACTAGTTGAGTCGAGTTCAGACTAGTTAGAGATTGATTGGACAGGTTACCCAGGTGTGGTACTTGTCGATGGAATCCCATAGTGGGGATACGAAGTAGTTGGTACGGGCGGTTGATTCCGTTGGATGCGTAGTCTCGATAGCAATATTTGGTGGTTGGGTCCGCACGAGTTTTGGCAGGCACAATAATCGAGGATGGATGCAGTTATGGTTATTGAGTTGTCAGGGTGACTGTACCCCAGAGTTGTTGGGTACAAGGGAGGCAGAGTTTCTCCAACTTGAGCAGAGGTACGGGGTTGTTGCTCGGTATGAGTAAAGATCCAGGGTTTTCTAATTCGCACACTGTGTACTGATGCTGATGCTGATGCTAGTGTGCTGGTGCTAGGACTGTGATGGTGCTGTGCTGGTGATTGTCATGATGATGAGCCGTGAGTCAGGATGTGACTCAGTCGTGATGGGCATACGTTCGGTATCTGTGATCTAGCAGTGGATCTCAGATAGAGTTGGACTGGATGGGATCTATCAGGGGTTGAGACGTGAGAATCAAGTAGTAATGGACCACATCCTTTTAGATGTACATAAACGGTATTAGCCGATAGGCGAATCTAGTATTAAGTTAGACTGGTTACGAACACGTTGTTGATGCACGAGTGTGTTGGTTCCGACATAGTTGGAACTTCGGAATAGAGTGAAGTTGTGTTTGATTCTGAATTGGTAGTGGATATGGAGGTCATCATCCCACCTAGGGAAATATGATGAGGGAGTATGGTTAGGGTAAGATGAGGAGGAAGATGACGTGGAATGATAAGGATCGATATGAGGTAATTAGAGAGAACCCTCAGTCTAGACGTGTTTCGTCTTTGATTGAGTGATTAGATGTGAAACGGTTAAGGAACGATGTGATAGTATGCTATTTTATTGAGGGTGTAAGTCCCTATGACTTGAAATCTGGTCGTTAGCGGAGAGTGCATGTGGGGATAGATGAAGATTTTATTGCTCTGTCTTGGATATTTGGATATGGGGATAATGGGACTGGCTTTCTTTCGAGGTTAACCCCATATGATATATTAATAGAAAGAGTGGGTATCCGACGAGGTCAGATTGGTTAGTATTGGATATGTGAATGGAGGGATTGGCTTCCTTTTGAAGTCAATCGATTATGGTTTGGTAATCGAATGAGCAGGTAACCGATAGGTTCGGAGTTGGTGCATCTCGGTAGACGTGAATGAGATTGGATGCCCATTTGGCATGAATGAGTGCGCCTTGGTGGGCATGATTCGGATTGGTAAGTATTGGATGACGTGATTGGGAGTAGACGTATTGATGCTGGTCGGGTGACTAGGGGACTTGGAATGGACACAGAATTGGGAGTGTATGGTCTGTCTCATGTGAGATTGGACTGATCGACTCCAGAATTGAAGCGTGAATAGCTTCGAGCTATATAGTGAACTGATTGGTGGATGGATGTACGTACCCAGTACGTTGTGCGAGGATCAATACTGGACAGACCTGAGTGGTGCCTGGTGATAGTATATAGGATATACCAATGGCATGTTGATGCTCGTGTTGGTAGTCGGCTTAATTCTGATATAATTGGATTGGTTGAGAACGTGAACTGGACGTTGGATACTATGCGTTGGGCCAGAGTGATTTTGATGGGTTCAGTGATTGTATGGGCAGGTGCTCAGAGCCGTGGATGGTTAGTGGAACCCTAGAGCCGAGATGTGTTATCACTGTTGGGCTGGTATTCGATAGGGTCCAGTTACACACAGATGAAGTGAGACGTTGGTATACGTATACTCAGGTTGAGTGAGTTTGTGGTTAGGGTAACCACAAGCGAGTATAATGTCAGTTTTGACTGGCGATTATCAAGTGGTGACAATGTGGGAAGTGTCGGCGTAATGGCGGAATTGTCAAGGGGTTAATGTGTGGTCAATTTGTGGACTTGCACTTATACACCCCGTGTCTATACGAGGATATACTAAATGGGAAGCATAATGTGAGGCCAAATTTGCTTTCCACGAGGTGGTTGTGGAATCGGGATAGTTGGAATTTTAAGAACGAAATTATTTAAGGGGGGAAGGTTGTAACGACCCGTCCCGAATATCATAATTAAATATTAATTAATTATGAATTTAGGATGATTAATCGGGGTTTAATCAAGAGAAATCGGACGGACGGTGTAAAATGACCGTTTTACCCCTAAATTTGGGCAAAATGTTGACTTTTGACTCAGTGAGTCAAACGTACGAGGACCGATGACCGTGGCGTAGATCGAGACGTCACGAATCCGTAGACAGCCAGTACGTCAAAATCGGGCGTCGGACGGAGAAGTTATGGTCACGGGATCGAAATTGGGAATTTAACGTCTCGGGATTCGATTAAAATAATATTAAAATCTGATTTGGCGGATATTTGTGTGGGACCTTTGGATGAGTGACAAGTGTCACTCATCCCATTGGTTGGCTTCCCTAAAAAGTGGATCTAGTCTAGGATTGAGTGATTAATTAAGGACTAAAATATATAATTATTATAATATTATTTTATAAAATTTCTCTGATATCTCTCTCTTCCCGCGCATCAGTCTTCATCTTCTTCTTTATTTTTCTTCTTCAAATCGTAAACCCACACAAACATATACTACCCCACTACCATATCCTTCTCTGTGTTCATGTGAGAGACTAAGGGAATGAGTGATTGAACGGGATGGAGAGACTGAGAAATGGTGAGGGGCTGAGGACAATAGCCACGGTGGTGGCCACGGTGGCGGTACGAACCCGAGAACCCGTTTGGTTCAAAAAAATTGGAAAATAAGTTTTGGACGTTGCTGGAGGCTTAGGTAGATTCTAACATGTTGTTAGGGTTCATGCGACCATGTAGGGACTGGTTTTGATCGTAGTGGTGGTCAAAAACGGCTGGGAACGGCGAAGGAACGTCGTCGTCACTGTTTAATCATGGGAGGTACGTTTCTTGATCGATTTTCACGTTTTTAAGGACGTAGACTAATAGGAAATGAAGGGACAAAACTAATGGTAGAAATAGGATCGAAAGCGGATTAAAATTGGATGAAAACCAGGAACGCCGGTTCAGGTTGGACCGGGTCGGTCTGAACCGGTCTGAACCGGGTCGACTAGAGGTAGGAGACGACACTATAGCAGGCGCGTGAGGCCCACGTGCAGTGCCTTTGGGAGGCACGTGGGGGGTATTTTGGGAAAATTTTCAACATGTGAAATCATCTATTCGATCTAACAAACATTTTGGGACTGGTTTTGTGTCGATCAAACATCGTTTCGATATAGTTCGGGATGTCCGAAGGTTTAGGATTGAGTTTAAATACGTTTAAAAATTCAAGAAAATTACGAGAATTTAATGAGAGGCTAATGAGGTAGTTAGTAACCATATAGGATGATTTGGACAGGTTTGGGAGCCCTGGTGACGGTGATTAGCCCGGGAAGGCTTATGGCATGCATATCGAGACGCCAGCGTAGGACAATCTGTGAGTAGACCTTAATTTCTAAACTATGATGCATGCATAAATGTTTTATATGTTTTATATATATGATTTCTATCATGATGATTATGGTATTGGTGATTTACATGATTACACGTATTTCGAGGTGATTTACGTATTTGCGCATATATCGAGGTTTATGGTTTTATGATGTGTTTATACGTACTTGTGGTTTCGGTAATGGTTTAATGAAATGGTTTTGGATTTAAAAAGGTAAACTTGGGCATTAGACCCATTTGTTTTGGAAACCCTCGGACATGAAGTCCATTTGAGTTATATTATCGGGCTAGGGGTCCATTTGGTTTAAGAAATCGAGCATGAGGCCCAATTGTGTTTTATGAATGTGATTTCGAGTCGGGGACCTGTAAATGGATTTAGATAAATGGATTTCGGATTTGGAAATATAGAACCGGGCTTCAGACCCATTTGATTTACGAACTATCAGACTTGGAGTCCATTTGATTTCATAAGGCATTGGTCCGGGGGCCCAGTTGGTTTACATGATCAGGCTGGAGGCCCAGGTTGTTTACATGATCGGGCTTGAGGCCCAATTGGTTATGATATTGGGCATGAGTCTCATTTATGGTTTATAAATGTGATTTCGGGTTCGGAGACCTTAAATGGATTTGGATTTGGAAACATGAATTTATGGTTTCATGACGGTTTATGGGGACCGGGCATGGATCCTTTCAAGGTTTGAAAGGTTTTGAGAATGATTATGAAATTGATTTCATATACCATCCTTTATTTATGGATTGTCTCCTCCGGGAAGGGTCGTTGGCCTGGGTGGACCCCGAAGTAGTCATGGAGCACTAACTGAGTGGAGTCGCCCCCGTAGGATACCTTACTCTCAGGAAGGCATATATGTATTCTAACTCCTAGGGAGGGTCATCGATCTACGGACATTAACCTGGGTGGACCTTAGGGAGATTTGGGATTTGAGACCCCAAGTAGCACGCGTAGGTATGGAAACCGTGACAGGATTGGTTATATGATATTTGGTAAACATGATTTCTTGGATTTATGAAATAGTATTTTGTGAATAGTAAATGGATTTGGGCAATGACCCACACGCTCGGATGTACGGTTTTGGGCTGAGTTCCCACATATGGTTGATATGTTATGGATTTGTGTAAATGGATTTGGGCAGGGGCCCGTATGACTTGGATTTATGAAATTTGGGGCTGAGACCCTAATAATGATTATTAAAATAAATGGTTTGGTAAATGGTTTTCGAATACATGCATGCTTTTTAATGAAGGGCATAAATGTCTTTTTGAGATAAATGAATTTTATTAAACTATTTATTTTCGTCCACTCACACCTTTTGTTGTTTTTAATGCCCTTTAGGTTGATCACGAATGTGGGCTGTAGCAGAGACCGAGACATCACACTACTCCTCCAGTGATCCTGGCGCGCTCTGGAAGCCCGGTCGGGCTGAAGGTTTTGAATTATCCCTTGTCTGACACTTCGTGTCAGAACTTCGTGTCAGACGGGAGCATGGCACATCTCGTGATAATCCCGGGGAGGATTGGGATGGGTAGTGTCATTGGGCCACCAGTCATGGCCAAGCTTTCGCCGCCCTTCCAGGGCCGTCTAGCCATCGAAACCCCTCACTTTCGATCCCCATGAACTCGTCCATGTCCCAGAAACACAACCCAGTCAGCTAAACCATTCATCAAATGTCCAAACACCAATTCGAATTTTGAAAGGTCACGGGTTTCAGGTTTTACCTTCTTTACGGTTTTTCGGGCACCGCTTAGCTCCGCCGCCTACCACCAACCTCTCAGCCTCACCGTCACACCTTCAGCTTCACTCTCAGTCTCTCAGGGTTCCTCAACCAAACCAGCAAGGGAAGGGGAATTTGGGTGGTTTGGGTTTCGAGTTTTTGGTGAACAAAAGAGAGACAGAGAGGTTAGGTGCATGTATGTAAAGGGATGGGCAATGGATGAGTGACACTTATCACTCATCCATTGGGCCTGACCCAAAATATCTAGGCCCACTAGGGACAAATGCTCAACTGTCTCGTAATTCGTGCTATAATACCCTGAAACTTCCGTGATCCGTAATTTTCCCGTCGAATGTTCGATTTCAAAGTGTCGCATGTCTACCGACTCGTATCGACTCGATCTATGTAATGGTCCTCGGTCCTCGTGCTTTAGACCTCCCGGGTTAAAAGTCAACTTTTTACCTTTGTATAGGGATAAAATCGTAATTTCGCACTGAACGTCCGACAATCCTCGTCTAATCCCCGATTAGCATCGCTAATTCACAATTAAATCTTAAGTAATCCCAAAAATTTGGGTCTGGTCGTTACATTCATCTTCAATGACCTTCATGACTGTGAATGTTCCAAGAACCCCATCTTTGACTTCAACCCACGGACATTCACTGCCATGCATGAATTGCACTTGGATGCTGCGAAGCCTGTGTAGCCTGCAAAGTGGGTTAACAAGAATGGCAGCTTGCTAGAGTATGAATCCATAAGGAGTTCAACCTCCAATATGAGGCTTTCCGGAGGAAAAGAAGACGAACTAGGTGAGAACTTCTCCTATGAACTCAACCCTTGCCTCATTAATATTTGGACATTTCAGATAACTAGTTTTAGTGGTGGCTACTGCCAGGAATGGTGGATCAAGTTCGCCAAAGAGAACATAGCCATACGGGCTCTTTGAGTTTCTCGACACTCTTCGAACAAATCAAGTAGCATATATAGGTTTTAACTGCATGCTCTTCGTCTTGTCGTGAGGATGATAACAGTGTGCTTGCATGTTAGCTTCGATGATGTGCGGTAGCGGATCGAGGCTCGCCGGCTTCTGGAAAGCAGTTGCAGCTAAACAATGGCTTCCTGATGGCTTTTTGGCAAGGATAGTTATCTCCTAAACCTAGAACTGTGTTTTTGGGAGCCCTGACTCGATTATGAGTCAATTGGAAACATGTTGGTTGAGATTGAAGTTGTTTTCTAGTTTTTGGCACAGTTAATGGCGGTGATGGTAGCAATCTGGCCACCATCTCCAATGCCACTCTGATGATCGGTAACCGGTTGTCAACTTTGACTAACGCCATCAAGCCCCAACGAAATATACTAATGGAATTAGCATATTCTATAAGAGACTAACGACGTCATAACGGCTAAGCTAACAGAATATTCCCTGGAATATTTCAGCACGTGTGACTCACACGTTTGGGCAAGTAATCGAGCGTGTGGGTGCATGACAACGCGTGTGGCTGTGTGACTAGGTGTGTCCTGCGCGTTTGGCCTCGAGCTGGCCTATGGTATGCATGGGGCTACCCTCCAACCCACGGTAGCACGTGGGTACAATTTTAAGGTGTTTCAGATCATTTTTAAGTACATTTAACTCTGTTTTGAGTAATTTTAGTCCTATTTTGAGCAATCTAAGTGAGGTTTCAGATAGTTTTACTTGAAATACGTAAAGTAACTTTATTTTCGGATTCATTTAGGATTATGATGAGCTTGGGCTTATATGGCTTGACATGTTTAGTGATTTCGACTCTTCGACCAGTAGTAAGTGGACCCCTTTCCCAAAACTTGATTTTCATAGATGTTTTACTTGTACATTTCAAGATAATTATGTTTGATAAACTTTCCCGAGCATGCTTTATTGGTTCTCTCATCATGTTTTATACCTTGTTTGGCCACTTTATGATAGTTGCTATGAGCATGTTATAATTGATTATTTTATGGTACCATTCTCAAGCATGCTAGATTGAGATGTAGTTTGATGACTTTCTTCCCCGAGTATGATTGATTGAGTTCATTATTTCATTTTCATGATTAGTTAGTTTCGTGATGGTGATTGGTCATATTAGTCCCAGGACATTTTTTGAGATTGTGATCAAAGAACCTAGTTTAGAAGTATAACTGTCTAAATGACCACATACCAGTCCTCTATGTGACTATTCACCTGTACTGCTCGCAATACTACTTAATAGTGTCAACTTCTCCATGAGCTCTACGGTATTTGTGGTGATGGTGCTTAGCACCTAATCTTTCATGTGGTCGTAGTACGCGGGCATTATAGATACCTAATCCTATCATATGTATACGACTCGTGTGACTCATACACATGTTTTTAGTGAGTTGATATGTGTTATATTTATGTTCGACATGACTCATATGACTATTTTTTATTATTATTTCTCGTAAAACGTGCAAATTAATATTTTTTATTACGAGTTTTTCTACAAAACTAATAGGTTAAAGCCTGTTTTATAATGATTGGTTTTAATATGAAATAACTATTGAATCCACTCACCCTTCTATTTGTATATCCCTGAGATTCTACTAATACTTCATGTCCTCCGAGGAGTATTCAAGAACTGCTCTACCATTCGCCCCAATGGTTGAAGTGACGCAATGGAAATTAGGTAACTCATTTTAATTACATGGGAGGAATACTACTCATCTAGGAGGGTGCTACTTCCTCAATTTATTAACACATTTTAATTACATAGGTTGGGTATGACCATGTTTGTATTAGGAGCATTGATTGTATACAAGTGCATGGTCGACCTTCTCGGCATGCATAATGCCAAATTCAAGACAACATCCTTGTGGCTCATTAAGCGCTCCATGCCCTCAAATTATGGAATGGCCAACCGGATGAATGCTTCCATACATCCAGAGGTATTCGACAAGGGTACCCTCTCGTCCTTCTTGTTCATTATTGTTAGTGATGTTCTTTCAAACAAGTTCAACCATGCCGTGAACTCCAATCTAATGGAGGGGTTTGCGATTCAACAATAACAGACCATTTACTATTCGCAAACGATGCACTACTTTTCAAGAAAGCCAATGAAACGAATGGCAGAGTGGTTGAAAAAAATCTCAGCGTCTAATGCAATGCACCGAGACAACGTGTTAATTATAGTAAGTCAAGCATGTTCTTCCGCCCACATTCCCCCATTGCTCTTCGACACAATTTGAGAGATATCTTGAACATGGCGCTAACATCAAACACTAGAATGGATCTTGGTCTGCCTACTTTAAGGGGGAGATAGAAGATGAAAGCCGGAAAATTCAGGTTGGAAACAGAACTTCCTTTCACAACTGGTAAAGAGGTACTGATCAAAGCGATTGCTAAAGCTATTTTGACGTACCCTATGGCAGTTTTCAAATTCCCAAAGGCCACTTGTAATGCAATTGATTCTAATCTCGTAAATTTTTAGTAGGGCCAATCTGACTCTAGAAACAAAGTATATTGGATAAGCTGGGCTAAACTAGGTGTACCTAAAACTAATAATGGTAGAATGACGTTTAGAAATGTCCAAGACTTCAATTTAGTACTCTTGGCTAAACAATGTAGGTGAATGGTTCAAGACCCAAACTCATATTGGGCCAAAATAATGAAACGTAAGTACTTCCCTCATGGTGAATTTTAGAATGCAGAAAACGGTAAAAGAGCCTCTTGGGCTTAGACTAGCATCATTACCCTCTTGGGCTTCGACTAGAATGTTGGAAGGCAAGAGGGTAACCCACGATGTGGCAAGATGGAAAGTGATGAACCGAGAAAGGACTCTCAAGTGTGGAATGACCATTGGATCCCAGAAGCAATTTATGGGAAGCACCACACTTCTGGTGCACTTATAAACCCGGATCTACATATATGAAACTTAATTGACAGGAATTTCCTCGATTGGAATCTATCAAGTATTGACAACCAAAACTACAAGCATAGACATAAACATGATCAATCAAATTCCTATTAGGGATAATGTGGATTGTCATTGTATTATTCGACCTTACCCTCCTTACGGCCCTTGTTCTGTCAAGTCTAGTAACAAATGGCTCAAGAGACCGATTCCTAAGGCCACCTCCCATCCAAACGCCCATGCTACCAAATCAAACACAATCCCCATGGATTTGTGGAACCGAATTAGGACGTTCAAAACCATCCCCAAGGCATTAAATTTCTTATGGAAAACGACGAGAGATCATATACCCACAAGGGCAAATGGCGAATTTATTCCGAACCTGTGCAGGATGCCTTGCTACAAGTCCAAGAATCTCAATGCATGCATTTGGTTTGGAGGCTTATTGATCTACGAGTGGACATCCAAAGTATAACTTTTTTTTATGCTCAACTCAGCACGCTCCTCACTCCATCATCTAGTCAAAGAATAAACTCTGATTGGATTGCCTCTATTATTGCTTGTTGGGCAATATGGAAAAGTCACAATAAGTTCAACTTTGAAAGCTCTACTTTAAAACCCAAAATCCATCATTGGGATCATTCGTCATCAGGTCCACAAATTCTGGGCGTCTATGGTCCTTCCGGTAAGACTCATTCCAACCGCAAATCCCCCTTCTCCTCAATGCAAAATATGGTCTCTGCCGAACCACCAAATTTAGACACTCAATTGTGATGCCTCATGGAACAAGGACACTTGAAGTGCTGTACACCAAAATCTCTCTTAAGCCTGAAGCATGAGCTTTTCTTGATGGTTGTCTAGCAAAGTAGAAAAACTACCACAGAATTGTTATTGAATCAGGTTCTAATCAGGGTACTTAAATGGAATCATTGGGAAAGGAAGATGGGAACTTTTCCCTATTTTATCTAGAATCCATGAAATCTGCTGTAATTTCACCTCAGTTGGTTTCTCTTAGATCCCAAGATCTGCAAACAAGACCGTCGTTGCTTTAGCTCTGCCAGCTAGACAAATCATGAGCAAGAAGGCCTGCCCCCATCTTTCTTAGTGTTTGTTTAGAACAATGACGTGCCACCTTGCCCCCCTAACTAGCCAAAAGTTTTTTAATCTTGCGTAGTCCACGCTCCTCGGAGTCTCAGTCATCTATACTTCATCAGATACTTCACCTTGCCTCTTAGTTTGCTGCCTGTGTTTTGGGATGTTTGTTACTCTCGGTTTTGGCCTTTGTGCCTTCAATGAAGGTTATATTCTGATTAAAAAAAACATCGAGGAGAAATAAGGAGTACTAGACCAAACTCACAGATAACTTGTGGAGAGAAACTAGACCGCACTACTTTGCAAATTCAAACTCCCTATAAGAATGAAGCATCTTTTGTGGACATCGAGCTTGGAAAATCATTAAAAGCACCTATTTTGACAGGCACAAAGGAAAATGAATCAACATGGTTTTAACCCTACCGACTTCAAATCCAAATGAAGGGAACAGGCGAAAAATACAACAAACTCACCTGTAACAAAAATTGTTTCTCATTCAACTCGAAAGCCATAGAAGATATAAGATTTCCAAACATACAATGTTATGTGCCTGTTAAGAAATATACAATGTTATGTGCCTGTTAAGAAATCGATGTCAAGTGACCACATGAACAATTGTTTCAATATCACAAAATCAGAGTTCACAGATTCTGGAGCAATTGCTTTAGTTCACTTCTGCAGCCATCATCCTTGTACCGAGAATCTCTAGGTTTCTGTTTTAAATTGGAACTATATCAACGAGCAGAGGAAGGGGAAGGGTTTTGGAGCAATTGGTGGCGTGTCCTGCTATAAAAAGCAACAGAGTAAAAGCTTCAAAGCAGAGGAAACCAGCTCACCTCCAAATCAACGAGCCTGATTAACAATGGCAGGGGAAGGGTTTTGGTCATGAACAATTGCAATGGGTTAATGACAGCTATTAAACGAACTCAAGATAGCATACAAGTTCTAGTAACATCAACAGTTACCGAATATACCTGTTTAAAACTCTGGTGCTTAGTCTAAGTCTATAGTTTCTAGACTAAGCTTACATCTACAGGCCACCAACAGATGGATTACTATAATGTAAACACAGGTAACTGCTTACCCTTCACTGAATTAAAAAGCCAAACAAAGTTTTGAGCCCTCAGACCTCCCCAAGATACAAAATTTCAGACAGTGAAGCTTCATCAAAAGCCAGTCAACATTTACCACCACCACCTGATCATCACCATAAATAATAATAATAATAACAATAATAATAATTCAGGACACAAATTTGGGTATAATTGTGTCCTGAAGTTTAGTTACCTCATTATAATAATGAGAAAAAGAAGAAGAAGAAGAAGAAGAAGAAGAAGAAGAAGAAGCAGCCAATGGTGATGATTAGCGTGGTGCAATAAATGGAGGCTAATAAAGAAGCAATGCTCCAAAAACTGGGGTTCCATCATTGGGCAGAATTAACAAAGAATGCCCAAAAGCATTATTAGAAAGAAACCAGCCATATATGATAAAAACATAGAATGTCAATATACTTGTGAGGAAATAAATTCATCAATATGAAATAATTAATTACAAATATAACAGATGCTATATGCAAAACATTTCCATGTTCATTGCATTTATTAAATGCGGGTACAAAATATAATAGATGACAAATTATTATAGAACTTCTAACCAATACGGTAACTGGATTACGAAAAACAGCTCAGTCTCAAAGAGGCACTCTTCTAAAAATTGCAATAATACTTTTAATAAACTGAAAGATAAAGCGTGCAAATTTCAAGATCTCAGCATCCTCATAAACCAGAAAAAACTTCAAACAGCTTATCAAAAGAAGTGTGCTATAACAACTCATACGACAAAAACAATGATTAGAAATACATATGTTTCAGTATGCATAAGCATATATATTAGAAAGATAAAGAGAAAATTTACAGCTGTAGTAGCTGATAAATATATAACCGTGGCTGAATTTACATCCTAAACCATCCCCAAGCTCTGCAACATTAATCATACGGACAAGGGAAACCTACAGTCAAACCTAATTTATTGGGAGGGACATTTTTACAAGAACAAGAACAAGAACAGAAACAAACCAAAAAAGCCAGGAACAAGACAGCCCTAACTGAAAGTAACACATTGAGGCATGCCAGTCAATCCAAGGAAAAGGGTTCCTAAGCTAAAAGGGGACCAAATACCCTCACATAACCTTGACCTCCGTGCATTACAGTACAACGAATGACTTATTCCAATAATGTAACTTTTTGCCTGCATTCAAAGATCAAGGTCAACTGCAATAAAGAGAATATTAATTCCCACTCACTAGAAATTTCTTAAAACTCAAAATCAAAGGATACTTGAAGACAGGTAATTAAGCTTTGTAGCACGGGGTGTAATTTTGCATTAAGGGGAAGTAAATGATGCAATTGTAAATAATCCCCACGAGCATGTTCCATCGACTGAAAATCACAGAGTTAAGAGTATACAACTGAATCAAGGTTAGTAAATAAGCTATAGTAGAATTCCAAGAGGTGCTGATCCTATGGAAGACACTTTAACATGTTTATTTACGAGGCATTGGTATCATACTCATTCCTGAAAGTAAAGAGTTCCTAAAGGATAAAGAACCAATTATGTGAGGCCTCAGATACAAATTAGCCATTTCATACTTGGTTATTCAGGTATCCCATGCCCATAACTTCCAAAGTAAACATGTCATATACTCTATGCATCTTCGTTGACCCCGAAATAAAAATTTTAAAAAAAAAAAATCTATGCATCTTCATCAGATTTCAAAAGTTTCCAGAATATCCCCCAAATTAAGTTGTGCATAAACAGGTTTTCATATTTCTCAAGAAAATCTTGGCTAAAATACTATTAACTTCTGCGCTTTTACAGCCCTAGCTAAAAAAAGATATCATGCACAGAGAAGCTTCCCTCAAAACCAATCAACATTTAGGAACACCATCTAATCAACAGAAGAAATAATAGTAATAAAAATGTAGACCTAGGCATATCCAAGTTGGGTGGAGAGGATGTAACAAAAGGAAAATGGGAAGTAGAATCTTGCTTGAATCAACAAAAAAAAAGGCACCAGCAGCAGCAAATGGCGAGGATGTAATAAGTGGAGGTTATATGAAGCAGTGCTCCATAAAATGAGACTCTGCCACGCATCATTTGGAAAAATCTAGCCATATATGAACAAGATATAGAAAAGGATATTGAAAAGGACATGCATGCCAGGAAATAATAACATTAAAAGATTAGGATCTGGGAAACAACCATTCCTCTACATATACTTACGGTATCATCATTAGATTTACAGAAAAGCTAAATATTTGTCATTAGATAACTAAATTATGTGGCAATGACATTAAATAAAAATAAATTTCTGTTCAAATAATTTAAGAATAGCTCAATATATGTTTCTTTCTTCTATCAGCATGTGGGTTCACCTTTACCATTATGCCATGGATGAACTTTAAATTCACTCCAATAGATGGCAGTTAACAAAAAATCTTTAAAAGAAAATTAATAGCATTCAGGTGTCTTCTCCTTGTATTTTATGAATGAGCAACATATCCATACAATTAGAGTTCTCTCGATTGAGCAGGTGCCTAAATAACCAAGATCCATCAATGGCAGTGGGCTACACATGGTCAACTAAACCGCAACTCAATTACTGTTTTTAAAGTCCAAATCAATTCAAGATTGGTCAGATTCATCTGAGGTTAGAATCAAATTCAAATATTGTTGAAATGTGTCACATATATGAGAGATATGGCAATGGGGGGAAGAGAATGAAAACGGGATTTGTTATGACAGATATTCTCCATAAATAATTAGGTTGTTTTCCAAGATTTTGCAAATTGAAAAGTTGAACTGAGAAAACAGCTCAGATTCCCAAAAAGAGGTTCTCTCCCAAAAATTGTCATAAACCACTCAAGAGTCAAGACTTGGCATCCTGACATCCCAAAGCAATGTAAAAAATGCTGATCCTAAGAAATGTGTTATTGAAACTCAAGTATGATAACAAAAAACTTGAAAACAATTATTTCTTTTAGCATACATTATGCAAAGCAAAAAATAACTAACAATAAAAGAATGTACTGCCATAGCAATGCTGAAGATACAACCAACTAAATTTCACATGCTAAACAATCCCCATGCTCAGATAAATCCAATCATATTATTATGGGCAACCCATAGAATTAGAACTCAATGCATGATCAAATGCAAATAAGGGCCCTTCCTAACAAAAGAAATGAATAAATTATAAAACACACAGTCAATATTCATGTTGAAGGACCAAAATGGCATCATTACTAAAGCCAAAGGAAGAATAAGGTGATGACATAATTTTAAATATGAGTCAACATGCTGAAGATAGGGATAAAAATAAAAAAACATGAGACGATAGACACATGCCAACATACCATCAATATTAAACTGGAAAAAAAAAATCATATCCCAAAATGCCAATTGCCAGGAAAAAAAAAACAAAAAATCGCCCTCATATTATGTCCTTAATGTTAATCGAGGTCCGTGGGGTTTGATTTTTCATTTAATGCCACTCAACATCTTAAATGACAACAGCAACAACAACAACAACAACAATAACAACAACAATAAAAACCATCACCAGAAAGAAGCTAACTAATCTTAATGGTAGTATACTAGTGAAGGAGCTCCTTATGAAAATCAAACCAAACAGCCCCAGAACACGATTCTGCATCATTGGGCAAATGTATAAGCTTTGCACTTGAGCATATATGGAGGGATCATACAATAATTCTCCATGTAGGGTTTATAGGGATCACACAACACAACTAAATTGCAGTTCAATCGGATGTCATAAATTAATTCAACTAGCTTTGAAAGGACACCTTATAGATAGATAGATTGTACAGCTAGTACAGCTAGAATAATAGATTTGGCTCACAAGAATTACAGTACCACTTCCACAGAAGATTTTTCCATCACCAGGCAAAAGAAAATTTACAATATTTCAGAAACTGAAGCAACCAAAAGTAAAACAGACAAAGACACAGAATGCAATATGATAGTAATACTGATCACTAGCAAATTATCGCTGCATGAAAATCCAATCTAGAGTAATAGATCAAATAGTTATGGTCATTTTGAAAAGGTATTGCCCAATCCATGATAATAACAACAAAAAATCTATTCACAAACAATAGCTAATTTACTACGTGACGTTCATTTTTTTATCATTCACCTTACTAGCATAAACAGAATTTCTTTAAAAATTTACTAGACAGAAACCCAAAGATCAAAACTGGGTTCAATATAGTTTTCTATGCTACCTGCATTTAAATCAATATTCACAGTTGCTAAGATTCCAGTGCATGTATCACAATTCCATTTAAAAATGACCAAAAAAAACAGCCAGGGAGTAGGGACATGGGCAGATTTTCGAGAAATACCCATTAACTTATTAACGGTCTTAACAAATAGCTTTAGCAAAATTAATGCAGTGTAATCAATCTTAACCAATTACTAATAAAAACATAACTCTGAGAGTCGAGAAATCAGGGATGAATTACAACAGCAAGGCTCAAATTGACTTCTTGTGCAATTAGGAACGGTTTAGGGCCGATTGTACAAAGCGAGATAAATAAAAGTGTTGTTAGGCCTCATAGTTTGAATGAGTCATAGACAGGATAAAGCAGCAGTATTCATCAAAAGCCTTGACAGTCTACAACAACGGCCTTAACCAAACAATAACAATGGTTCCAGGTAGTACACAAAAAACCATAATAAAGGAAGACCAGAATAGGATTGAACACAGTATGACTATGAAATAACTGACAAGCAAAGTCAATTGAAACTTCAATAAGCACTTCTTACGGAAAAGAAATTATTCAGGAACAAAAAGCCTTCAGATCTCATAGCTATATTTGGTCATTGACAGCTAACAGCTGGATTATCACTATGAGCCTCTTCCCATTATCTTCAAGCATACAAGCAATAAAAAGGAGGAAGGGAGAGAGAGAGAGAGAGAGAGAGAGAGATACATAGATAGAGACTGAGACAGACAGAGAGGATTGTGTTGATAGCACCTAGTACAGAAAGATGATGGATAAGGCTCCTAACAATAATCTGCCGAACCAATCCAAAAATGAATTTTCCATCATTAGGCTAATAAAATTTACACCATCTTCCTGAGCCAGCAGATTTAGCTAGATCACTAAACATGGTAATTGCAAGCAAGAAGAAAACAAAAAAGAAACACAATCACAAATAAAACATGGTAATCACATGCAAAACGGAAAAAAATAAAAAAAATAAAAGCACAGGTGATAAGTAATCTTGTAAGACAGAAAAGGACAGTAAATCTGATCATTAGCACAGCATTACGCCACATATGCTCTAACATAGAACAATAACTAACAATCCATTTGCATTACGGCTAAGATTAGTTCAATGTATGATGATAATAATAATAACATGAAAACTACCCAAAAGACCCAATGTTATTCTATGTGGTAAATGAATATATGCATAGCATTTGATCCATAGAAACGTCCTCATACCTCCTAGCTTTGAGTCACTTGCGATTTGAAGCATGAAGAGTTTATCAAAAGCATTTATACTCCACAACACTCTGCATGTCTATGCAGGTATATATATATACACACACACACACATGTATGATAGAAAGAGAGAGGAGGAAATGGTAGTGGTGGTGGTGGCAGTGATGGGAAGTAAGGGCTAATGAACAAAATAATCACACTTTCCACTCTTTTATTGTTTTCATTTTGTCCATCACTAGGCATCATACTTGAAGTAAAGCAAAATGTAAATAAAAAATATATAAACCATCTTTTAACCAAAAGAATGTAAGAAGACATTTCTCCAAAAGAAAAAATCAAAACTTATTTATTTAAAGTCCAGATTTCTCATTAATAGACAATCTGAAATTTAAAAGGCCCTCATTTCTTCAACATCACCAAGACGAGAAAAGGAAAAAACATTGCAGTCTGATTCTTCATGTCCTGAATCATACGACTTAAACATGGTGGTGCTTTGAATTTCATTTAAAGCATTTCCACTCAGATGGCTGCTTTTGATGGTAGAAAACATTCGTGATGATCAAGACTCATAATGAAACCATCCAAGGATACAAAGTCTGCAATAAATGCCTGATTTGAGTAAATTTTAGAGAACAAAACATAAAGGTGTGAAAATAGTCAGACAATCAAAAGAAACACCTCGATTCATGCCCTGACTTCATTAATTTCAGCCAGAAAAAAAAAGAGGCCAACTCCTATTCCTAAACAACCACTCGAGTCGAGAAAGAGAAAAAGAAAAAACATTGCAGTCTGATTCTTCATATATGACTTAACCATGGTGGGGTTTTGAATTTCATTTAAAGCATTTCCACTCCTTAAGTAACACCAATACCGAATGGCTGCTTTCGATGGTAGAAAACATTCGTGATGATCAAGACTCATAATGAAACCATCAAAGGATACAAAGTCTGCCATACATGCCCGATCTGAGAAAACTTAAGAGAACAAAACATAAAGGTGTGAAAATAGTCAGACAATCAAAAGAAAAACCTTGATTCATGCTCTGACTTTTGACAATGCCAATGCACTGGAATGGAAACATTAATTTCAGCTAGAAAAAAGAGGCCAACTTCTATTCCTAAAAAACCACTCGAGTCAAACAAACATGGACGAATAGTAATAACTAAGGGAAAAAATGAATGAAAATTCAACAAGAATATCTCAAGGGGACAAATAATTCTCAGGAAGAGCCTTCAGATCTCATAGCTAGTCTGGTCATTGACAGTTAACTGCTGGATTATAACTATGGGCCTATTCACATCTTCAACTAGACAAGCCAGACAGAAAGAGGGAAAGTGAGGGGCAGTGAAAGAGAGAGAGAGAGAGAGAGAGAGAGAGAGAGAGAGAGAGAGAGAGAGAGAGAGAGAGAGAAGGGATGGGGGATGAGGGGGGAAGGGGAAGGGGAGGTGGGGGAATGGCTACTAGTACAGCAAAAATAGAAAAGGCCCCTAATATAATCCAGAGAACCGCTCCAAAATGTGTTTTCCATCATGAGGCTAACAATGCAGCACCATCCTGCCCAATAAAGCAAATGAGCAAGATGAAAAAAAAAAAACAAATGAAGCAGAATCAAAATACATAGTGGAAACCTATAAAAGACATATCTAGCAGTAACTAATGGACAAAAACACATGAAAATTCAATATACATGACTTCAGAAAACAAATGCCTACAAACAAGCCTTCAGATCTCATAGCAGTCTGGTCATTGACAGTTAACCACTGGATTATCACTATGAGCATCCACACATTCAGCTGTACAAGCCAGAAAAGATACAAAAGAGAGAGAGAGAAAGAGAGAGAGAGCCTGACGATGACGATGATGATGACGACAACCAGTACAGCAAATGATAGAAAAGGCTCCTAATGAAAATCCACAGAACCGCTCCAAAATTGAGTCTTCCATCACTAGGCTATTAAACATAACACTGCTACTAACAGAAAAACAGTAAAATAAAAAAAACGCCGCAATAAAAAATAAATAGAAACACAGACAGCCACAAGCATATCATGGAACGAACAAAAGACACTAAAAATATCACAAGATCACTACTAGGTCTCAAATGGGCTCTAACCTACAATAATAACAAAACCATTCATTAGCATTGCCAAGAAGATTAGTTCAATGGATGAAGATAATAATAGGTTGAAATCTACCCAACATAATTGTATAAAATCGTATGTGGTAAAGTGCTTAAACATCTTAACAAGCACTATCAGAAACAAGATTTTTGCAAGACCTGTGTCACATCAATGATGCAAAGGCATTTCTACGGAGGTCATATATATAGGCTGCATTTCCATAAATAACGCAGTTAAAATGCTTAGAGCATAGTGCATACTTCATCATCCCCACGATCGGACATGACCTTTAACACTAAGAACCGCCTACGCATGAAGGAATACAAAACAACAAAAAGCAATTCCTTCAAAACTATAACGCTATGAGTTACAAACCACAAGCTACAAGCCATGATTAGCAGATTTTGATGCAACTTAACATCAAATGTCTAACACACAGTTCATATTAAAAAAAATAATAACCGCGATTATCAAAACCAATTTCAGAACAATAGTATAAACAATCAAATGTAAAAAGCAAATCTATGAAAGTAAGGGAATTTAGGTCCCAAATGAACATGCAAGAATCAAAATTGAATCATGCTTAAGGCTAGATTCCCATATGACTACCTGGATAAACTGAGATCTATCAAAATGCCCTCAGATCTCATAGCTTTTAACCAATCATTCACGGTTTGAAGCCATTGGCGTTCATCAAGAGCCTTTACACTCCGCAACAGAGTACGTATGTGTGTATGCATGTATATATGAAAGAGAGAGAGCGAGAGAGAGAGAGACAGAGAGAGAGAGAGAGAGAGAATTGTAGCAGTTGTGGTGAGCAAACGCTAATGAGGAAAACAACCGAGGCTTTCCGCTCTTTAGCTTTTTCAATTTCTCCATCATCGGGCATCATACACTGATCATACTTAAACAAAAGATAGTGTAAATCAAAAATCTATAACCAACTTTCAAGTTTCAACCAAATCAAATCTAATAACTCATTTTTTGTTTTGTAAGACGGTGACATTTTCCGCAGAGGAGGGCCAGATTTGCTCTGCGTCAAAAGCAAGCTGTTTTAGGGTTTCAGTCTCAGAGGGTGCTCATTTATAGAGGTGCCGAAAGTATCCTTCAGTTCTGACAATAAAATTTTGGGAAATTCGCGAATGGGCTTGCACTACAATTTTACTGCTGGCCATGACCTAAAAACTCATTTGGTTGTAAACTTAATTATTCAATTATTGCATAAAATCCCTTCTAACAAAAAAATTATTGCATAAAAGCCCTTTGCCTATAATGCCCCATTTAATTTGACTCAAGTTTTCATCGTGTTTTATACCTCCTCCTCCTTTGTGATTAATGGCGGATCCGGGATTTAAAATTCGAATGGATTATAGTGTGCTTGAAAAAGAAGTTTTACATTGATGAGAATTTATTATACGATAAAATTAAAATACACAAAAATTGATTTTCAATAATATGTGAAATATATTGTTTAAGTAATATAAATATAGAATAAAATGAAGATTGATGGCATCCAAATTCGATGTTTTAAAATTTTGGAATTTGAAAATTCTTATATTTATAAATTCAAACAAAAGAAATGGTTAGTGAAAATTTATAAATTCGGAGTTTTGATCAAATTCCAAGTTTTTTCCCTCATTAAAAGTTAAAAGATACGCCTAGTCAAGAGTACATAATGACCCTTACCCTCAAATGCTTCTTTATACATATTTAAAAGCTTGAATGAGATAAAAAAAAAATTATATATGATTATAGCAAAAACCAAAAGTGACATTCAATGTAACACCCCGACCCAGAAAGTCATCTTAAGACACGGAGGTTTAGACATGCTGACCGACATCTGAACGGAGGCGTCCCGATGACAAAGCCAATTAAACAAAACAATACGTTTTATTAGCCGAGTGAAACATAACCAGTCCAAACTAATTACATTTCACCTCATAGCGGAAGCATAGAGCGGGGACATAAGTCTGATGATCATACCGTTACCTTACCTCATGAGGCGCCTGTTCAACGCCATGACACTCCAAAACACGGGAGCGGATGTCATAGTAGTTACTAAACCTTCTCGAAGTGCATGCCTAGTAGAGGTACCTCAGGGGTTCAAAAACAAAGGGTGAGTGGACCCATAACTTATTTTAGTGTAAAACTATTTATAGTAAAATAAGTTTAACCCCTCGTTTTTCCCAAAAACAAAACAATCATTTCAGACTTGCACGTTTTACGAGAAATAATAATAAAATAATAATCATTCAAAATAATCATCGGAGATCGGTTGGTTAGTTTTTTAGAGGTTTTTCTCCTCATGAAGCGTGTTCTGAACATGTTTTTTGTTCTAGGGTTTTTGGGGGTTTATTGTATGGACTTATATAGATTGATAGTGACCTTTGTGTGTGATTTGGTCAGACCCAGACGTCCCGGAGGATTCGGATTGGCTTATTGCTCTAGTTTTGAGCGAGCGGTGGTACGTGTGAGTGGACTTTTGTTTCCCTACTTTATGCATGCATTTTTATGTGGTTTTTTTATTGATTTATAATGAGATTTGCTTGATGATTGGTTACGTATGATTCATGTGGATTTCTTGGGAGTTTTTATGAATATTTAAGAAAAGTGATATTAAAACGTTTTACAAGGAAATTGGGTTTATTAATCCCTGAATACTCAATGAGTTATAGGGAATGGTTTTATACTTGTGATGCCATGTTTATACGACTATTTTAATGGCTCGTTTTATGAGGTTTGGTGTGACTGTAATATGACGTGACTGTGGTATGATGTGATTGATATGATATAACCGTGGATATATGACGATGTAACTGTGTTATGATGATGGTGATGATTATGATGATGTGAGATGCGATTGATAACCCACTCAAGATGCCGATTGTGATAGATAGTCTCGGACGTCGAGATGGACTTCGTCATTCTTGAGATTCATCTCGGACGTCGAGCTGGGCTTCGTCATTCCTGAGACTCGTCTCAAACGTCGATCCTCGGGCTCTGCCATTCCTGATACTAAGACTGTTCCTCAGAAGTCGAGTCTAGGACTCCGTCATTCCTGAGCCGGTCCACACTCGGACGTCGAGTCAGGGACTCCGTCTCCTGAGTGATATTAGTCTACCGGTAGTGCACCATGATATGATGATTTAGAAGCAAACATCGAGGTTGATATGATTGGTTATTTGATATGGTTGTGTTGGCAGACTTTCTTTGGTGTGGATTTGGTATGACCTTCTGTAGGGTAGGTTTCTGCATTTCTGATTTTCTAGTTACTGTACATATTTTGTGATTGATGTTTTATTCGTAAATTCGATGCATGCATAGCATTCTTAAATGGGGGGTTTAATGATTGATTTTAGAAAAAAGAGTTTTTCAAACCTTTGTTTTTGTCCACCCACACTTTTTATTTGTTTTGGAACCCTTTGTTCTGAATGCGGATGCGGGTTGTGTGAAGGCTGAGGCATCACGGAGAGTGTGTATTCTTTTCATACTGTTTAGTATGTCGTAGTATCCCTGACCTGATACGTGGTTAGGATGTTTACTTAATTCCGAGGGAATTATGGCATTTTACCAAGTTGTGTTAGACGGGAGCAAGTCCTCCCTCGTTAATCAAGGGGGATTACAGGGAAGGTCCTGTCAACTTGGTATCAGAGCACTAGGTTGCTTTCTTTGGGAATCGCACACCCGGTATGTAGGATAGCTTTGTTACGGATGTGATGCCTCGACGACGACATCCCCATCATCAGCTAGGTAGCGAGGAGAAGGATTAGAAAGCAAGAAAAGTTATACAAGAAAGGACCTCATTTTGGTTTTGGTAGGAATTGGATGTCGTATGTTAGCGGGGTTGGGCCACAAGAAGGGCCACTTTTTGTATGGGCACAACTGCTTGGAGCCGTGGATTTGCTGGGTGATTGGATCCCAGGATAGTGATTATTTGGAGTTATGATCGATGGTCGATCATGATGAATATGTTCTAGGAGCAGTAAGGGTTGTTAATGACCCTGATTCATGTATGGGTGAACATAGTTACCAGAAAAGTGGCATTTGTGGATCAGATTCCTTGGTGACCGATCAGTGGATCTTACGTTTGAGTGGATCGTATGGGCGATAGGTAGAGTTCCTGCATTCAATGCAGAGGTATCTGGATGGTTGCTCGGTATGAGAGATTTCTGGATTTGGCTTGGTTCGCACTGAATGCGATGGCAATTAAGGCAATAAGGTTTCGTCGGTTTACATTGGGTCTTTGGAGAGTAAGACTCGAGCGATGGTGCTGGCTGGAAGATTCACTATATTCTGGACTCTGGTAGATGTGGCATCTTAGAGGGAGATGAGTTTGACGGAATCCCAACAACGATCGGATATTTCCGACTAACGCTGAGGGCGTCGAGAGTATACATTTGTCAGGGAGCTTTGAAGAAGGACATTTCTAGCTCCGAGTCTTCGAATCGTGTGATTGCAGTGGTTGAAGATCAGGACAGAGAGGATCCCAAGAGGGCCACTTGAGATATCAATATTTTTCTAGTCCGGCGGACTACACTTGGAGTAGAGACAGGTGTTTTGTCTTGCCTTGGCTTGGATGCGCAAGTGTTGGTGGAATACAACACTCTTGTTGACTAGGAGTTGATCCCATTGGGTTGGGACACGGGTATCAATACTTTGACCGATACTATGCTCAAGGCTAGTTCGGCAATTGAGACCGTTTGATTTGGGTAGAAAGGTTTTGACATTAAGACGGGTTGGAAACCTTTGGATATTTATATGTTTTGGACGTAATTCTATGGACGGTTTGGTGGACTACCCGTTACACCTCTGTTGAGTGCATGAGGAACCAGTTGTATTTGGTAGTCCTGACTACTTCTTTGAGGAGTTAGGTTGTAACGACCCGTCCCGGAATTCGGGATTAAGTTAGTAACTAATCATGATTAGCAGGGTTAATCGGTGATTAGTTGGGCGAAATCGGATGAACGATGCAAAATGACCGTTTTGCCCCTAGTTGTGGGTAAAACGTTGACTTTTAATACGGGCGGTCAAATGGACTTTGACCGATGACTGTGACGTAGTTTGGGACGTCACGAGTTCATAGACAGGTGGCACGTTCGATTCCAACGTTCGTGGTGAAAGTTATGACGTTCGGAAGTCCAAGGGCATTTTCGTAATTTGGTCGAAAGGGGGAAAATGTTGACTTTTTGATCGGGAGGTCCGATGGCCGAGGGCTAAGGACCGTTAGGAAGGTCTCAATGCCCTGAGTCCGTAGACAGGCGGCACGCGTCGGTCGGAGTCCGAATGACCAAGCTACGGGTCTAGATGTGTGAGGGGCATTTTGGTAATTTGTCATAAGAAGGGTAAAATGGTAATTTTGGGCTGCTTCTTTGAATAGTCGTGTATGGGGAACATGATCAGTGCACGGGGGTGGATTGTTTAATATGTTAAGAGCTTTTTTAACAGAATCAAGGGACATTGGTGGGATTAGAGGCACAAGTGTTATAATGGGAACTTAAATAAGTAAGAGTGCACGGGTTGAGTTTTAAATTGCTTGGTGTGGTGGGAAGTGAAAAACAGAGACAGTGGAGGCTTGTGCTCAGTGTGAGATTGTGTGATGGTGGGGAACCTTAATAAAAAATGTTGTAGTGTGCGTGGATTTGGAGGCATTGAAGCTTGGTTTGGGCAGAAACAGAGCACGGGAAGGATTTTAAATTTGGTCTGGGTCTGTTTTGCGGGAAACAGAGACTCAGTGAGTCTGAGTGAGATTCCCATGGGTGTTGGGTCACAATTCAGTTAACTGAGAGTAATGGGAGTGAGAGAGATTCATTTTGTGTGACTGAGAGCTGAGGAAATGAGAGGAAGTTGGTGAGGGAATGTTCAAAAACCCGAAACTGGTTTTTGATAAATTCAAATTCGAATTTCGGTTTTAGGCCAGCCCAAGCCTAATTGAGGTCCGAATAAGCTTCCTGGAACCTTAATGAGTCGATCCAAATCAAGTGTGGCCATTTTCGAAGCTCCTGGAGCCATGGACGGACGTGGTGGATGGCCAGAAAAATTGAGCGTGAAGTCGTGGTGTTTGAGGTGAGTTCTTGTGAAATTAATTGCGAAATCATCTTTAGGGTGAGTATACGAAGCTTCCTGACTAATCAATTGGAAGAAACGATGCTTGTGTGATGAATTGGAACTTTAAACCCGTATAGGACCCGTGTTCGTTTGAGTTGGTTTTAGGCCGTGTCGACTTAAATGAGTGACACATACCTCAAATTAAGGATGTTACGAGTCTATCTGATGGATTCATTGAAGGAATTGTGAGGTTTATCACAGGAATTGAATCGGGTCAAGACACGCGATCGCAGACCCGTTTTACAGTGGAATCGGGTGAGGACGACGACTGTAGCTGGCATTGTAGCTAGCGCGTGGGTGTCACGCGCAGCCACTCACGGCAGCACGTGGGACGGTTTTTCAAGGTGAGTTCAAAACGATTTTTATCCTATGCAATGTAACGAACATTTTAACGTTGGTTTCGAGATTATCGGACACCGTTTCGATGTTGTTTCGAGGGTCCGAAGGTTTTGGTTACATTTTTAATTACCGATTAATTCCCGAAAAATTATGGGAAATTAGTATGATATTATTTGAGTCCTTAGTGACACTAAAGTATGATTTCGGACAGGATTTGAGACTTCTGGAAATTAGAGGAAATTATGGAAACACGTGCAGCGCGAAACCAAGCATTAAGGACTGTGTGTGAGTGGACGTTGCTTTCAAAATTTAATGTATGCATAAATATTTCTATGATTTCTATGTTTATGATTATGAATTGTGATTGATTTCGATTTCCGTATTCATACGTATTGTTGATATGCACACGAAATTGCACGTATTTCGAAATTATGGTTTCCCGTATGTTTTGGATGAAGGTTTAACGAAAGATTTTATATGACTTGTGCGTATCATGTTTTTAAGATGTTTTGATCGCGGTTGTGAGTATGGTTTACGATTTTGACACGTTTTTCGGGAATGTCCCGGATTTTTACGTTTTACGAGATTTCGAGTATGTTGTGATTGGACCGTGATTTTGGTGATTATGATTGTGGTTTTGAGGTTTTAATAATAAGATTTGAAAAATGATGTGATTTCAAGGATTTAAAATGGATTTTGGAAAAGGTGATATCGGGCTTGATGCTCGGGGCATAAAAGTAATTTTGATGAACGAGATTTCGGTTTTCGGAAGTTTGGAAACAGATTCTTGGTTTGGGTTCGGGATGATGTTCCGGATGCTAGCTTACGGAATCATTATTGCGAATTCGAATTCGGGAATGGAAAAGGATTTAATAAAGTGATTTGGTATGATTATACATGCCCCGTGTTTAATGATGATTTAAATATGTTTTATGAAGTACGATTTGGGGATTTGAATGTGGAAATTCGGACCATGAGTCCTGTTATGACAAAATGTGATTTCGGGATGGATCCCGCGTTGTTGTGATTGACAAATTTTTGGGTTTGAAGACCCACTGAAAACTGTTTTGGGTTTAAAGACCCGGTGCTATTGCTGGAGCACGTTTTGAGTTTAAAGACTTGGTTAATTGATGACGGGGGAGGGCCCTTAATGAGTTTAAAGACTCGGTTATTGTGATACCCCTGAGGCCTATTGATTATGTTTTGAGTTTCAAGACTCGTTGAAATCCCGGGAAGGCTTGTTTATGCGCATGGTTTTGAGTTTAAAGACTCGGGCGCACTTGATATCCAGCAAACTGATTGATTGTGATTCATTGTTATTCTACGATGTTCGGATGTGTTGGGTAGTGGCCCGATTTATATGGTTGATGGATTTGGTTTATGTTGTATACTTGGATTTTGATTTCGTGGTTTTGGGTTGAGGCCCTGTGTTTATGATTGCGGGCTAAGACCCGAAGGTTAAGAAAAGGAAAATGTTTTGATTTTCATATATGGATTTCTTATGTTGAAAATGTAACGGATTGCGAAACGATTTTTGTATGCATGCATTGGTTTTACGTGGAGGGTAAAAACCTTTTTCCGTAACTGTTTTATAAACTGATTTATTTTTGTCCACTCACACCTTTTGGTTTTTATTGACCCTCCAGGTCGTGGCGCGTTGATCGAGGCTGTTCGAGGGGCGGAGGCATGAGTGAGTACGTGTGGCTATCCCTGGTTTGGCAAGTTTCGAGGGTAACTTCGGTATTTCTGTCGTCTTGCCAGACGAGAGCAGGACCGGGCACGGTTATCAATGCCCTTTCCGGGGCGGTCCTGTCATAGGTCGGCTTTGGAAGCCAGGAAGTTATTACAAAATATTTGCTACGAATATTGGACTTGTGTTATGATGTCCCCAGATAGTGTAGTGAGTTTGGGGCGATATTGGTTATGTAGTAGTCTCTAGATGCGTTGTCATAATATTTACGTGGTTGCCACCTCAGGAGGAGGTTCTAAGTACACAATCTATTTTGTAACCACTGCGTCGGATGATACCGACAGAGTTGAGTGAATTGAGGGTTTCGCTGTAGGATTTAGCAGAGTTGGGGTTCGTTTAACTTATGATGTACTCTTGGGGAGCCTCAACGTCGTTTGCGCGGAAGGTTGATCGCACCCTGAGATTTTGGATTGACGATCGGCAACTGAACGAGGAATTAATGTGGAACTAGTAATGCTTATCGTGGAAGTGTTTAGTGACTCTACTTCATTTAGTTGTCACCTCTGGATTCTTGAGATGTATGAGCTTGTAAAAGTTGAGCTTGTTGAGGATTGCTACGATTGTTGATTCTCTATGATAGCTATCAACAGATATTATTGGTGGGTGAAAAAGACTTCTCCTTTTTCCACTTCCTTAGCAAGAACTTATGGGTATGCCTACAACATGGTTACAACTTCTCTCGTTTGATGGTCATTTAAGGACCTTACACCTAGGCTGCGGGCTAAGTTTGAATGAATTGAGGAACATAAGGTACCTGGCGTTGCTCGACGATGACGTGTACAATATGGATTTGTATTTACATCTGCGTCGGATGAACTTGGATATCATTAGTTGATGATCCAAGGATTGGATGTTCCTATAACCGCTTTTGGACTTGGTATAGGCATTATGAGTTTGGATCGTACCGTTAGGGTTAACTAAGGCCCTAGCCACATTGATGGACTTGATGCACTGAGTCTTTCGAAAGTGTCTGATTAGTTTGGGAATCGTGTTATTGATAATATCTTGATATTCCTAAAGCAACGAAACACCAAGTGAAGTGAGTATTAGTTTTGGTGGACCCATGTTGGTGTTATTGGTCATATCATTTTTGCTAAGAGGACTAGTATGAATCCTTAGAGGATCGAGATGGTTTGGATTGGCGTCAACCAACCACGATAACTGAGATTGGAGTCTCTTGGATTAGTTGAGTATTACAGGCGGTTAGTAGAGGGAATTCTCAGTGATTGCGGCTCGTTGATGCGATTGACTTGAGAGGAAATCAAATTAGTTTAGTTCAAGCTATTGTGTTGCACGTGAAGGTTCTGCTTATGCAGCTAGGCATGTCAGATGTCTTGAGATGAACTATTTTACCCATGTTTGGGAGCTTGCTACAATGGAGCATGTATAGAAGAGTTGAACTCATTATCTCTTGGGGAGATGTACATGATCTTTATAGCTCACCCGAGCCTTATGTATTGATATTCCGAGGGAGTTGAACTCAAGGTAGAGGAGTTGGCTAAAGTTGGTTAAAGACTATGATTATACATTGAGTAAATATTAGTTGATGCCTTGAGTAGGTTGTTTGCAGGCTCGTTATCTCTTTAGCGTACTGTTCATCTACCTTCGATATTGGAGCTTCAGACAGAGGGTTAGTGATGATGGTTTATGACTGTGGAGTGTTAAAGCAGTGTCCCTATAAGACATATATGGCTGGATTAGATATTACAACACAGCTTCAGGATCCGACCATTTGCATTATCAGGATTGGTAGGGGTCGAGATAGGTAACCGATAAGACTTTTCACTTCAGATTGGTACATCTTAGAAGACGTAAGCCGGTTGACCCTTGGAGTTAACCAAGAGTTAGGTTGGTTAGTGAACTGGACGGTTGTCTTGAGAGTTCTTGGGAAGTACATGTTGGACATGTCTCCAGTGTTGGTTGGGTGACCAGAAGAACGTGGAAGGGATTTTGAGTTCACTATGCGATGTGTCTGGATCTGGGATCAGACAGATAGGGTCCAGTGTTGGGCCATGATTGGCATGGTAGCCATATGATAGTCATATTGGATCCGAGTTTGACTGTTCATTGAGATGTTTGGACTAGGCGTTCAGAGAGAGGTTGTGAGGTCGAGAGAGACTGAGTGAGATGATGGAGACGGCAGAGCCACGGTGGCTGGCTGGGAACCCGAAAAATAGGTAAGCCGTGTGTGTGTTCGTTTTCGGGTTTGTATTTTGGATGGTTGTGAGGGGGTTGTGAGGGTGTTATGAGGCCATGGTTTTGTTCCTCGAGCTTGTGCGAGGATGTAGAGACTAAAATGGAAAGGTTTGGACGCCGGGATGAGCTTGACTAGGAGCTGGAAGTTTGACCATGAAGGATTCTAGCTTGGATCACATCTTCAGGTATGGTTTCTCATATTTAACACCGTAGGACGATTTTTGGGTATTACGATTAGAACGGTGAAATAATGGAAGGTATTGGTTGAGAATCGACGGAGAATAGACTGGGTCAAGCTTACGGGTCGAATGACCCGTTATAGGGTCGCGAGTCGACCCATTTGAGGAAAGGAGACGATGACGTGGAATGCCACGTCATCGTTGTGAGGCCACGTGGCAAATTAGATGATGTCGCGTGGTAACTTGTCAGGGGTTGTCAAGTTGACGTGGCAGTGATGACGTCAACAGGTGACGTCATTATGACCTCCGCAGTGACACGTGACATGTGTCAGAGAGTGACATGTGGCACCAATTAGAGGTTGCCACGTTGTAGATTTCAGAAGCTGCCACGTTGCCCAGTTGACGTCAGCAAATGACGTCAACATGTAACGTCAGTAGTGACGTTAGCGTTGACTGACATTAACTAGTGTTGACCAAACATTGACCGGCGTGTGTGGGCACATGAGCACGAATTTCAAAGTCAAACCAGTCTTGTTCGAAAGGTTTCGACGTCTTGAATCCAATGGTGGTGGTTTCATATTGAAGATTGTATGGTCGGTGTTTTGGAGGTTTTTCTCCTCGGGAAACGTTTTTTGTTCTGGGGTTTATGGGGGTTTATTGTATGAACTTGTATAGATTGATAGTGACCTTTGTGTGTGATTTGGACAGGCCCGAACGTTGCGAAGGCTTCAGATTGGCTTATAGCTCAAGTTTTGAGCGAGCGATCATACGTGTGAATGGACTTTTGTTTTCCTACTCTATGCATGCATTTTTATGTGGTTTTTTATTGATTTATAATGAGATTTGCTTGATGATTAGTTACATATGATTCATGTGGATTTCTCGGGAGTTTTAATGAATATTTAAGAAAAATGATATTAAAACGTTTTGTGAGGAAAATGGATATATTAAACCCCGGATCCTCAATGAGCTATAGGGAATGGTTTTATACTTGTGATGTCATGTTTATATGACTATTTTAATGGCTCATTTTACGAGGTTTGATATGACGGTAATATGATGTGACTATGGTATGATGTGACTGTGGTATGATGTGACTATGATATGATATGACTGTGGATATATGACGATGTGATTGTGTTATGATGTTGGTGATGGTTATGATGATGTGAGATGTGATTGATGACCCACTCGAGATGCTGATTGTGATAGATAGTCTTGAACATCGAGCTAGACTCCGTCATTCCCGAGACTCTTCTCGGACGTCGAGCTAGGCTCCATCATTCCTGAGACTGATCTCAAACGTTAAGCCTCGAGCTCCGTCATTCCTGAGACTAGGACCGTTCCTCAGACGTCGAGTTTGGGACTCTGTCATTTCTGAGCTGGTCCATAATCGGACTTCGAGTCAGGGACTCCGTCTTTCCCGAGTGATATTAGCCTACCGGTGGTGCACCTTGATATGATGATTCAGCAGCACACATCGAGGTTGATATGATTGGTTATTTGTTATGGTTGTGTTGGTAGACTTGCTTTGGTGTGGATTTGGTATAACTTTATGTGGGGCAGGTTTTTGTATTTCTGATTTTCTAGGTACTGCATGTATTTTACGATTGATATTTTATTCGTAAATTCGATGCATGCATAGCTTTCTAAAACGGAGGGTTTAATGATTGATTTCGGAAAAGAGATTTCCAAACCTTTGTTTTTGTCCACTCACACTTTTTATTTGTTTTGGCACCCTCCAAGCTGAATGCGAAAGCGAGCTATGTGAAGGCTGAGGCATCACGGAGAGTGCGTACTCTGTTCATACTGGTTAGTATGTCGTAGTGTCCCTGGTCTGACACGTGGTTATGATGTTTACTTAATCCCGAGGGTATTTTGGCCTTTTACCAGGTCTTGTCAGACGGGATCATGTCCTCCCTCGCTAATCAAGGGGGATTATGGAGAGGGTCTTGTCAAGATAAGTGTCATTTATCCCTTATGTTTGTATGCCACCGTCTTGTGTGTGCTGAGTTTTATGTGAATGTTGTCTGTATGTGTGGTGTGCTCTTCGGCCATGAGGGAAATAAGAGAGAAACAGATGATGGATGAGAATAGAGTGGGAAGAAATAGCAGCAAGAAAGAAGGACAGGAAGGACTAAACTTGGACTGAGAGGGAGTAGATCGAATGTGACCAGAGAAAAAACTTTCGAGTTTGGAATTTCCCGACCCATATTTTGACTAAGAACTTGGGAAACAAGTTCAAAGAAGTCTTCCCTGAGGTTCTATGACCTTAACAAGCTTGGAGAATGTGGTTTTAGACGTCGAGACCACCTAGTTTTGAAGAAAACACCATGACCGAAACTTAAGAGATTTGGGTAACGATTTTGGGTATGTTTCCTTGTAATTTGATGTTATAGATCTATTTCTTTGATAATTTCGCGTAGATTAGTTAACATAGGAATGAAAAATGTTGGAAATTAAGGGATTTAGAACTAGGTCGGCTCGCTGATTCAGGCAACCTAGAAAACTAGCAAACGGGTTTGATGAAGGTATGAGATGAACAGTGCAATTTACTATAGTAGCGCGTGGCTCCCACGTGCAACCACTCTGAGTGGCACGTGGGGGAGTGTGAGGTGGAATTTCGAGGTGCGGCCAACATTTTTTTCATCCTTTCGATGCGATGAACACTTTGGCACCAGTTTCTAGTTGATCAGATACTGTCACGGGGTAGTTTTGGGTGTTTGAAGGGTTAGGGTTCGTTTTAAATTCGTTTAAAAATCTCAAAAAATTGTGGGATTAAAATAGAGGATATTTGAGATGGTTATTAACCTTTAGATATGAATTTTGACAAGTTCTAAGAGTTTCGAAATTTACGAAAAACTTGCCAAATGGAATTCGGCGATACGGACGGTGTGTGAGTGGAATTTTTTTCCCTAAACTATATGCATGCATATTTACATGATTTAAATGGGTTTCTATGTGTTTTTTTTATGATATTGAGTTATTGGGAATTTTTGTGATTTTCAGTGAATTTACAGAAATCGAAGTTCGAGAAGCGGAGGCATGAATTGGCGGAATCTGTAGTTATCCCTTGTTTAACATGGTTTCTGTTAGAGAGCAGGGCCCGAGTGTATTATCCTTGTGGTTTCGAGTGGGATCCTGTCAACTTGGTATTAGAGCTAAAGTTCTATTGTGTTGTTGATTTCATGCCTCCGAGTTGCGTGCCTTATGCACGACCTAAGATGAGACTAGTAGATGAGCCCTGGTTAGTTGTAGGGATGTTAGTGGTTATGGATTATAAGGCTGAATTGTGAATGTTATACATTTGCATGTATTTTTCTGTGTGTTGGACAATGTGTAGGCTTCAGGGGCTTGTTGCTTTTGTGTTTTGGATGAGATGGTTTAGTGTGATTTACCATTGATGTCTATGATTCCTTGATATTGGTGTATTGTGAGGTCAACCATATGTGAACTTTGTGGCTCTTGAGATTAATTTGGATTTGCGTTTTGAACTGGATTGTGGGTAGGACTGCATGATGAGATTGATTACGAATTTTGAGGACGAAATTATCTTAAGGGAGGTTGGTTGTAACGGCATATACCTTCAATGAGGGTAAAATTGAAAAAGTAAAACAAAATTGGTTGTTTTGCCCCTACAAGTTAAATGTTGACTTTTTGGTCAAAATCAAAGGGTTAACTTTCTGTTAAGGTCAACATGTTGACTTTTTGACCGAGACGATTTTTGGCGATTCTGAAAACAGAGTTCGAACAGTTTCGTTACGGATCTAGATTACATAGGGACATTTTGGTAATTTTAGTTCAAAAGGCATTTTGGTCATTTTCTTATGAGATTTTTTCGAGTGGATTAATGGGATTGGGACAAGTATCCCTTATCCTTTATGTTTGTGTGCCACCATCTTGTGTGTGCTGAGTTTTATGTGAATGTTATATGTATGTGGTGTGTTCTTCGACCATGACGGAAATAAAAGGGAAACAGAGGATGGATGAGAGGAGAGTAAGATGAAGTAGAAGCAAGAAAGAAGGGAAAAAAAAAGGACTAGACTTGAACTAAGAGGGAGAGTAGATCGATGGTGACTCGAGAAGAAACTTTCGAGTTTGGAATTTCCCGACCCAGTTTTGACTGGGAACTTGGGAAACAAGTTCAGAGAAGTCTTCCATACGGTTCCGCGACTTTAACATCCTTGGACCATATGGTTTTAGACGTCGTGACCACCCAATTTCGAAGAACACACCATGGTCGAAATTTAAGAGATTTGGGTAACGATTTTGGGTATGCTTCTTTGTATTTTAATGTTATAGATCTATTCCTATGATAATTTCGAGTAGATTGGTCGAAATAGGAATGAAAAATGTTAGAAATTGAAGGATTTAGAACCGGGTAGGGTCGCCTAGTCGGGCAATTTGGAAAACCATCAAACTGGTATACTAGAGGTAGGCGATGAACAGTGCAATTTATTATAGTAGTGCATGGCTCCTAAGCGCAACCACTCTGGGTGGCGCGTGGGAATGCGTGAGGTGGAATTTCAAGGTGCGAGCAACAAGTTTTTTCACCCTTTTGATGTTACGAACACTTTGGCGCATGTTTCGTGACAGGACCCACCCCGATTACCCCCCCCCCCCCCCCCCCGGATAACCGAGGAGAACCCTGCTCCCGTCTGGCAACCCAGCACAAAGACGCAAAAGAATCTCACAAAACCCCTAATTAACCTTGCCATACAAGGGATAATCTAAATCCACCAAAGTAATAGTCATACAGAGCATAGTACACAACGAAAAGACAGAAGTCCTACTCAGAGTTATTACACACGCAACAGAAAACAGAAAACACTCCTGGATATTGATATTTCCCCCGTAGGCCTGTTGAGTTTAAAGACTCGGAAGTTTAAAGACTCGGATTATATTGAGGCCTGGATTGAGTTTAAAGACTCGGGAGTTTAAAGACTCGGATAGGTCCAGCAGGTTTGATCGACTAATGTTTATGGTATTTCTGTTTACTCCTCTCTCTTAAACCTCTCACTACTTCCTCTGCACTCTCAGCCTTCCTCTAAACACACTCACACATTCAAGCTCACACACTCACTGCAACCCGATCAATTCCCTCTCAAGCCCAGTCTCTGTTTTTCTCAAACACAAACACAAGCATGACTTACCCATTTAATTACACTGTGCAACATCCTAGAACCCACTACACACACCCCACGTGTCCAAATCCTATAGCCTAACTAAAAAATATCCAATCTCTCATGTACACTTGTCCCAATCTGATTTGCACAATTCCCAATGTGCAAAAAGACCAAAATGTCCCTTGTGAGTCAAAATTACCATTTTTCCCTTCGCCGTTCTAGACCCATAACTCACTTGTCCTACGTCCGATGAAAGCATGCCGCCTGTCGTTGAACTCAGGACGACGAGATCTACCTAACGGTTCTCGGTCTACGCGTAAAAACCTCATCGTACAAAAAGTCTACTTTTCCCCCTATTTAACCAAAATTACGGTAATGCCCTCAACCTTCCAAACATCATAACTTCCTCCTCGGATGTCGGAATCGGGCGTGCCACCTGTCTACGGACTCGTGACATCCCAAACTACGTCACAGTCATCGGTCAATGCCCAATTGACCGCCCGAACTAAAAGTCAACTTTTTGTCCATTTTAGGGGCAAAATCGTCATTCTACTCCTAATGTCCAAAAATAACCAACTAACCACCGATTAACTCAGCTAATCCAGTACTAATCACGTCACTAATCCCGACTCCCAGGACGGGTCCTTACATTTCAAGTTGATCAAACACTGTTTCAAGGTAGTTTTGGGTGTCCAAAGGGTTAGGGTTCATTTTAAATTCGTTTAAAAATCCCAAAAAATTGTGGGATTAAAATAGAGGATATTTGAGATGGTTATTAACCTTTAGATGTGAATTTTAACAGGTTCTAAGGGTTCTAGAATTTATATAAAAACGTGCAAAATGGAATTCGGCGATACAGACGATATGTGGGTGGACTTTATTTCCCTAAACTATTATGCATGCATATTTACATGATTTAAATGGTTTTCTATGTGTTTTTTTTTATGATATTAAGTGATTGGAAATTTTGAGTGATTTTTGGTGAATTTATGGAAACTGAGGCTTGAAAGGCGGAGAAATGAATTGGCGGAATCTGTAGTTATCCCTTGTCTGACATGGTTTCTGTCAAACGGGAGTAAGGTCTGAGTGTATTATCCTTGTGTTTTCGGTAAGGGAGGGCACGATACGGTTCAGTTCGGTACGGGTATTGACAATATCCAAATACAAACCATTAAAATCTTAACGGTTCGATACGGTTTGGATTCTCTAAAATTAAAAATGAAACCGTTTTGATCCAAACCGTTATTAACCGTTCGATTTGGATCGATAACGGTTTCAAACCGTTTAGCCTATTTAGGTATAAAAAAATAGTAATGATGAAATTGGATCTTTACTAACACAACCGATAACAAACATTACAACCAAAATAAATGCATAGATAGTTAGATCCAGTAAGACAATCTTTAAAATCAAAATACAGTGTTTCAATACATCAGAAAAACAACAACACAATTTGTTATGAAATGCAGTAGCAGAACAAAAACAAGAAATACAGTAGCACAATCTGTTATGAACTACAGTGCAAAATAACAACAAAAAATGAAATACAGCAGCAAAACAACAACAAGAAATGAAATACAGCAGCATAACAGCAACAAGAAATGAAATACAATAGCATAACAACAACAAAAAATGAAATATAGCAGCAACAAGAAATACATCATCTGTTATCTTTAAGCTCTCAACATCAATTCGTACTTCTTTTGTCCATCCATTTGGAAACTTCTTCTGAAAAATATTTTATTAAATTCGAATGTATAAAAATTGCACCAAAATAAAAACAACAAGCTAGGTTACTCATAAAATATAAAAACATACCACAATTCTAGGATATCTCGACCCATTGTTACTAGAAGGCGTCATGGCCTTCGCTTTAATCATTTCAACATAACACATGCACATCAAACAAATAAAAGTAAACATAACTCACAATTAAATTAACCTCAAATTAATAGACCATTAAAACAGATTAGAGATTACCATGCTCGATTGCTTCATAAAATTCCATTTCCTCAATGGTTGGCTCATTTTCTAAGGAAATTGCTGCCAACTTTAACCAATTTTGTAAACATATTAAAGCCTCAACCATAGCAGGACTCAAAGAACTACAAAATGAGTTAATTGTACGTCTGATGCTACTATAGAAACATGAATTGCAAGCACATCTTTGGCAATACATGCCAACAATGGATACTTAGAATTACTCACTCTCTACCAATTTAATATTTCAAAATCTTCAACATCTTTTTCAGTAGCATCTAACAAATATCTATCAATCTCATGACATATAACCACAACCTCATTTTCTTCTTGCCTTTTTTTCCACTTTTCCTTCATGGCTCTTTTCTTATTACCCCCAAAAGATGAAGACGAACCATCTAACACCGTACCACTAATTGAACTAGAACTGGTATTTTGAGTATGATTAACGACCTTTGTTTCATCATAAAACTTATAAAGCTCAAACAAAAGATCTTTCACACCTTTTGTCTTCTCCTCAACATAAGCATTGTTATCCACATACAATTCAGCAATATGCATAGATAAATTGTCCAACTTATACCTAGGGTCAAGCACAAGAGCTATCAACAAAAATTGGTTAATACTATCAAGTGAACCCCAAAACTTGTCAAATTTCAGTTTCATGTTTTGAGCCATATCTGATAGAAGAGGATTGTTTATCACACTCAATTCTGACAACTCACAATTAATTGCAAACAAGTCATGAAAAGTTGTGTGCGAAGTAGCATGTAAAGTGGCACTACTCCTCAAAGTGAAATCATAAAAACTCTTCAAGAAACTGACAAACACAACAGAATTTTCCCAATCTTCCTCAAATGGTGGCATTACCATCTTACCAAAATAATCCTTAGAATTCTCATCCTCATCTTCCATTCTATTAAAAGCCTTTTTAAATTTTAAAGAAGCTTCTAACATCATGTACATAGAGTTCCACCTAGTTGGAATATCTAATATAACAAGACCTTTACTATCAATCTTTTTAATTGAAACACAGTTTTTGAAAATTTCCAATCTTTGTGGGGATGATCTTACATACATAACAACTGTACGAATACACTTAACTGAGCTATGTAATTCCTTTAATCCATCAGCTACAATCAGATTTACAATATGAGCATAACAACGAATATGCAACTGTTTGCAATCCATCACATTTCCTAAAGACCAATTCTTAATTTTATCCTTCAAATAACTAACAGCTTTATCATTCGTAGATGCATTATCAAGAGTAATTGTGATTACTTTTTCGATGCCTCACTCAATCAAACATTTCTCAAATCGTTTCCCAATTGATCGACCCTTGTGATTAGAAATTACACAAAAATTCAAGATTCTCTTATTTAACATCCAATCTCCATCAATAAAATGAGCAGTAAGAACCATGTAGTTTATATTTTGACAAGATGTCCAAGTATCAGTAGTAAGGAAAACTCTATACGCACTAAGCATTGTTTTTAACACTTGCTTCTCTTCAAAATAAAAACAAAGTAAATCTCTTGCAATTGTTCTACGAGATGGAGGTATAAACCTAGGGCATGTAATACTACAAAAGTGACAAAATCCTTCTCCTTCTACAAAACTAAAAGGTAACTCGTCAATGACTACCATCCTAAGACATACAGTTCTACAATCTTCCTTGTTAAATCCCAATGCTCCTAAACTACTAACATTCCCAGATTGATCCTTGGAAAAAACCAAAACTTTTTGGTCTGAACTCGCTGCAGGAACTTTATAAGGATATTTTAAACATAATTTCAAATGATTTCTCATAGGTGATGTCCCACCTTTAATTGAATCATACTTGTAATCAGCTTTGCTATACTTACATCTAACACTAGTTGGATCAGAAGAATTACCAGTGACATACTCGTCAAAATGAGAACATACCTCACTTCGCTTTTTTCTTTTATTCGGATGCAACGGTGGAAGACCACCATTATCAATTTCATTCAAGGATGCCACAATCTCTGCAGTAACTTCAAACTCAAGTGGTTTATGTTCAAGATTAGCATTGTCTTGCACAGAACTTGTCACTTCCTGCCAATAAGCAAACAGAAAAATTAAATAAAAGACCAAAAACTCAAACTAAATTGACCTAACAATCAAATTAACCAACAACCAAATTAGTACTTTCATATGACATTTTGGAAAATGAGTGATGAGCAATGAGCAACGAGGAGACACAAGGGGCAAATCTAGTGACTGACATAAGATACATAAAAGAACAAATTACAAAACAAAAAAGACATATCTGTTATGGAGAAATAAGAGTCAATCATTTTTTACTCATATTATTTATTAATAGAAAGGAAGTCAAATTAAATCAAAGCGGGAGGAAACAGAACTTGCTAGTAATACAAGAGAGAGAGAGAGAGAGACGACCCAACCTCATGATATAATAAACCAATTACAATTTACTTATAAGTTTCTAATGAGTCACCTGGAGTGTTCAACTCTCATAAAGATAGAGGTTGATACCTATTGTATATATTGTAATCTCCATTCCATGTATTTTATTAATAAGTCAAGCCATTTATAATCCACATTTGACATTATTTTTAATAATAATATATACTTACATATGCTTGAAGGGAAACAGTGAACAATGATATCACAGGATGAAAGAATTGAAGATTGACAAGAACATAACCTTGAACCTGCAACATCTTATTTGTTCTTAAGCTAGTGTTACAACGGGAAAAACCATAAAGCACCAAAAATTACATTTAAGAAAAAGAAAAAAAAGGTAAAAACATATAGCTCCACAAATATATGTAATAAAGTTTAAGGCATCACAATTTTGCTCTTCCTTTCTGGTCTTGGATGCTTCGGAATTCAGATTCCTTTCATGAATCATCCATTAGCTTAGTAAATAAGTAAAAATATATACATATATAGAACCTTCCCTTCAGTACGCTTTCTCTAAAAGAAATTCCTTTAATGAATCATGCATTAGCTTATTATCCTGATTTTTTTTCCAAATTTATTATCCTTCCCAATCGCATGTGATGATTCATGTAGGCTAAGTACTCAATGGAAATATATACAACAATGCATGTAATACGTATTGAGTTCTTCGTTGTTGTCTTATCTTTCTATGAGAGTTTACTTCGAATATGGATACCGATTGTGAGAGTTGAGGGTTTCACTCGATTAGAGAGAAATTCAGCTAATTGAGAGAGTTTTTGTGAGTAATTACTGCAGCTAGGGTTGAGAGTTGAAAAGTGAGAGTGTAAATTGAGAGTTGAGAGAGCTTTTGTGTTAGTGCGGCTAGGGTCGAGATTTTAGAAGAGTATAAGTTGAGAGTGCGGCTTGAAAGGTTAGAGTAGTTGAGAGTTTATGGCTTAATGCCAGACTAAATGGCTAGGGTTGAGACTTGAGTATGTGGAAACTAATTGCTAAATGGATGCATTGAACTAATTGCTAAATGGATGGCCCAATGAGGCAAAACATAGAGACTCACTGTGTAACGACCAGTCTCGAATTATCGGAATTAATTAAGAAATAATGACGAATTAGTGAGACTAATTGGGGATTAGCCGAGGATTATTGGATGTTCAGGTGAAATTATGATTTTACCCCTGAACAAGGGCGAAAAGTTGAACTTTGACCCGAGAGCTCTGATAGACAAGGACCGAGGACCGTTACGTAGATCGAGTGGATACCAGTCCATAGACAGGCGGCACGTGTAACGACCCATACCGAATTCTGGAATTAGATTAGTGACTAATCAAGGATTAGTGAGGTTAAACAGTAATTAGTTGAGCGAAATCAACCAGACGGTGTAAAATGACCGTTTTGCTCCTAGGTGTGGGCAAAATATTGACTTTTGACTTGGGAGGTCCGATGGTCGTGGGCCAAAGACCGTTACGTAGATCGGGTTGATACGAATTCGTAGACAGGAGGCACGTCGAAATCGGACGTCGAACGAAGAAGTTATGGTCACGGGTGCAAAATCGGGGATTTGAGTCTCGGGATCTGAATAAAATATTAATTAATTCTGATTGGGTGGATTTTTTTGGTGGGACTCTTGGATGAGTGACAATTGTCACTCATCCCATTGTTCAATATCCCTAAATGGTGGATCTTGTCCCATTGGCCAATTATTATATTATTTTCACCTTTTAATCTCAGCCATTCATTCCTTTCTATCTTCTAATCCTCACCCTTCAATTAGATCATCTGATCATCATCTCCTTCTTTGTCAAGAAAACACCTCCCTTCCCTGTGAATTTCCTCTCCAAGACCGTGAACCCATCACCCATTGAACCTCTAAAACTCACCTAATGCTAATGCTTTGCAAATGGAAGTTGGAGTGTGAGGGCAGGCAAGGATAATGGTGTCAACGACGATGATCTTCGTGGACGGCGGTGGTGGCTGGAACCAGAAAACCATGAGCTCTATTTCGGTTCAAAATTGTGGGTTTGGTTTAGGGAGTTGGTTGAGAGATTTGGTTGCTCATATGATGTTCATGAGGTTTCTAGGAGTTGTTCTAGCTTGAGATGATGACTCGCCGTGGATGGTGGCCTACATACTCGACACAGTAAGTTTGAATTTCAAAAATGGCAAGTTAGTTTTTGGTGATTGTTAATCGATATTAACAATTGGGTAATGCCTGGGAGGTTGAAAGGAAGCTATTGGAACCAAAATTAAGGCTGGAGATGGTCGGAAGGTCGAGAACACGGCATAGGCTTTTGGCCGGTTCAAACGATCATTTGGAAAGGTACGATCTCGACCTAAAGTTCATGTTTTGACCGTATAGATTGATAGGAAATAACAAGATGAATCTTTAGGACTTGAAATGATTGAAATTGGACAAAGATTGAACGAAATATGACGTTGAACCGGGACCACCGGTTCGGTTGGACTGAACCGGTCTGAATCGGTTTGGACAGAGGTTAGGGATGATGAATAGTGCCCGGCGGATGGGATTCACGAGTATGGAGTTCAGGCCTCGCGTGGGGGCGCGTGAGGGGCCTTTTGGAGAATCTTTCAACATGTGAAATCATCTATCCAATGTAACAAACATTTTCGGACTAGTTTCGTGTCGATCAGACATCGTTTCAATATGTTTCGGGGTGTTCGAAGGTTTAGGATCGAGTTTAAAAATAGTTAAAAATTCGGGAAAAATTACGGGGCTTTAATATGAGGTTAATGAAGAGGTTAGTAACCCTCTAGTGTGCTTTGGACAGGTTTGGAAGTCCCAATGATAGTGATGGGGCCCGGGAAGGCTTATGGCACGTGTATCGATGCGGCAGCGTAGGACGGTCTGTGAGTGGACTTCGTTTTCTAAACTGTGATGCATGCATAACTATTTTATATGTTTTACATACGTGATTTCTATGATGATGATTGTGGCACTAATGGTTTATGTGATTGCACGTATTTCGAGGTAATGTCGTATTTATACTTATTTCGAGATTTATGAGTTTATGCTATGGCTATGTGATTGTGAGTTTAATAATGGTTCTATGCCATAGGTTTGGTTTTGAAAAGATGAACTCGGGCATGAGACCCATTTGAATTATGTGATCGGGTCAGGGGCCCAGTTGGTTTATGAAATCGGGCTGAGACCCTTTTGAGTTATGTGATCGGGCCAGTGCCAGTGGTTTACAAAATTGGGCATGAGGCCCAGTTGAGTTTTATAAATGTGATTATGGGGATTTCGAGTAGGGCCCATTGAGATGTTTTGAAATGGCTTTGTAAAACTATTTTTCCATATACCATCTTGATACGAGGATATGTGATGGTCTACTTCAGGTGTCTGGGACACTAGGGAAGTCACGGTGCATTGCCTGCGAGGGGTCATTATACGGAGCTATTGGACCATCTAGTGACTCAGGAGCAGGAATGCTATGATTAGACGTCTGGACGTCAGACATCTAGGATGTCGGAGATATGGACCCGGAGAGACCCCAGGTAGCACACGTTGCTTATTACCGTGAGATATGACATCTGGGACATCAAGCGTCTGGGACGCTAGGCATCTGAGATGCCGAGGATGGTTATGTGGTAAATATGGACTATTGGATCTATGAAATGGTTTTTCGGTTGGATTTGTGTTTATGGGCTGAGGTACGTATTATCCCTTGTCTAACACTTCGTGTCAGGCGGGAGCATGACGCATCCCACGTTAATCCTAGGGGGATTAGGATGGGTCGTGCCAAGTGGTATCAGAGTGAGGTGGTCGAGGCGTACCACATGAGCTATGCGCAGGTTGAGGATGTGATGTCTCTACGTGGTCAACCCGTTATCAACCTGATAGTAGGATGCCGGTTTGATAGTTTTTGGGTTCGAATAGTGGATAAAGTGTGATTGGCCCGATACGCCGTTAGGGTGATTCGACCCATATGGGGTTGTATGTGACGATTGGTAATATGGGACCGTTGGTTCGGCTATGTGATGTTAGATCGTGGTGCTGCTAGGAGCAGCTGGGTTTGGGGAACCCCATTTGAGTAGTGATCTGGAAATGTGAACCTTAGTTGAGTATTAGTCTGAGAATGTGAACCCTAGTGGTGATTGCTGGTGTGGGGAATGTTAATGCATCGGAGTTAGCTAATAACCTTAGTGGTGGAACCCTAGTTGCGTTGATGGTAGGACTGGATTTGACGTCCATACGATGTCAGGACCGCTAAGTCGGTCAAATTGTGGATTATACTGCAGTGGGTAGTTGGGTTCAGAGGAAACCTAGGGTGTGATTGTTGAACCCTAATCTATGATGAATGGAGTGGAAAGGTGAACTTTAGTTGTGATTGATGAATTAGAATTGTGAGTCCGTAGTTGTAGTGGATTGAATGACTTTCTGAAGTCGGGATGGTTCATCGAGTCGAACCCCAGATTGTGACTTGTGGATTAAAACTTGTGCTGCAAAGAGCGGCTGAGATCGTGGATGACCATGTGGATGACTCTAGTAAGTCTAGTTGAAACGATAGAGATTGGTTGGCCGACATGAAGTGAAATGATGGGATTCGATCCACGAGTACGGTTTTGAGATAAGATATGGAATCCCGGATTAGACCGGATAATAGTGTGATGTGTGGATGCAGATCTCAATAGCGATGACTGTTGGTCGACAGTCATGTGGAGATGACTAGCTATCGACGGTGATTGATGTAGTGTTGGTAGTTGAGGATCGGGGGACGTTCATGGAACGTTCATTATCTTGCTGTGGATTGTCAGAATGGTGGTACCCATAGTTGTGGGGTACGAGAGAGGTAGAGATCCTTTCACCTTAGCAGAGATACGGGGTTGTTGCTCGGTATAAGTAACGACTCAGGGTTGTCTGGTTCGTGCACATGGTGCTAGTGATTGTGATGACGATGAGCCACGAGTTGGGATATGACTCCGTCATGATGGGCATATGTTCAGTATCCGAGGTTCGGTAGTGGATGAGTTGGTCTTGATGGGATCCAGCAGGGGTTGTGATGTGTTGGGATAAGTCCCAAAAGTTATCAGATAACAAGTGATGAATGGATGAAAGAGGTACGATTGAGACACGATGAGTTTTTGGATGACGCAAGGGACGTCATGGAAATTAGTGAATTCGAGGTGTTGTCGTCAACTTCGAAACTTGTGTGGTTGTGTGTTTCTAGTATCATGAGGAAGTGCAAAGAATTCATGGAAATTGGAAGAAGCCGAAGTGAATCATTGGTGGTGTTAATGTGAGACTGTGAGATGACGAATAATATGGAGACCCGAGAGTTGAGCCTACAAGGTTGGGAGGTGAGAACGAGATAGTAACGAATTACATCCTTTTGGAGGTGCATAAATGGTTATTAATGGACAGGAGATCTAGGTATTAGGTTGATTGCGGACACATGGTTGTCCAAGTGAGGGAAGTCCAATGGTTGGACTTGACACTTAGTTGGAAGCATACCAATTTTTCCAACATGGTTGGAACTTCAGATTCGAGGAGAGTTATGATTGAAGAGGCGAGAGAAGTGTTTGTTTCAGCATTGGCGATGGATGTTCTGAAGTCACAGAAGGTGACTTCTCATTTTCTGCCCATGGCAGATAATGTCTGTTGTCACCAGTACTGTCAGGACCCGTCCCAATCCCCCTCGGGATTAACGAGGAACGCTTCTGATCCCGTCTAACACGGAGTGTCAGACCAGGGAAAATTAAAACCTTTAGCCTTCCGGCTTCTAGAGTACGCCAGGATCTGGAGGAGGTATGTGATGTCTCAGTCTCTACTACAGTCCGCACTGTATTCAACCTGAAGGGCATTGAAAACAGAAAGATTGTGAGTGGACAAAAAGTAATAGTTTGATAAAACATATTTCATAAAAGACTTTTCTGCCCTTCACTAAAAAGCATGCATGCATAGGGAAACCATTTATCAAACCACATATGTTTAAACAACCATAATCATAAGGGCTCCTGCCCAAAACCATTTACAGAAATCTAGAACATAATAAACATATGTGGGATCTCGGCCCAAATCCATTTATCAGTCATAAAACACAATTTTGCAAATCCAAGAAATCATGTTTATCCAATTTCATATAACCAATCCTATCACGATATTTAGAGCTACGAGCGTGCTACCCGGGGTCTCAAAGCCCAAGTCTCCTTAGGGTCCACCCATGTCAATGTCCGTAGATTAATGGCCCTCCCTAGGGGTTATAATCCATAGCCTTTCTGAGAGTAAGGAATCCAACGGGGGCGACTCCACTTAGTCAGTGCTCCGTGACTACTCTGGGGTCCACCCAAGCCAACGACCCTCCCCGGAGGAGACAATCCATATATATATAAGGATGGTATACGAAAAACCATTTGAAATCATTCTTAAAACTTTTCAAGGGTTCATGCCCGATCCCCATAAACCGTCATGAGCCTTAAAAACCTTTCAAGGGTTCATGCCGGTTCCCATAAACCGCCATGAACCATAAATCCATTTATGAGTCCCTGACCCGAAATCAAAATCTTAAAACATAACTGAGCCCTAAGCCCAAATCCACATACAAACTGGGCCTCCGGCCCAAATCATAAACCAATTGGGCCCCATGTCCGATTTCGTAAATCAAATGGGCCTCGTGCCCGATTTCGTAACTAAATGGGCCTCATGCCCGATACGTAAGTCAACTGGGCCTCGAGCCCGATACGTAAACCAACTAGGCCTCCGGCCCGATGCCTTGTTAAATCATATGGACTTCAGGTCCGAGAGTTCGTAAATCAAATGGGCCTCGTGCTCGGTTCATATTTCCAAATCCGAAATTGATTCAAGAACCAATCGGGCCTCTCGCCCAAGAACGTAACTAAATGGACTTCGAGTCCGAGGGTTTCCAAAACAAACGGGTCTCGAACTCGAGTTTACCTTTTCAAATCCAAAACCATTTCATGAAATCATTTCCAAAACTATCAGCACGAAAAAATTAGTGTAAAACCGAAAATCTCGATTTATGTGCAAGCATGTAAATTGCCTCGAAATGCATGAAACCATATAAACCACAATCATCCAAATCATCATCATATAATCATATCCATAAAACATATAAAACATTTATGCATGCATCACTGTTTAGAAATCAAGGTCCACTCACAGACCGTCCTGAGCTGCCGTCTCGGTTTGCGTGTCGTAAGCCTCACCGGGCTAATCGTCGTCACCGGGACTCCCAAACCTGTCCAAATCAATCTAGAGGGTTACTAACTACCTTATTAACCTCTCATTGAAGCCCCGTAATTTTTCTGAATTTTTAAGTATTTTTAAACTCGATCCTAAACCTTCGGATATCCCGAACATTATCGAGACGGTGTCCGATCGACACGAAACTAGTCCCAAAATATTCGTTATATCGAATAGATTAAAAGTGATGTTGAAGTCATCCCCAAAAGGTGGTCCACGCGCCCCTAAGTCTCTGCGCTTGATGCCCACGCGTTGGGTACTATTCATCGTCATCAAGCTCCAGCGAACCCGGTTCGCCTAGTTAGAACAGGACCGGACCGATCAGAATCGGCATGACCACTTCACTATCCAATCTCTCCTATTTTAGATCCAATTCAGTCCATTTTCATTCTAATCTCTCCCTAATCTCATTTCCTATCTTTCTACCATTTAAAATCATGAAAAATGCTCAAGAATCTCACCTTCCACGGTTAAACCGAAAGCTTGATCTTCAAGCTCGATTTCATGACTTCCTAGCCCTTTTTTTCTATCCAAATTGATCCTCCTCGAGTTGCCTTGGTCCCTAGGTCGTAATAGAATTAAAAGGAACTCAAAACCACGATTAAAACTCAACCTTCGATTTTTGAAATTGGAAAATGGCTCTCGGGTTCGGTTTGGCTCACCCCCCCCCCCCCCCCCCCCCCGCGCGTCGTGAGCCGCCGTCACCTTCATTCCCAGTCCCTCAAGCTTCCTCACATGAACGTATTGGTGCAAGGTGATGGTGGCGGTGTGATGTGGTGTGTGTGTTTGTTCAAGGAAATGGAAAATGGTGGTTTCTGGTTTGTGAGAAAACAGAGAGGGAGGATGTTAGTGATCAGGTGAGAGGGAAGGGGAAATGGACGGTGGAGATTGAGAGGCTAGATGAGATGAAGGGTGGAGATGGAAGGTGGGTGAGGTTTAATTATAAAATAATAATAATAATATTTAATTAGTATAGATCCACTTTTTAGGGAATTGACTAATGGGATGAGTGACACTTGCCGAGGACCGTTACGTAAATCGGGTCGATACGAATCCGTAAACAGGCGGCACGTCAAAATCGAACGCCGAACAAAAAATTTATGGTCACGGGAGCGAAACCGGGGATTTACGTCTCGGGATCCGAATAAAATATTAATTAATTTTGATTAGGTAGATATTTTTGGTGGGACCCTTGGATGAGTGACACTTGTCACTCATCCTATTGGTCAATATCACTAAATGGTGGATCTTGTCCCATTGGCCAATTATTATATTATTTTCACCTTTTAATCTCAACCATCCATCCCTTTCTATCTTCTAATCCTCACTCTTCAATTAGATCATATGATCATCATCTCCTTCTTTGTCGAGAAAACACCTCTCTTCTCTGTGAATTTCCTCTCTAAGACCGTGAACCCATCACCGATTGAACCTCTAAAACTCACCTAATGCTAATGCTTTGCGAAGGGAAGTTGGAGTGTGAAGGCATGCAAGGATAATGGTGTCAACGACGATGACCGTCGTGGATGGAGGTGGTGGCTGGAACTAGAAAACCGTGGGCCCTTTTTCGGTTCAAAATTGTGGGTTTGGTTTAGGGAGTTGGTTGAGAGATATGGTTGCTCATATGATGTTCAGGAGGTTGCTAGGAGTTGTTCTAGCTTGAGATGGTGACTCGCCGTGGGCGGTGTCCGGCATACTCGACACGGTAAGCTTGAAATTCAAAAATGGCAAGTTAGTTTTTGGTGATTGTTAAACGATATTAATGATTAGGTAATGCCTTGGAGGTTGAAAGGAAGCTATTGGAACCAAAACTATGGCTGGAGATGGTCGGAAGGTCAAGAACACGATGGAGGCTTTTGGCTGGTTCAAACGATCATTTGGAAAGGTACGATCTCGACCTAAAGTTCATGTTTTGACTTTATAGATTGATAGGAAATAACAAGATGAAGCTTTAGGACTTGAAATGATTGAAATTGGATGAATATTGAACGAAATATGACGTTGACCTGGGATCGTCGGTTCGGTTAGACCAAACCGGTCGGAACCGATTTGGACAAAGGTTAGGGATGATGAATAGTGCATGGCATGTGGGATTCAGGCGCAGGGAGTTCAGACAGCGCGTGGGGGCACGTGAGGGGTTTTTTGGGGAATCTTTCAACACGTGAACTCATCTATTCAATGTAACGAATATTTTGGGACTGGTTTCGTTTCGATATCTTTCGGGGTGTTCGAAGGTTTAGGATCGAGTTTAAAAATAGCTAAAAATTCAGGAAAATTATGGGGATTTAATAGGAGGTTAATGAAGAGGTTAGTAACCCTCTAGTGTGCTTTGGACAGGTTTGGAAGTCCCGATGATAGTGATGGGGCCTGGGAAGGCTTATGGCACGCGTATCGATGCGGCAACTTAAGACGGTCTGTGAGTGGACTTCGTTTTCTAAACTTTGATGCATGCATAACTATTTTATATGTTTTACATATGTGATTTCTATGATGATGATTGTGGCACTGGTGGTTTATATGATTGCACGTATTTCGAGGTAATGCCGTATTTATACTTATTTTGAGATTTACGAGTTTATTCTATGGCTATGTGATTGTGAGTTTAATAATGGTTCTATGGCATAGTTTGGTTTTGGAAAGATGAACTCGGGCATAAGACCCATTTGAATTATGTGATCGGGCCAATGGCCCAGTTGGTTTACGAAATCGGGCTGAGACCCTTTTGAGTTATATGATGGGGTCGGTGGCCCAGTGGTTTACAAAATTGGGCATGAGGCCCAGTTGAGTTTTATAAATGTGATTTCGGGTGGGGGATCCTAAATGGATTTATGACGTTTTATGGGGATTTCGGGCAGGGCCCATTAAGATGTTTTGAAATGGTTTTGTAAAGCTGTTTTTACATATACCATCTTGATACGAGGATATGTGATGGTCTCCCCAGGTGTCTGGGACACTGGGGAAGTCACGGTGCATTGCCTGCGAGGGATCATTATACGGAGCTACCGGACCGTATAGTGATTCAGGAGCAGGAATGCTATTATTAGACGTCTGGGATGTCAGACATCTGGGATGTCAGAGATATTGACCCGGAGAGACCCCGGCTGGCACGCGCTGCTTATTACCATGAGATATGACGTCTGGGACGTCAAGCATCTGGGACACTTGGCATCTGGGATGCCGAGGATGGTTATGTGGTAAATATGGACTATTGGATCTATGAAATGGTTTTTCGGTTGGATTTGTGTTTATGGATTTGGGCAGTGGCCCACTTGGTTTTGTATTTACGGATTTGGTATTCTACTATTTTGGGCTGAGTTCCCACACTTGGTTTTGAATTACGGTTTTTGGGCTAAGCCCCTAATGGTCTATTGAGCAAATGTCTTGATTACTGATTTTACGATGCATGCATACATTTTAGTGAAGGGCATAAATATCATTATGAAATGTATTTTTATGAACTTGTTGAATTTTGTCCACGTTCTGAATGGTTTTATTACCCTTCAGGTTGATCACGGATGCGGGTTGTAGCAGGGACCAAGACATTGCACTCCTTCACCGATCCTGTCGTGCTCTAGGAGCCCCGTATGGGCTGAGGTACATATTATCCCTTGTCTGACACTTCATGTCAGGCGGGAGCATGACGCATCCCACGTTAATCCCGGGGGGATTGGGATGGATCGTGTCAGCACATCGAAATCGAACGTTTGACAGAAAAGTTACGGTTCACGGAAGTTCCGAGGAACCATTTATAATGGCACGCTTTACAAGGCAAAAATGGACTTTTGTCCTCAAACGGGCCCCATATATTTGAATCAGGCCCAATGGATGAGTGACAAGTGTCACCTATCCATTGCTCACCTAACACAGACACATGCATATCCATTCCCCTTGTCTGTGTTCATCCAACCCAACTCGATGAACCCCAAAAACCCATTACCCTTTCCCCTTGATTCTATGTGAAGCCATGAGAGGAGTTGAGGGGAGTGTTGGACTAAGAAAGGTGGTGGCTAGCAACAGGACCGCCGTGGATGGCGGTGGGAGTTCACGGCCAAGGTAAAACCGTGACCCCCTTTTTATTCAAAAATTCAATTTCAGGTTTTGGATGTTAGGGGAGTTAGATGTTGTTTAGGTTGTGTTTAGGGGGTTGGTAGGATGTTTAGGGGATGGTTTTGGACGATGGGGAACGGTTGAACAGCTCAGAACGACGGACAGGAGATTTTCGGTGGCTGCCCACCGAAATTGGTTTTTGGCCAAGTTAACCCAAATCGAACCCCCACCTCTTTCTAGTGATCCTAGGAACCTATTGGGACCCTTAAGATGAAGGTTTGACCCCTAGAAGTGCTCAGAACGTGGATAGGAAGTTTGGGTTCAAAATGCATTATTGAACCGATAGATTTTAGGATTGTTTTCATGGTTTTGATCATGTAGGATGATAGGAAATGAAAAGAGAAAGAGATTGGAATTGGAAGGGATGAAATCGGACCAAAAATGAGGGAGGAAATGGACTGGACTCGTTCCGTCAGTCCGGTCGGATCGGATTTTCAGGTGGACCGGTCTGCTGAAGGACAGGGGTGATACTGTGCAGGGAGCGTGAGCGACACGCGCAGACCCTTTGGGCGACGTGTGGGGGCACGTGAAGCATTTCCTGGGATTTTTTTCAACATATGAAATCATCCTTTCGATGCAACAAACATTTTGAGACTAGTTTCGTGTCGATCGAACATCGTTTGGATATAGTTCGGGACGTCCGAAGGTTTAGGATCGGGTTTAAAAATAGTTAAAAATCCCAGAAAATTAGGGGGCTTTTATGAGAGGTTAATGAGGTAGTTAGTAACCCTCTATTACTATTTGGACAGGTTCGGGAGTCCCGGTGACTAGCCCGGAAAGGCGTATGGCACGCATATCGAGGCAGCAACACGGACGGTCTGTGAGTGGACCTTGCTTTCTAAATTAGTGCATGCAGAAATGTTTTATAAGTGTTTTAATACATGTTTTGTGATTCCATGAGTGTATTTGTGTGTGGTGTATTAGTATTTATGTATTTGCACGCATTTCAAGATTTACGGTTTTATGTCGTGCATATACGTGCTTGGTTTTCTGTGGGGATTTTTTGGAAAGGTTTTGAATTTAGAATTGTAAAACCGGGCATGAGACCCATTTACTTTTGTCTGAGGCTATGGCCCTATTGATTGACCTACGATTCCGAGGGTGGTCGCAACGAGTGCTGTGTGCACGACGACAGACGATACGACGCTCGCCTCCGGACTGGGAATGTGTTCCTTCCAGAGAGGCCACGATGCACGTCCTGTTGTCGAGCAGCCACTGGAAGCTCGACCTTGGAGTGCTGACTGTATAGGAGATCGATCGGTGATGTCTGCACCATGATCTAGATGTGGTCGCGACGGTTGATATGTTCACGGCGACATACCAAGATTGAGAGCGGTCCTGGACTAATGGTTGCACGCATCACTATGATTGGAAATCTCGACTGAACCTGAGGTATTGGGCTCAATGCCTAGTTGATTTTGAGTTCGAGCTTGAGGCCCAGTTAAATTGTGAAATAGGGCTAGAGGCCCAGTTGAGTCATGAGTTCGGGCTTGAGGCCCAGTTGATTTGTGGTATCGGGCGTGAGTCCCAATTGTGGTTTTTCACGCATATATGTGTATACCCTCCTTTATGAACAGTTTGGTCTCCTCTAGAGATCGTTGATCCTAGAGAGTCACTATCCACTGCCTGGAATGAGTGACTCCAAGAGGGAGCACATTCCAGGAGTGGGAGATATGGTATAGTCTCGGATTGGGTCCACTGACAGTCCTTTGGACGTCATAGATCCTGGATTTTGGACTGAGCCTCCTAAACGTCGTAGATCCTGGGGGTAGACTTGGAGTGAGACCCCGAGTAGTGTGCACACTTACAGATAAATCGTGTTTGGTATTTGATTAGACATCAGAGCATGTCAAGGATGGGTTATATATATATATATGTTCGTACGAGGTTTTACGGAGATGGTTTTGGGCAGAGACCTACATGTATTGGATTTGAGCTGAAACCCTGTATTTCATGATTTGAAAGGAAACTCGTTCTAGGTTTCCTTATTTTGGATTTTGGGCCAAGGCCCCAATGAATGTTTTGAGAAATGGTTTTTGAATGCCTGCATGCTTTTAGTGAAGGGCTTAAATGTCTTTTTGTGAAAATGTTTTTATAAATTCTTGGTTTTGTCCACTCACAGTTTTGATGTTTTTAATGACCTTCAGGTTGATAGCGGATACGGGCTGTGGTAGGGACCGAGACATCACACTCCTCCTCCGGATCCTTGCGCTCTCTAGCAGTCCCGGTTGGGCTAAGGACAAAATTCTCCCTAGTCTGACACTTCGTGTCAGACGGGAGCAGGCACGTCCCACGTTAATCTCGGGGAATTTGGGACGGGTCCTGACACACTGACCTTACAAAATTTAGATCAGTTGCTGCCAAATTGTTAAAACTAATGAATTTAAGAATATATTTAAAAAATTAATAAATCCCTTAAAGATCCGGTTTGGATTTCACGGATTTTCAAAATGAAAATTCAAATCCAAACTGTTACTAACAGTGCAATTTGGATTCTCAAACCGTTTGAATTTTATCCGGTCAAACCAAAACCGTTGGATAAATAACGGTTCGAAGCAGATTGATTAACGGTTTTAACAGATTTATGCCCACCCCTAGTTTTCAGGTAGGATTTTGTCAGAGAGACTGGGAGTGCAAGTTCGTGGCTGCCCATGTGGGCCCTCTACGATACATGAGCCCAGACATGCACATTGAGGCTGAAGCAATGAGGCGAGGAATCTAGTTGGTGTTGGAGCGAAACCTAAACCCAATTGAGCTGGAGGGGGACTGTGCCATTGTAATGGCTACCCTCGCTTATGACCATGAGGATTTCTCTTTTGTTGGACTAGTTATTAACGACATGGGTGCCGTTTCCAGAGAAATCGGAGTTGTCAAGTTCATATCAACGTTGCAGGAGGTGAACGGGATGACCCACCATCAAGCTAGGTGGGAATGGCGTTGAACTGTGAGCTAATTTGGTTCGAAGAACCCACTGACATTGAAGTAGATGCTTTCGTTGAGGATTCGGTAGTATGAACTTTTAATTGGTGCATGCATGACACTCTTTTTTCTTAGACCGGGTTAAAAGTTCTGGCAAGGTTTTAATGAAGCCACGCCTGATTGCACCACGCCCAAGGAAGCCTCTGAGCATGAGATCACGTGCGGTACACTGTTCATCATCTTCCCTCAACCAAACCTGGTCCACTTCAACTGAACCGGCCGAATCGGTTTAGACCGGTTCAACGTCCTAACTGGTCCATTTTCAGTCCATTTCAACCTATTTTGATTTCTAAAGTTTCCCTATCCTATTTCTCATCTTTTTACACATTAAAACAGAAGAAAAACCTCAAAACCCATACCTTCATGATTGGCCATGGTGGTGGTGCCTGCAACCTCCACCCGCCATCATTCCTAGTCGTCCAAGCCTTAAAAAACAATCCCTTTCGACTCACAAAACCACCAGAAGCAAAACCTAATCCTTAGGTTCGATTAACAAGCCTTAAAAACCAACTTCCAATTTTTTGAATATTAAAAAGGCTCTCAGTTTCTCACCTCCGCCGTCCACCACTGTGAGCCACCGTGCCCGTCATCTCAGTCCTTCATCATCTCAGTCTCTCCCTAACTCTCACAAAGCCATGAGGATGTTGATATGGTTATAGTATGATGTGGTGTTGTGTTTTTGCTTTAGAGAGAATGAAAATGGGGTTTCGGGTTTCGAAGAAGAACAAGGAAAATGAGGGCTGATCAGATGAGAGAGAGATGGGATTAGATGAATGGTGAGGATTGAGAGATTTAGATTAAATGGAGGGTTAGGATTGAGTGATGAGTGGGTTTAATTATAAAATAATTAAAATAATAATATTTAATTATGTTATATCCACAATTTAGAGGTTTTAGCCAATGGGATGAGTGACACTTGTCACTCATCCAGGGGTCCCACCAAAATATCTGACCAATCAGATTATGCCATTTAAACATTGCCTCGTAAAGCGCGCATAGTGAAATCGAACTTTCGTGACCCATAACTTTCTCGTTCGAAGATCGATTTCGACGTGCCACTTGTCTACGAATTCGTATCATCCCGATTTACGTAACGGTCCTCGGCCCTCTGCCATCGGACCTCCCGGTTCAAAAGTTAACTATTTGCCCCTTTTGAACCAAATTACCAAGGTGCCCTTGAACTTCCGAACATCATAACTCCTTCCTCGAATGTCGGAATTAAACGTACCACCTGTCTATGAACTCGTGACGTCCCAAACTACGTCACAATCATTTGTCAAAGTCCATTTGACCGCCAGAATGAAAAGTCAACATTTTGCCCATTCCAAGGGAAAAATCGTCATTTTGCATCGTTCGTCCGATTACGCCCAACTAATCACAGATTAATCTCACTAATCATGATTAGTCATTAATCTAATCCCAAAATTCAGGACGGGTCGTTATAAAAAAATCATTCAAAATCCTAATACATGATAAGATTGCCACTTCCATACAGTCTCTCTAAGTCACAATATAATAGTGTCATTGACTATTTTGTTCCCTTTAACACTCATATGTACCTTGTTGAATTGTTTTTTAATTTTCAAAGTCCCGCACGAAGTGGCAGCAGTAATTATTAACTTCACATTAGTCATGCACCTTTCTTTTTTATTTATCTTTTAAATTTATTTCCACATCTTAAAATCAATTAAACCCAAAAACATAAAATGAATATCTTCCACACGCGTGAGCATATATATATAAAGAGACTAGTTTATTATAGCTGATAAATTTTTTGATAGACAAATAAAACATGATGTGACAAAGTGGCAGCATTAACTATTAACTTCACTTTAGTCAAGCACCTTTCTTTTTTATTTATCTTTTATATTTATCTTCACATTTTAAAATTAATTAAACCCAAAATCATAAAATGAATATTTTCCCCAAGCGTGAACGTATATATCTAAAAATACAATAGAGAATAGTTTATTATAGCTCATAAAATTTTGATAGTCAAATAAAACATGATGTGACAATAAAATTAGGAGAAACAATAAATGAGAGTAAATTAACAATGCTAGAGAAATACACACGTAATTATCTCGTATTTATTTTGGTGTGTGTATATAAGAAAATAAGAATTTGGTGCAAATAACCGATGAGATAACTTTATCGTACTTGCAAAAAATTCAACATTGCGATGACATGAGACATCATTTTTCACTAGTATGAGGAGAAGTTGTTGGAAGATCCATCTCCTGCTCCAATATGTCGAGCTGATCGTGGATATCCTTCAATCTTTGTACCAAAAAGGATTCCAAACTAGTTACTTCACAAGCTTCAAATTCATTGAAGGGCTTACCTTCTTTGATTTCTTGTATCATGATGTTCATTTGCAGTTCATGGTTCTCTTTCTTAAGCTTCCTTACCTCCTCTTCAAGTCTTGTTATCTTCTCTTGAAGGTCATCTTGGTCCTTCATCTTCTCATACATATCAACTTCTTTTATGTTGTTTATGGTGAAGAGTTGAGATGTCTACTAATTTATATACATAGCACAATAGATATGAGATTCAATGATTGTATTTTAATGTTGATTGCATTTCGTTTTGATCGACGTGGCAGGTGATTCAAATTTGGATTGCTTTTAATGTTGGAAAGATATTTAACCATATTAGCAACTTTGGTTTTCTAAGATACTTTTGGTGTGAAAATTAAATTGAATTGTATAACTCATAAAATTTAAGGTATTTTGAAAGTAAGCATGAATGCCTTTTATTATAATATGATTAAATCTAAAAGGAAAGTTATCCAATACGTTTCCCTAAAAATGGAAGGGTATTATCATATATAAGTTTCCCTTTTTATATTCAATTCCCACTAATTCCCCGCAATAACAATTGAAAACCATTTTACTTATTATTTCTATTGATGGGAGAAGGGGATTTGAACTTAAACCTCATATTAATATTTTTTTTAGAAGGACGTCTTCTAATATTTGAAACAAAAATTTAAACTATTAGCACAAAAGAGAAAGCTAATATACTAAATAAAGCAATAACTTCAAGTTCGAAAATTAATCAAGTCCAACATTTCTGTAACTAATACTACACGGGGTCCAGTAATGAAAAAAGTATCATTAGCTGATGTTCAGGAAAGGTTGTCACACCATGTAGAGATTCACCTTTTCTTTTATGCTTTCAGTTTTTGAAATTATCATTTAGTCACCGTGTATATGTGTTCTCAAAGTTTCAAAACAAGAAATTTAAGAATGGTAAATAATAAAAATCTCTTGATTTAGAGCACATTTAATAGGAGAGGGGCTAAAGGCAAGATTTAGCCCCCAAATTCTACTATTCATGACATCTTGCCCAATGCAAGATTTGTGTTTCTAATAGGGAGGGGCAAGAGGCAAGACTTAAAATTTTTATTTGAATTATTTTCTTAAAGATAATTAAAACATATATTCTAAATTAAAACATATATTATAAATTAAAAATATTACAATAAATATAACATTACATGTTTCCTTTCCTTGCCCAAATGTGTTCAACTAGATCATCTCGGAGGGTGTTATGAACAATATCAAAGTGAATTTGTACATATCGAGCCATAAAACCCTCAAAATTATGTCCATCTCTTCCCATAGGCTCGAAAGCCTCTGGTGGTTGTTCATATATTCTTACTCTCCTTGATGCCAATGGTTCCGGCTCGTCATCCTTTGAACCATATTCGTTCCGTTCATCCTCTACAATCATATTATGCATAATCACACAAGCCATCATGATGCTCCGTAGAGTAGATTTATTCCACATACGAGCAGCCCCCCGAATGATGCCAAAGTGAGCTTGTAGTATACCAAAACATCTTTCAACGTTTTTACGCTATAACTCCTAGTACCTAGAAATTAATTTCTAGTTCTCATTAATAGGCTTTGGAAATGATTTAACAAACGTACCCCATTTCGGATAGATACCGTCCGCCAAATAGTAGTCCATATTGTAGTTGTGGCCATTGACATTTTACACCACCTGTGGTGCCTGTCCTGCTGTGAGTTCATTAAACACTGGTGAAGCCCATAAAACATTAATATCATTTTGCGAAACTGGAGTTCCAAAGTAGGCATGCCAAATCCATGTGTCATATGAAGCAACAACCTCTAAGATTATCGTAAGACTTTTTTTGTGGCCATGATAAACTCCTGCCCAACCTGTTGGACAATTTTTCCAATTCAAGTGCATACAATCAATACTACCAAGCATACTTGGGAAACCCCACTGCTCAGCTTTTTCCACAAGTCTTTGCAAGTCTGTGTATGCTAGAGATGAAAGGTATTCATTGGTGTAAATATCTTCAATTGCTTTGCAAAAGCGCACCATGGATTCAATGGTTGTTTGAACCCCCATCATGTAGATCTCATCACATTGATCTGCAGATGAGCCATATGTTAGCATTCTAATTGCACATGTAATCTTTTGATGAGGTGATAACCCGAGTATACCTACGACATCTGGCTTTTGTACGAAGTAATTTTCATGAGCGACAACAGTTTGAAATATGCGATCAAATAGGTGGTGCTTCATTCTGCAACACCTACGAAAATCATGATCGGAATAAACCGGTAGCGGCACAAAGTAATCCTCCATGAGCAAAGGGGCATATACATGCCTATGCCGATTCTTAACTTCGTGACCAAACTGTGAACCTGGTTGGGCAGATGAAATGGAAGATGAATTGGAAAATGAATTTTGATATTCTGCCACAGTGCCAACGATAAGCGTGTTCATTTGACGCCTACGTTCTTCATCTTTCTCTCGATCTTGATTCATTTTTTTCAACAAACGTTTCATGGCTAATAATAATAATAATAATAATAATAATAATAATAATAATAATAATAATAATAATAATAATAATAAGAAATCAAAAAAACAAAAACAAAAAACAAAGAAACAAAACACACCATTTGAGATCGGTCGTTTGTTGAAAAGGGAGTCTCTCTCTCTCTCTCAAACCCTTTCAAATGCTCATTAGTCGTCATCTCGATTGAAACAGAGAGCAACGAGAGATGGAGAGGTTTGAAGGTGGTCGATCGGTTTGCGACAGGTCGAGAGGCTGTCGAGATGTTCCAACACTTCCAACGACGATGGTTCGAGGTTTCGTTTTTCGACGACGATCGTCAGGCTTTCCATTCCTTATGTTCAAGAGGTTAGATCTGTAACGACCCGTCCCGAATTCCAGGATTAGATTAGTGACTAATCAAGGATTAGTGCGGTTAATCGGTGGTTAGTTGGGTGAAATTGAACGGTCGACGCAAAATGACCATTTTGTCCCTAGTCGTGGGTAAAATATTGACTTTCGATCTGGGAGGTCCGATGGCCGAGGGCCGAGGACCGTTACATAGATTAGGTCAATACGAATCTGTAGACAGGCGGTACGCCGAAATCGGACGTCAGACGGAAAAGTTATGGGTCACAGAAGTTCGGTAACACTATACACGCATTACGAGGCGATGATTAGGTGGCAATATCTAATTGGTTGACTTTTTAAGTGGGACCCATGGATGAGTGACAACTATCACTCATCCCATTGGTCTTTCACCCCAAAAGTGGATCTTATTCTTGATTGGTGGGTTTTGAGATTAAAATAATATTATTGTTATTATTTTATAATTTCCACTTCTCTCATCTTTTAATCCCAGTCGTTTATTCCAATTCTTCCTCTTATCCCCACTGTCCCTCCTCTCTTCCTCTTATCTGATCATCGACCATCACCTTTTTTGTTTTCCTTCAAAAACCCAAACAACCATCCCCTCCCCTACAACTCCTCCAAACAGCATTAGTAGGACATGGTTTGTGAAAGGGAATGGGTGAGAGATGTGAGGCGATGATGATGAGGCCATCGAGGAGGACCGTCGTGGACGGTGGCGAGGGCTCGAAGTTAAACCCGTGAGGTGAGCTTTATTTCGAAAATCCAAGGTTCAGTTTTTGATTGCTTCGACCCTTTTGATGGACTGGGCTGTGGCCTAGGGACCTAAACGAGTCAAATGGAACCAGAACCAAGGTTGAAGGTGGCCGGATTCGACGACAACAGGTAGCTGTAGGTGGCCGGTTTCTGTTTCAATTAAAAGGTGAGATTTTGTTCCCCTTTTCATCGTTTTAAGCATCTAGTTAGGTTCCTAGGAATTTTACTAAGAGTTTAGGATCAAAATGGGAAGGAAAGGCTTGAAAATGAGTGAGATTAGGCCGTGAACCGTGACCGCTGGTTCGGTTGGACCGAATCGGTTCGAATCGGTCTGAATCGGTTGGCCAGAGGTTGAAGACGATGAACAGTGCAGGCGCGTGGGCTTCACGCGCATCCCTTTTGGGCGGTGTGTGAGGGCGCGTGGGGCATAGTTTGGGGAAGTGTTCAACATGACTTTTAATCTACTCGATGTAACAAACATTTTGGGACTGGTTTCGTGTCGATCAGACACCGTCTCGATATTGTTCGGGACAGCTGAAGGTTTAGGATCCAGTTTAAAAATAATTAAAAATTCGAGAAAATTACGAGGCTTCAATGAGATGTTAATAAGGTAGTTAGTAACCCTCTAGATTGATTTGGACAGGTTTGGGAGTCCCGGTGACGACGATTAGCCCGGTGAGGTTTACGACAAGCAAATCGAGGTGGCAGCGTATGACGGTATGTGAGTGGACCTTGATTTCTAAACTGTGATGCATGCATAAATATTTTATATGTTTTATGGATATGATTCTATGATGTTGATTTGGATATTAGTGAATTACATGGTTTCACGCATTTATAGGCGATTTACGTGCTTGCACGTAAATCGAGGTTTACAGTTTTGTACTGATTATCAGTGCTTATAGTTTTGGAAATGATTTCATGAAATGGTTTTGGATTTGAAAAGGTAAACTCGGGTTCGAGACCCATTTGTTTTGGAAACCCTCGGACTCGAAGTCGAATTAGTTACATTCTTGGGCCAGAGGCCCAGTTGGTTCTTGAATCGATTTCGGATTTGGAAATATGGACCGAGCACGAGATCTATTTGATTTACGAGTTCTCGGACCTGAAGTACATTTGATTTAACAAGGCATCGGGCACGAGGCCCATTTGGTTTAAAAAATCGGGCACGAGGCACAATTGGTTTATGAATTCGGGCTTAGGGCCCAGTTATGGTTTACGATTGTGATTTAGGGTCGGGGACCCATAAATGGATTTATGGTTCATGACGGTTTATGGGGACTGGCATGAACCCTTGAAAGGTTTTTATTGTTCATGATGGTTTATGGGGACCGGACATGAACCTTGAAAGGTTTTGAGAATGTTTTCAAATGTTTTTTCGTATACCATCTTTTATATATGGATTGTCTCCTCCGGGGAGGGTCGTTGGCCTGGATGGACCCCAGAGTAGTCATGGAGCACTGACTGAGTGAAGTCGTCCCTGTTGGGTTCCTTACTCTCAGAAAGGCTATGGATTATAACCCCAAGGGAGGGTCATTGATCTACGGACATTAACCTGGGTGGACCCTGGGGAGACTTAGGCTTTGAGACCCCGGGTAGCACGCGCATAGCTCTAGATACCAGGACAGGATTGGTTATATGGTATATATTGATAAACATGATTTCTTGGGTTTGCGAAATTGTGTTTTATGATTGATAAGTGGATTTGGGTTAAGATCCCACATATGTTTATTATGTTCTAGATTTCTGTAAATGGTTTTGGGCAGGAGCCCGTATGGATTTTGTTATAAAAACATATGTGGTTTGATAAATGGTTTTACTATGCATGCATGATTTTTAGTGGATGGTATAAATGTCTTTTCTTATAAATGTTTTCGAAACTTATTACTTTTCGTCCACTCACAGTCTTTCTGTTTTCAATGCCCTTCAGGTTGAATACGGTGCTGACTATAGTAGAGACCGAGACATCACATACCTTCTCCGGATCCTTGCGTACTCTGGAAGCTGGTCAGGCTAAAGGTTCAAATTTTCCCTAGTCTGACACTCCGTGTCAGACGGGATCAGGAGCGTCCCTCGTTAATCCCGGGGGGATTGGGACGGGTCCTGACAAGATCACCAATCGAATTGAGTGAGTTCTGGGTTTTGTAGGCAAAGGTGAGTGAGTGATTGAATGATTAAGTAATTTTTGTTTTTTTCCCCAAATTTTAGCCTAAAACGGATGAATTGTTGGTCCGTGTTAGGTGTTTTCTTTTGTTTGTTTTTTCCAATTTCTGTTCATCCGTGAAGGATTGCATGTTTGGATTGTTGAATTGATTAAATAATGTTTTATATATTCTGTTCATCCGTGATTCCCAATATCATCTGTTCATCTGTTCATGTTTGGATTTTTAGGTTTGATTGATTTCTAAATTTTTGTTGGCTGCCCAATTGATTTCTATTCATTTGTTCATGTTTTGATTTCTGGATTTTTGGGTTTGACGACCGTGACAAGCAAAGTAGTCGTTGGGCTGCTCTTGCTTGGTGCGTCATCAGCTACTTAGCCCGGGCATGGAAGGAGACCAGAATAGTGACACGCCCTATCCCAATCCCCCAGGGATTAATGCGGGATGAGACATGCTCCCGTCTAACACAAGTGCCACCCGAGGTAACACGCGGTCCAAGCAAGGGATAACCCGAAATCCTGAGCCCAATGGGCCTCCAGAGTGCGTCAGGATCAACCGAGGAATGTGATGTATCGGTCTCTGCCACAACCCGCATCCGCTATCAATAACCTAAAGGGCATTAAAAACCATAAAAGCTGTGAGTTGACGAAAATAAATAAGTTCATAAAACACATTTATAAAAAGACATTTATGCCTTTCACGTAAAACTATACATGCATTCAGAAACTATTTCATTTTCAAGATAAAAACCGTTTATAAAACCAAAGACATTTCCTTTTTCAAATCGTTAGGGCCTTAGCCCAAAACCATAAATCCAAATCACGGGGGAACTCAGCCCAAAAACCGTAAATTCAAATCATGCGGGCCATTGCCCAAATCCACAAACACAGGAATATTATTTCATAAATCCAATCAATCATGTTTACCAAATACCCATCATCGGCATCTCAGATGCCTAGCGTCCCAGACGTCATATATATATATAATGGCTAAGTAACGTGTGCTGCCTGGGGTCTCTCTGGGTCCATATCTCTGACATGCCAGGTGTCTGACGTCCCATACGTCTAGTCATGGCAATCCTGCTCTTGAGTCACTATACGATCCGGTTGCTCCATGTAATGATGATAGGACTGCCCCCGAAAGGGGCATTGATAACCGTGCCCGGTCCTGCTCCCGTCTGGCAAGACGACTGAAATTCCTAATTTACCCTTAGTACATGCCAAACCAGGGATAGCCACACGTACTTACTCATGCCTCCGCCTCTCGATCAGCCTCGATCAACGCACCACGACCTGGAGGGTCAATAACCAAAAGGTGTGAGTGGAAAAAAATAAATAAGTTTACAAAACAGTTACAGAAAGACATTTTTAACCTCCACGTAAAACCAATGCATGCATTAAAAAAAAATCATTTCGCAATCCGTTACATTTTCAACGTAAGAAAACAGTGCATGAAATCAAATCATTTTCCTTTTCTTAACCTTCGGGTCTTAGCCTGTGATCATAAACACAGGGCCTCAGCCCAAAACCATGAATCAAAACCAAATACACAACATGATCCAAAACCATCAACCATATATACCGGGCCACTGCCCAACTCAACCAAAACATCAGAAATTAACAATAAATCACAAGTCAATCATTTTGCTGGATATCAAGTGCCCCCGAGTCTTTAAACTCAAAACCATGCGCATAATCAGGCCTTCCCTGGATTTCAACGAGTCTTTTAACTCAAAACATAATCAATAGGTCTCAGGGGTATCGCAATAACCGAGTCTTTAAACTCACGAGTCTTTAAACTCATCAAGGGCCCGCCCCCGGCATCAATTAACCGAGTCTTTAAACACAAAACGTGCTCCAGCAATAGCACCGGGTCTTTAAACCAAAAACAGTTTTCAGTGGGTTTTTAAACCCAAAACATTTGTCAATCACAACAACTCGGGATTCATCCCGAAATCACATTTTGTCATAATAGGACTCAAGGTCCAAATTTTCATATTCAAATCCCCAAACCTTACTTCACAAAACATAATCAAATCATCATTACACACGGGGCATGTATAATCATACCAAATCACTTTATTAAATCCTCTTCCATTCCCGAATTCGAATTCGCAATAATGATTCCGTAAGCTGGCATCCGGAAACATCATCCCGAACCCAAACCAAGAATTCGATTTCAAACCTCCGAAAACCGAAATCTCGTTCATCGAAATTACTTTTATGCCCCGAGCATCAACTCGAAATCACCTTTTTTCAAAATCCATTTTAAATCCTTGAAATCACATCATTTTTCAAATCCCAAGGTCAAAGCATCAAAACCACAATCATAATCACCAAAATCACGATCAAATCACAACATACGCGAAATCTCTTAAAACGTGCAAATCTGTGTCATTCTCGAAATACGTGTCAAAGCCGTAAACCATACTCACGACCGCAATCAAACATCTTAATAACATGATATGCACAAATCATATAAATCATTCGTTAAACCATCATCCAAAACATACGGGAAACCATAATCTCAAAATACGTGCAATTTCGTGTGCATATCAAAAATACGTATAAATACGGGAATCGAAATCATCACAGTTCATAATCATAATTATAGAAGTCATAGAAATATTTATGCATGCATTAAATTTTGAAAGCAACGTCCACTCACACACCGTTTAACCATGCGCCTCGATACGCGTGCCATAAGCATTCCCTGGCCTCGTCACTAACATCGGGACTCCCAAACCTGTCCATATCACATTAGAGGGTTACTAACCTCTTCATTAACCTCCTATTCGAGTCCCGTAATTTTCCCGAATTTGTAACTATTTTTAAACTCGACTTAAAACCTTCGGACATCCCGAACAATGTCAGAACGGGGTCCGATTGACACGAAACCAACGCTAAAATGTTCGTTATATTGTATAGGATAAAAGTCATGTTGACCTTACCTTGGAATTCGTGCCCACGCACCGTCATGCGCCGCCGTGAGTGGCTGCGCGTGACACCCACGCGCCGTCAACAGTGCCCAACACTGTTCATCTCATTCTTCACCTGTTTCCTGCAATACGGGTTTGCAACCCGTGTGTTCGACCCGATCAATTACCCTTCAATTCAAGCTCGATTCCTTCCGTTTCTTATCCTAAAACATCCATTAACCATCTAATTAAAGTTCTGTGTCAATAATCAACCTCAACCATCCCTTAATTTGACCGTCGACCCATGATCAACCAAACGGGTTGATCACCCAAACTCCATGGTTTCTAAACCAAACTTCACAGGTAGCATATAGGGACCCAAACGAACCAACACATCTAACCAATTGAACGAACCGTTACCTGGAAGTAGTCGTCCGCAGCACTGAAAATCCTCTGAAACTGGAACTCATGTTCCTAGCCAACCAGTGCTCCACCTCCTTCGATTTTTACACGGTTGTGTTTGAAATGGACTCAGAAGACTAATCCCACTCACTGTTTAGCTCAACTCACCTCAAAACTCAACCTTCGAATTTTCCCTCCATTTCTGGTTTTTCTCCACCCGACTCAGTTCGCTCACTCTCAGCTCTCTCTTAGGTGCAAAATGATCCTCTCACTCACCAACACTCAGCTAATGGTTCAGAATGAACGGCAACCCGTGGGAATCCATCTGCTTCCCCTCTGAACTTATTTCCCACAAACAGAACCCAAAGCCATTTTCAAAGCTTCCCGTGCACTGATGCAGTCCACACCAATCAACCCTGTCTCCATTATCCTCAATCCAATTAAACAATCCATTCTGGCCAGCCACTAATGCCTATAAACAATTGCACGCTCAGGGCACTCACGACATGGTCGTGCAACCTGTTTCCACCGCATCTGAACAGTACCCTGCACAAATTACAATTTTGCCCTCAGTTCAATAATTACCAAAATGCCCCTCACGCATCCAAACCCGTAACTTGGTCATTCAGACTCAGATTGACGCGTGTCGCCTGTCTACGGACTCAGGGCATCGAGACCTTCCTAACGGCCCTTGGCCCTCGGCCATCGGACCTCCCGATCAAAAAGTCAACATTTTCCCCCCTTTTCGTCCAAATTATGAATATGCCATTTGACTTCCGAACGTCATAACTTTCACCGCGAACGTCGGAATCGAATGTGCCACCTGTCTATAGACTCGTGACGTCCCAAATTACGTCACGTTCATTGGTCAAAGTCCATTTGACTATCCGAATAAAAAGTCAACGTTTTACCCACGACTAGGGGCAAAACGGTCATTTTGTACCGTTCGTCCGTTTTCACCCAACTAATCACCGATTAACCCCGCTAATCTTGATTAGTTACTAATCTAATCCTGAATCCTGGGATGGGTCGTTACAATCTTCCCCCCTTAAATAAATTTTGTCCTCGAAATTTCCAATTATCCTCATTCCACATCCACCGAGTGGAAAACATTTCGTCCTCATACTTTTGTACACTTGTACACCAACTAAACTCATCTGTACTTATACGTCCCATCATAGTCTTACGCCGGACCAACCACACTCGACCACCTCAAGTGAAATTGACCACCTGGTCTGTGTCAATAACGCTTGTTAAATTCACCATTTAGCTGACTCCTTCCGCTAGTCAGTTCCTCTCAAACATTAATATACCCGACGTCTGCTCCCCCTGGGAGTCACCAAATCTAACTCGTCAGTCCATGCTGACGCTACCAGTAAAACTTTCACCGCTAAGCTTTACCACCATAGTAAAGCTCCAACTACCAGCCAATCGGTGCCACTCAAAGTAGCGTAAGATCAATAACATGATCTCATCTCGCAGGGCTAACCCCATCCTGCGGTATATATCAAGCTCAATGTCTATAACAGTCAACTCCCACAGCGAACCATGACGCTGGGAATGTCACAGCGTGGTAACATCACGCAAGGCCACTCGTGGTTACACTAACCACCAACTCACTTATCCTGAGTATACGTATACAGTCCCCTTACTCAATCAGGTGGTGGAATTGAAACACATTGAATACTAGCCCAGCAATGATCACACATTTTCATACTAGGATTTCGCTAGCCATCCGTGGCTAAGAGCACCCGCTCATGAAATCACTGAACCCAATAAAACACTCTGCCCAATGCGTAGTACTCAATGTCCAGTACCGATTCTCATACAACGTACAGGGTACGTACGTCCATCTCCAATGAGTCCACTACAAAGTTCACAGTCAATCACAATCTGATACTGGGGTTCCTTGTCCAATCTCATACTAGACAAATCGATCATTCCAACTCATCATCCATTCTGGATCCCATGGTCACCCGACCAGTAACACAACATCAACTCCCAAACACGTAATCCAAGATGTGCCAATCCAAGCACGTTCATCAAGGCGTGTACAGTCATGCCAAAAGAGCATCTAATCTCACTCATAATTACCGAGGCGCACCAACCCCGAATCTATCGGATACCCGCTCAAACGGTTACCACATCACGATCGATTGACTTCAAAAGGAAGCCAATCCCATCACACATATCTAAAACTGACCAATTAGACCCTGTTGGATATCCACTCATCCATAGGTCAAACCTCGAGTCAAATCATAAACATTCCCACTCGCTCGAGTACGGATTAACATCGAAAGGAAGTTTGGTCCAACTATTCACATATCTAAACATTTATGACAGAGCGATAAGCTCTTCACCTAGCCTGATCAAGGCGATCACAATTCAAATTCGTTACCACGTCACCCGACTGGTAACACCACGATCCTAGATCGTCGCCACGTCCAAGGCCCACAACATCATAATCCAGATCCACCTAGGATCCACACATGCTCACAGCTAGCAATCCACCTAGAACCTGATCGTAGGGTGTTACACCCTCTAGAATTCTTGTGAACCATACAACACCCCTTAACTATTTTCACATCTAATCCTTCACTCAACAACGTAACACATCCACTCTGTGGATCCCCTCCATTTACCTCACATCGATCCTTGTCACCCCACCTAGGAGGGACCAAGGATGATCCAATACGATGTCATCAACATCCATCATACGTGAGTGCAAACACAACCCACTGCACCCCCCGTACAAGTATTCCAACATCATCTGCCACCAAGCAGAAAAATGGGAATCCCGTTTATCCCAACCTCGAGAAACGCAACTCTACCTGATGACCCCAAAACACACATGGGTCCACCACCCAATACACGCTCATCGTACTAGTATCTGCGACCAACATCTGCCAGGGCAGAGAGTAAGAAGTAAACCCCGATGACTTCCGAATACCAATCGCCAATGATTTGCCTCATCCTTTCCTATTCAGTAATTTCCTTGTACCTTCTGGGAATATAAGGAACACATGGTCACACCAATCTCGGAGTTGACAACAACTCCCCAAATCCTCCAACTCTCATGACATAAGGAAAGTCGTCCCAAGATTCCTCATGTCTCAAACATACCGTTTATCCACGAATCTCTTATCGCCTCATCACTGTTGGGACTTATCCCAACACAACACCATCTCCGCTGGATTCCATCCAGTCCATGACTCAACCACTACTGAATCTCAAATACCAACGTACGCTCATCATGATAGAGTCACACCCCAACTCGTGGCTCAACACGATCTCAATCACTGACACTAGCACCAGCGCTAGTACCAGCACCAACGTACAATACTGGCACACCACGTGCAAAGTGGGTAGCCCTGGATATCCGCTCATACCGAGCGACGATACCACATCATCACTCGTACCCCGCAACCATGGGTACCACCATTCTGACAATCCACATCAAGATAATGAACGTTTCCTGAACGCTCCCTGATTCTCAACTACTACCACTACACTAAGTACCCACGACAATCAGCTATCTCCACAAGACCACCGTTCCACAAAACCAAGCCATAATTTCCTAACTCCTCAATACCTGTCCATATTTGTCAGGACCCACCCCGGTTTCACCCCGAAACCCGAGGTAAATCCCGCTCCCGTCTGACTCCCCGACGCAAAACTCAAGTAAAACTCACTCACATTCTATCCAGTCAAACGCAGGAGTAATTAGACACAATGTCCCGAAGGTAGCATTTACAAAACATAGTACGAACATACAATGAAAATAAAACCGATAACTACACGCACACGGAAGCCTTTAAACTCTTCTAGGATCCCTCACGTCGCTTCTATGCCTCAGACTCTGCCTCGACGTCAAGACCCCGCGCTCGCTCCACAACCTGGAGGGCAATTAAAACAGAAAATGTGAGTGGACCAGAAAGTACCAAAGTTCAAAAACCACTTTATAAGAAAACCGAGTTTAACCCTCCGTTTTGAAATCACATGCATAACCAACAGTTTTAAACACATTAATAAAAGAATCATTCTTAAACATCATAAGAAACAGAAACACTATAAAATATCATAAGAAACCATAGCATGAGTATCAGAAACCGTATCAAAACCATGATCACCAAATCATCATTTTCTCGATCAAACCTGCTGGACCTATCCGAGTCTTTAAACTCCCGAGTCTTTAAACTCAATCCAGGCCTTAATCATATCCGAGTCTTTAAACTCCCGTGTCTTTAAACTCAAGGCCTACGGGGGAAAATCAATATATATCCGAGTCTTTAAACTCCCGAGTCTTTAAACTCAATCCGGGTCTTTAAACCCAATCCGGCCGGTCCCCCCGTCACATATATCCGGGTCTTTAAACCCAATATCCAGATCCAGCAAATCCAATCTCAAAATCATTTGAAAACCATGTACCAATCCACATCCAAACCCGAATCCGAAATCACTGGTCTGAAGCCCTTCCGGCATCCAGAACCGTCATTCTGAACCCAAATCCGGAGTCCACTTTCCAACTTTGCACCAAAGTCCAATGGTCAATTTCGATTTTAAAACCAAAACCTTGATTCTCAAAAGCATGTTCCAAAATCCCTTGAAATCCCGAAAACATTTCCAAATTTACCCTTTTCTCGAAAAGCGTGCCAAAACCGTCTTTTTCTCGAAAAACGTGTAATAATGCAAAACCAACCAAACATATTCGATAAACATAAAATCATGATTAAAACCATAAAACCATTATAGAAAGCTGTTATGCATGTTCAAGTTTAGAGAAGGGGTCCACTCACAGTACTGAGCCCTACTCGCGTCCCGAACGTCCAGCCCGTTCCTCGGCTTCCTCGGGAAACCCCGATCCTGTCAATCACCGTCAAATTACGTCACTAACACGTCTACGAAGGTTCACTTAAATTCCTTCAAAATTCCCCGAATCCTAAACATAAGAACCCGGGACCCTAAACTTTCACCCTCGCGGAACTCAACTCAAACGACTTCCGATTGACCCGAAACCAACTCCATTGAACTCACCACAACCCCTAGACCAAAAGTCATGTTGACCGTTTTCCCCATCGCCGCCGCACGCGCCCCCACGCGCCGCCCAAAGTGGCTGCGCGTGGCCCTCACGCGCCTGCTACAGTGTACCGTCTTCCTCAGACAAACCCGGTTCGCCACAGTGGTCTGCAACTCAGACCGGCGTCAGCGGTTCACCGCCGTACCTGCACGATTTCCTTCCCTTTCTTCACCTAAAGCTTCGTCCAGTTCCAATATAACCATTCCACAGCTCCTCAGACCTCGACACCGCCTCAATCCCGTCGACTGAAGCTCGAAACTAGACGGCCAACAACCCCTGTTTCACGATCCTGCCACCCAGCTCACCACCCTTCACGGTGGCTTCACCAAACTCTGCCCTGAACCTCACTGAACCTAACCCAACTCGCCTAGACCTTCGACTCAACCCCAATCGTCACGACTTACCGTTCGAAGTTCACTGCCGAAACAGGGTAAAAGAGACCCATCTTCGACTGAGCTCCGCCGTGTACCTCCCCGTTACGGCGACCAACCTAGTCGACGCCTAGGACTCTCCTGAACCTCGCCCTGACCTCCAATTCCCTCGACTCTCACCCTAGACCCACAACTTCCACGTTGAACCTCAACGGAAAACAGAGTACCGAAAGGGGGATGAGGGAATTACCTGTTTCCTGCTGCCGCCGTGAGCTCCTCCTGGGCTGGTCGACTCCTCGCAACCCGCACGACACCACCACGATCTTCGTTGCACCGTGCACGGCCACCGCACCACCACAAACCCTCAATCTTCTCCGTTTTCCCCCCTGAGTTCCTCCCTGGTTCCCGTGACTCCCCACTTGCACACACCACGATTTCTCACCTCCCAACCATCTCAACTGCTCTCTAATCACCCTCACCCACTCACCATTCACCAGCCACCACAATCAGCCTTCCAATTCTCTCAATTCCTTCCCTCTGTTTCTCTCTGTGTCGAGTAACACACACACAAGCACACACGGTTGCACCCCAAATAATGGAACCGCGTACACACCAAAGAACCCCCCAGAACCCACTACACACTTGCCACATGTCACCATCCTCCACTCTCTCTCACCAACTGGCTCCATCCCAGCCGTCCATTCTTTTCTTCTGTGCACAAATCCCAATGTGCCACAATGACCAAAATACCCTTCTTTTTAACACATTTTTACGGTTTTACCGAAACTTCCTAGACCCGTAACTCTCGCCTCGTAAGTCCGATGAATACGTGCCGCCTGTCATCGAACTCAGGACGACAAGAACTATCTAACCATCCTAGGTCAACCTACCAAAACCCGATTATTCAAGAAGTCAACTTTTCCCCCTATTTTTCCAAAATTACGGTTATGCCCTCAACCTTCCGAACATCACAACTTCCTTCTCGGATGTCGGAATCGGGCGTGCCACCTGCCTAAGGATTCGTAACGTCCTCAACTACGTCCTGGTCACTAGTCAATCCCCAATTGACCACCGAAATAAAAGTCAACATTTCTGCCCAACCCAGGGGTAAAATCGTCACTCTAAGTTCCCAGACCCCTCGGGACCACTTAACCCTTGATTAACCTTACTAATCACACCTTAATCACTCCACTTATCCCTATTCTCGGGACGGGTTGTTACAATATTCCGGTCCTTGGCATCCTAAGTGCCAAACGTTCCTCACTCAGCCTTTCTGGCTCCTCTCGAGCCTTGATACCTTACCATGACTCATCTCACGTTCCTAACCCAAAATCCTAACTCCACGTGAGTCCCACATCCACATCTCGACTCCTCTTGAGTCCAATCTCATACCAAGCCAATCATGTCATCACTGCCATACCCAGTCCCCGAGCAATTCCCAATGCTCAACCACATTCTATACGACTAATAGAGCCTAAGAGATAGTACAATTTGCCCAATTATGCGACCTTCCAGCCACCTGTCTCGTTCGTCCCTGCGACCCACACAATTCTATGTCCAACAAATCGCAGTTCACAGTGTTCACTACCCGACATCTGACCCTCAAACCAGAGTCAATCTCACCCGAGATCTAACACGAGGTCCCAAACACCCTCGCCTACTCGTCTCACTACCAGGTCGCACACGAGGCTTACGCTTCAGAGGCATGATGTGGCAACAGAATCAACAACCTAGTGCTCTGATACCAAACAGGACCGCCCCCAAAAGGGGCATTGATAACCGTGCCCGGTCCTGCTCCCGTCTGGCAAGAGGATTGAAATTCCTAATTTACCCTCAGTACTTGCCAAACCAGGGACAGCTACACGTACTTACTCATGCCTCCGCCTCTCGATCAGCCTCGATCAACGCGCCACGACTTGGAGGGTCAATAAAAACCAAAAGGTGTGAGTGGACAAAAATAAATCAGTTTACAAAATAGTTACAGAAAGACGTTTTTACCCTCCACGTAAAACCAATGCATGCATTAAAAAAAAATCATTTCGCAATCCGTTACATTTTCAACGTAAGAAAACAGTGCATGAAATCAAATCATTTTCCTTTTCTTAACCTTCGGGTCTTAGCCCGCGATAATAAACACAGGGCCTCAACCCAAAACCATGAATCAAAACCAAATACACAACATCAACCAAAACCATCAACCACATATACCGAGCTACTGCCCAACTCAACTGAAACATCAGAAATTAGCAATAAATCACAAGTTAATCATTTTGCTGGATATCAAGTGTGTCCGAGTCTTTAAACTCAAAACCATGCACATAATCAGACCTTCCTTGGATTTCAACGAGTCTTTTAACTCAAAACATAATCAATAGGCCTCGGGGGTATCACAATAACCGAGTCTTTAAACTCACGAGTCTTTAAACTCATTAAGGGCCCTCCCCCGTCATCAATTAACCGAGTCTTTAAACTCAAGACGTGCTCCAACAATAACACCGGGTCTTTAAACCAAAAACAGTTTTCAGCGGGTTTTTAAACCCAAAACATTTGTCAATCACAACAACTCGGGATTCATCCTGAAATCACATTTTTTCATAACAGGACTCAAGATCCGAATTTCCACATTCAAATCCCCAAAACTTACTTCACAAAACATAATCAAATCATCATTACACACGGGGCATGTATAATCATACCAAATCACTTTATTAAATTCTCTTCCATTCCCGAATTCGAATTCGCAATAATGATTCTGTAAGCTGGCATCCGGAAACATCATCCTGAACCCAAACTAAGAATTCGATTTCAAACCTCCGAAAACTGAAATCTCGTTCATCGAAATTACTTTTATGCCCCGAGCATCAAGCTCGAAATCATCTTTTTTCAAAATCCAATTTAAATCCTTGAAATCACATCATTTTTCAAATCCCAAGGTCAAAGCATCAAAACCACAATCATAATCACCAAAATCACGATCAAATCACAACATACGCGAAATCTCGTAAAACGTGCAAATCATTGCCATTCTTGAAATACGTGTCAAAACCGTAAAACATACTCACAACCGCAATCAAACATCTTAATAACATGATACGCAAAAATCATATAAATCATTCGTTAAACCATCATCCAAAACATACGGGAAACCATAATCTTGAAATACGTGCAATTTCGTGTGCATATCAAAAATCCGTATAAATACGGGAATCGAAATCATCACAGTTCATAATCATAATTATAGAAGTCATAGAAATATTTATGCATGCATTAAATTTTGAAAGCAATGTCCACTCACACACCGTTTAACCATGCGTCTCGATACGCGTGTCATAGGCCTTCCCGGGCCTCGCCACTAACATCGGGACTCCCAAACCTGTCCATATCACATTAGAGGGTTACTAACCTCTTCATTAACCTCCTATTCGAGTCCCGTAATTTTCTTGAATTTTTAACTATTTTTAAACTCGACTTAAAACCTTTGGACATCCCGAACAATGTCAGAACAGGGTCTGATTGACACGAAACCAACGCTAAAATGTTCGTTATATTGTATAGGATAAAAGTCATGTTGACCTTACCTTGGAATTCATGCCCACGCGCCGTCATGCGCCGCCGTGAGTGGCTGCGCGTGACACCCACGCGCCTGGTACAGTGCCCAGCACTGTTCATCTCATTCTTCACCTGTTTCCTGCAATACGGGTCTGCAACCCGTGTGTTCGACCCGATCAATTACCCTTCAATTCAAGCTCGATTCCTTCCGTTTTTTATCCTAAAACATTCATTAACCATCTGATTAAAGTTATGTGTCAATAATCAACCTCAACCATCCCTTAATTTGACCGTCGACCCGTGATCAACCAAACCCAAACTCCATGGTTTCTAAACCAAACTCAAATTAACTTCACAGGTAGCATATAGGGACCCAAACGAACCAACACATCTAACCAATTGAACGAACCGTTACCTGGAAGTAGTCGTCCACAACATTGAAAATCCTCTGAAACTGGAACTCAGGTTTCCGGCCAACCAGTGCTCCACTTCCTTTGATTTTTGCACGGTTGTGTTTGAAATGGACTCAGAAGACTAATCCCACTCACTGTTTAGCTCAACTCACCTCAAAACTCAACCTTCGAATTTTCCCTCCATTTCTGGTTTTTCTACACCCGACTCAGTTCTCTCAGTCTCAGCTCTCTCTCAGGTGCAAAATGATCCTCTCACTCACCAACACTCAGCTAATGGTTCAGAATGAACGGCAACCCGTGGGAATCCATCTGCTTCCCCTCTGAATTTATTGCCCGCAAACAGAACCCAAAGCCATTTTCAAAGCTTCCCGTGCACTGATGCAGTCCACACCAATCAACCCTGTCTCCATTATCCTCAATCCAATTAAACAATCCATTCTGGCCAGCCACTAACGCCCATAAACAATTGCACGCTCAGGGCACTCACGGCATAGCCGTGCAACCTGTTTCCACCGCATCTGAACAGTACCCTGCACAAATTACAATTTTTCCCTCAGTTCAATAATTACCAAAATGCCCCTCACGCATCCAGACCCGTAACTTGGTCATTCGGATTGCGTACCGCCTGTCTACGGACTCAGGGCATCGAGACCTTCCTAACGGTCCTTGGCCCTCGGCCATTGGACCTCCCGATCAAAAAGTCAACATTTTCCCCCCTTTTCGTCTAAATTACGAATATGCCCTTTGACTTCCGGACGTCATAACTTTCACCGCGAACGTCGGAATCGAACGTGCCACCTGTCTGTAGACTCGTGATGTCCCAAATTACGTCACGGTCATCGGTCAAAGTCCATTTGACCATCTGAATAAAAAGTCAACGTTTTACCCACGACTTGGGGCAAAACGATCATGTTGCACCGTTCGTCCGATTTCGCCCAACTAATCACCAATTAACCCCGCTAATCATGATTAGTTACTAATCTAATCCCGAATTCCGGGATGGGTCGTTACAAATGACCACTCACAGGCAATGCGCCGTGTCTACCCCAATCTCTGAGACATGAAGTTAGACCTATCCACATATCCTCATCTCAGGATGGTAAATGGGAAACACCCTTTTTAAAACCATTTCAAACATCTCAAAATATCTCAAAGGGGCCATGCCCAGAATTTCCATAAAGTCATCAAAGTCTAGAAATCCATGTACTCGAATCCAAATCCGTAAATGGGACCCTGACCCGAAATCACATTTATAAAACACAATCGAGCCTCATGCCCGAATTCATAAATCAATTGGGCCCTATGTCCGATAATATAACTCAAATGGTTCTCAGCTCGATTCTTCATTAAATCAAATGGACTTCATTTCCGATAGTTTCCAAACCAAATAGGTCTCATGCCTGAGTTCATCTTTTCAAATCCAAAACCATTTCATCAAACCATCACTGAAAAGACAAACACATACAAATTCAACATAAAATCATATGCCTCGAAATACGTGTAAATACGTAAATCATAAATACTACAAATATACGTATTCAAGGAATTCAAAGCATAGATATACAACATAAGAAACAGTTATGCATGCATCATATTTATAAAACAAAAGTCCACTCACAGACCGTCCTAGCTATTGCCTCAATACGTGCGCCATACGCCTTTCAGACTAATCCACCATCACTGGGACTTCTGATCTTGTCCAAACCAAACCCGAAGGTCACTAACTACTTCAAATAGCCTCACATTAAATCCCCCTAATTTTTCAGAATTTTTAAACCTTTTAAACCTAACCCCTAAACCTTCGGACATTCCGAAATACTCTGAAATGATGTCCAATCGACTTGAACTTGTCCCAAAATGTTCGTTACATCGAAAGGATGAAATTACATGTTGACCACATCCCCCAAGACTGCCCCATGCGCCCCCACGCGCCGCCCAAAGGCGTTGCAGGTGAAGCCCACGAACCGGTGCACTGTTCATCATCAACCTCGCGTCGACCGGTTCAGATCGGTTCTCTTCAAATCTGATCCAACCGAGTCGGTGAGACCCGTTCTCACCATTTCTTACCCATTTGCATCCCTGTTAAGTCCTATAGCTTTGTCCCAATGTTTCCTATCGGTTTATGACTTCAAAACAGGAAAAACAAGCTAGGATTATACTTTTCAATCGCAAGAACAGTAGCCCAGAATTTCCCCGTCGAGTTCTCATGATCCCGGCCACCTCCAGCCTCACTTTCAATCCCAATTGACTTATGTGACCTCTAGAAACGTTTTCCAATCATTAGAATCGATCAACAACCCTTAAATCAAGCTTTTCCATTTTTAAATTCAGAAGAAGAGTTTTCGGTTCCTTACCTCCAAATTGGGCCACTGTGCATGACGGTCGACACCATTGCCACCATCATCATCGTCTCACCTCACCCTCGCTTTTCCGTTCACACACTAAGCACATATAATGAGGATTGAAGGGGCTATATGGAATAGGTTTGCACGGGGTCGAGAGGGTTCGCGGGTTTTTGGGAGAAATGAAGAAATGATCGATCGAAGAGGATAAAGCCCTATTTAATTGGGGTCTGGGCCTATCAGATGGGCGAAACTTGTCACTCATCTAGTGGGTCCTTCCAGAACCTTCCCCAATCAAATCCTGCCACGTGTCAATTTTCTCGATTTTCGTGCAATAGTGTCATTTTTCATTTTAGACCCATGACTTTCCCGTCGAACCTCCGGTTTCGACGTGCCACCTGTCTACGAACTCGTGACGTCCCGATCTACGTCACAGTCATGAGTCAAAGTCCATTTGATTGCCCGAGTCAAAAGTCAACTTTTCATCCATTTACCAGGGGCAAAATCGTCATTTCGCACCTTCCATCCGCAATATCTCGACTAATCACCGACTAGTCCCACTAATCCACCATTACTCACTAATCTAACCCCGAAATTCGGGGTTAGATTGGTACAATAGCCCCAAGGCATGCCTTGGTTGGGCTATCCTGCACTCCATTAGAACTTAAAACCTAGAGGCAAGAGGCTAGAATCTGCCTTGCTTGGGCTAGGAGATACCCGTTAGATGTGGTCTTAGGTTTAATTGAAAATTATGAACTAATATAAAAATATATTTTTTGACTAAATTATTTGAATATATACTCTGCAACAGTGATGGATGATTTTCCATTGATGAGGAAGACGAACACAAAAAACAGAAGTTAGAGAGTTCATTATTTGTTGTAAACTCTAAGAGGGTAGCTTTTTTTTTTTAATTTTTAATCAATAAGAATTTGAAGTTGGCTTAATCAAAGTTGTTTAATGGGTATTTGGATATATATATATATATATTTAACTCCTAACCTGATGAGGTGCAATGTTTTAAGTTGTTATGCCACGACCCCACCCGAACACAATAGAACAATACATACAGGTCCTACTCTCATACGAAAGAAACCTTGTCAAACAAGGGATAATTACAAATCCTGTTAGTTCATGCCTCCACCTCTTGAGCCTCGGTTTCCATGCAACGACCCTAGAGAGTCACAAAACCAAGAAAATGTGTGTGGACAAAAAAGAAACTGTTTAAAAACGTAATTTGAGACATCCATACTTTGCCCTCCGTTTTCCAAAACCATGCATGAATACGAAAACCATTTCAAAACCGTTCTACTTCGATTAGAACAAAACACAGTTTATTATTTCTGAAGTACGTGAAAACTTATACGAAGCAAGTATACAAGATCACAACCACCAACACAAGGACAACACATCAATTCCAACCAATCAACCCACTATCATCACGATGTCAAACATCTACTACCCTACAGGCAGACACATTACAAATTCACTCAGGAACTGGAGCCCAGCTCGACGTCCGAAATTACTAAACACATCAACAAACATCTCGAGGAAGTTACCACAAAGCACAACAGTAATACACAACCAATCAATAACCAACGTTATCACAAAATTCATATAAAGTCAACTCAACATCACTGCACAAACACAACATCAATCATCACATCACAAGGGCACTACCGGTAGTCCATCACGTAAAAACTCGCTCAGAAATCATAAGAGAATCATAAATGTTCCAAACTCGTTATTTCAGGTCATAGTCCATATTCAGTTCAAAATCACTTTCGAAACGGTAATAATAAAATATTCATAAAATCACCGAAAATCCATATAAAATCCTAATCACTTCAATATCACCAAAATCACATAATGTAAGACCCGTGTCCTGGAGGGAACGGTGAACAATCCCACATTCATGCGAGGGGGAATGGTCTGGGAGAGGATGGTGGTGTGCCTTAAAGGTGTAGGCACGCACCTATCTAGCACTAGGCCTTTTGGGAGCTCAAGTGGCTTTTGTGGGGGTGGGGGGGGGGGGGGGGGGGGGGGGGGGGAGGCACACACCTATCTAGCACTAGGCCCTTTTGGGAGCTCAAGTGGCTTTGGGGGGGGGGGGGGGGGGATTGGAACCCCAAAATTAAGCGAGTTGAGGCTAGTACAATTCCATGATTGGTGACCCTCTGGGAAGTTACACCATGAGCTCCCGAAAAAAAAACGTGAGGGTGAGGCCCCAAAGCGGAGAATATAGTGCTAGATGAATAGCGTCCTGACCGAGGATGGCCGGGTCCTGACAATTTGGTATCAGAGCCAGACCCCGACCGGGAAGTGTGCCAGCGAGGATGCTGGGCCCTAAAGGGGGTGGATTGTAAGACCCGTGTCCTGTAGGGAACGGTGAAAAATCCGACATTCCTGCTAGGGGGAAAGGTCTGGGAGAGGATGGTGGTGTGCCTTAAAGGTGTAGGCACACACCTATCTAGCACTAGGCCTTTTGGGAGCTCAAGTGGCTTTAGGGGGGGGGGGGATTGGAACCCCAAAGTTAAGCGAGTTGAGGCTGGTGCAATTACATGATGGGTGACACTCTGGGAAGTTGCACCATGAGCTCCCGAAAACAAAACCGTGAGGGCGAGGCCCAAAGCGGACAATATGATGCTAGATGAGTCGGGTCCTGACCGAGGAGGGTCGGGTCCTGACCGAGGAGGGTCGGGTCCTGACACATAAAAACACATTTAATTCATGTAAGTATGCATGCATATAATTTTAGGGAAAGAAAGTTCATTCACACACCATTCATGTAACCAAATTCCGCTATGCACGCATTTTTGTAATTCTTGAGAATCTCAAAACCTGTCAAAATTCATATCTACAGATCATTAACCGTCCCAATTATCCTCTATTTTAATCCCATAATTTTCAGGTTTTTTAACATATCTAAAACAAATCCCAAACCTTCGGACACCCAAAACTACTCCAAAACGGTGTCCAATCAACTCGAAACTTGCGCCATTAGATTCATAGCATAAAAAACATTGAAAATCGTGTTGTCCGTGTCTCGAAAATCCCACGCACGTTGCCCCCACGCACCACCAAAAAGCGGCTGCACATGGGAGCCATGCGTCTGTACACTATAGATTGTCTCATACCTTTCGTCCAACCCGATTCTCTAGTTTTCGGGTCGCCCGACCCGGCGACCCGACTTGGCCTTTTCTTCCTTATTTCTAACCTTTTTTCAAATCTGTTTCGACCAAACTTCTCTAATCTAACAAAGGAAATGATCTATACAATTAACACGAGGAAAATCACCTGAAACACACCTCGACCAAGTAAGGTTTCATGGCCAACCTGTAGCTTCACTAACTGGGCGATCCCATCATTCGAACCTGTGTCCAGATAGCTTGTTAGGGTCGTAGAGACCTAAGGGACATAATCGCCAGCTTGACTTCAAGCTTACACGTACACAAAGAGTCTAATAACCCAAGACCCCAAGTCCTCATGGTTTTCCTCCTCCTCACTCAAATCAATCCCTCTCCTTCGTTCTTGTGGATTTTCTTCCCCTTTCTCCTCTCTTTCTTATATGTTCCTCTCTTAATTCTTCTTTGTTTCTCGACCGAGCAACTCACACACACCAAATTACTTCACAAACTTAAAACAACAATGATACAATTTACACCTACCTAAAACACCAAGTCGGTGCACACATTTTAAATAAATAAGGGACACATGTCCCCACTTAACTAGTCACAAGAAAAATCTCACGAAAAATGACTTATGTGCCCTTTCTTGTAAAGTACCAAATGCCCCTATAAACATCTAACCCGAGATGAAACTGTCTGATCTCCGTTTTTGGCATGCTGTATATCTATGAACTCAGATTCAGAGATGTTCACAACGGTCTTTTAGAATTTCCAAAGACGTCTTGATAAAAAATTCAACATTTTGACCTTAGTCTAAGTCAACCCTTTACTTTGACCAAAAAGTCAACTTTTGACTTCCCGGGGCTAAATGGTCCATTTCACCCAACTTTTTCGATTTTACCCTTGTTGAAGGTCCGAATCGTTACATGTTAGATTAATCCAAGGATATAAATTTAATGAAATGCATCTAAATCTAAGGAGCCTAAATGCATATGCTTGTGATCCTTAATTTTCTCAAAGTTTTGTACTAGTTAGTTGGTTGCTAGAGTGGAAAAACTAACTAAAACCATAAATACAAGTTTTGGTTACTAGAGTGGAAACAATAACTAAAACCATACTTGCAATTTTCTTCATTTCAGACTTGGGAGCGTGCATCAAACCAGACTCAAGGATGTTGCTTTGTTTCATTAGCTTCTAAACTTCCAATGCCAAATCACCCATTCTATTCCACACAAATCTTGCACTCTTAATGGCCGTCAGAGCTTTAAAAGAATCAGTTTGAACCATAAGGCCTCGCAGACCTTGCTTCTATGCAAAGATATTGTCAGGACCGGTCCCAAATCCCCCGGGATTAACGTGGGACCCGCCTGATCCCGTCTGACACCAAGTGTCAGACCAGGGAAGATTCCATATCTAGCCCTCGACGAGGCTATCAGAGTGCATCAGGATCGTAGGAGGAAGGGAGTGATGCCTTGTCTCTACTACAGCCCGCATCCGCGATTAACCTGAAGGGCATTAAAACACGAAAAATGTGAGTGGACAAAATAATATTTTAATAAAAACACATTTCGCATAAAGACATTTATGCCTTCATAAAGCATATGCATGCATTCAAAACCATTTATCAAATATTCATAAAATTCATTTGTCAAACATATCAAAACCTTTCAAGGGTTCATGCCCGGCCCCATAAACCGTCATGACCCATAAATCCAAGTGGGTCCCCGACCCGAAATCATAACTCCAAACCATGAAACAATACATGTGGGTCCCCGACTCGAACTTCGTGCAATAGTACCTTCGGACTTCCGTAAACCGTAACTTCTTCGTCGAACGTCCGACTTCAACGTGCCGTCTGTCTACAGATTCGTATCGTCCAGATCTACGTAACGGTCTTTGGCCCTCGACCATCGGACCTCTCGGGTCAAAAGTCAACTTTTGGCCCCAATTACCAAATTGCCCTCGAACTTCTGAACGTCAGAACTTTCTCTTGAACGTCGGAATTGAGCGTGCCACCTGTCTATGAACTCGTGACGTCATGAACTACGTCACAGTCATCGGCCAAAGTCCATTTACCTTCCGAATGAAAAGTCAATGATTGCCCATTCCAAGTGCAAAATCGTCATTTCGCCCGAACGTTCGCTAATCCTTGTCTAATCTCCGATTAGTCTCGCTAATCCGTCATTAATTTTTAATTAATCCCGCTAATTCGGGACGGGTTGTCACAAATAAGGCCTTCTTTGTGAGCTTCCTATTTAGCTGCACGAATAGAGCTACCAGCAGAACCCAGACTTGTAAAGCCCCTGATCGACACCCCATTGTGATCATGAATAACTCCCCTCACACCTTGTGAGAGACCAGATGGATCAAGTACACCATCAATATTCAGTTTAAGAAGATCTGGAGGCGGCCTCCTCCACCTGGTAGCAACCCCAACCTTTGGGTGGGCCTCTTTGTGATTTTCGGCAAAAAGCCAGCATGGAGCTCAAAGGTCCACTCCACCACCTAGCTGTCAGTCAAAACCAGATACCTATGAAGAACGTTATTTATGCATTTCCAAATTTGCCGACAATGATATAGAAAGCATTCAAGATCAAAAGGGCCAAGAAACCTTACAAAAAAAATTAAATAGGTCCATGAAGTGGTCAGCAGTAGGGAATTTTTCCAAGGGGAAATGTGAGTTTCTCTAGATTCGCTAACTATGCTTACAACTTCATATCCTCCATACGCTTACCATAATGGTTGCAGCCTCCCGAGAGAAGAACATGCTTTTAAAGCAAATTAAGGGAAGTTGGAATAATTTCCAAGTTAGCGCTCTCCACCAAAACAAAATTAGCTTGTTTGGAGCTTTGAGATGCCATAAGTGTCAGGACCTACTTCCAAAGTATTTTTATAACCGTGCACAGTCCTGTTCCCGTTTGACACCTCAATCAATGTGCCTGAAATGCTCAGAATAGTAAATTCTTCAAATAAGAGATATACATATCTCGAAATAAAACCAAACAGTATCCGTCCTCGTGGGGCAACCGCCCACATCCAACCCACTAATCCTGAAGAATTTGAAATGCAACAACCTTGGCTTTTTCCTGCCCGCAAACCATTAATTGGCCCTTCCTAAGTCTGATATTGACATCCAAACCTTAAGTGTGTTATTTAAACCTTTTTTCCTTAAATAAGTTCCTGTTCAAACTCTTGAGATTCCAAAATGTTCATTTATAGTTTAAAAAGATACTAATAATTCGGACACATGGTACGACCCTTAAAAGAAGTCCAAATGAAACACCACATATACCAATAGATCTATAAGGAGGAGAGGATAATTTTTCATGTTGGTCGGACCACCAGAAAGCATTGCATGCACCCGCATGTGCCGCCATGGCCTTCTGCACGTGGGCCACACAATCCTGCAAGTGCAATTGTAGGCGCACTCACTTGCCACCTCTAGCTAGGTTCGCAAGTCGACCCAATTCCTGAAAAATGGGCACCCGCGATCCGAATCCCATATCTCCCACATTTCAACCATACGATGCATTCTAATTATAAAAATTCTCCTAATCTTACCCATACATTCAATTAAGTACCCAATTTCAGGAAAAGGTAACTGTATTAGCAGGAATTGTGGCCGTGAAATCCGAGCTCCGTCGTGGGGCTTAATCAACCTGCCACCATGACTCCCCTATTATAAGGGTGGCACCATTCAACTCACCAGGCTAAGGGGAACACGTTCCAGACTTGTTCTCCCTCCAATTACTCTTAATCTCATATCCCACATCTGCGAAGAAATTCCCTCACACACCCAACCTTAGATTCCTCACCCACAGCTACTAAGGACACTTATGGCGGCTAGGAATCCACTCAGGGGATCGAGGAGCACCCTTCCACCGTAATCTCAAGCATCCTCCTCCGTACAGTGTAGGTGGTCAATTTTCACCCAGTTTGGTCCTCTCCCACCAAAAACCTCCCCTAGGGTATTTTCTCTGTTTCTTTTCTCCTTTCCTCCTAGAATCTCACTTCTCTGCTTCCAGTCTTTTTCCGCTTTTCTCTTCCCAAGCTGGCAAGAAGGAATTCCTCCTGCTCGTCCCCTCTAGAGTCCATCTCTTCTTTTTCCTTCAACATACACATACCCATACATGAAACGGTGAAAGACAGCTCCCTTCACACCAAGCTGACAAGTGTCACGTTAAGAATGGCTCACCAAATCTGCAAGGTGACTCACTAATAACAGCTTATGCGAAATTAATAATATAACCCTATTATTCCATTTACCAAAATGCCCCAGAATATTCTAGACCCGTAACGGTCACGTCCGAACACTGATTTCGACTTGCCCCCTCCTCTGTCTACGAACTTAGGACTCCAAGAACTACACAACGATTCTCACAAATGGCCCAAAAGGTATCTCAGAAAAAGTCAACTCTTGATCACATAGACGAGGGGTAAAATTTTCAATTCACAGATTAATTTACAACACTTCCCCAATTTATAGGACGAGACGTTATAATCTTCCCCTTGAAATTTTCGCAAGTAGATCGAGGTCATTTTCGAAAATATCATCTCAGGTCACCTGATGTAACGACCAGTCCCGAATATCAGGATTAAATATTAATTAATTATGGATTTAGTATGATTAATCTGGGATTAATCGAGAGAAATCGGACGGACGATGTAAAATGACCATTTTCCCCTAGATTTGGGTAAAATGTTGACTTTTGACCTAGGGAGTCAAACATACGAGGACCGATGACAGTGACGTAAATCGAGACGTCACAAGTCCGTAGACGGGTGACACGTAGAAATTGAACGTCGAACGGGGAAGTTATGGTCACAGGATCGAAATCGGGTTAATTAATATCTCAGGATTCGCATTAATTAATGTTTAAACCTGATTGGCTGATGAATTAATGTGGGGCCTTGGATGAGTGACAAGTGTCACTCATCCCATGGCTTGAGACCCCTAAATTGTGGATTTTGTTTCCCATTGGTCCATTTATAATTGTTTTAACCCATCACTCATCTCTCATTCCCCCACCTCAACCGTTCATCACTCTCAATCTTCTCATCCTCACCACTCATTCCATCTTCATTCCCCTCAGCTGATCATCGTCATCTTTATCATCGAACATCCTCACCATTTCTGCTAAACCGTGAGAACAAACACCCCAAACCCACACCCTCAACCAACTAAACTTCACATGAAGCTTACAACCCATGAATAAAAACGGAAAGAGTGCAGTGAGACGACCACGGCGGTGGCCACGTTGGGGCAACGAAGGCAACGGTGAGCGGGAACCTGTTACCCTTGTTTTGTTTTAAAAAATGAAAGCTGAGTTCTAGGGTGTGTTGATCAGTTTGGTGGACAAGGTCGTGTTCCTAGAACTCATACGAGTCGGATGGGATCGATTTCATGGACCGTCATGGACGGTGGCCAGCAAACCGTGAAAAGGTTAGTTTTGTGATTCAAAATGGTACTTTCGATTCTAGTGGTTGTTGAGTGATTCTAATGACGGAAACATGTTCTTGGAGGTTGTATGAACACTTTGGGACAAAAAAAAAAGTTGGAGGTGGCCAGAATCGTGGAAGCACGACGGAGGAAACTAGAGGTTTGATCGTCGAATTGGAAGGTGAGTTCTAAGCCTGGTTTTCTAGTTTTGACACCATAGATTGACTAGGAATGTTGGAAAGAAACTAAAGGAATTAAAAGGACTGAAAAAGATGGAGAAATAATGGAGAATCGGTCTCGTTGGTCTGATCAAACCAGACTTGCAGAGAACTGGCTAGACCGGGTTTTGACTAAGGACAGTGACGACACAGTAGCAGGCGCGTGAAGCCCACGTACATCACCTTTGGGAGGCAAGTGGGGGCGCATGGGGGCATTTTGGGGAAGTGTTCAACATGTGTTTTCATCTATTCGATGTAACGAACATTTTGGGTCTGGTTTCGTGTCGATCGGACATCGTTTCGATATAGTTCGGGATGTTAAGGTTTAGGATCGAGTTTAAATACGTTTAAAAATTCTAGAAAATTACGAGACTTTAATGAGAGGTTAATGAAGTGGTTAGTAACGCTCTAGTATGATTTGGACAGGTTCGGATATTCCGAGGATGGTGATTTAGCCCGGGGAGGCTTATGACACGCATATCGAGGTGGCAACGTAGAACGGTTTGTGAATGGACATTGTTTTCTATACTATGATGCATGCATAACTGTTTTATATGTTTTACATATGTGATTTCTATGATGATTATTATAGTATTGGTGATTTACATATTTTCATGTATTTCGAGATGTTTTCCATATTTGCACGTATATCGAGGTTTATTATTTTAATAACGGTTCAATTGTATGATTTTGGATTTGGAAATATGGAATCGGGCTTGAGACCCATTTGGTTTACGAACTGTCTGACTTGGAGTCCATTTGATTGAATGAGGCATCGGGCCAGGGGCTCGGTTGGTTTACGAAATCGGGCATGAGGCCCAGTGTGTTTTATGAATGTGATTTCGGGTCGGGGACCCATAAATAGATTTGGATAAATGGTTTTGGATTTGAGAAATAGGATCTGTGGATTACGATGGTCTTATGGAAATCCCGGGCGTAGGCCAATTGAACGGTTTGAGATGATTTATGAAATGGTTTTCCATATACCATCCTCATATTCATGGATTGTCTCCTCCAATTGTCTGGGACGATGGAGTAGTCACGGCGCATTGTCTAAGAGGGGTCACTCCACGGAGCAACCAGACCGTATAGTTGCTCAGGAGCAGGATTTCTAGACGTCTGGGACGTCAGAGATTGACTCGGGTTGAGACCCCAGGTAGCACACGTAGCTTGGACGGTGACATGACGTTTGGGACGTCAGGCGTCTGGGATATCAGGCGTCTGGGACGCTAGGCATCTGGGATGCCAAGGATTGGTATATAATGGTATTGGATTGAATTGTGATTCCTGGATTTTCTGGATTATGTATGTGGATTTCAGATTTATTGGATATATGAAATGGTATTTCGGTGTTGGTGGTTTTGGGCAGTGGTCCACAAGATTTAATTTACGGTTTTGGGCTGAGTTTCCACATACTTGGATTTATGGTTTTAGGCTAAGGCCCTAATGATTTAATTCAAGTAAATGGTTTGATTATTGATTTTAGAACGCATGCATACTTTTTAGTGAAGGGCATAGATGTCTTCTTATGAAATGTATTTTTATTAAACTATTGATTTTCATCCACGCACAGCTTTTAATGGTTTTAATGGCCTTCAGGTTGATCACAGATGCGGGTTGTAGCAGAGACCGAGACATCGCACTCCTCTACCGATCCTGGCGCACTTTGGAAGCCCCGAACATATTGAGATTTGAGTTATCCCTTGTCTGACACTTCGTGCTAGACGGGAGTATGGCACATCCCGCGTTAATCCTCGGGGGATTTGGTATGGGTCGTGTCAAGTGGTACCAGAGCACTGTTTGCTCTTATGGTACGCGCAGGTCGAGGATATGATGTCTCTATGGGCTGCAGTTCGTTATCAGCTTGGTAGTTAGGATGCCGGTTTGATAGTTAGTGGAAATGAATTGTGGATAGTCTGGTTTGGCAGTTGATGCCTAAGTATACCATAGTTATGTCGTGGTTGATAGTGTGAGACCCTACTAAAGGATGAACGTAATAGTGCTTTAGAGTTTTGACCGTGGGACAGTTATGTTGGGATCGTCTATAACGATATTGCAGGATTGGATATGATCATAGTGTGGAGTTGTGACCATTAGATGGTCAGATAGTGTTGAGTTGGATAGTCGTACTGCTGAGAGCAGCTGGGTTCCTCGAACTCTAGTGGATAACCTTAGTAGGTAACCCTAGTGTATGATGTATGGTTCAGAAATGTGAGTCGGCGACTGGTTTGACTTTGGCGACTTTTCGAAGTCGAGACCGTTGGTCGGTCATGTCATGTCAGCTTTGGTGATGGTACAACACTCTGAAGCTGAAATTGTGATAATCGAGTAGGCCTAGTTAGTTGTCATGCTACCCTAGTTTGTGATGGATAGTTTGGTGCAATTGCGGTTGGGGATGACCTAGTAGACGATACTGGTTAGTAGAGTTGAGACTAGTTAAAGATTGGTTAGAGATTGGTTGGACAGGTTACCAGGATGTGATACTTGTCGATGGAATCCTAGAGTGGGGATACAGAGTAGTGAGTACTAGCAGTTGATTCTGGTTGGATGCGGAGTCTCGATAACGATGTCTGGTGGTTAGGTCTGCACGAGTCTATGGCAGGCACTACTATCGATGATGAATGCAGTTGTGGTTGTTGAGAATCGGGGGGACGTTCAGGGAACATTCATTTTCTTGTATGGATTGTCAGGTTGACTGTACCCAGAGTTGTTGGGTACGAGGGAGGCAGAGTTCCTCCAACTTGAGTAGAGGTATAGGGTCGTTGCTCGGTATGAGCAAAGATCCAGGGTTGTCTGATTAGCACACTGTGTGCCGGTGATTGTGATGACGATGAGCCATGAGTTGGGATGTGACTCCGTCGTGATGGGCATACGTTTGGTTTCTGGGATTCGGCAGTGGATGAGTTGGACTGGACGGGATCCATCAGTGGATGAAATGTGTTAGGACTCTAACCCAACCGTGAGTGTGATAACTAATGTGATTGGAATGATTAAGTGGTAAATGAATGAAACAGTATGAACAAATAGGAGAGTTGGGGTACCAAGTTAGCTTGGTACAGACACGTGGTTGATGCACGAGTGAGTTGGTTCCAACATGGTTGGAACTTTAGAATCGAGAGAGGTTGTGATTGAGACGACGAGTGGGGTGCTTGATTCAACATTGGTGATGGGTATTCCAGAGTCATTGAGGGCGACTTCTCATGTTTCGCCCATGGCAGATGATGGTTGTTGTCACCAATAGGTTGATCATGTATTGGTTGGTGAACCCGTGATTTGTTTTGGGTCATTAGGCGGAGTTGGTCATTTCGAAGTAAGTGAAGGAGATTTCTCGTTTTCTGCTTGGTGGCAGACGATATTTGGTATTACCTGGTGTGGTGAGTGCAGCGAGATTGTGTTGCACTCACGTAGGATGAATTTTGATGTCATTGTCTTGGATCATCCTTGATTTTTCCTAGGTGGAATAACAAGGATCAATATGAGGTAATTGGAGAGAACCCATAGTTTGGACGTGACTCGTCGTTGGCTGATCTGTTTAGATGTGCAAATGGTTGAGAAACGATTCGGTAGTATGCGGATTCAATGAGGGTGTAAGACCCTATGACCTGAAATCTGGTAGTTAGTTGAGAATGAGCATATGTGGATCCTAGGTGGATCTGGATCGTGATCTTGATGATTAGGTTATGTGGTGAATCAAGATGGCGTGGATCATGATGTCGTGCCTTGCTGGCAGACTCCGTCTTACTGATTATGCTAAGCTAGGAGCAGACGAGAATCGTGTTGTGGGTTAGGTTATGTTGTGGGGATTGGCTTCCTTATGAATTCAATGAAATATGTTATGGTAAGTGAATGAGCAGGTATATGGTAGGTTCAGAGTTGGCGCGTCTCAGTAAACGAGGGTGAGATCGATTGCCCATTTGGTATAAATGGGTACGCCTTGGTAAGCGTGAGTCGGATTTGTAAGTGTTGGATTACGTGATTAGGAGTAGACATTGTGATGGTGGTTGGGTGACCATGGGACTCGTGATGGATGGTGAGTTGGAGTATTTGATCTGTCTAATACTGGACTAGACAGATGGACTCTAGAATTGAAGTGCGATTGGCTACGAGCTATGTAGTAGGCAGGTTGGTGGATGGATGTATGTACATGGTACGTTGACGGTATATAGGATATACCAGTGGTATATTGATGAACGTGTTGGAAGTTGGCTTAGTTCCGATATCATTGGATTGGTTGAGAATGTGAACTGGACATTGGATACTGTGTACTGGGCCATAGTGATTTTGATGGGTTTAGTGATTGTATGAGCAGGTGCTCAGAGCCGTGGATGGCTAGTGGAACCCTAGTTTTGTGATGTGTATCACTGCTGGGAAGGTATTCGATGGGGTCCAGTTGCACACTGATCGAGTGAGTTTCATGTTATCGTCATGGGATCCTATCGAGCTGACTTTAATGTATAGTGGAATTGAAGGTAAGAAATCTTTACTACAAGTTCCCAGGTGAGTGAGACGTGGATTGTGTAGTCATAAGTGAAATGAGTGGGTGGTTAGTGTAACCGCGGGTTGCTTTGCGTAAAGCGACTGCTCCGTGACTCTCACTAACGACAGCATGAATTTTTGAGGAAATTTTGTGATACCTTGGTGCGACTCTATAGTGAGTCAGAGTTGTGTGGTGATTTGAATGGTGACTATGGAGTCGTGAGTGCCAACTGAGTGTGACGTTATGGGATGTGTTATGTTGACATGGTAAAATTTAGGAAATGCAGAAAAACTGTGATATTTGATAACTCTCGGTGTGGGAGAGATGTCGGATTGATTTACGACTAGCAAAGTGGTGACAGTTTGGCTGGATGTATTAGCGTGGATTGATGAGTAAGATTTGGTGACTCTTAGTTAGAGCAGATGTCAGAGTGGATTGGTGATTGAGAAGAACCGTCAAGTTGAGTGTGTCAGCTAAATGTGTTAGCGCAATGGTAGAATTATTGGGTGGTATCAACTCGGAACGTGTGATCAATTTCACTCGAAGTGGTCGAGTGTAGACGATGCGACGTGCGTGTTGGTGGAACATCTGGGTGAAAACAAGTATTATGCTGGTTAGTGGGTGTAGACGTATACATGGGATGTTAAACCTGACGGTGAGGCTGAGCTTGTTTTTCCACGATGTGGATGTGGAACTGGGTTAGTTGGAATTTCGAGGAAAAAATTTGTTAAGGGGGAAAGGTTGTAACGACCTGTCCCAAATATCGGGATTAAATATTAATTAATTATGGATTTAGTATGATTAATCATAGATTAATCAAGAGAAATCGAATGGACGCTGTAAAATGACCGTTTTGCCCCTAGATTTGGGTAAAATGTTGACTTTTGATCCGGGGAGTCAAACATACGAGGACCGATGACCGTGACGTAGATCGGGACATCACGAGTCCATAGACGGGCGGCACGCTGAAATCAGACGTCGAACGAGAAAGTTATGGTCACGGGATCAAAATTGGGTTAATTAATATATCGGGATTCGCATTAATTAATGTTTAAACCTGATTGGCTGATGAATTAATGTGGGGGCCTTGGATGAGTGACAAGTGTCACTCATATGGCTTGAGACCTCGAAATTGTTGATCTTGTTTCCCCTTGGTCCATTTGTAATTGTTTTAACCCATCACTCATCTCTCATTCCCTCACCTCAGCCGTTCATCTCTCTCAATCTTCTTATCCTCAACACTCATTCCATCTTCATTCCCCTCAGCTGATCATCATCTTCTTCATCATCGAACATCCTCACCATTTCTGCTGAACCGTGAGAACAAACACCCTAAACCCACACCCTCAACCCACTAAACATCACTTGATGCTTATAACCCGTGAATGAAAAAGGAAAGGGTGCAGTGAGACGACCACGACGGGGCAACGACGACGACGATGAGAGGGAACTCGTAAGCCTTGTTTTGTTTTAAAAATCAAAAGCTGAGTCGTAGAACTCATACGAGTCGGATGTGATCGGTTTCGTGGACCGTCATGGATGGTGGCCAGCAAACCGTGAAAAGGTAAGTTTTGTGATTCAAAATGGTACTTTTGATTCTAGTGGTTTTTCAGTGATTCTAATGGTGGAAACATGTTCTTGGAGGTTGTATGAACACTTTGGGACCAAAACCGAAGTTGGAGGTGGCCGGAATTGCGGAAGCACGAAGGAGGAAACTGGAGGTTTGATCGTCGAATTGGAAGGTGAGTTCTAAGCCTGGTTTTCTAGTTTTGACACCATAGATCTACTAGGAATGTTAGAACGAAGCTATAGGAATTAAAAGGATTGAAAAAATGGAGAAATAAGGGAGAACCGATCTCGTCGGTTCGGTCGAACTGAACTTGCAGAGAACCGGCTGGACTGGGTTTGACTGAGGACAGGGACAACATTGTAACAGACGCGTGAAGCCGACGCGCAGCGCCTTTTGGCGGCGTGTGGGGGTATTTTTGGGAAGTGTTCAACATATGTTTTCATCTATTCGATGTAATGAACATTTTGGGATTGGTTTCCTGTCGATCAGACATCGTTTCGATATAGTTCAAGATGTCCGAAGGTTTAGGATTGAGTTTAAATACGTTTAAAAATTCAAGAAAATTACGGGGCTTTATTAAGAGGTTAATGAAGTGGTTAGTAAGCCTCTAGTATGATTTGGACAGGTTCGGATATTCCGAGGACGGTGATTTAGCCTGGGGAGGCTTATGGCATGCATATCGTGTAACACCCCGGAAATTCGAGGATTTCAATATTGTAATTTAATGTGTGATTAGACGCTTTTACCCTTGTTTTGGGTATGGTCAAATCTTGACTTTTTGATTGATGAACTAAATGAACTTTGACCTATGACCGTGACGTAGTTCGGGACGTCACGAGTTCATAGACAGGTGGCACGTCCAATTCGGACGATCAGGGTAAAAGTTATGACTATCGGAAGTTCAGGGGTATTACCGTAAATTGGACTCTCGGGGGAAAATGTTGACTTTTCTTTTGACAACTAATTTTCAGTTGACTCAAGGACCGTTGGGTAGGCCTCGACGTCCTGAGTCCGTAGACAGGCGGCACGCCGAAATCGGACTTCGTACGAGGAAGTTATGGTCAGAAACGTGAATTCGGGAAGTTCGTGTCTCGGTTTTCGTGTCGAATATTATATTCAGGAAATCTGATTGGAGGACACCTGGTGAGTGACATGTGTCACTCACCCATTGGCTAGATTGGATCAGATCCACTATTGGATTAATTAACATTTAAATCAGCTTTAAATTCCAGCCCTTGGATTGAAAACCCCTGATCTAATCTGAGCCCTTGATCTAATCATGGAGATCAAATCTGGGCCGTCCGTTTCCTTCCCTCCATTTCTTTATATTTCCTACCCGAATCGCACACTCTGTCCATTTCGATCAAGCATCCCAGCTAATCACCCACTCACTGTGTCTGCGTGTTGGGGGACTCTCTGGTGAGGCTGAGCGACGGCAGTGATCACGGCGGAGGACGGCGGCGAGGAAGGAAGCAGGGGAAACCGTGACGGTTTCAAACCCAGTTTTTGGTAAACCCATTTCCCGCGTTTTGATTTGTCCTTATTGAATCCTAATAGACTCTAGGAACTGCCAGGGACTTACTGGAATTGAACTCGTGGCCGGAGGAGCTCTGGGCGGTGACTAAACGGCGACGGAAACCGGTTCTGTTCTTCGAGGTAAGCCCTCGATCCTGTCTGTTTTTCTCGATTTTGATTCCATAGAACCCTTTCTGGGATTGAGACGAGCACCTAGGAACAAACTAGGACTGAAATGATGGAGAAATGAAGAAATGGCAACCGGGTCATGATCGCGGGTCTGATCGAAACGAGTTGCAGGTATTCGGGTCAACCCGTCTGAGGACAGCGGTGATGATGTGGCACCCTGTCAGTCTGTCAGGTGACGTGGACCAATCGTGAGCCGACACGTGTCACATGTCAGTGCACAGTCAGCACTGACACGTCAGTGACGTGGACCAGTCAGGGACTGCACGTGTCACTGACATGTCAGTGGCGTGGACCAGTGCCGTGCTGACACGTGGCCTGACAGATCAGCGAGGTGGACGAATCAGATGTTGACACGTGGCACCTGTCAGAGTCTGACACGTCAGACCTGACAGCTGTCAGACGACATCAGCAGTGACGTCAGCGATGACGTCAGCATGACTGTTCCAGCGTTGACCGCCGCGTGGGGGCGCGTGTGAACAGTGTTTCTGGTGGGACCACCACCATTCTTTACGTTTCGACGATCCGGATCAAACGGCGGTGGTTTCGGGTCGATCGAAGATCATTAAGTTGGTCAAATTAAGGTTTATTGCCTTGGGAAGCGTGTTCGGGCGGCTTTCCCGGGCCGATTTCGGCCTAGGCTTTCATGGTTGAATGTTAGGGGTTTGTATTGACCTTTACGAATACTTTGGACTTGACAGGGATCGTACATTTGTACCAGGACGAGGGTATACGTTCGGTTTCTAGCAGGATTGTACCGTGAGTGGACCATTTTCTTAAACCCTTGCGTGCATAAATGTTTTCTGGTTATTTATACTTATTCACATGCTAAAACAATAATGGTTTTGAGGATATGGAAAATATGGTTATGGCATGTTTCACGGTATTTGGGCTTGAGACCCGTCTGATGAAACTTAATGATTGGTTCGGATTTTATCTATGTATATATATGCCTTGCATGTGGATATCAATAAAATGCATTTGTCACTGCACTGTATAGATCCTTCCATATTATATTGTCTCCTCCGGATGAGGTACCCCGGAGAGGTCACGGACGTCTAGAACGTCCAGCGTCTATGACGCTAAGCATCGGGGATGCTGTACCCGAACGGGGTTCGGGGATTGAACTCGGAATTGAGACCCGAGTGGCACGCGTAGCATTGTGATTGTGACCTTATTGGACGTCAGGGACGTCAGACATCGGGGATGTCGGGATTGGAGTGTATAGTGCAGCAACTAAAATTATGGTTATGGTTTTATTACATGCCTTATGGTTCATATTATATGGTTTATGATTTTGTATTGTGTTGCACACATGTTTGGAAAACGGAGGGGTAAATTATATGTTTTACTTATCAAACGATTTTGTGAACTTGAGTTTCGGTCCACTCACCTTTAATGTTTTTGATAACCCCTCCAGGTCGGGAAACTGAGGTAGAGGAGGAACCAGAGGCTGAGGCATAGATCTACTTCTGCGTACCTGAACCCCTGCTGGGCGGTGTACCCGCAGGTTTACTTTAGAGTCGTACTCGCAAATTTGTAATTTTGGATTTCATCCCTTGTCTGACATTCGTTTAATTCAGATTTGATGTATGACTTTAATTTGGTTATTTATGCATTTAAATGTTTTGAGGATAAAATTGGTATGAATTATTGGGTGTCAGACGGGAGCAGGACACGTCCCCTTGTGGTCCCTGTGGGATCGGGGCGGGTCCTGTCAGCTTGGTATCAGAGCACTAGGTTATGGTCAGTACTAGGGTATTGGTCAGCATGCTAGACTAGCGATTAGTACTAGTTACTTTTCGACTTTTATTGTTTTCTGATCTATGCCTCTTAACAGTTGGTTATGCCTCCTAGGAGAATTCCTCATACTCGAACGGACGAGGATCTAGAAAGAGAGATGGAATGCGCGAGCATTGAAAGGGCTCAACGGTTGGGAGCCACTCCTTTCTGCGGGGGATCAAACCCCGAGGATGCTCACGACTGGATCACCAAGTGGGAGAGGATCTTCTCGGTGATGCACTGCCCTCCGGGCGAACGAGTGACTCTGGCGGCCTTCTTGCTGGAAGGAGGAGCCTACCAGTGGTGGCACGGACTCGAAATGTCTGGGTGGTCTGTCCATACCACTACCTGGGAAGCTTTCCGTTCCAGATTTCTGGACCAGTACTACCCGCGATCTTTTCGCGCGACGCGGGAGGCGGAATTCCTGCGGCTGGAGCAGGGTGACATGTCTGTTGCAGACTACGAGCAAACTTTCGGGAAACTTTCCCGGTTCGCTGCTTCATTCGTAAGCACGGAGGAGGACAAATGCCAGCGGTTTGAGCTTGGACTCCGAGGGGAGATCCGGGCCAGTGTGACTGCTACCACTCATGCTTCTCTGAGAGATATGGTCGACGCAGCGGTGCGTGTCGAGGCCAGTCTGGCGGCACACCAATCACGACAACCTTCGGGGGAGGGGCGACGTCAGGATCGCCCACATCATGGGCCATCGGGCCGTAAGAACAACAGGGGAGGGAGCTACAGGGGAGCACCCTCATCCTTCAAGGGTCGTGGCTGGTCGGGTCGACGTGGAGGCTCTCAGGGCAGAGGATCTGGACACAACTCTGGGCAGCGCTCATCTTGGAGCGGTGCATCTGGTGGGCATTCGGACAGGCCAAGGCCAGTAACTTGTTTTGCTTGCGGAGAGGAGGGCCACTATGCTTGTGATTGTCCGCAGTTGTCCAAGAACAACGACGCTGGGGGCTCGAGTGTGGTGCAGAGCACGGCTTCCCACACTAATGGAGGTCGCGGTCAGGGAGGTGACCGTGGTGCTGGACGTGGCGCACGCGGGCACGGACGGAACGGAGGGCCGAGGGCCCAAGTGTTTGCAATGACCCAGCAGCAGGCGAGGACTGCTCCAGGCGTGGTCACAGGTACACTACATATCTTTAACCTTCTTGTACGTGTATTGATGGATGTGGGGGCTACACATTCTTTTATTTCGAAAAGTTGTGCTGGTATGCTTGATTGTGTGGTATCAGCCTTAGATTGCGAAATGGGTGTTGGCACCCCGATGGGTATCGTGTACCTTGTGAATCAGGTGATTCGAAGGTGCCCGGTAAGAATTGAGGATGTGGATTTACCAGCAGACTTAATTATTCTGGATATACACGACTTCGATATAATCCTAGGGATGGATTGGCTGTCGGAGCACGGATCGCTCATCGACTGCTGTAGCAAGCAAGTGATTTTGCGGAGCCCGGGTTTGCCGGAAGTTATCTTTCAGGGGGAACGTGATGGTTCGCCTCCTGAAGTGATTTCGTCACTTACTGCTACCAAACTTCTACGGAAGGGATTCCAGGGTTATCTGGCGCATGTCGTGTCGGAACGGGTCGATACTCCGGTTATCGACGAAATACCGGTGGTCTGTGAGTTTCCGGATGTATTCCCGGAAGACTTACCTGGATTGCCACCATCGCGGGAGATTGAGTTTACTATTGAACTACTCCCGGGTACCCGACCTATATCCCAGGCACCATACCGGATGGCGCCGGCCGAGTTACGAGAACTCAAGACTCAATTGCAGGAGTTGGTAGATTTGGGATACGTCCGATCGAGTACTTCACCGTGGGGAGCACCGGTGTTGTTCGTAAAGAAGAAGGAAGGAAGTCTCCGTTTATGTATTGACTATCGACAACTGAACAAGGTGACGCTGAGGAATCGGTATCCTCTACCCAGGATCGATGACCTTTTCGACCAGTTGCGGGGAGCTCAGTGCTTCTCGAAAATTGATTTGCGGTCTGGGTATCACCAACTGAGGATTTCGGAGGAGGATATTCCGAAAACTGCTTTTCGAACCCGTTACGGGCACTACGAGTTCCTTGTTATGCCATTTGGTTTGACGAATGCTCCAGCAGCATTCATGGATCTGATGAACCGGGTCTTCCGACCCTACCTGGATAAGTTCGTGATTGTTTTCATCGATGATATTTTGGTATACTCGAGGAGTGCCCGTGCACATGAAGAACATCTACGGTTGCTCAGCTTGGCGTATAATTGTTCTTGTCTCAGTCTTGGCTGAGCAGTATTGGTTTTCTGGGACACGTGATATCGACGGATGGGATTTGCGTGGATCCCCAGAAAACAGAAGCGGTGACCAACTGGGCTAAACCGACAACAGTGACCGAGGTGCGGAGTTTCGTCGGATTAGCAGGTTACTACCGGAGATTCGTGGAGGGCTTCTCCAAAATTGCTGCACCATTGACTCGTTTGACTCGGAAGGGAGTAAAGTTTATCTGGGACGAGCAGTGCGATCGGAGCTTTCAAGAGTTGAAAGATCGATTGACCACTGCACCTGTCCTTGCATTGCCGGATGACAGTGGAGAGTTTGTGGTTTTCAGTGACGCTTCACTGCAAGGGTTGGGCTGCGTGTTGATGCAAACTGGCAAGGTTATCGCCTATGCATCCCGGCAACTGAAGACTCATGAGTTGAACTACCCTACCCATGATTTGGAGTTGGCGGCGGTGGTTCATGCTCTCAAGATCTGGAGACATTATCTGTTCGGCGCAACGTGTCGGATATACACCGACCACCAGAGTCTTAAATACTTATTCACTCAGAAGGAGCTTAACATGAGACAACGGAGATGGTTGGAGCTGCTGAAGGACTATGACTGTACAATCGAGTACCATCCGGGTAAGGCCAATGTGGTGGCTGATGCACTCAGCAGGAAGTCAGCAGGATCCGTTGCACACCTAGGGATGGTGTATCTTCCCTTGCTAGTGGAACTCCGGAAGGCGGGAGTTATTTTGGGTACGGATGCGCATGGAGCTTTGTTGGCCAGCTTTCATGTACGACCAGTACTGATTGATCGGATCATCGAGGCACAACTTCAGGATCCGATACTCTGTATTTACAGAATTGAGGTCGATGCGGAGGGGAGACAGGATTTTACCATCCGGGACGATGGAGCACTTGTGAAATTGGGCCGTTTGTGCGTACCTGCGGTGGCAGAGTTACGGGCCGAGATACTTGAGGAGGCCCACAGTTCGGCCTATGCTATGCATCCGGGAGGTACAAAGATGTACCGTACCCTCCGGAACCATTATTGGTGGCCAGGAATGAAGAAGGATATTGCCAAGTTCGTAAGCAAATGCTTAACCTGTCAGCAGGTTAAGGCGGAACGGCAGAGACCGTATGGGGCTATGCAGCCACTTCCGATTCCTGAGTGGAAGTGGGATCACATCACCATGGACTTCGTCTTTAAGTTACCGAGGACTCAGAGCGGAGTGGACGGAGTATGGGTGATCGTGGATCGGTTAACCAAATCAGCCCATTTTCTGCCAGTTCAGGAAACCTATAAACCTAACCGACTGGCTCAGTTGTTTGTGAAGGAAATCATACGACTTCATGGTACGCCGGAATCGATCGTGTCCGATCGTGATCCGCGTTTTACTTCCAGGTTCTGGCGGAGTTTGCAAGCTACTCTGGGAACAACCCTACGTTTCAGTACTGCTTTCCATCCTCAGACCGATGGACAGTCTGAAAGAACCATTCAGACCCTGGAGGACATGATGAGGTCATGTGTACTGCAGTTTCAGGACTCTTGGGATACTCATTTGCCATTGATGGAATTCGCTTACAACAACAGCTATCAGGCAAGCATCGGGATGGCACCTTATGAGGCACTGTAAGGTCAACAGTACAGGACACCTATCTGCTGGACGGAGATAGGAGAGCGAGCGGCTTTAGGGCCGGATATGATGGACTTAACCATGGAAACTGTTCGCGTGATCAAGGAGAGATTGAAGGTGGCACAGGATCGCCAGAAAAGTTATGCCGATCGACGGATTCGAGACTTGGAGTTTGAAGTGGGAGATTTTGTCTTCCTGAAGTTGTCTCCGTGGAAAGGGGTTATCCGTTTTGGCCGACGGGGGAAACTGAGTCCGCGTTTTATCGGACCATATGAGATCGTGGAGAGAATTGGCAGAGTTGCATACAGATTGGCGCTACCTCCAGAACTATCTAGAGTGCACGATGTTTTCCACGTATCGATGTTACGGATGTACGTACGTGATGCTTCTCATGTACTTGGGGAACAACCTGTCGAACTACGGGAGGATTTGAGCTTTGAAGAACAACCAGTACAGATCTTGGATCGGAAGGACAAGGTACTACGTCGGAATACGATCCCTCTCGTGAAGATTCTCTGGAGAAACCAGAATGTGGAAGAAGCCACATGGGAGCCTGAGGCTCAGATGCGAGAACATTTTCCTCATTTGTTTCTTTGAAATTTCGGGACGAAATTTCTTAAGGGGGGAAGGTTGTAACACCCCGGAAATTCGAGGATTTCAATATTGTAATTTAATGTGTGATTTGACTCTTTTACCCTTGTTTTGGGTATGGTCAAATGTTGACTTTTTGATTGATGAACTAAATGAACTTTGACCTATGACCGTGACGTAGTTCGGGACGTCACGAGTTCATAGACAGGTGACACGTCCAATTCGGACGATCAGGGTAAAAGTTATGACTATCGGAAGTTCAGGGGTATTACCGTAAATTGGACTCTCGGGGGAAAATGTTGACTTTTCTTTTGACAACTAATTTTCAGTTGACTCAAGGACCGTTGGGTAGGCCTCGACGTCCTGAGTCCGTAGACAAGGCGGCACGCCGAAATCGGACTTCGTACGAGGAAGTTATGGTCAGAAACGTGAATTCGGGAAGTTTGTGTCTCGGTTTTCGTGTCGAATATTATATTCAGGAAATCTGATTGGAGGACACCTGGTAAGTGACAAGTGTCACTCACCCATTGGCTAGATTGGATCAGATCCACTATTGGATTAATTAACATTTAAATCAGCTTTAAATTCCAGCCCTTGGATTGAAAACCCCTGATCTAATCTGAGCCCTTGATCTAATCATGGAGATCAAATCTGGGCCGTCCGTTTCCTTCCCTCCATTTCTTTATATTTCCTACCCGAATCGCACACTCTGTCCATTTCGATCAAGCATCCCAGCTAATCACCCACTCACTGTGTCTGCGTGTTGGGGGACTCCCTGGTGAGGCTGAGCGACGGCAGTGATCACGGCGGAGGACGGCGGCGAGGAAGGAAGCAGGGGAAACCGTGACGGTTTCAAACCCAGTTTTTGGTAAACCCATTTCCCGCGTTTTGATTTGTCCTTATTGAATCCTAATAGACTCTAGGAACTGCCAGGGACTTACTGGAATTGAACTCGTGGCCGGAGGAGCTCTGGGCGGTGACTAAACGGCGACGGAAACCGGTTCTGTTCTTCGAGGTAAGCCCTCGATCCTGTATGTTTTTCTCGATTTTGATTCCATAGAACCCTTTCTGGGATTGAGACGAGCACCTAGGAACAAACTAGGACTGAAATGATGGAGAAATGAAGAAATGGCAACCGGGTCATGATCGCGGGTCTGATCGACCCGAGTTGCAGGTATTCGGGTCAACCCGTCTAAGGACAGCGGTGATGACGTGGCACCCTGTCAGTCTGTCAGGTGACGTGGACCAATCGTGAGCCGACACGTGTCACATGTCAGTGCACAGTCAGCACTGACACGTCAGTGACGTGGACCAGTCAGGGACTGCCACGTGTCACTGACATGTCAGTGGCGTGGACCAGTGCCGTGCTGACACGTGGCACATGTCAGATCTGACACGTGGCCTGACAGATCAGCGAAGTGGACCAATCGGATGTTGACACGTGGCACCTGTCAGAGTCTGACACGTCAGACCTGACAGCTGTCAGACGACGTCAGCATGACGTCATGCTAACGTCAGTAGTGACGTCAGCGATGACATCAGCGATGACGTCAGCATGACTGTTCCAGCGTTGACCGCCGAGTGGGGGGCGCGTGTGAACAGTGTTTCTGGTGGGACCACCACCATTCTTTACGTTTCGACGATCCGGATCCAACGGCGGTGGTTTCGTGTCGATCGAAGATCATTAAGTTGGTCAAATTAAGGTTTATTGCCTTGGGAAGCGTGTTCGGGCGGCTTTCCCGGGCCGATTTCGGCCTAGGCTTTCATGGTTGAATGTTAGGGGTTTGTATTGACCTTTACGAATACTTTGGACTTGACAGGGATCGTACATTTGTACCAGGACGAGGGTATACGTTCGGTTTCTAGCAGGATTGTACCGTGAGTGGACCATTTTCTTAAACCCTTGCGTGCATAAATGTTTTCTGGTTATTTATACTTATTCACATGCTAAAACAATAATGGTTTTGAGGATATGGAAAATATGGTTATGGCATGTTTCACGGTATTTGGGCTTGAGACCCGTCTGATGAAACTTAATGATTGGTTCGGATTTTATCTATGTATATATATGCCTTGCATGTGGATATCAATAAAATGCATTTGTTACTGCACTGTATAGATCCTTCCATATTATATTGTCTCCTCCGGATGAGGTACCCCGGAGAGGTCACGGACGTCTAGAACGTCCAGCGTCTATGACGCTAAGCATCGGGGATGCTGTACCCGAACGGGGTTCGGGGATTGAACTCGGAATTGAGACCCGAGTGGCACGCGTAGCCTTGTGATTGTGACCTTATTGGACGTCAGGGACGTCAGACATCGGGGACGTCGGGATTGGAGTGTATAGTGCAGCAACTAAAATTATGGTTATGGTTTTATTACATGCCTTATGGTTCATATTATATGGTTTATGATTTTGTATTGTTTTGCACGCATGTTTGGAAAACGGAGGGGTAAATTATATGTTTTACTTATCAAACGATTTTGTGAACTTGAGTTTCGGTCCACTCACCTTTAATGTTTTTGATAACCCCTCCAGGTCGGGAAACTGAGGTAGAGGAGGAACCAGAGGCTGAGGCATAGATCTACTTCTGCGTACCTGAACCCCTGCTGGGCGGTGTACCCGTAGGTTTACTTTAGAGTCGTGCTCGCAAATTTGTAATTTTGGATTTCATCCCTTGTCTGACATTCGTTTAATTCGAATTTGATGTATGACTTTAATTTGGTTATTTATGCATTTAAATGTTTTGAGGATAAAATTGGTATGAATTATTGGGTGTCAGACGGGAGCAGGGCACGTCCCCTTGTGGTCCCTGTGGGATCGGGGCGGGTCCTGTCATATCGAGGCAGCAGCGTAGGACGGTCTGTGAGTGGACATTGTTTTCTAAACTATGATGCATGCATAACTGTTTTATATGTTTTACATATGTGATTTCTATGATGATGATAGTGGTATTGGTGATTCACATAATTGCACGTATTTCAAGATGTTTTCTGTATTTGCACGTATATCGAGATTTTTGGTTTTAATAATGGTTCAATGGTATGATTTTGGATTTGGAAATATGGAGTCGGGCTTGAGACCCATTTGGTTTACGTACTATTGGACTTGGAGTCCATTTGATTGAATGAGGCATCGGGCCAAGGGCCCAGTTAGTTTATGAAATCGGGCATGAGGCCCAGTGTGTTTTATGAATGTGATTTTGGGTCGGGGACCCATAAATGGATTTGGATTTGAGAAATCAGATCTGGGATTACGATGGTTTTATGGAAATCCCAGGTGTAGGCCCTTTCTAACGGTTTGAAATGATTTATGAAATGGTTTTTCATATACCATCCTTATATCTATGGATTGTCTCATCCAGTTGTCTAGGATGATGGAGTAGTCACGGCGCATTGGCTGCGAGGGGTCACTGTACGGAGCGACTGGACCGTATAGTGACTCAGGAGCAGGATTGCTAGACGTCTGGGACGTCAGACATCTGTTATGTCGGAGATTGGCATGGGTTGAGACCCCGGGTAGCACTGATAGCTTGGACCATGACATGACGTCTGGGACGCCAGGCATCAGGGATGCTAAGGATTGGTATATAATGGTATTGGATTGAATTGTGATTCATGGATTTACTAGATTATGTATGTGCATTTCAGATTTATTGGATTTATGAAATGGTATTTCGGTGTTGGTGGTTTTAGGCAGTGTCCCACATGATTTGATTTACGGTTTTGGGCTGAGTTCCCACATATTTGGATTTATGGTTTTGGGCTAAGGCCCTAATGATTTAATTAAAGTAAATGGTTTGATTATTGGTTTTCGAATGCTTGCATACTTTTTAGTGAAGGGCATAAATGTCTTCTTATGAAATGTGTTTTTATTAAACTATTGATTGTCGTCGACGCACAACTTTTGAGGTTTGAGTTATCCCTTGTCTGACACTTTGTGTCAAACGGGAGCATGGCACATCCCGCGTTAATCCCGGGGGGATTTGGGATGGGTCGTGTCACCTGAGGTACGAGTCCTTAGACTCACATAGGTCAGGTTTCTTGGGGACAAGTCTTTAAATTTAGTATATTTCGCAATTATAAACCTTACCCTTCGATGTAGAAACAAGCGTGCATAAGGTAAAACATAAGCCACCGGATTTCAAATCAAATCCAATCAAATCCGCTGTGGGACTCACAAATCATAATATGTACTAAAACATCATTGACATTCATCAAGTCATGTAAAACAATTAGACACCATACCTGGAATTGACACCTCCAGTTTTCAATACCCTTATACCAATCACAAAAATAAAATACAACCGAATACTCAAATCTCAAGAATTACCATTTGAGGTCAACTCGGAAAATACCCATTTGATATCATTTCGGAAATTACATATTCAAGGCATCAACTCCAAAGAAAATCATAAAACCAATTCATTATTTTAAAACACATATTTGATTCCAAATCCAAGTCAAAATCATTTTCAAAATAGTAACAGCATACCATGAAAACTCTAAGATTAGACACATCTGGGTGGAACCCTCGGGATCAATAGCAACAAGGAAGATATCACATGTCCCAGGGTCAGACGCACCTGAGCAGTACACCCAAATTCAGTCGCATCCGGAGGGAACAATTAACATGGAAGATAACTCATCACCACTGTGGAAACAAACCATGAGTCAAATCCAAAACTTTTCTCTCGAAAGGAACATTTAACTCACACTTTCAATCAATAATATTTTTCTGAAATCACGATTTGTCATATAACTCTAGACTCAATATCATAAATAAGTATAACCAATCCTTAATTCCATCAGTACTATTCATGAGTCAATATGTGCTACGCGTGTAGTTCTACCCCCTCGGGATCCTCACAGAGTCCTGCCACATCCGAGTCTTTGTCGTGATTAAACAAAAAATAGGCAGTATCCCAAGGATCCGTCTCCATCTGGCGGTATAGCATCCCCGAGATCCATGATAGACGTTTTACCAAGCATAATAGATATGCTAGACAAAGCTCTAAGTGTAATACTTTGCAAGTGCACAAGTTGTGTGAAGAGTATAAGAGCACAGCAAAGGTCGACCCCTCGAAGACTTGTTCAACAAATTACCACTAGTTTAGTCCAAATTAACTTAGGTGAAAATTAAAGACAATAGGGGGTTGTTTCTTGATTTGAGTTGTTTGAATACAAGAAGCAAACTAAGAATGCAAAGTTGTTTGATCAAATTGATTTAAAAGAAAACCAGGGCTTACTATCTACCCTAACCACTTGTTATTCTCCTTAGACTCCCTTAACTACACTTCCTAAGTGACTTGAATAAGGGTACCCGTGCCTATGGTAGGACATATGCTCACTCGACACACTTTATCCTTTTGTACTTAGTATGCTTAAGGCAAGGCATATGCCTAAAAGCTTCTATCATGACATCACACTAACCTAGGGTGTAACAACGGTCCTAAGTGTAACGCCCCAGACTTTCAAAGATTGGAAATGACCATTTTTCCCCTGAGAATCAAAGGTTGACTTTTTGGTCAAAGTCAAAGAGTTGACTTTTATTAATCAAAGTTAAATAGTTGACTTTTCTTAATCAAAGTCAAAGAGTTAACTTTTCGACTAGGACCTCATTTGGGTAAATCGAGAATACCGTAACGAAGGTCTTGGACTCCTGAATACGTCGACAGGCAACATGTCAAAATCAGAGTTCAGATAAGATGGTTATGGTTCAAAGAAAGGATAGGCGTATTTTAGTCATTTTGCTTAGAAGGGCAAAATAGTAATTTTACATGTGAGATTCTAGGGTTATCTAGAACCCTCTCTTCTCCTTGTCTGCAGCCACCCACCAACTTCCCTTCCATGTTTAAATAAGTAGGTTTGGCTGGGTTTTGGGAAGAGGATGGAATAGCCGAAAATGAGGAAAAAGGAAAAAAAATTGTGAGTTGAACAAGAGAAAGATACAGAGAAAAGTGAGGGGAATGAAGGTACAAGAGAAAAGGAAGAGATTGGAGAGAGTTAGTGTAACGACCCGTCCCTAATTTTAGGGATTAATTAAGACTTAATTATGGATTAGCAGGGAAAATCGGGGATTAGTCGAGGACTATCGAAGGTCCAGGGCGAAATTACGATTTTACCCCTAGACGAAGGTAAAAAGTTAACTTTTGACCTGGGAGGTACAAGGCATGAGGGCCAAGGATCGTTACGTAGATTGGGTTGATACGAGTCCGTAGACAGGCGGCACGTCGAAATCGGACATTCAACGGGAAAGATATGGGTCATCGAAGTTCCGAGGAACTATTGCATGTTTTATGAGATGGGTGGACTTTTGTCCTGAGTGGGCCCATATATTTTGAAATAGGCCCAATGGATGAGTGACAAGTGTCACCCATCCATTGCTTCCCTTAAATAGATACAAGCTTCTATTCCCCATTCCCTTTCTCATTCGATCGATCATCTAACCCGATGAACCCAAAACCAAGCTCCCCCCCCCCCTCCCCCCCCATTTGAATCTGTGTGAGGCTAAGAGAGGATTTGAGGGTGAGTGATGGACTAAGAGAGACGGTGGCAGGCTGCAGGACCACCGTAGGCGACAGTGGAGTTCACGGCAAAGGTAACCCGAACCCCCCATTTCATTTCAATTTTGAAATTATGTATTGGACGTTTAGGGGTTGTTATAATGATTAGATAATGGTTGTGGGGGTTGTACGAGTCGAGAGGGATCAGGAACGGTGACTGAGGATGGCTGAGCAGCCAGACAGGGGCCCGTGAGGATTTTCGGTGGCTGGCCACCGAATTCGCTTTCCGGCCAGGTAAGCTCAAATCGAACCGCCCAAACATATTTTTATGCATATTAGAAGCTTAATGGAACCATTAGGAGGTAGTTTTAGCCGGTAGATGTGCTAAGTTCGTGGGAGGAAAGATTGGGTTTAAATGGTTTAATTGAACCAATAGGTTTTAGGATTGTTTTCTTCAATTTGATTGCATAGAACGATCATTAGGATAGATTAGGAAGGATTAGTGGAAAGAATGAAGAAAAAGGAAGAAAAAATAGGAAGATATGGGGCTGAACCGGTCACGCCGGTTCAGCTGGACCAGTAACCAGTTGGACTGGTCTGGACTGGTTGGCTGGAGGTTGAAGAAGGTATTGTGCAGTGGCACGTGGCTCCCACGCGTAGGGGCTTTGGACGGCGTGTGGGGCACTGTTTTTGGAAGTGTTCAACATAAGAAATCATCTATTCGATGTAACGAACATTTTGGGACAAGTTTCCAGTCGATCGAACATTGTTTCGATATAGTTTGGAATGTCCGAAAGTTTAGGATCGAGTTTAAAATATTATAAAAATCCCAGAAAATTGGGGGGCTTTTATGAGAGGTTATAGAAGTGGTTAGTTACCCTCTAGTGTGTTTTTGGATAGGGATGGGAACCCCGGAGACGGTGATTTAGCCGGGGAGACTTATGGCGCGCGTACGGTCTGTGAGTGGACCTTGCTTTCTAACTTGATGCATGCATAAATGTTTTATATGAGTTTATGAACATGTTTTGAGATGCCTTGAGTGCGTATTTTTGTGGTGTTTTGGTATGTACGTATTTGCATGTGTTATGAGTTTATGGTATTATGTCGTGCCTATACGTGCCATGTTTTCTATGATGATTTGATGGAACGGTTTTGGATTTGGAAACATGGAATCAGGCATGAGACCCATTTGAATTGGAAACCATTGGACTTAGAGTCCATTTGATTTAATGAGAAATCAGGCTGGAGGCCTATTTGGTTTATATGATTGGGTCGGGGGCCCGTTGGGTTAAGAATCAGGCATGAGGCCCATTTTTGGTTTATAAATGTGATTTTGGGTCGGGGACTCCAAATGAAATTGGATTGGATTTGCGATGGTTTTAGGGAAAACCCGGGCATAGCCCTTTGAACCGTTTTGAGACGAATTGTAAAATGGTTTTCCATATACCATCCTCACGAACGGTTGCCCTCTAGATGTCCCGTAATATCCTGGAGTGGCGGGTTGTCTTCTTCAGACGTCTTGTAGTATCCTTGTAAGACCTGTGTCCTTGAGGGAACGTTGAACACATTCATGCGACGAGGGAATGGTCTTGGAGAGGAATAGTGGGGTGCCTTAAAGGTGTAGGCACACACCTATCTAGCACGAGGTCTTTTGGGAGCTCAGTCGCTTTGGGGGGGATTGGAACCCCAAAGTTAAGCAAGTTGATGCTGGTGCAATTCCATGATGGGTGACCCCCTGGGATGTTGCACCGTGAGCTCCCGAAAACAAAATCGTGAGGGCAAGGGCAAGGAGGCCCAAAGCGGACAATATCGTGCTAGATGAGTCGGGTCCTGACCGAGGAGGGTCGGATCCTAACAGAATGGTATCAGAGCTATACCCCGACCGGGAAGTGTGCTAGCGAGGACGCTGGGCCCTAATGAGGGTGGATTGTAAGACCCGTGTACTGGAGGGAACGGTTAACGATCCCACATTCCTGCGACAGGGACTGGTCTGGGAGAGGAATGGTGGGGTGACTTAAAGGTGTAGACACACACCTATCTAGAACCTCAATCAGGAGTCGACTCTAGCACGATATTTTCCTCTTTGGGCCTCCTTGCCCTTGCCCTCACGGTTTTGTTTTCGGGAGGTCACGATGCAAACTCCCAAGGGGTCACCCATCATGGAATTTCACCAACCTCAACTCGATTAACTTTGGAGTTCCAACCGAACCCCAAGCCACTGAGCTCCCAAAAGGCCTCGTGCTAGATAGGTGTGTGCCTACACCTTTAAGGCACACCATCATTCCTCTCGTAGAAATGTGAGATTATTCACTGTTCCCTCCAGGACACGGGTCTTACAATCCACCCCCCTAGGGCCCAGCGTCCTCACTAGCACACATCCCAGCCGGGGTCTGGCTCTGATACCAATCTGTCAGGACTCGACCTCCTCTGTCAGGACCCGACTCATCTAGCACGATATTGTCCGCTTTGGGCCTCCTTGCTCTTGCCCTTACTGTTTTGTTTTTGGGAGCTCAGTGGCTTTGGTTGGGGGGGGGGGGGGGGGGGGAGGGGAGAGATTTGAACCTCAGTCAGGAACTGACTCTAACACGATATTTTCCACTTTGGGCATCCTTGCCCTTGCCCTCATAGTTTTTTTTTGGGAGCTCACGGTGCAACTTCCTAGGGGGGTCACCCATCATGGAATTGCACCAGCCTCAACTCGCTTAACTTTGGAGTTCCAACATAACCCAAAGCCACTGAGCTCCCAAAAGGCCTCGTGCTAGATACGTGCGTGCCTACACCTTTAAGGTACACCACCAATCCCCTCCGAGACCATTCCTCCCTCGCATGAATTTGGGATTGTTCACCGTTCCTTTCAGGACATGGGTCTTACAATCCACCCCCTTAGGGCCCAACTTCCTCGCTAGCACATTTCCTATTCGGGGTCTGGCTTTGATACCATTCTGTCAGGACCCAACCCTCCTCGATTAGCACCCAACTCATCTAGCACGATATTGTCCGCTTTAGGCCTCCTTGCCCTTGCCCTCACGGTTTTGTTTATGGGAGCTCATTGGCTTTGGATTCCTGAGGAACTCCAAAGTTAAACGAAGTAGAGGTTGGTGCAATCTCATGATGGGTGACCCACTGGGAAGTTTCACCATAAGCTCCCAGGAACAAAACCATGTGGGCTGGGCTAGTTCGGCTAGTGAGTCTAGAGGGGACAATATTGTGTTAGGTAGAGTAGGTCGTTGCATAACTCTGATCTAAGAGAGGCCTTCTGGGAACTCACTGGCTTTGGATTCCTGGGGAACTCCAAAGTTAAGCGAATTGAGGTTGGTGCAATTCCATGATGGGTGACCCCTTAAGAAGTTGCATCGTGAGCTCCCAAAAACAAAACCGTGAGGGTAAGGGCAAAGAGGCCCAAAGCGTATAATATCGTGCTAGATGAGTCGGGTCCTAACCGAGGAGGGTTGGGTCTCGACAATCCTGGAGTAGTCACGGGGCATTGCCTGCGAGGGGTCATTGCATGGAGCGACCGGTCCGTATAGTGACTCAGAAGCAGGATTGCCAGAGGTTAAAACCTTCCCCTAAGGAAGGTCATTGATCTGCGGGTCATTGACCTGGGTGGACCCTGGGGAGACTTGGGATTTGAGACCCCGGGTAGCACGCGTAGCTTGGAACCGTGACAGTTGTGTGGATTGTGACATTTGGGATGTCAGGCATCAGGGATGCCAAGGATTAGTTTTGGGCTGAGACCCATGTGCATTGGATTTGGGTTGAGACCCACGTGATTTGATTTGGGCAGAGTCCCTACAAGTTTGGTTTTATTGGCTGAGTTCTAATATACTTTGTATTACGGTTTTGGGATAAGGCCTTAATGATTTAATTATTGACAAATGGTTTGATAAATAGTTTTCGAACGCATGCATGCTTTTTAGTGAAGGGCATAAATGCCTTTTGTGAAATGAATTTTATAAATTATTGATTTTCGTCCACTCACAACTTTTACTGGTTTTATTGCCCTTCAAGTTGATCGCAGATGCAGGTTATAGCAGAGACCGAGACATCACACTCCTCCTCCAATCCTAGCGCACTCTGGAAGCCCCATTTGGGCTAAGGTATTATCCCTTGTCTGACACTTAGTGTCAGAATGGAGCAGCCACGTCCCGCGTTAATCCCGGGGGATTTGGGACGGGTCCTGTCAAATTGGTATCAAAGCAGGTTTGCTCATGGTACTCTGATACCAAGGTGGTATTAGAGCGGGTTGGCTCATATGGTACTCTAACACCAAATTGGTATCAAAGCAGGTTTTCTCATGGTACTCTGATACCAAGGTGGTATCAGAGCGGGTTGGCTCATATGGTACTCTGACACCAAATTGGTATCGGAGCGAGGTTGTCGCTATTCGAGCAAACCGTGTAGCTCTTGTGGTATGCGTAGGTCGAGGATGTGATGTCTCTGCAGTGGTAACAACCCGTCATCAACTTGATAGTTAAGGTAAGAGTACGAGGATTCAGTGGAATCGAACCCTAGTTAGATTATGTTTGGCACAAGGTGCAATGGTTTAGGGTTTGATTGGCACAAGATTTCGCGTAGTAGTGAGGTTGGATCTAGAGTAGGATCAATGCGCATGGGAATCCAACGACTTATAGTCGTAGTGTTACTGGTGGATAGGATCCAGTGGACCAATAGACACCAGATGACGACTTGCGAGTCGGGAACGTTGAGCGGTTATGGTAGATATGGATTGGGGCACTGAGTAGGAAGTGCCAAGTTCTTGTGGGTCCAGCGGCTGGGAGCCGTAGAGTTACGAGAGGACAAGGTCCTCAGATTGTGGTTATTGGGTGGTTGTGTACCAGTTAACCTCGTGTGACGACTTTTCAGAGTCAAGAGTAATGGATCGGTCAGGACGGTTGTGCTGCAGTGAGTAGCTGGGTTTGTGATGACCCTAGTTTGAGATTGGTTGAACAAGTTACCAGGAGAGTTGAGCGGTTGGTACCAACGGTGAGTTGATTGGATGGATGTGGAGTCTCGATAGCGGAATGCTTCTGGGATTGGTCTACACTCGATTATGGGAGGCGCCGCTATCGATAGACGTGGATGTGTCTTATCGAGTTGGATGATTTACAGAGACGTGGTTGTCCAAGTGAGTCGAGGATTTGGGAAATCCATAGGTTGGACTTGACACCCAATTGGAAGCACACCTATTTCCAACATGGTTGAGACTTCGGGATCAAGATAATTTGTGATTGAGACAATGAGGAGATTGTTTGATTCCGCATTAGTGATGGATATACGGAAGTCGATGAAGGAGACTTCTCATTTTCTGCTCTTTAGCAGATAGTGCTTGGTGCCGCAGGATGACATATGATGAATTTTGATGTCATCATCTTGGATTCTCCTTGATTCTTCCCTAGGTGGGATGACGAGGAGTGATATGACAGTTAAAGGGTTCAAAGAGGGTGTAAGAATCGAATACCTAGACTGTGAGTAAAATTTGATTGACTGGAAGAACATATGGTAATTATCGTCACCAGATGTGATGAGTGAGTGTCCGAGGTAGTGAACTCTTGTTGGTATTATGAGTCATGTTGATCTTGGCTGAGAGAGCTAGTATGCACCCGCCTGGGAGCGAGTGGATCGAGTAGTGTGATGACGATCGAGGTGATGGAGATGACTGAGGTGGATAGTCGCTTCCTCGAGTAGAATGTCGGTAGGTTCGTTACCACTCCGGATGGAGCAATTGTATGGAGCGTGGCTGGACGGTGCTAGGTAATCGACAGGTTCGAGTTTGATACGTCTGGGTGACGTGAGTCGGTTGACCTTTGGAACAAACCAAGGAATGAGATTGGTGAGTGAGGTTTGGTACGTGATTGGGCGTTGCTAGAAGGTAGCCATTGAGCAAGCCGAATAGTGCCTTGATGATTAATATGAGGTGAGTGCACCTAGGTGTAGTGCACGTTGGACATGAGAAGGTGACAGTTCAACGAGGATTATGATCGGATATGTTCTGATATGATGACTGGACGTTGACTACTGTGTGCTCGAGCTTAGTGGATTGGTAGGGTTCAGTGATTGATGTGAGCGGGGGCTCAAGTCGTGGATTACTAAGGGAACCCTCTAGTGCAGACGTGTTATCTCTGCTGAGACAAGTATTCAATTGGGATCCAGATACACCCAGGATGGGTACAATGTCGAATATGTTTCGACGGGGTATGTGATGCGACAGTTGGGACGCGAGAGCGAGTTGAGATCAGAGTAGTGCTATGGAAGCGTAGTGGAGCCGAGAGTTACTGGCTAGTCACGACCGTTGTCGTGGACTTAGAGGGCTTTAGAGAAAAATTGTACGTCTCTAAGCAATGGATTACGGTTGTAGACCGTTTAGTGACATAGGTTAAGAGATCGCTTCGTGGGAGCAATGAGAATGAATGATTACAGCAGGATCTAGAGAATGATTGTCGGATAGGATGTTGTGCAGGTTGTTAGCTCCAGTTATCGGATGAGAAGGGTCGTCGGGCTAAAAAGCCGATTTGACGACAACTTAGTATAACTGACCTGTTAGAGTGGGTGACAGGCGAGACACCGACATTCTGTCTCGAGTGAGACTTACGAGCCGACGGGTGGTTTCTCAAGATTCAGAGATCGGAACTCGGTTGGTAATAGTTGAGCTGGCGCTTTGGGGAGCTCCGATGATGGTTAGTCACGAGATGATTGGATACGATCACAGAAGGCTAAGCGGAGCCTCAGCATTGACCGTCGGACTATGGTTCGCCGATGAGTACGGTGGTTGTGTCGGACGTGTACCATTACACGAGAGTGCGCGAGTAGGGGTACATGATTGGATTTCCATAGTTTAGTTATGAAATTGGGTCGGTTGGAATTTCGAGGACGAAATTCTTTAAGGAGGGAAGTTTGTAACGACCCGTCCTTAATTTTAGGGATTAATTAAGACTTAATTATGGATTAGCAGGGCTAATCGGAGATTAGTCGAGGATTATTGGACGTACATGATGAAATTACGATTTTGCCCCTAGACGAGGGTAAAAAGTTTACTTTTGACCCGGGAGGTCCGAGGCATGAGTGCCGAGGATCGTTACATAGATCGGGTCGATACAAGTCCATAAACAGGCGGTACGTCGAAATCGAACATTTGACGAGAAAGATATGGGTCACAGAAGTTCTGAGGAACTATTGCACATTTTACGAGACGGGTGGACTTTTGTCCTGAGTGGGCCTAGATATTTTGAAACAGGTCCAATGGATAGGTGACAAGTGTCACCCATTCATTGCCTCCCTTAAACAGATACATGCATCTGCTCCCCATTCCCTTTCTCATTCCATCGATCATCCAACCCGATGAACCCAAAACCAAACTCCTCCCCCCATTTGAATCTGTGTGAGGCCAAGAGAGGAGTTGAGGGTGAGTGATGGACTAAGAGAGACGGTGGCAGGCTGCAGGACCACCATAGGCAGCGGTGGAGTTCACGGCAAAGGTAACCCGAACCCCCCCTTTCATTTCAATTTTGAAATTATGTTTTGGACTTTTAAGGGTTGTTCTAATGATTAGATGATGGTTGTGGGGGTTGTACGCACCAAGAGGGATCAGGAACGGTGGCTGAGGACGGCTGAGCAACCAGACATGCAGCCGTGAGGATTTTCGGTGGCTGGCCACCAAATTCAATTTCTGGCCAGGTAAGCTCAAATCGAACCACTAAACTTATTTTTATGCATCTTAGGAGCTTAATGGAACCCTTAGGATGTAGTTTTAACCTTTAGATGTGTTAAGAACGTGGGAGGAAAGATTGGGTTTAAATGGTTTAATTGAACCAATAGGGTTTATGATTAATTTCTTCAATTTGATTGCATAGAACGATCCCTAGGATAGATTAGGAAGGATTGATGGAAAGAAGGAGGAAAAATGACGTACAAATATGAGGATATGGGATGAACCGGTCACACCGGTTCGGCTGGAGGTTGAAGATGGTACTGTGCAGTGGCGTCTGACTCCCACACGAAGGGGCTTTGGGCGGTGAGTGGGGGCACGTGGGGCACTATTTGGGGAAGTGTTCAACATACGAAATCATCTATTCGATGTAACGAACATTTTGGACGAGTCGATCGGACATCATTTCGATATAGTTCGGGATGTCTGAAGGTTTAGGATCGAGGTTAAAATATGCTAAAAATCCAAGAAAATTATGGGGCTTTTATGAAAGGCTATAGAAGTGGTTAGTTACCCTCTAGTGTGATTTGGATAGGTTTAGGAACCCCGTAGACAGTGATTTAGATGGGGAGACTTATGGAATGCGTATCGAGGAGCAACATGGACGGTCTGTGAGTGGACCTTGCTTTCTAATTTGATGCATGCATAAATGTTTTATATGAGTTTATGAACATGTTTCGAGATGTCTTGAGTGCATATGTTTGTGGTGTTTTGGTATGTACGTATTTGCACGTATTATGAGGTTTATGATTTTATGTCGTGTTTATACATGCCGTGTTTTCTATGATGATTTGATGGAAGGGTTTTGGATTTGAAAACATGGAATTGGGCATGAGACCCATTTTAATTGGAAACCATCGAACGTAAAGTCCATTTGATTTAATGAGAAATCGGGCTAGAGGCCCATTTAGTTTGTATGATCGGGCCGGGGGCCCGTTAGGTTACGAATTCGAGCTTGAGGCCCAGTTGGTTTACGAATTGGGCATGAGGCCCAATTATGGTTTATAAATGTGATTTCGGGTCGGGGACCCCAAATGAAATTGGATTTGGATTTGCAATGGTTTTATGGAAAACCCGGGCATAGCCTTTTGAACGGTTTTGAGACGAATTGTAAAATGGTTTTCCATATACCATCCTCACGAACGGTTACCCTCCAGACGTCCTGTAGTATCTTGGAGTGGCGGGTTGTCTCCTTCAGACGTCTCGTAGTATCCTGGACTAGTCACGGGGCATTGCCTGCGAGGGTTCATTACACGGAGCGACCGATCTGTATGGTGACTCAGGGGCAGGATTGCCAGAGGTTAAAACCTCCCCGTAGGGAGGGTCATTGATTTGCGGGTCATTGACCTGGGTGGACCCTAGGGAGACTTGGGATTTGAGACCCCAGGTAGCACGCGTAGCTTGGAACCATGATAGTTGTGTGGTTTGTGACATCTGGGATGTCAGGCATGAGGGATGCCGATGATTGGTTTTGGGCTGAGACCTAATTGTATTGGTTTTGGGCTGAGACCCACATGCATTGGATTTGGGCTGAGACCCACATGATTTGATTTGGACAGAGTACCTACGGATTTGGTTTTGGGTTGAGTTCCCATATACTTTGGTTTACGGTTTTGGGCTAAGGCCCTAATGATTTAATTATTGACAAATGGTTTGATAAATGGTTTACGAATGCATGCATGCTTTTTAGTGAAGGGAACAAATGTCTTTTGTGAAATGAATTTTATAAATTATTGATTTTCTTCCACTCACAGCTTTCAATGGTTTTAATGTCCTTCAGGTTGATCGCAGATGAGGGCTGTAGAAGAGACCAAGACATCACACTCCTCTGATCCTGGCGCACTCTGGAAGCCTCATTTGCGCTAAGGTATTTTCCCTTGTCTGACACTTTGTGTTAGACGGTAGCAGGCACGTCCCGCGTTAATCCTAGGGAATTTGGGATGGTTCCTGTCAGTTAGAACATGAAGGAAGAGAAACCTGAGAGGGTGGCAGTGGAACCCATGAAGCCCTTATTGGGTTTCCAGTTCAGAATCAGAAAATGACCTTTCGTGTGCACTATAACACCCATGATGATCGTGCGAACCTCTTGAGTTGAGAAAGAGTGGGTCTGGTCGTGTGGAAGCAATGGAGTTGCTCCTGGAAGTCATGGCCGAGAGGTACCAAGGCTCCAATGGTGAGTTCTGGTGCTTATTTCTCCCTTTTGAATACATAGATTTATTCCTCTATTAGTTTAGGCAAGGTTTGATCTTTGGAACGACCAAAATAGACGTAAAATGAAGGTTATGTAGTCGGGTCAACTCGTCGACCCGAAAAATCCGAAACTTGTGAAACGGGTTGACCCGTCGCGAGGTAAGGGATGAATTGTTTAGGCGCGTAGCCTTCACGCGCAGTCGCCAAGGGCAGCGAGTGCGGGGCGTGAAGCCTCTGATGGCTAGCCGATCAACTTGAAATATTTTTAGTTTAATTTTCTGAATTTATTGATCAAACTTCCCAATTAATTAGACTTTGTTTGAACATAGTTTCGAGTATCCACTATATTTGTTTATAAATTAATTATTTTTGGGTTATTTTTATTTTGTGGAAAATTGGGTAATTATTATGCTAATCTAAGATGTTATTTTAAGTATGGAAAGAATAGAGTAAGAGATAGTGGATATCAATTTATAGATGATTTTAGTGTTTTTTATGATTAAGTACTTACAAATTATAACTCTACATTTAATTAAACAATTAAGGTGGAAGTATAACCGGTACTATGATTTGGTATTAAGATTTGGTAATTACTTGTGTTTAAGTAGTAAGTAAGTTGAGGTGTACTTTCTTCACCTTTTCGGGAAGTTGGTAGACGTGCTGCAAGTTAGGATTAGTTTGGGAATTTGAATTGAATTATGAGTCGTAAAATTCCTAGTCTGAGAAGAGGTCGTCATACGGGAGCAGGACCGATCCGGTTTGCCTATGTTTGGGGACGGGTCTTGTCAACATGGTATCAGAGCACGGTTTTTGGTTATGTGATTTATTGAATACAAGTAAGTGTGATTTGTACTCTAGGATAGATTTAGAGGCTTGGAAATGAGTTATAACTCATCTATACATAGGTGATTTCCCGAAAGGTGATTCATGTAGGAAGTATGTGATAATCATTTGAATTTGATTTAACCAGTATGATTGTTCCTAGTTTTAGAATATTTACGTTACGATGAGGATATGACGACGTGATATTTGTATGTACCTGTAATGATGGTACTACAATGTTGTAATGAGAGTAATGATGGACGGTAGTTTTGTATGCTTGTCGTTGATATGTGCTTCCTCGATAGTGGTGTCATACATGTTATGAGCAAGTTTTTCTAGATTGTTGACTTACACCTAGATGATGTATCCCTAGGCGGCCATTCAGATGATGTATCACTAAATAGTTGAACTATGGGATTGTGTATCTTATGAACACCCTCCTCGGATTGCAGGGTTACGTCTAGATGTTGTATTCCTGGACGACCACAAAGATGTTGTATCCTTGAGTGGTTGAGTTGTGTGATTGACACCCAGATGTTGTATCCCTAGTTGGCCACTCGAACGTTGTATCCCTGATTGGTTATGTGATACGATGATTGGCCTAGTGGCAGTGTAGTAGGTATCTATATGTAACACTCGGATGTTGTATCCCTGGGTGGCCACTCAGATGTTGTATCACTGAGTGGTTGAGTTGTGGGGATTACACTCGGATGCAGTATCCCTGAGTGGTTATGTGATATGATGTGTGGTTAATGCTCAGATGATGTATCCCCGTGTAGTATGTTGGCAAGTAGTACAGTCAGTTTGAGATGATTCAAATAACCATTGAGAGGATACATTACGCATAATATCATTATGTATTGTGCTAGATAAGCAACGAGCTTTTAGAGGTAACGAAAAGAATTGGTGGTTAACATATTGAACTCTAAAATCGGGAAAATTTGAGATAGTGTGTGATATTTGATGACTCGGACATTGAGCCTAAGGCTGTAGTTCCAGAGCAAGTATATGATATACCTAGCAGCATGTGTGGTGTGCCTTCTTGGAAGGTAGTCGTTGTTGCTCTACATTAAGAAACAATAATTATGATATGAGTGATTTTATGTGATACTAGTTATGGTTTGGATATGTGGCATTATTATGAAGGCATCCTAGTGTTTATCATGATAATCACTGTGTGAAGTCTGTGATTGATTGTTATGGTGATTGGTGTGTTGGTTATTGTGACTTCTTATGCCTGTTGCATTCTCGATTACGACATAAGATTGTGTGGTATTAGACTATGGTGGGTTTTATTTCTGGCTGGTGTCTTAGAAGTATTGGTGACACGTTTTACAGAGTTTGAAATAGAGTTGTGACCATGGTCCAATTAAAGTACTGATTGCAGTTTTGATTAAGATATGATATACTATGGTACAAGATTTTCGTATTGACTTGACGATTGTTGTGATCGTTGTTTAAACCTACCACCCATAGGTATGATGATCTAAGTAGCAAATTCATAATATTAATTGGGAGATTAGTGATCTAAGAAATTCATGATGACTTGAAGTCGGAAAAGTAAAATTGGATCATATAAAGCAATTGAAATGATAACTAGTGTTAGATAATGAAATCTAGAGGTTTGTATGTATTTGTGAGTAACTATTCCTTGCTGATATAAGTGGAATGACTCAAACGATGTGTTATAATCCTCAAAGTGAGTAAATATTTCTCGGGGTGTGTGACGTGTGAAATATGATAATTGAGTTTGTTAGTAGACTTCTTTTAAACCTTATGCATGCGTACTCGAGTATGTTATTAACTTTCTTATGTTTTGATGATGTTTGTTTGGTTGAAACCTTTTATGGCCTATGTGATTAGTTGAATATTAAAGTAATGTTTTAATAATGAATTTTGCGAGGAAATTAGGTATCTTGTATTTCTGAAACATGACTGAGTTTGGGTAACAATTTTATATTGTTGAGTTTGGATTATGGATTGGCGAAACATAATTTTGAGGTTATACAGGATCCTAGTATTACCAAAATCTTGATATAAGCCGTGGTATAAAAGTATGTTTTGATTTCCAAACTCGGTTTTCAAATATCGTTTCGAGTATGGGTTCAAATTGAATATGATCCACGATAATTGAAGAATTGGAGTCTTGATATATGATTTGTGAATGGTTTTTGAAAATACCATTATGATACGTTGTGATTATGTTGTGTTTGGGGGCATAGGCCGAGGTTTCGAGTTACGATATGGATATGTGAATCCTCGGTATTCGTGATATCGGAAATGTTGTGTATGACTTGGATCATGGACTTGATAGTGATATATAAGGATATGTTATAGTTGTGATCTAATTAGATAATTGCTCATAGTTGCGCATGAGTCTCGGTATCTAGCTTTGAATTAGTCTGAAATTTCGATGACAAAATTTCTTTAAGGGGGGAGATTGTAACGTCCCGGAATTTCAAAGATTAGAAATGACCATTTTGCCCCTGAGAGTCAAAGGTTGACTTTTTTGTCAAAGTTAAAAAGTTCACTTTTCTTAGTCAAAGTCAAAGTGTTGACTTTTCAACCGGAACCTATTTGGGTAAATTGAGAATACCGTTACAAAGGTCTCGGACTCTCGAGTATGTCGGCAGGCGGCAAGTCAAAATCGGAATTCAGATAAGATGGTTATGGTTCAAAGAAAGGATAAAGGTATTTTGGTAATTTTCCTTAGAAGGGAAAAATAGTAATTTTACATGTGAGATTCTAGGGTTATATAGAACCCTCTCTTCTCCTTATCTGTAGCCACCTACCGACTTCCCTTTCATGTTTAAATAAGTAGGTTTGGCTGGGTTTTGGGAAGAGGATGGAATAGCCAAAATTGAGGAAAAGGAAAAAAAAAGATCGTGAGTTGAACAAGAGAAAGATACAGAGAAAAGTGAGGGGAAGGAAGGTAGAAGAGAAAAGGGAGAGATTGGAGAGAGTTAGACCATGAAGGAAGAGAAAACTGAGAAGGTGGCGGTGGAGCCCGTGAAGCCCCTTATCAGGTTTACAGTTCAGGATTAGAGGATGATCTTTCGTGTGCATTATCACACTCCTGATGATCGTACGAACCTCTTGAGTTGAGAAGAAGTGGGTCTGTTCGTGTGGAAGCAGTTGAGCTGCTCCTGGAAGCCATGGTCGAGAGGTACCAAGGCTTCAATGGTGAGTTCTTGTGCGTATTTATCCCTTTTGAATACATAGATCTATTCCTCTATTAGTTTAGGCGAGGTTTGATCTTCGGAACATCCAAAATGGACTTAAAATGAAGGTTATGTAGTCGGGACAACCCACCGGCCCAAAAAATCCGAAACTAGTGAAACGGGTTAACCAGTCACAAGGTAAGGGATGAACTGTTTAGGCGCGTGGCCTTCACGCGCAGCTGCCAAGGGCAGCGCGTGCAGACGCGTGAAGCCTCTGATGGCCGACTGATCAACATGAAATATTTTTAGTTTAATTTTCTGACTTTATTGATCAAACTTCCCGATTAATTGGACTTTGTTTGAACATAGTTTCGAGTATCCACTATAGTTTTTTATAAATTAATTATCTTTGGGTTATTTTTATTTTGTGGAAAATTGGGTAATTATTATGCTAATCTAAGATGTTATTTAAGTATGGAAAGAATATAGTAATAGATATTGGATATCAATTTATAGATGATTTTAGTTGTGTTTATGATTAAGTACTTACAAATTATAACTCTACATTTAATTAAACAATTAAGGCGGAAGTATAACCGGTACTATGATTTGGTATTAAGATTTGGTAATTACTTGTGTTTAAGTAGTAAGTTTAGGTGTACTTTCTTCACCTTGTCAGGAAGTGGGTGGACGTGCCACAAGGTAAAATTAATTTGGGAATTTGAATTGAATTATGAGTCATTAAATCCCTAATCTGACATGAGGTCGTCAGACGGGAGCAGCACCGGTCCGGTTTGTCTGCGTTTGGGGATGGATCCTGTCACTAAGTTTCATGGGTCCAACCGAAAATTAGGAGTACGCCCCCTAACTTGATGCTACACCTACTAAGAATGATATGAAGGTCACCCTAACGCATGCCATCTACAACTAAATGCAAATAAGGTAGCTAAGCTTACAAGCATCAATTGAGTTCATTAAGCACATTAGTTGAACTTATACAATTTACAAAGTAGTAGTAGTCAAGAATAAACTCTAAGTACAAACACGCATGACTAGGGCGTTTATTTGTGTAAAAAAAAAAATTGTTTTCATTAAATCATTTTTTGTAATTTTTTTTTTCAAAAAATAGTTTGTTTTCAGAGTTGTTTGTTAAAAAATCGTTTAAAAAATTGTTTTACAAATTGTTCTTTTTCACAAATTGCTTACAAAAGTTGTCAAATCATTTTCATTGTTTTCCAAATCGTTTTCAAAACTTGCTTTAAAAAATTGTTATGTTTTTCAAAATTGTTTACAAAAATTGTTTTTCCAAAGTATTTTCATAAAATTGTTTTCAACATAATCATTTTTAAAAGTTGTTTTCAAAAGTGTTTTTAAAAAAGAAATTTCGTTTTTTTCTAAAAAAAAATAGTTTTATTTACTTCATTCAAAAAAATAAGAAAAACAAACAACAACAACAAAATTTTAACTTAGTGTTTTTGCAAAGTCTTAGGATGCCCTTAACCTGTCAATGATAATAATGAAGGAAAAAAGATAAGACATGACTAAAAGATGATCACTAAAACTTGAATTCACTTGTTAATACGTTGTGTTTGAGTGTTTATAACTTGTAGTAGATAATGCATGATAAAATGGTACAGAAATGAGCACGATAAGATAAGTGTGAATCATTTGTACCCTATGTAAGATTTAGAACTTTATATACATCTTTGACGAGTGATTCATAGAGGTCTTCATTCAAATTGATACATTTATGCCTCATAACTACTTGTCATAGCTTTTAATGAACTCTAGAGTACTAGAACTTACTTTTATGTGATTTTCAAAGCTTTTAATTCAAAAACCTCTTTTATTTTGGACATGACTAAGGCATTAGGGTTACCACCACATATCCAAACATTCATGTGTCCCTAATTGTGCGCACGAGTTGCGATCCCCCTAGTTTAATCTCTTTGAGCCCATATTAAGCCTTTCTTTCATCACCCAAAAACGTATAAAAATCACGTGAGCCTAGTATAGACATCATTTACTCTTATTCCAAAGACTTGGTTGGAGACTTGAAGATGGTGTGAAACAAAAGAAAGTGATATGATGATTGAAGACTTGTATGTAAGTGTAGGGATATATTTGCTCAAACTACATTGTTATAAATTGCATTTCCATTAAAAATGAAAAAAAAAGAAAAAAAACAATGAGAACAAGTCGAGAGAAAGTTTGAAAAAAAATGATGATCACAGAACAATGTTTTTGAATCTCTCGGAAGGTAATAAGTTTTGAGTTTGAATTAAGTCCTCTATACTTGTAAATTCGGAAACATTGAAGAATTGAAGGTCCACATTGAAGATTTTGGCCTTTGTCCTCTTTACAAAGCTCAAGGACGTGTAAAATGAAATTTAGGCCCAACATGATGATACTCGGCCTATGTTAAGGGAATGAACCTACGCTGATATGATGGATCCTTCGATTGAGCCTTGGAACAACTTTACGCACCACTTATCCTTAAAATTCCATGCACTTAGCCCCATTACGACCTTCATAAAAGACCTTATGATCCTTAAGATGAGTAAATTTGTATTGGTTGAGTTAATAACTAAAATAATCTTATGGTTTTGGTTCATTTGTGCAAGTATGTTTAATCTTTCTTGAGGTGTTTGGTGGAAATTTTACGAAGTACTTTCTTTCTATTATGTGAGCTATTTGATTACCTTACTAGCTTTTCTCTCACATATACTTTGAGTGCAAACACAACCATTTACATCCACCTCTTCTGTCTGCTCACCCTCAACTATCTTCTCATCTTCTATGTCATTGTCCATTGGTTCTTCTTGAGGATATGCAGTGGCCTTGTAACACCTGGATCTAGTGGGTGGCCTATGTACAAAATCAAAGGTTAGGACGCCTGTTGGGGACTCACTGACCTTTCCCCTAAGCTCCTTCAGTTGTCCCTTGATCTCTAACATTTCTTTCTTCATCAGCTTCTCAAATGATGTCTAACTGAAATTGATCGAATCTATTTCGTTACCTTAAGAGTCCTCCAGCAGGGTCAAACGACACTTCAAGCTAGCATTCTCCTCAAACAACAGCTTAACTAAATTTTCCAATGCAAATGCCAGCTGACACATCTTTCCCACATCAGGGCCTACTAGTATTTGTAGTTCTGGCATGGTGGTAGTTTTGTCTTCAATCATTGGGACCTGAGCAAAGCTATCTTCTTCATTTTGTTCGTTTCCACCTTCTGTAGCCTTTAATCTTTTACTAGAAACCTTCCTCAATCTTTACAGTAGTAGGAACCAGCAGAAACTCCTACACTTGAACAATACACCACTCGTTACCAACACCATTATAAAGGCTTACTCTCTAGAAATGTGATTAGCAAATGAATTTCACAAACAAATTTTGCTCACCAAGCTATCAACTAACCTTTTCGTATTTAAATAATATGTTGTAAGTACTATGAAAATGATGACCTTATTAGAAGACCAATGCAATAATCTAGGCATTTTTTCAAGACTCTCCAACTTGAAACACCCATTGTCTCGCAGAAAAGGCAACGACTCTACCATTTTATATGTAATCATACATTTCCAACGTACAAGTAATTAACATATTTGACAACATTCAGTTAATCAACATCATATGCATTTTAGGTTAGATCACATATCACATATTAAACACATACATGCAATTGATATCTTACTTGGAATGCATGAGAAAATCATCTAACCCTATAGCACAATTTTTTGATCTTAGCTGCTCTAGCTCAGCTCCTTCCACTTTACCCTTCCCTCTTCCTTCCTTCTTCTTAAATTTCTTCACCTCTGTCTTCATAACTTCCACCACAATTTCTTCCCTTTCTACATTAGTTTGCTTATCTTCTTCCTCATTTTCTTTTTCTTCAATCTTAGCTTCCTCTTCAACTGCCTCTCTTTTTGAACTCCCTCTAACAACAACCTTCCCTTTTCCAGTCTCCTTTTTCTTCTCTCCTTTTAACTCTTTTTTTTACTAGACAACTTAGGAGGCCATTTCTTGTAACCCTGAACTATAATCTAGCTAGGGATTCATGCATTTATGTGTAAGATTCGGACCCCATAGGTAGGCATTCCAATCTTGGAGATTCTACTCCAAACTTAAAAAGTACTCGTTTATCCTTCCACTTGGGCTTCCTCCCAAGTAGAACTGTTTCAGTAAAATAATCACCCCTAGCTTGAATGCATCCTCTCGATTACCAATATGCATTCTTATCATCATCTTCTAAAGCAACACTAAAAAAAATTCAATCAAGCAATTCATATTTTGTTTTCTTAATTTTTTTTTGGGTTTAAACCTGTAACAAAACTGCAATACAAAAACAAAGAAATCAATCATTATCAAAACTAAGGCATATTTTGGAGTGGCATATCAGACCTTGAGCTACTCCTTACTGAATGGCAGTACCTTATTATATACTGTATTTTTCTTTTATATCACATTTATATACCCTTTATCTATTAAGTAGCTACCTCCCTAAAATCGATGTTCAATTCTCCTATCTAAAAAATCCTGCCTCTATACTCTACTCCTCAAAGAATGAGTCAGAACCATGCTCTATCCATTAATGTTTTCAATCCAATCAAACAAGAACAATATGTATTAATCAATATTTTCTGAATGAAATCTCATTTCATTTGCCCAACCTTAGGTCATGCAATCACTAATAGTGAACCAAGGGTTCAAATTGAACTTAACTTTCAATAGAGCCCGTCGACTTCCGTTGTCATCCTTCTCTAACCTAAAATCGCCGTTACCGTCTGTGGTCTTTCATAGCTCCACCCAACGATTCCTATTGTGATATTCCTTTCAAAACTTGGGACCCTGTCGTCTCTCTTTGTCCTCCTTCACGATGGGTGGAGCTCTGGTACGATATTTTCATGTAGCTGTCAATGGCAGTTATGTCGCGAATAGGTGTGGAATTAATCGTACAGTTTCGTCTCAACTCGAGCTAGAGGAGGGAAAGCTAAAGAAAAGAGAAGTAGCTAAGGGGGGTGTATTCAATTAGGATTTTAATAGATTTTTTGGAGCCATAAAATTCAAGTGGTATTCAATTATGATTTTTAAGTAATCAATAAAAATCTAATTGTATTCAATTAGGATTTTAAAATCATCAATGCAAGTCTCATGGTATTCAATTAAACTTTTAAAATATTAGAAACAATACGGTGGTATTAAAAAACTTACCGATTTTGAGGTATTTTATTAAATAATGTATTTTGTGAGATTTTTCAATGGATGATATAAATACCAAATCCCATAAAAAATCACACCCCCTACATCTGATTCTCAAATCTGTTTCCCATCTGATTCTCAAGGCTCCTACTCACCGTGCTTTCCAGGTAACTCCTTTATTTCTCTTTGCTTTTTTTTTTTCTTGTTGCGTGAGGAAGCATTCATACTTATCACATATGCAATCCGATGGTGTTATGCAAAAATGTTGCTAGTTATTTATCGAAATCAATGCCAAAGCTTCATCGAGATCCAGTCGCTATGTGTATATGGTGATTAGTAATTATGATCAATTCTTCCTCTATGTGTATAGGGTTTATGGCGATTAGTAATTATGATCCAGTCTCTATGTGTATATGCCAAAGCTTCATCTAGATATATTATGCTTAATTAATAATTATGATCAATTCTTCCTAGCTAACCGCAAGCTAATTAAATATATCGTTTATAATCGTTTTGCTAATCAGTTCATGTCCGTAATTATGTAGTGTTTAAAACAAGCGAAACTCATAACTGGTGTAATTGTATGTGCGTGGGTTTTCTTCTTACTCTTCCGAAATTATGTTTTCTCTTAAATTAGCACTCTGTTGCTTTCTGTCTATATTTACTATTTAATTAGAACTTCTATTGTATTAAACTATTGACCAAATGACAGTTTTGGAGTGTATCATGTTTGCAATTTCTAAATAAATAATCGATAAAATACTAGCTTAGTGTGGTAAAGCCTTTGCTTATAATTGCTAAAAATGGAGATGTTGTATGCTAGGTTTTAAGGATTGTTGAACATGCATGAGGGTTGTGTATTAAAGAGTACATGCTTGTTCTCATATATGCTATCATTGTTGTTTGAGGTAAAATAGTGAAAATTATGTGTGATATATGATATAATAGTAAAAGAAGTTTCTCTTACATGTATGATGTAGTAAAATGTAGGATTCACAACAAGAAAAGGATAAAGGAAAAGGCAAAAATTCCGATAATTATGAACTTTGGACGACAATGTTCGATTCAAGGCGATTGAATTACTTAATACTAAAGTAAAACAAGACATGTTCTTGAAGATGTCACTTGAAGAGCGTTCATCTTGGATATCCTTCAAATTGGGATGATCGTTATTGGGATCACCTTGGTTTTTGGCTGAGAATTGTTTACTTTGAATTGTTGAATTATGGTTGTGTTATTTTTGGTATTTTTGTTGAACTATGTATTTTGGTTGTACTATGTATTTGGTTTAATTTGTTGTGTTTTGATTGAACTTTTTCCTATTTTTATTGAACTACGTATTTTGGTTTTTTTATTTTGGTTTAATTATATATTTGGTTTAATTTGTTATATTTTAATTTCCATGACGTTATTGTTATTGGAAGAAATCTTATCATTTGGTTTTGTTATTTTGGTTTAACTATATATTTGGTTTAACATCTACATGACGTTATTGTTATTACATTTATCATTTGGTTATTGATTCATATTACATCATTAATTCATGGTATTGTATAATTTTTATTTCATATGAAATCCTAACGCAAATCTTTTGATTATTTGAAGAATACAAAAAAATTCAATGAATCATAAGAGAATCATGTAATTACAATCTATTAAAATTATAAATAAAATCTTATAATTGCAAATCATGCTAAAATCTATTACATTAAAATCATGTGATTATAATTTATTAAAATCCTAATTGAATACCTCCCCTAAGTGAATGTAAACTATTTCTCTTCTCTACTTATACAGTTATACTGGCCAGATTTTATAATAATCCAAAATAATCTTCTTATTTCCGCAAATAATTTCGATATCAAAGTATTTTGAAATTCCGAGCCCCATAACTAGAACAATTCCCCAAAAAAGAAGCAGTAGAATCAGTTGACTTTACCTTCAAAAAGGGATGCGGTGAAAAAGAAAACCCTATAAACTGAGATTTTGGGAGTGAGACTGGACTACTGTGAGAGTTGACAGGTTACCAATTATAAGCAATTATAAGGGACGCGGGTCCTTTAATTAGAACTTCTCTACTTATACTGGTAAAGCCTTTACGTCACCTTATCAACGCTTTTTCATTTTCTCGCTTTTCACTTCTTCCCGCGTCGCACCTGCTTGAGTCTTGACCCGACTCCGCCGAGTAGAAGCTGCAGTAGAGTACCTTCGCTCTGCCCGACTTTAATTAACTGCCCCTCCCTTCTATTTTCTTCGCCAGCATCTGTTGCAAGGAGGTGTAACAATCTTTCTCTCTTTTTTTCTTCTTTCCTCGTAATTAATTTCTGTAGTTCGTTTCTAAATTCTCATCCGGCCAGTTAAGAATTTGGGGTTTATTAAACGATGTCTAGCGCTTTTTGGGTTTTAGGGTTTAGGATCTAGTGTGTGGGGGGATTCAACTATTGCCTCTTTTTGGTTTTACATCAATTAAATTGGTTTCCACATCATCTTTCTTTCAGGTTAGCTTTGGAAATGTTTTCTGAGCCGAGAGGGTTTTAGCCTTCGAATTTTAGTAGCTTCGCACTTCGGCAGCTTGCAAATTTGGGAAGACAGATTGGTAAGTTACTACTTTAATTTATTTGAGTAAATGCTCTGATTCCTACAATTTCTTAGGATCAATGAAATTCACTCATACTGTATGTTTTGTTTGGGTGACAGACAGTTCGATAAATGTCATAGAAACAGAGATTCTGCCAAAATTTTGAGAGGGAAACCAATGTTAATCGGTTAATCCCACCAGATTAGATTGTGGCTCATTTTAAAATTCAATTCAGTTAATTCCTTAAATTGAACATCAGTCTAAGGATTGTATTTTATATGCCTGATCAGTTTCAGTCAAAAGAGTGGATGTGTTAATATCTCAAAGGGGAATGACTATTGTGTTCAGTGTATATATGAAATATATTTAGATATCGTTCCAGCATTTCAGTGTGACTATTTAGGTGTAAAAAAATTTCAATAGTCGTTGCCGGTCGAAGCTGATGGAGGGTTTTTGAGTGTTGATTTTCATTTGCAGGTTTGCTTTAAATTTGCCACGATAATGAAGAAATTGATAGCTCTAGGATTTGAGGGTTCAGCTAATAAAATTGGTGTTGGGGTTGTGACCTTAGATGGCACAATTTTGTCAAACCCACGCCACACATACGTTACCCCTCCTGGACAAGGGTTCTTACCCCGTGAAACTGCACAACATCATCACCAACACATTCTCCCTCTGATTAAATCTGCTTTAGAAACTGCCCATAAGACATTGAAGGAAATTGATTGCCTTTGTTACACCAAGGGTCCTGGCATGGGAGCACCTCTACAAGTTTCTGCCATTGTTGTTAGGATTCTTTCGCAACTGTGGAAGAAGCCCATTGTTGCAGTTAATCATTGCGTTGCACATATTGAGATGGGAAGGATTGTCACTGGCGCAGAAGATCCTGTTGTCTTGTATGTTAGTGGTGGCAACACACAGGTCATTGCATATAGTGAAGGGAGGTATCGAATCTTTGGAGAGACCATTGATATTGCTGTTGGGAATTGTTTGGATCGATTTGCCAGGGTATTAACGCTGTCCAACGATCCAGCCCCCGGATATAACATTGAGCAGGTATTTGGTGCGGCATTCTTTTGTTCTGTTGTACTAGTAGAGTTTGAAATTCTACTCATTCAAGCTTGTAGTTTCTTTTTGTGAGGAGACCTTCCAAATTGTAATTTACCCCAGATCCTCCCTTTTTTTTTTTTGAGCAGTCTGAGCTTTAGCTGCTGTTACTAAGTTGGAGCTCAACTTGGCCAGAATTTGAATTCAGGCCGATTTGTTAATTATAAAAAAAAGCAATTCATCCTAAAGAGAGATTTAAAATTCAAATTGTGAAAAAAAGGGCAGAACCAGTTGTAATATTTAAGCTTATATTGCATAACAGCATATCTTCTATTGGAGTAGTTCATATAATTCTGATGTGAGGAGAGAAAACAAAATAAACAAAATGTATTATATTAGGACAGAAGGTGAATGCCTTCTCTATACCATTTTGCATGATCAGCCTCTAGTCTTAGAAAATAGGTTGGTTTACTATATTCTGTATTATCTAGTTCATATGGTCCGTGTAAGAAATCTGATTTGGACTTTTCTTCTTGCTTGCATTGTGATAATGTTAATTACTACACGTTCATTCTTCTGAAATATAGTACGATGCTGGTATGATCCTTTTTGAGGTGTAGGTGGCTTACTTGCCTCTTGTATAAAGTGCATTTTAAATGTATGAATCCATCATGGTTGAGTAGTAGCCTATCGTTTGTAACACATGTCCTAATGTTTACTGAAGTTTCCGAACTTATTCATATCTAGGAACTAGAGTCAAAGAGTTCGCCAACTTTCAGGCTGCTCAGTTGATGTAGTCAACTTTTCGTATCTTGTATCAACTTAACATTTTTTAAATTGAATCATTTTCATCATTACCATTTTATGCTTATTATAGCTTTAACCATAATCATGAATTTTGTGATCCATTGCCCTCCCAGCTCGCAAAGAAAGGAGAACAGTTTATAGATCTTCCTTATGCTGTCAAAGGGATGGATGTGTCTTTTAGTGGAATTTTGAGTTATATTGAAGCTAGCGCTGTGGTTCTACTCAAGAATAATGAGTGCACCCCTGCTGACCTCTGCTACTCACTTCAGGTAAATTCCAAAATCAATTATTTTCAAGAGAACATACATTTTAATCTATGGCAATCATGAAAAAAGACGAGAGAAGTGATTTAATTTTCACTTTGCTAACTCTCTGCAAGCAAAAGAGGAAGAATTACCACTGTGATAATTGTACTGATGGACGACCTACTTGATCTTTTATTAGTTTATGTTTTTATATTTCATTATACCTTTTAAATTTGTTTCAGGAGACTGTTTGCAATGCTTGTGGAGATAACTGAGCGAGCAATGGCACATTGTGACAAGAAAGATGTCCTTATTGTGGGCGGTGTAGGCTGCAACGAACGCTTGCAAGAGATGATGAGAACTATGTGCTCTGAACGGGGTGGGAGGTTGTTTGCAACTGATGATAGGTATTGTATTGATAATGGGGCCATGATTGCTTATACTGGTCTTCTTGCTTTTGCTTATGGCGCATCAACCCCTCTGGAGGATGCCACTTTTACCCAACGGTTCCGGACTGATGAAGTGGAAGCAATCTGGAGACTGAAAGAGGAGTCAGAAAAAAGTAAACAGGTTCATGGATGAGAGTACCTAAATCTTATCATTCCTGAGGTATGGTGGTACTTAAAGAATTGACAGTTGTCAAGATATTTGCACAAGTAGTTAGGTTTAGATTTCCTACTATTGATTATGTGAAGATTGTTTAATATGAGTACATCATTTGCAAATATTTTTATATTCTTTTCTTCATTGAGCCTTTGCTGATGAGGTACTTCTTATTATGTTCATGCTTGTTTATTATTACTAAAGTTTGTTCTTGTGCTTGTTTTCTTAGTAAAATTAAGATTAGAAGTCGCAAATCAAAACAATCAGCTGTAATAGCATGAATGTTTTAATTGATCAGTTTCTTTATTTTACTTTTTAGAATATGCACCAATCTCTTTAATTGTAGATTCAGTGTTGGACTGACAGGAGGAAATATATGTGAATAATAAGATTCATTTCTTTTAGTTAAAAGAAAAATGACAAAGTGCAAGAAGAAAGTTCCCTTGTCAGCCGTTTTGTTTATGCATGGGTGCCCTCTTTGCTTACTATGTTTCCATGTTTTGCAACGGTTTCGATCACTTGATACAGTGTACCAACCTCGCCTCGATCTTAAAAGGATGTTGGAAATGAATCTACTGTTTTTGTTTTTGTTTTTGTTTTTCGGGTAAGCTTGAGTGACGTCAAACCCTTTTGTATGTTGGTTCAACTTTAAACATGTCTATAATCAAGGATTGAAATATCGATATCGATAGTTTACAATTAACAAAAATAACGGAAATTTAGTCTTAAAGTTGGAAATTTTTAATAAAACTTTGAAAAAACTTGAAGTACCTAATAATAATCATATATAACTAATAAAAAGTTATAAAATGACTTTACTTTGACATAATTGATGAATAATATGATACAATACGGTTTTCACGATGAATAATAATTTAAAATCTTAAATATAAATATAAATTGAAGTGATATACTATAATTGAATGTTAATATAATTAAAAATATAACAATAAGTATGATAATTTAGTTTACATTTACATAATAATGTAGAGAATTGGGGAGTTTATATTTACATAATAATTTAGAAAATTAGGCATTAATTAGTGAAAATTGGACGTAAAAAGAATTCTTATTAATCGTATGCTCATCTCATATTTTCTACGAATTCTTCCATTCAACATAATTTGCTTCTAAAATCCATTAAAATTCAAATTAACTTTATATTTATATTCCCAAATTTTCTTATATCAAATACTAATTTAAATATATTATATATTATATCGGATATTCAAAAATATACTCATATGATATCCAATTAATTTAAAAGTTGTACCATTAAACTCAAAATTTAAAAACAAAAATATTTCATGTTGAACGGATGGTGAAAGAACGGCGCACATGCCGGTGAAGCACTCTGCGCTTGATGGACACGCGCTTGCATAGTGTCATCTTCTTTCTCCAGCCGGATCTGCAACTCGAGTTTTCTAACCCGACGACATCACTCAACTTAAACTCTTTTGTTTTACGTCCAATTTTTACTAATTAATATCCTATCTTGATCATTTTGATCTCAGAAAGAGATCTGTAAGCTCCTAACAAGAAAAATCAAGAAAATATCAGTCAATTTCTTTCATTCCCCTTTAAGTGTAGCCCTTCAAAATTCAGATATTTCGGCAAAATATCAAAGAAAATGTTCGATATTTCAATCCATGTCTATAATGACATTTATCATAAAAGAACTGCATTGTTTTTTTTTTAATTATTTTCAAAGCATTGAGTTTGCTCGTGGTAATAGACCACCAGTCTTTTTGCACAGAAACCGTGGTGGAAACTCAGAATATGATGAAAGCTATAATTTGAATGACAAACATATGAAACGTACATGGATATTCAGCATTATTTTCGTTACAAATTTTTTTGCTGCACTGCACGGTCTTGCTGCTGGCCCATTGCTGTTCTTGTAACGTCGTGAAATTTTATGCAAAAATTTCTAATAAACTTAAAGAAATGCCTGAGTTTCTGGTCGCTGCTAATTCAGACATCCAGCAACTGTATGCTCCACATGGCACTGCTTCCAAACAAGGCAAGCGCATAAACCACGAGATGGGACAAATTTTGAACAAATCAATTTTCTGATTTAGAAAATAGAATTGGATTTTGGAACAATCAGGTGAACTCATTACCTGCTTAGCTTCCAGTCAGGATTTCGCATAATATAAGTAACCAGATCCTCTCCAGGGCCACTCTGCAATGCAATTCATAACCGTCTCTTTAGATCGCCCTTTAACGGTGACGGTGACTTGCGAAAATTAGCCAAATTGGAAATTGCCTTAAATATAACTAACTGTGCGGACAAAATGTAGGCCATCAGAGCACCTATAAAGCTATATGAAAACATCCTTACTTCAGAGAGAGGAGCAGGGAAAACAAAAAGATATGCAGGGCACAAGTTCAGACTCGGTGAATCGAATTAGTAGTGCACTTCTGACACTCCGATTTTGGTCTTTGGTGGAATGTAGTTTCTAGATCACTTCCATGGCAATAAAAGGAATGCTGACAGAAAGCAAGATCATCTATTTAAATTACATAAGATGATAGAGCCACGTGTCCCATAGTTCATTATAAGTAACATCTGCACCAGTAGCCACTAGGGATCATAAGGTGGTTGATGCATACAAATACAGTCGGCAACAGCAAATAGAAACTTAAATTTCAAAATACGTAGCAAAAATTCAAAATTTTGAGAGCCCAGATCATGAGCAGCAAGACAACTCCAAGGATGTGTAATTATATCAAACATTAGATGTAGTTCCGTACTTACAAGTAGGGATGGTCATAATTATCTATGGGCATGGGTATCCATGTGTATTGTTGAAATTGGTAGAAATTAGATGGGTAAAAATTTACCCATCATCTAATGAGTAGGATGAGGATTTACCCATGGGTATTGAGGGTATTTAATACCCATTAAATTCAAAGTATATTTTTTATCCATTTTTCAAATTATCTATGAATTTTTAACACTTTCTTCTCTTTACTAATTTTTTTTCTTTCTATTCTTACTATTATTATTATTATTATTATTTATTAGGTATTATTATTTAAAATTACTTTATTTCAATTAAATATCAGTTATTTCATCTTTCATCAAAAAAATTATACATAAAAATGTTACGAATTTTTCGATCAAAAAAAAAATGTTACGAATTTATATTAATATCAATTTTTTTTAAGATTTCACAACCATGAAATAATTTAAAGGGAGTTTTATAAATTCTTAAAAATTGTTTATAATAAAATTTCTAACGAGTTTTTTTTTTCAAGTTTTGAATTCCATTTTGACATTTACCACTCATTCTTCAAAGTAAAAAAAAAATATAAAAAAAAGTAAAAGAAAAATGAAAAGCAAAATAAATTGAAAGGTATAAAAAATTAGAAGTTAAAACAAAACGAAACACAAGGAAAAAAAATTGAAAGGAGAAAATAAATGTAAAATGTCATGGGTAGGGTTTGGGTAAACCCTAAAAAATTGAGAATGGGTCTGAATGGGTATACAACCCATTTGTACCCATGTAAGGTAAGGGTTTACCCACACCCTCAAAAAAAACCCATTTGACCATCCCTACTTACAAGGTCAAGGTCAGCAAACTTAAAACCAGGTGAAACTTAATATTAAAAGACTAAGAGTCGAGAGGAAAGAAACTAGGAAGAAATGAGATATAACCAATGACTGCATATGGAAATTACAATACCTACGGGTCCGTTTGATAACCATTTCAAATTGTGGTTTTCAATTGTCACTTTTTGTGCTTGAGATATGGAGAAAGTATAAGAGAAAAAAGGGATGAAAAAGAGTGGTGACATGAAGAGGAAGAAATAAAGAAGGAAGAATGAAAAAAAAATTAGAGAATGCACTTTCCTTCTACATTGGTTTTCATTTGTGTACTTTTCCTTCTATATTTGTTCTCTTCCACCATATTCTTCATTTTTCTACATCCCCATTTCCTCATATCTCAAGTGTAAACAGTGAAAACTGAAAATAAAAAACAAAATAATTATCAAAGTGCCCCAAGTCCTCTCACATTTTCTCTTTATTCTTGAGATAGACTCTTTGTAGGAAGTTATGTTTCAGATGACTGAATGCAGCGTTAAGCAGTGGTTTTTAGACATTTTAGTTAGGGGACGGGGGAGGGGGAAGTGCAAGTGCACAAGATATGATTGTCTCCCATTTTCTCTGTGCTAGCGGTACAATTACCTTAAAGTGGGGTTGACAATTAACATGTATGAGATGTGTGAATTATTCGCGTTCAAGTGCGAGGGTCAACATGAGAAAGAGTGTTCTCATTCTACTTCTAGTCGGGGTTAGGTTGGAAATTGTATTATTGGAAGCTAACCTTGGCTGTACACACTCTCCTATCCTGGCTACCATTGGGTGCTCTTTAAAGAAATATTTATATGGGGCCCAGGTTCTAGAGCACTTGAACACGAGACTCAGGGAGAACGCTACCTGGAAAAATGCCAAAAGAAAAGAAAGTGGCTCTACTTCAGAGTACTGCAAGCTAGTATGCAGGATTTTTAAACGTCTTTGTTCAAGATCGCAGTTTCTGTAACTCAGAGTCTACAGAAGCTCCAAGTGAAAAGGTAAGGAGCAGGATATCCGCACAGCAGGATATCCGCATAACAACCTTAACATCCTTAACATCCTTAACACTAGGCCATTAACAACCTTAGCATCTCTACACCCATGTAACATGGGGCCAATACCATACATTTACTGCCTAGTTCTTTTCTCTCTTCCGTTTTACATATTTCTAAGTTGACAAGGATTTAGAAACAAGAGGGTAATAAATGACCTATGTACGCCAACTAAGGCTACTGGCCCATATAGGTAATTATAAATAAATTAAAACACATCCTGGCATCTTATATTACCAGTTTCTCAATAATTTATTTTTGAACATTCTCAAATTGGGGTTGCACCTCAGTCTCATTGAAAATGTGTGAGGTTATAAAATGGGGGTAGCTTTTCAATGTATTTGTTATAAAATTTAAAAACAAACATGCACCTAGGATTGAATCCCATGTACACCAATGATGGGGTGGAAGAAGGGACAGGCCTGCTGAAGGCCACAAGCCCAGGTGACTTTCTCACGCCATCTTATGTATAAAAATAAATGGCGTAATAATAAACAATACCATGTTGCCCAAGCATCTTACATGTTCAATATACCTTACCAAGTTACCATTCATGTATCGATCAAATAAAAAATTAGGGGCAAAAGAAAAGTACCTACTATTCAGTATTGATCAAAGAATCTTGTTTTCTGTCCTTATTGACTTTCTTGAACCGCGCAAGGTGCTTTTGATACTCTTCTAGTTCTTTCTCTAATTTTTCAATGAACTCACTTGTATGTTCAAGGGACTGCTCGTGCTTATATTTTTCCAGGGCCTGCAATATTTAAAGCAACTGTATTGTTTTAACTTCGAATGCGGGTGACAATCAAGGAATGTTTACCAAATTTCCAATAAGCCTTTGTAATAAATATATATAAATAAATTAAATTAAAAAGAAAATAATCCACTATCCGACATCATAACTTTCCAGGAGTGATGATGGTTTGAGTTACAGAATCATAGCGTCAAGGACACATATGACAGATAACCTAGAACTCTCAATTTACTTTCATTCCATTGAAAGACAAGCTCATAAAAAAGGAAGACCTGGGGACACTTCATACCCAGTTTGTATCTATCCTTAATTTCGGTCCCACTTGTTAGTCTATAAACCAGCTAATAGTACCCACCACCAACATTTCAACACAAAGGGTTTAGGGAAAACTTTAAACACTTTCAATGAAAATACTTGCCTGGTAATAAATTTAGAGGAATTACAATCATTCATGGGCAGCCAGAAGTATTTCTTACTTATGCACTTTTAGAGAACATTCTTATTTTGAATCTAACAACTTGTGAAACTTCCGCCATGTTTATCAATATCCTTTTTCCACGTAAATTTACTACAACAAAAATGATGACTCAACTAGAACAAAATTTCCATCAACAAGTATTACCCATCCAAAGAAAATTCCGGTTTTTTATTTTTTTTTTAATTTTTATTACTTACACTGGAGGGGATAGAACCGTAGACCTATCCTAACAAAACTTTAATTTTAGGACATTCTATGGTGATGTCCATTTTTATCCAAAAAAGTAAACAAATGGAACTCAATTCAAAAGACACAACAACAGTGCTCCTGCAAATATTTGGTTTGCGTAATTGAAATTGTGCAATAAAAAAGCAAAGCTATAAAGGAGAAAGTGAAATCTTCAAAATTATATCACAGAGAAACTCTGTTACTAATAAGATTCACAAAAATCATTTGAAGAGGCATAAAAAAAAAGATGTAAACTAGCATAATGGCAATACAGAAAAAATTCTAGAAAGGGAAAAAAGGAACCTAAAATACCATAATATCAAAGAAATAAATCAAAGAAGAAAAATGAGCACATCAACTTACAGAGATCTAAAGGATACTACGAAAGAACTCCTAATCAGATAAAGAAGAGAAGATAGTATGAGCCCCCCATCATTTATTACAACCTAAACTTCACTCGAAGGAATCACACGCAGAAAATGCATGGGGATTGCTATCCTATACTAGACAATAGCTAGTAACCATCCTTGCATCATGCAAACCTTGCAATGCAAAATCTGAACAACTACATCATACATCAGGGATCAACAGAAAATGTTATTTAACCGAAACCCATAGATGAACCAAAAGATGTAAAAATGTCACTAACACACATAGTTTTAGGTTAGAACAAGAAGATTCCAGCCTAAACCGCTTTAACATGTTAACTCCATATTCAACAGAAAGAGTGATCTAATGATAGCAGAAAATTACCTTATTTTTAGATAGTGTATCGGGAGGGAACATTACTTTCGGCTGCACATAGTTCTTCCCCCGGTAAAAAATTACAGTATTATTGGGTTTTATGTCGATCACAATGCCTTTACTCAATCGAGCAAGCTCTTGAGCATATTCGTGAACCTGCCCTGGCTTACAAGGCTTGCAAATAACCTTTACAGTCTCATGCTTCTTCCAGTGCAGATGCATATTTAGAACCACACCTCCAAATACACCTCGCCTTCCTACTGGGACGTAGTTTTTCTTTTTCTCACCAATACGTTTAAGATAATGTTTTTCTTCTTCGGTTAAACTTTCAGGGTCGTGAGTTTCAGCAGGGGCTTTGAGAACCTCAAATTTCCTCAGCTTTTCAATCAACCATGCTTCCTTTCGTTTTGCCTAAAGAAGCCAGAAGTTGATGGATACACATTTTAAAAGAAAGTACTTAGAAGAAACTTGCTTCTTATCAAGGTACTTAGGTGTAAAACTAAGCTTTGTGACATAGATATTGCAGAATTCAAATTTAAATTTTCCCTGTGTCACAGAGGAGAATCAATACATAATAGTGCCAAAGAAAATGTTGTTTGCAACTTTGAATCACTAAATACAACATTACATGTAACGCACCAGAAAATATTTAATATGAGTTAAGAAAGGTATCTAGACTTCTAGTTACCTAGCAATTCAAGAGATAAAGAAAATAATAATTAGGAAGATAGAATATGAGCATATTGCAAGAAGAATATTTTACTTCTATGAGTTTTAAGGATGAAGGAGCATCTGACTCTGAGAAGCTTGCCAAGGTTGTGGCCTGCTAGCCAAATTGGCACAGGTAAAGGCCATGTCTAGGTTTTAGTCTTTTTTCTCTATAACTTTGATTTGCTTCTAAGGGTATTGAGATGGTCAGAGAACAATAGAAAACCTAAAAGAGGTAAAAGCAGTAAAGTTGTTGTTGTCGTCATCAAGGTTACTGGGACTGGGAATAAGTTTTGCTATATTGACATTCAACTTTTATGATTTTGTTTTTAATCAGAAACAATAAGCTTTCAGAAATTAAAGATGTGAACAAGGAAGGTGTGCACTTCAGAAAATTAAAGATGAGACCTGGAACAGCACTGCCCCTAAGAGAGGTAACGCAAACACAAAACCAGAAAGTGAAGTTGAACAGAAATAGCCGCAGAAGCAGAATCAAAACGCAAAAATTCTGAAATACTAATAATCAAAGTATTAATAAGTAACAAAGCATCCAACCTTTTCAAGTTTGTATCTAATTCTAACTTCTGGGTTTGGGGAATTCATCTTCTTTTTTGCCTTTAGACGGTAAAATCGCAGTTCATTCACTTTGGCCCTCTTGGACATTTTAACTCGTTTGGCCATCTTCTCCCCTCCAGTTGAGGAGCCAGTTTTATCAAGTGGCTTACCAACTGAAAACCTCACAACATCATTGTTTGCGTTCAGCTCAAATGATTGGCAACTCATACATCTGGCAGGCAGGCAGTTTCTAAGAACACGCTGACATTCAAATATATTTGATCTCCGCACCAACAAACAATCCAATGAAGAGGATAAACAATGATTATCTAACAAAGACGTCCTCGTCATCCCTAAGCTGTATCTTCGCCTTTGCATAAACATATTGCAAGAAAATGGCTGCCTAGAGCTTGCTATGGTTGGCAAAGAGAGATCAAAAGCATTCTGCACTAGACGACCGAACCAGACAAAAGAGTCCCTGTGTAAAAGATACACATTTGTGTCATCATCGACGTTTGCACAACATGAAATATATATCTAAGGCACAATAAGCAAGCAAAAAGGGAAAGGCTACATATCAAAACCAAATCAAAGGGATACCAACATTGCAGGAGCAAGTGTAAGGAAACCAGGCAGGAAAAGCTTCAGAATTTCTTGAAATTGAATTTAACGCAATCAAAGGTTGATCATTTTCAAATACAAAATGAAGAAAATTAATCTAATTATAGATGGATTACTATCACGTAATACCATAAACAGAAACAGGAAATGGTGCCGAAAAGAAAATGCAAGAAAAAGAGTACCTAGTGCATTTGGTCGCACTGGCATAGGGAGAAGAACAAGAAAGGGCTCTACAGACACGAGTTGAAAGCGAACAATTTTTCAACATCACCGGCAAAAGTCAAAGGCAAGCCCGTCGTCCTCTCCAACAACGAGCTCAAGGCTCAAGGGTGAAGCCCCGGAATCGAGGTCCAACAATGGAAACGCGAAGGGACCTTGTATGAGACTTAAGGAATCATCTAGTGCAAGTGGTGGGATTGGGGTAATTCAACCAGTAGTGTAAAACTGTCGGGTTCCGTATTCAATTTGGATTTTAATAGATTTAAATAGATTTTAAATATGTTGTGTTTCAACGGATTTTTTTAAAAAAAAAATTGTTGATTTTAAAGTATTTTTATATGTATTTTAAATCAGTTGTTTATTGATTTGTTATGATTTTAAAATATTTGTTATGATTTTAAATGATTTGTTATCATCAATGTCATATATTTTTTTATTACAGTTTACAAATAACAACTATCTTTTTTTTATTCTAACTCTTGTTCATGGTATCTCCCAAGGTACCAATGTCACCAAAATGAAGTCTATGCTGCATTTACCATGTCCAACGAATTCTTCTTCCTAGAGAATGATAAATGTAACCAATAATTAAAACAAAAATATACTCCAACAAAATATACTGTAAAATAGGATGAGATGACAACCAATAATTCAAAATTAAGGTCTTAACATTAACCAAAAATTTTAAACATAATATCAAATCAAGGTCTTAAAATTAACCTGAAATTTTTGAAACATAATACTTATAAAGTCATAACATTAACCACCCCTAATTTAAGCAAAATACTAAACTAAAACTCTTTACCATTTCTTGTTAGTTCAATCCAAAGTAGTATATTGTATCCATTCCGAGCGTTCTTCAGGTGACATTTTTAATAATGCATCTTTCATCCCCAACTTATGGATCTTATCGAGCGCTTTGAAACGAGCAAGTTTATCCAAGTTTGGAGCTTCCTTGATTGCTTCTCAAATGTTGGTGGTTTTCTCCATTTGTTTCTTCTCTTTTTCTTTGTTTTTTCTCTCTTTTTCTCTTTTCTCCAACAAATTGCGCATCCTTTGAACTTCAGTGGCGATTGTTACAATTGAGTCCATGCCAACACCAACTTTCTCTATAAGACTTGCTCTAGTGGTGGTGTTAACCAAGCTACTAGTTGCTTCATAATCAATTCTCGGTTTCTTTCGATGAGGGAGCTTTTCAGAAGAAGCATTCAAGCTTGTGTCATAGAAAGGTGATAAATTAGTAGGTGTTGACACATTTTGGTATGATATTTCCTGAGCCTCATTGTTATCATCAACTCCATACTCTTCTACCATGTCCAGTCTAGTTTCTTCTTGTACCCTACTAGGTCTTCTTTCTTCAAATACATATGTCACATCATCAGCGTCATCCCCCACAACAATTGAGTGTTTTCCAACAGATGTTCCATTACTAAATACAATTTTCAAATCCTCATAGTCATTATATGACTCAGTGCGGAGTTTCTCTTGGTTTAGGTGAGACTGTAAAGAAAACATAATAGTTTAGAAATTTATAACAATTTTATTATAATGAATGTGAAAGTGATCAATGCACGTAATATTTAAAATAATAGAAATTAAAAATATCACCTTGAAGTAATTGTCCCATACTTCATCACTAGCCGTGAACTTCTTTGTGATAGGGCCCCACCCAAATCCAGAACTATGAGACATAAACTCATCCAAAATTAGATAGTGTTGCTTCAGAATTTTCAACCGGTTTTGATAGTGCTTGTAAGTTTTTTCACATCCAAGACGCTCATTAAGAACGGGAAGTATCTTATCACACACTGTATTATTAGATATCCCACCACTAGCATCACGCCAACCACTCTTGAAGGCATCAACAAGTAATCTTAACAACATACGGCTCTCTTGGATGCTCCATTGGTTATACTTCGCTTTTAACTTCTCTTGTTTTGCGTTTTCCATTTTAATGTTACTAGATAATACAACCAATGACTTATTAGTTATCTATTCATTTATTTTCCATATATGTTCTTATAATCTAAAATAATGAAAACATCTAATTCATAACAATATGATGCAAACAACATGAAATTCCTAACTTATTTTTTAGGTTTGCGATCAAATAAGTAAAATAAGAGTGTATAAAAAAATTACGGCAATCCCATAAAAACATTATCAACAAAATCTTTGTGAGAACATGCAATGATATATTCCAAAATTCACATGGGGAATAGAGATGGAGAGTGATTGGAATCAATCTGTAAAAATGCATCATGTTCTTATGGACTTTTTAACATATAATGATATATAAGTTAGGTCTCCAAATCTAACCCTAATTTTTAGCCTATTTTTTATGAAACTCTATAGCATTCCCACCTCACTTTTCCCTGTAGTTTATTCTTACTATTAAGGCCCTAAGATTTATTCTTAGTGTTTCAACATACAACTAATTAGTATGCTTCCACCTAATCATGCATACATGTTTTAGGTTGAGGTGTAATTTCCGGTCTTCGTGATTCTGGTAAACAATTACAACCATTCCGAAAATTGTCTATATTTTTCTTCCTTTATTAAGATTGAAGCATTATGTGTGATATGATATTGGGACAAGTTTTATATCATCATGTTCTGTAATTCTTCTAGCAATGGTGTTTTTTATTAGAGGGATATATCAATAAATTGGTTGGGATCATATCTAGTGTAACTTTCACTATGTAGTCATCTTCTGCTTTCTTCTTAGCTTTCCCTTTTTCCTAAAATCCTTAACTGATTGAATCATTTTCTCAAGTTTCTATAACACAAGTCTACAATCCTCCCATAAGTCCTTGATATCTTAATGCTGCCTCTTTTTGAAATTGAAGTAAAAAGAAGCAACATAGGCTTAGGGTTTTATATGTTGTTCTTTAATCCTTCAAAGACTATGAATGGGAAAGCAGTTTGGGATTTTTCTGGTGACATTGAACATTCTTGTTGAAAATATATTAGATACTAGAGTTTTATGTCATGGACAACCTAATGAACTGTCGTGTTAAGTAAGTTATTGCAAGTTTCATTTTACACTTTGGACAAGCACGAACTCTCTGCTACTGATGAAGTTTACTCACTAGGTATGTCTATGAACATAAAGAATATCATAGCTATAGGAATAAAATCATAAGGTTTGCTGACCTTAAACAAATTCCCCCAAAACCTATCAGATCGATTACTCTACCTTAGTTGAATTGATACCCATACCTTCCCCCACCCATTCCCATACCCGACTTCCATTCTTGGTAGTAAGCACGACCTTATAGGTCATTCTTTCTCCTATACATAGCCCTATTCTTAGTAGTAAGCACGGCCTTATAGGTCACTCTTCATCTCTTACTTTCGCACTCACACTCCCTAAACTTCACAAATCACTGCTTCTTTCCAGATTCCAACTGGTTTTCATATACTTTTTCTCTTTCCCCTTCCCCAAGTTCTTGTAAATTCCCCACCTTTTTCCATCTTTCCCAATTCCCACGTTCTTGTAAATAGTAATAACCTTCCAATCTCAATCCCCATTAAACCCAAATAATAACCCTAAATGAAAAACAGAAGCCTTTCCTTACACGTCAAACAAAAAATATATACAAATTCAAAAGATAAAGAATTCAAACCAAGTATTGAAAGAGAGAAAGACAATGACAGGACCCGCCCCGATCCCACAGGGACCACAGGGGACGTGCCCTGCTCCCGTCTGACACCCAATAATTCATACCAATTTTAACCTCAAAACATTTAAAAGCATAATTAACCAAATTAAAGTCATACATCAAATCCGAATTAAACGAATGTCAGACAAGGGATGAAATCCAAAATTACAAATTTGCGAGCACGACTCTAAAGTAAACCTGCGGGTACACCGCCCAGCAGGGGTTCAGGTACGCAGAAGTAGATCTATGCCTCAGCCTCTGGTTCCTCCTCTACCTCAGTTTCCCGACCTGGAGGGGTTATCAAACATTAAGGGTGAGTGGACCGAAACTCAAGTTTATGAAATCGTTTGATAAGTAAAACATATAATTTACCCCTCCGTTTTCCAAACATGCGTGCATCATAATTCAAAATCATAAACCATATAATATGAACCATAAGGCATATAATAAAACCATAACCATAATTTTAGCCACTGCACTATACACTCCAATCCGACATCCCTGATGTCTGACGTCCCTGACGTCAATAAGGTCACAATCACAAGGCTACGCGTGCCACTCGGGTCTCAATTTTCCGAGTTAAATCCCCGAACCCCGTTCGGGTACAGCATCCCCGATGCTTAGCGTCATAGACGCTGGACGTACTAGACGTCCGTGACCTCTCCGGGGTACCTCATCCGGAGGAGACAATATAATATGGAAGGATTTATACAGTGCAGTAACAAATACATTTTCATTGATATCCACATGCAAACATATATATACATAGATAGAATCCGAACCAATCATTCAGTTTCATCGGACGGGTCTCAAGCCCAGATACCGTGAAACGTGCCATAACCATATTTTCCATATCCTCAAAACCATTATTGTTTTAGCATGTGAATAAGTATAATAAAACCAGAAAACATTTATGCACACAAGGGTTTAAGAAAATGGCCCACTCACAGTACAGTCCTGCCGAAAACCGAACGTATACCCTCATTCTGGTACGATTATACAACCCCTGTCATATCCAAAGTATATGCAAAGGTCAATTTAAACCCCTAACATTCAACCATGAAGCCCTAGACCGAAACCGGTCTGAAAAAGCCGCCCGAACGCGCTTTCCAAGGCAATAAACCTTATTTTGACCAACCTAATGAACTCCGATCGACCCGAAACCACCACCATTGGATCCGGATCGTCGAAACCTAAAGAATGGTGGTGGTCCCACCAGAAACACTGTTCACACGCGCCCCCACGCGGCGGTCAACGCGGGAACAGTTCCTGCTGACGTCATCTGACAGCTGTCAGGTCTGACGTGTCAGACTCTGACAGGTGCCACGTGTCAACATCCGATTGGTCCACCTCACTGATCTGTCAGGCCACGTGTCGGATCTGACATGTGCCACGTGTCAGCACGGCACTGGTCCACGTCACTGACATGTCAGTGACACGTGGCAGTCCCTGACTGGTCCACGTCACTGACATGTCAGTGCTCACTGTGCACTGACATGTGACACGTGTCAGCTCGCGGTTGGTCCATGTCATCTGACAGACTGACAGGGTGCCACATCAGCACCGCTGTCCTCAGACGGGTTGACCCGTGTTCCTGTAACTCGGGTCGATCAGACCCGCGATCATGACCCGGTTACCATTTCATCTGCTCTTGACCATTTTCGTTCCTTTTAATTCGTATTTACTCGTCCTAAACCCTAGAATGGTTATGTGTGACTAGAATTAGGTTTTAGGTCTAAAAGGTTACCTGAAAATCGACGGAAAGCTTGGTTGCCGGTTCTGGTAATCCTCTCCGGCGAGTCGACGGTTGTTCAGTCCCGGTCCTGGGTCCAAATTGGTCGTCAAGGTCTCCTAGACGAGTCCTAACAAAAACCAAATGATGTCAACGTCACAAACAGGAGTTTCGAAGCCGAGAAGGAAAACGGTTACCTACGGGTTTATCGTCCAATCGCCGCCTTGTCGCCGCCGTACACCGTCAGGATCAGTTCCTTGCCGTTCTGTCGTCACGGTGGTTCCAACCGTACGTTGGTTCAAGTTCCAGATTGAAGGTTTGGATGATTTGGGTGACTTGGGCCGCTCGGGTTTTCTTCACGGGTTTGAGAGAATGCCGCCGTGCAGGGTGGCCGTGGAGCGGTGGCCGGCGTCAGGAATGTGGCTGCTGGTTGGCTGAGGTGTGGGGTTGAGTGGTGATGGCTGATGAGCTGGTTCCAGGGAGAAATCGCACACACACGGTTGAGAGAATGAACACATGGGTGCATGATCTCATGTGGTTTAATACTGAATAGGAGTATGAATCAAGGGCCAGGATTGAATCTCAGAATGAGATCAAAGGCTGAGATCAGATCAAGGGATTTCAGATCTAAGGGCTGGAATTTAAAGCTGATTTAAATGCTAATTAATCCAATAGTGGATCTGATCCAATCTAGCCAATGGGTGAGTGACACTTGTCACTCACCAGGTGTCCTCCAATCAGATTTCCTGAATTTAATATTCGACACGAAAACCGAGACACGAACTTCCCGAATTCACGTTTCTGACCATAACTTCCTCGTACGAAGTCCGATTTCGGCGTGCCGCCTGTCTACGGACTCAGGACGTCGAGGCCTACCCAACGGTTCTTGAGTCAACTGAAAATTAGTTGTCAAAAGAAAAGTCAACATTTTCCCCCGAGAGTCCAAATTACGGTAATGCCCCTGAACTTCTGATAGTCATAACTTTTACCCTGATCGTCCGAATTGGACGTGCCACCTGTCTACGAACTCGTGACGTCCCGAACTACGTCACGGTCATAGGTCAAAGTTCATTTAGTTCACCAATCAAAAAGTCAACAATATGACCATACCATTCACAAGGGTAAAATCGTCAAATCACACATTAAATTACAATATTGAAATCCACGAATTTCCGGGGTGTTACAACCTTCCCCCCTTAAGAAATTTCGTCCCGAAATTTCAAAGAAACAAATGAGGAAATTGTTCTCGCATCTGAGCCTCGGGCTCCCATGTGGCTTCTTCCACATTCTGGTTTCTCCAGAGAATCTTCACGAGAGGGATCGTCTTTCGTCGTAGTACCTTGTCCTTCCGATCCAAGATCTGTACTGGTTGTTCTTCAAAGCTCAAATCCTTCCGTAGTTCAACAGGTTGTTCCCCAAGTACATGAGAAGCATCACGTACGTACATTCGCAACATCGATACGTGGAAAACATCGTGAACTCTCGATAGTTCTGGAGGTAGTGCCAATCTGTATGCAACTCTGCCAATTCTCTCCACGATTTCATAAGGTCCGATAAAACAGGGACTCAGTTTCGCCCGTCGGCCAAAACGGATAATCCCTTTCCACGGAGACAACTTCAGGAAGACAAAATCTCCCACTTCAAACTCCAAGTCTCGAATCCGTCGGTCGACATAACTTTTCTGGCGATCCTGTGCCACCTTCAATCTCTCCTTGATCACGCGAACAGTTTCCATGGTTAAGTCCATCATCTCCGGCCCTAAAGCCGCTCGCTCTCCTATCTCCGTCCAGCAGATAGGTGTCCTGCACTGTCGGCCATACAGTGCCTCATAAGGTGCCATCCCGATGCTTGCCTGATAGCTGTTGTTGTAAGCGAATTCCATTAATGGAAAATGAGTATCCCAAGAGTCTTGAAACTGTAGTACACATGACCTCATCATGTCCTCCAGGGTTTGAATGGTTCTCTCAGACTGTCCATCGGTCTGTGGATGGAAGGCAGTACTGAAACGTAAGGTTGTTCCCAAAGTAGCTTGCAAGCTTCGCCAGAACCTGGAAGTGAAACGCGGATCACGATCGGACACGATCGATTCCGGCGTACCATGAAGTCGTATGATTTCCTTCACAAACAACTGAGCCAGTCGGTTAGGTTTATAGGTTTCCTGAACTGGCAGAAAATGGGCTGATTTGGTTAACCGATCCACGATCACCCATACTCCGTCCACTCCACTCGGAGTCCTCGGTAACTTAAAGACGAAGTCCATGGTGATGTGATCCCACTTCCACTCAGGAATCGGAAGTGGCTGCATAGCCCCATACGGTCTCTGCCGTTCCGCCTTAACCTGCTGACAGGTTAAGCATTTGCTCACGAACTCAGTGATATCCTTCTTCATTCCCGGCCACCAATAATGGTTCCGGAGGGTACGGTACATCTTTGTACCTCCCGGATGCATAGCATAGGCCGAACTATGGGCCTCCTCAAGAATCTCGGCCCGTAACTCTGCCACTGCAGGTACACACAAACGGCCCAATTTCACAAGTGCTCCATCATCCCGGATGGTAAAATCCTGTCTCCCATCCGCATCGACCTCAATTCTGTAAATACAGAGTATCGGATCCTGAAGTTGTGCCTCGATGATCCGATCAATCAGTACTGGTCGCACATGGAAGCTGGCCAACAAAGCTCCATGCTCATCCGTACCCAAAATAACTCCCGCCTTCCGGAGTTCCACCAGCAAGGGAAAATACACCATCCCCAGGTGTGCAATAGTTCCCGCTGATTTCCTGCTGAGTGCATCCGCCACCACATTGGCCTTACCCGGATGGTACTCGATCGTACAGTCATAGTCCTTCAGCAGCTCCAACTATCTCCGTTGTCTCATGTTAAGCTCCTTCTGAGTGAATAAGTATTTAAGACTCTGGTGGTCGGTGTATATCCGACACGTTGCGCCGAACAGATAATGTCTCCAGATCTTGAGAGCATGAACCACCGCCGCCAACTCCAAATCATGAGTTGGATAGTTTAACTCATGGGTCTTCAGCTGCCGGGATGCATAGGTGATAACCTTGCCAGTTTGCATCAACACGCAGCCCAGACCTTGCAGCGATGCATCACTGAAGACCACAAACTCCCCACTGTCATCCGGCAATGCAAGGACAGGTGCAGTGGTCAATCGATTTTTCAACTCTTGAAAGCTCCGATCGCACTGCTCGTCCCAGATAAACTTTACTCCCTTCCGAGTCAAACGAGTCAATGGTGCAGCAATTTTGGAGAAGCCCTCCACGAATCTCCGGTAGTAAACTGCTAATCCGACGAAACTCCGCACCTCGGTCACTGTTGTCGGTTTAGCCCAGTTGGTCACCGCTTCTGTTTTTTGGGGATCCACGCAAATCCCATCCGTCGATATCACGTGTCCCAGAAAACCAATACTGCTCAGCCAAAACTGACACTTGCTCAGCTTGGCATACAATTGTTCTTGTCTCAGTCTCTCCAAGACCAACCGTAGATGTTCTTCATGCGCACGGGCACTCCTCGAGTATACCAAAATATCATCGATGAACACAATCACGAACTTATCCAGGTAGGGTCGGAAGACCCGGTTCATCAGATCCATGAATGCTGCTGGAGCATTCGTCAAACCAAATGGCATAACAAGGAACTCGTAGTGCCCGTAACGGGTTTGAAAAGCAGTTTTCGGAATATCCTCCTCCGAAATCCTCAGTTGGTGATACCCAGATCGCAAATCAATTTTCGAGAAGCACTGAGCTCCCCGCAACTGGTCGAAAAGGTCATCGATCCTGGGTAGAGGATACTGATTCCTCAGCGTCACCCTGTTGAGTTGTCGATAGTCAATACATAAACGGAGACTTCCTTCCTTCTTCTTTACGAACAACACCGGTGCTCCCCACGGTGAAGTACTCGGTCGGACATATCCCAAATCTACCAACTCCTGCAATTGAGTCTTGAGTTCTCGTAACTCGGCCGGCGCCATCCGGTATGGTGCCTGGGATATGGGTCGGGTACCCGGGAGTAGTTCAATAGTAAACTCAATCTCCCGCGATGGTGGCAATCCAGGTAAGTCTTCTGGGAATACATCCGGAAACTCACATACCACCGGTATTTCGTCGATAACCGGAGTATCGACCTGTTCCGACACGACATGCGCCAGATAACCCTGGCATCCCTTCCGTAGAAGTTTGGTAGCAGTAAGTGACGAAATCACTTCAGGAGGCGAACCATCACGTTCTCCCTGAAAGATAACTTCCGGCAAACCCGGGCTCCGCAAAATCACTTGCTTGCTACAGCAGTCGATGAGCGATCCGTGCTCCGACAACCAATCCATCCCTAGGATTATATCGAAGTCGTGGATATCCAGAATAATTAAGTCTGCTGGTAAATCCACATCCTCAATTCTTACCGGGCACCTCCGAATCACCTGATTCACAAGGTACACGGTACCCATCGGGGTGCCAACACCCATTTCGCAATCTAAGCTGATACCACACAATCAAGCATACCAGCACAACTTTTCGAAATAAAAGAATGTGTAGCCCCCGCATCCATTAATACACGTACAAGAAGGTTAAAGATATGTAGTGTACTTGTGACCACGCCTGGAGCAGTCCTCGCCTGCTGCTGGGTCATTGCAAACACTTGGGCCCTCGGCCCTCCGTTCCGTCCGCGCCCGCGCGCGCCACGTCCAGCACCACGGTCACCTCCCTGACCGTGACCTCCATTAGTGTGGGAAGCCGTGCTCTGCACCACACTCGAGCCCCCAGCGTCGTTGTTCTTGGACAACTGCGGACAATCACAGGCATAGTGGCCCTCCTCTCCGCAAGCAAAACAAGTTACTGGCCTCGGCCTGTCCGAATGCCCGTCAGAAGCACCGCTCCAAGATGAGCGTTGTCCAGAGTTGTATCCAGATCCTCTGCCCTGAGAGCCTCCACGTCGACCCGACCAGCTACGACCCTTGAAGGATGAGGGTGCTCCCCTGTAGCTCCCTCCCTTGTTGTTCTTACGGCCCGATGGCCCATGATGTGGGCGATCCTGACGTCGCCCCTCCCCCGAAGGTTGTCGTGATTGGTGTGCCGCCAGACTGGCCTCGACACGCACCGCTGCGTCGACCATATCCCTCAGAGAAGCATGAGTGGTAGCAGTCACACTGGCCCGGATCTCCCCTCGGAGTCCAAGCTCAAACCGCTGGCATTTGTCCTCCTCCGTGCTTACGAATGAGGCAGCGAACCGGGAAAGTTTCCCGAAAGTTTGCTCGTAGTCTGCAACAGACATGTCACCCTGCTCCAGCCGCAGGAATTCCGCCTCCCGCGCCGCGCGAAAAGATCGCGGGTAGTACTGGTCCAGAAACCTGGAACGGAAAGCTTCCCAGGTAGTGGTATGGACAGACCACCCAGACATTTCGAGTCCGTGCCACCACTGGTAGGCTCCTCCTTCCAGCAAGAAGGCCGCCAGAGTCACTCGTTCGCCCGGAGGGCAGTGCATCACCGAGAAGATCCTCTCCCACTTGGTGATCCAGTCGTGAGCATCCTCGGGGTTTGATCCCTCGCAGAAAGGAGTGGCTCCCAACCGTTGAGCCCTTTCGATGCTCGCGCATTCCATCTCTTTTTCTAGAACCTCGTCCGTTCGATGAGGAATTCTCCTAGGAGGCATAACCAACTGTTAAGAGGCATAGATCAGAAAACAATATTCTTAAAAGTCGAAAAGTAACTAGTACTAATCGCTAGTCTAGCATGCTGACCAATACCCTAGTACTGACCACAACCTAGTGCTCTGATACCAAGCTGACAGGACCCGCCCCGATCCCACAGGGACCACAGGGGACGTGCCCTGCTCCCGTCTGACACCCAATAATTCATACCAATTTTAACCTCAAAACATTTAAAAGCATAATTAACCAAATTAAAGTCATACATCAAATCCGAATTAAACGAATGTCAGACAAGGGATGAAATCCAAAATTACAAATTTGCGAGCACGACTCTAAAGTAAACCTGCGGGTACACCGCCCAGCAGGGGTTCAAGTACGCAGAAGTAGATCTATGCCTTAGCCTCTGGTTCCTCCTCTACCTCAGTTTCCCGACCTGGAGGGGTTATCAAACATTAAGGGTGAGTGGACCGAAACTCAAGTTTATGAAATCGTTTGATAAGTAAAACATATAATTTACCCCTCCGTTTTCCAAACATGCGTGCATCATAATTCAAAATCATAAACCATATAATATGAACCATAAGGCATATAATAAAACCATAACCATAATTTTAGCCACTGCACTATTCACTCCAATCCAACATCCCTGATGTCTGACGTCCCTGACGTCAATAAGGTCACAATCACAAGGCTACGCGTGCCACTCGGGTCTCAATTTTCCGAGTTAAATCCCCGAACCCCGTTCGGGTACAGCATCCCCGATGCTTAGCGTCATAGACGCTGGACGTACTAGACGTCCGTGACCTCTCCGGGGTACCTCATCCGGAGGAGACAATATAATATGGAAGGATTTATACAGTGCAGTAACAAATACATTTTCATTGATATCCACATGCAAACATATATATACATAGATAGAATCCGAACCAATCATTCAGTTTCATCGGACGGGTCTCAAGCCCAGATACCGTGAAACGTGCCATAACCATATTTTCCATATCCTCAAAACCATTATTGTTTTAGCATGTGAATAAGTATAATAAAACCAGAAAACATTTATGCACACAAGGGTTTAAGAAAATGGCCCACTCACAGTACAGTCCTGCCGAAAACCGAACGTATACCCTCGTTCTGGTACGATTATACAACCCCTGTCATATCCAAAGTATATGCAAAGGTCAATTTAAACCCCTAACATTCAACCATGAAGCCCTAGACCGAAACCGGTCCGGAAAAGCCGCCCGAATGCGCTTTCCAAGGCAATAAACCTTATTTTGACCAACCTAATGATCTCCGATCGACCCGAAACCACCGCCATTGGATCCGGATGGTCGAAACCTAAAGAATGGTGGTGGTCCCACCAGAAACACTGTTCACACGCGCCCCCACGCGGCGGTCAACGCAGGAACAGTTCCTGCTGACGTCATCGCTGACGTCAGCATGACGTCATGCTGACGTCATCTGGCAGCTGTCAGGTCTGACGTGTCAGACTCTGACAGGTGCCACGTGTCAACATCCGATTGGTCCACCTCACTGATCTGTCAGGCCACGTGTCGGATCTGACATGTGCCACGTGTCAGCACGGCACTGGTCCACGTCACTGACATGTCAGTGACACGTGGCAGTCCCTGACTGGTCCACGTCACTGACATGTCAGTGCTCACTGTGCACTGACATGTCAGTGCTCACTGTGCACTGACATGTCAGTGCTCACTGTGCACTGACATGTGACACGTGTCAGCTCGCGGTTGGTCCATGTCATCTGACAGACTGACAGGGTGCCACGTCAGCACCGCTGTCCTCAGACGGGTTGACCCGTGTTCCTGTAACTCGGGTCGATCAGACCCGCGATCATGACCCGGTTACCATTTCATCAGCTCTTGACCATTTTCGTTCCTTTTAATTCGTATTTACTCGTCCTAAACCCTAGAATGGTTATGTGTGACTAGAATTAGGTTTTAGGTCTAAGAGGTTACCTGAAAATCGACGGAAAGCTTGGTTGCCGGTTCTGGTAATCCTCTCCGGCGAGTCGACGGTTGTTCAGTCCCGGTCCTGGGTCCAAATTGGTCGTCAAGGTCTCCTAGACGAGTCCTAACAAAAACCAAATGATGTCAACGTCACAAACAGGAGTTTCGAAGCCGGGAAGGAAAACGGTTACCTACGGGTTTATCGTCCAATCGCCGCCGTGTCGCCGCCGTACACCGTCAGGATCAGTTCCTTGCCGTTCTGTCGTCACGGTGGTTCCAACCGTACGTTGGTTCAAGTTCCAGATTGAAGGTTTGGATGATTTGGGTGACTTGGGCCACTCGGGTTTTCTTCACGGGTTTGAGAGAATGCCGCCGTGCAGGGTGGCCGTGGAGCGGTGGCCGGCGTCAGGAATGTGGCTGCTGGTTGGCTGAGGTGTGGGGTTGAGTGGTGATGGCTGATGAGCTGGTTCCAGGGAGAAATCGCACACACACGGTTGAGAGAATGAACACATGGGTGCATGATCTCATGTGGTTTAATACTGAATAGGAGTATGAATCAAGGGCCAGGATTGAATCTCAGAATGAGATCAAAGGCTGAGATCAGATCAAGGGATTTCAGATCTAAGGGCTGGAATTTAAAGCTGATTTAAATGCTAATTAATCCAATAGTGGATCTGATCCAATCTAGCCAATGGGTGAGTGACACTTGTCACTCACCAGGTGTCCTCCAATCAGATTTCCTAAATTTAATATTCGACACGAAAACCGAGACACGAACTTCCCGAATTCACGTTTCTGACCATAACTTCCTCGTACGAAGTCCGATTTCGGCGTGCCGCTTGTCTACGGACTCAGGATGTCGAGGCCTGCCCAACGGTCCTTGAGTCAACTGAAAATTAGTTGTCAAAAGAAAAGTCAACATTTTCCCCCCGAGAGTCCAAATTACGGTAATGCCCCTGAACGTCCGATAGTCATAACTTTTACCCTGATCGTCCGAATTGGACGTGCCACCTGTCTATGAACTCGTGACGTCCCGAACTACGTCACGGTCATAGGTCAAAGTTCATTTAGTTCACCAATCAAAAAGTCAACAATATGACCATACCATTCACAAGGGTAAAATCGTCAAATCACACATTAAATTACAATATTGAAATCCTCGAATTTCCGGGGTGTTACAGACAACCTGTTTTACCTTTATATGGTTCAATATAGATGTAGCTTGTATGCATATAAGTTTGTCTGTACTTATCTGTTCATATTCCAAACAGAGGAAGAAAGGGAGAACATCCAAATCTTTGAGGGGGAGATAATATTTGTGTTTGGGCTCTGATATTTATACCATCCACTAAAAAACCCTTTCAAATCCAGAATATGTAACAATCATACAAAATACATGATTTTTTGAATACAGGTGAATTTTAAAGTGTTGTTAAATAATTTGATTTGAATACACCTTGATTTGGAAATATTTTAAATTAATCGGTTAAAATAGAAATTGAATACATCAGTATTTCAAACAAATCATTTAAAATCTTGATTGAATACACCCAAATTTCAAACTCTATTAAAATTACTTAAAATCACCCATTGAATACACCCCCCTTAAGTATTGTGATTCGAGTCTCCTGAACAGCTAGGTCCATGTCGAATGGGTAATGTCGTCTCCTTTAATTCTATCGTATGAAAACCTGGGGAAATTAACTTACCTAAATTGCTGTGTGTAAATTAATAAAGACCTATGTCAAGAAAATCTAAGATAACCTTCCTTGATGGCGGAGTCGGAGCACATATAGCCATGAATAATTTAACTTACCTAAATTGTTCGGTGTGTAAATTAATAAAGAACTTTGTCAAGAAATTTTAAGATAACCTTTCTTGATGGCGGAGGTGGTAAGGGTAGCAATTTTTGACACGACTCGAAACCCACACAAAATTTATCTGGGTCAACGCGCACGATTAAAATGTTGGGTCATTTTCGGGTCAACCCGTTATGACCCGTTTATTAAACGGGTGAGTTTCGGGTCAACCTGTTTACCCGTATAATGACATGTTAACCCGTTTAATAAATGGGTAGATTTCGGGTTAACAGGTTAACCCGTATATTGGCTTATATATTGACCAATTTAATAAACGTTCATTACTAACCCATATATCTACTCATTTATCTACCTAAATATCTATTAAATTTTATAATTTAAATAGGTTAAACATGTTAAATGGGTTAAACGGGTCAAACGGGTCATATGTTAATTGGGTTTTGAGTATGACCTGTTTATTAAATGGGTTAAACGGGTTATACGGGTCATTAACAGGTCGGGTTTGAGTTGGACATTCTTGACACGATTATTAAACGGGTCGGATTCGGGTTGGGCATAAATGAGTAAAACAGAATTCATGACACGACATGACCCATTGCCACCCTAGGAGGTGGGGTCATTTTTAAAATTTTTTAAATTATTCATACAACATATCATTGGGATTCGAATTTAAAATAAATTTATCTACAACTAACTGAATTAAATTTACTTGACAACTAATTCCATGTAGATATATCTAGTTATATGTAAAAATAATTATGTATAAACATAACTGGATAAGTTAAAACTAAAAACATCGATAACCTTACACATACTTGCTTGATATCCTACATGAGGAGCCTAGTAAAAAAGTTGTTTGAGCAAAGAAATCAGATTAAGATATATCCTTCAATATTTTTGTTATTTGCATTTTGTTTGGACTAAATTACATTTTTTTTCATTAATTATATATGTTTGAAGTGCAAACTTTTTCTCCTCGTAAAAGTGTACTATGTGCAATAGGCTTATAGCACAGCCTAGCCTATGTGATGCTCCCCACCTTTGACCTTTCATGATGTCAGGTGACTAAAGGAACTGCAATTGTCAATAGGGGTGGTCCATTAAAACCGCTAATTGATTCGATTTAAATTGCTATTTATCTAACGGTTTAAGTTTGACTGGATAAAGGTCAAACGGTTTGAGAATCCAAACTGCTCCGTTAATAGCGGTTTAGATTTGGATTATCAAATGAAAATTGGTTAAATCCCAACCGAAAAGTTAAAAAATATATTTGTCAGGACCCGACCCTCCTCGGTCAGGACCCGATTCATCTAGCACGATATTGTCCGCTTTGGGCCTCGCCCTCACGGTTTTGTTTTCGGGAGCTCGCGGTGCAACTTCCCAGGGGGTCACCCATCTGGAATTGCACCAGCCTCAACTCGCTTAACTTTGGGGTTCCAATCCCCCCCAAAGCCACTGAGCTCCCAAAAGGCCTCATGCTAGATAGGTGTGTGCCTACACCTTTAAGGCACACCACCATTCCCTTCCCATACCATTCCCCCCTCGCAGGAATGTGGGATCGTTCACCGTTCACTACAGGACACGGGTCTTACAATCCACCCCCCTTAGGGCCCAGCGTCCTTGCTGGCACACTTCCCGGTCGGGGTCTGGCTCTGATACCAAATTGTCAGGACCCGTCCCAACTGGACCTCGATAACCGTGCCTGGTCCTGCTTCCGTCTGACAAGCTAACTGAAGTCCCGAAAGTACCCTTCAGCACCTGTCAAACCAGGGATAACTATACTGATTTCTGCTCATGCCTCCGCCTCGAGATCAGCCCCGAACCTTGTGCCACGGCCTGAAGGGTCATCATAAACAAAGGTGTGAGTGGACAAAATAATATCATTTGAAAAACATTTCTCAAAACACATCAGTTTACCCTCCAGTTTTACTAATCATGCATGCATAGGATAAAACACATGAATAACAACAAATCCGGCTCTTAAGCCCAACATGTGAAAACATTCGAATCATTTAAATCACTTTATAAAATCAATTCACCACATAATAAAGCAGATAACTCGGGAATTACACATCCGAGGATCCTCTGGGAATTACACATCCAGAGTCGGCATCCAATGCTGGGAATTACACATCCAGCCTCACCGGGAATTACACATCCGGTTTCTCCAGGAATTACGCATCTGGAGTCCCTCCAGGAATTACACATCTGGAGTCATCAAACATCAATACACAATCAAAAAGCATTATTTCAAATCAAGTATCAAAACTATGTCAAAACCATTATCACGGGTCCACATGCCCAAATCTCATTTCTCGTCAATCCGTAAAATCATTAAATAATTCAATATACGCAAATCCGTAAAATCATAGCCGAAACATCACAAATCTATTAAATCAAGTTCCCAACTCATAGTTCAAGCCAAAACCAGTTACAAATCTCGGGTCTTCGCCCAAAACAGTCATTTCACATTTTCTCGAAAAATGTGCCCGAAGGACCGATTAAAATAATCATTAAATCATAAATAATCATCCAAACAAATCATGACATCATTGCAAAGCAAATCATGCAATCAATTATGTAAAACATTTAACTATGCATGCATATCAATTTATAAAACAAACGTCCACTCACACACCGTCCAACTGCTCGTTTCCCGCGCTGCACGCATTTCCGTAATTTCCGACACTTGCTCGGAATCTCGAATCCTGTTCACAATCATTATTCAAGGTCACTAACAAGTCAATTTACATCATCTAATTTTCCCATAATTTTCAGGGAATTTAATATTAATTAAATACGTAACTTAAACCTTCGGACCCTCGAAACATTATCGATACGGTGTCCGATTGACTTGAAACCAATTTTAAAATGTCCGTTACATTACAAGGAGTAAAACACCTGTTGAAACTTTCCTCAGAAAACGTGCCACACGCCCTCACGCGCCGCCGCAAGCGGCTGCGCGTGAGTCCACGCGCCGTGCTACAGTAACATGAACAGTCCTCTTCTCTACCCGTTTACCTGGTATTCGGGTCTGCAACCCGCGGTGCAACCCGGTTCTTTATCGATCAATTTGAACCCAATTGTTTCAGTTCTTTCATTTATTCTCATCTATTCCATATTTCTAACCGATCTGTGACCTCAATTTAATGAAAACATGTCCTAAAACCCACGACTCAACATCGAAACCCGACGGGTTCTAACTCGGGTTCCACTCAAATTCAACCTGTATCCTTCAATTGTTTACACCCGAAGCATATAACAGTTATTCTAAACACGAAATTGAAATCAATTTCAAGGATTACTACCTCCAGGTTATTGAACTCAAGCTCCAATTTCCATAGGAGTCGCAGGGTCTGTTCTTATTGATTTCCACCTCAATTGGCTTCCGTTTTGATATGGCTCGACTCGTCTCAGTCCCAGAAAGCTTACTCCATTGTCAATTTCACTCTTTAACGTCTGAAAGATCGAATTCAAGGTTTGTGTTTATGGTTGGTATTTTCGAGTTTTACCTCTCGGGTTCACAGTATTCTCCCCGTTTTCTCTCCCAATTTCCTTCTGTTTTTCACTCAATTGTTTCCTCTAATCTCCCAGTATTTCCACGGTCATGCCTTGATCAATCAATGTTAGAATTGTTAGAATTTAAGCAAGGATTGTGGAGGTAATTTCTGTCCGTATAAGGCATTCAAAATGCCACTAATCTCACACATGTGGGGGCAAGTGTCACTACCTAAGCCATCCTCATCTAATTTAGCTGAATCACCAGTTTAATTCATACAATTATCCCAGCTGCAGAAATTACCATTTTACCCTTGTCACAACAATTTACCAAAATGCCCCTCATCGTTTTAGACTCATAAGTTTCTCGTTCGGACTCCGATTGACGCATGCCGCCTGTCTACGGATTCAGCGTCACGAGACCTACCCAACGGTATTCTCGGAAAGTCCAAACAATGCCCCGATCAAAAAGTCAACTTTCGGCCCCTTTTACCAACTTCCGCACGTCATAACTTTCTCCTCGAATGTCGGAATTGGACGTGCCACCTGTCTATGAACTCGTGACGTCCCGAACTACGTCACGGTCATCGGTCAAAGTTCGTTTGACCGCTCAAATCAAAAGTCAACTTTTTGCCTAATTCCAAGGGCAAAATCGTCATTTTCCCCAAAGTTTCCAACTTCTCCCTTTTTGAATGTCCGGGTCGTCACATATTAATATTTAAATCTATTATTACCACAAAATTAAAACAAAAAGATACACAAATATACTCGTATAAATATATGTATACTTGGATAAAAGTATAATAAAAGATTATTAAGTGGTAATATTTGTTTGCTAAATCTTAACATGGTGGTAGTATTTGTAATCAAATTTTACGTAAAATTAATATACAAAATATAAAGTATTGATTTTTTTTTTGTATCCTTGCTTTTTTTTTTGAAATATCCTTACTGTTTTTTTTAATATAATTATTGTTTTGTAATATCATTGCTGTTTTTTTAAATACTTGCTGTTTTTTAATATACTTGTTGTTTTTTAATATTCTTACTGTTTTTTTAATATACTTGTTGATTTTTTAATATCCTTACTGTTTTTTTGATATACTTGTGTTTTTCTTATGTTTAAATGGTTTCAAACCGTTTCGATCCAAACAAAACCGTTAAGATTTTAACGGTTTAGATTTGGATATTACCAATATCCGTATCGAACCGCACTGTGTCCACCTCTAATTGTCAATTATCAATAACAAAATTTCGGTCAATAATTGATGTTCAACGAATTTTATTGACCGAAACTCTCACGAAATCGAAAAAGGTTAAAGGATTTTCATAACCATTCATGACTATGATCAACGAGTCTCGAATCTTATTTCTGCTAACTGAGTACCAAATGAGTCAAGAATCACGAAAATAAATAAAATAAAAAATTATTAGTTTGATTTTGCCCATAAGTTTTGGGCTTTCATTTTCGGCCGAAAAGTTTTGAGCTTTAGTTGACCATCCTAAACCAAATTGAACCAACCATATGTACTTCACAGATGATTTTCATTTACATGTTAGGGTCAGTTAAGTCAATTTGGTGTATTGATGTGCGTTTTTGAAAAGTCACTCATGTGGTGTTTCTAAAAAGTTTTATTTATTTATTCATAACAAATAATTATACACAAATAATTTTATTAAAAGTGACTTTTAAAAGAAACTTGCATATTATTATTTAAAGTCCATTGTTTTTCCAAAAACAAAACAAAAAACAAATTTTCATTTTTATCAAACACTTTTGTCATGCTTCAATTTTTTAAGGAAAAAAAGCAACAGCCTTAGTCCCCTCGCCAACATTACACTACTGTTAAAATTGAATGCATTGAAGCGCAATTGTTTCAAGGTTAAAAGTTCAAGGTACTAATGGAAATCGATCAAAGGCTCTACCCGCATCAATGTGTACTTATCTTGTTCTGCAGTTCCAGTCTCCCATGACTAGAAACATACAGTAACATCGTACAACAACCATTATAAGAAAAGACTAGAAAATATGAAAAAGAATTGCCCACCACATTTTCTACTTGCAATAACTTGTCTCTATTCACATGCTAATTTGGTGTCAAAGCTGCTCAAGCAAATAGTGAAGGCCTGAAACGCAGACAAAGGATACCGGTAATCCATAGTAAACATATCCTTGCCAACTTTACCAAACTGAAGTATGATCTTGTCGTGGTCAGATTGAGTTGGCAGTGGTGGTTGTGATGGTGTCGGTGCCCCCGCACCAGGTTGTGCTGTAGCTGCTATCAACTGAAAGTTTTTGACAGAGGCAACCGTCACCCTTCCACGGAAGTTCAGGCACCAACATTGTAACTGCTCGTGCCATCTTGGTGCCTTGTTCTTAAGAATCAATGGTCTTTCCTTTCCTTCATCTTCATAATTGGACCCAATTATATCTGAGAATCGAGCACTGCTAAACTCAGCTGAATGATCAATGGACTTGGCGAAGGAAATGCTGCGGAATGAGTCCTCAAGAGAGCGCTGGAGAAGCTCAGGCTGGCCAGGGACAATGCCACCAAGCTCAAGGGATGCTGCAGGGATTGAGTGCATGGTGCAGTGCATCCTGCGGGGCCCTCTAGTGCCAAGAACATTTAACTCGTATGTCACCTGGGCGATGTTATAGCTGCCGCTAGGGACCCTGGGAGAAACCTTTTTAGAGTTAAACCGACCACTTAGGCCAGGTGGGGAAAGTTGTGCACTGTTGTAGGGAGGCTGGGTATCAGAAATAATGAATTTGGTGCCTAAGAAGTTGGTCCTGAAAATGTAAAGAACAAATGGAAGATGCATATTAGTCTGAAGTCTAAACCTGATACGCTTTGTCAGGCCCTTAATAGCAAAAATACAGGGAAGAAAAATTTCTTAAAACAACTCTTTGCCTTCTTAATTTACAAGTTGAGTACATTGCATGTCTGCAAATTTATTTGTTTAGCTGCTGTATTTCCAATAGCATGAAAGCTTAACAAACTTTCTCACCAACTAAGAATTGATAAATAAAAACATCCGATGCACAATGACGGCTCAGAAGTGTGCCAATGGGTCTGATCCCTAAGGGCCCACTGATTTTCAGCTTTTCGTCTCATTTTTTCTTGATATAGGAAGAAAGTGGATGGAAGTGGTCATAAGGACAAGGAGGAGTAGAAATAGAGAAGAAAAAATGAAAAAAATAAATAAATCAAGAAATTGGAAAGAACATAAGATAGTTTTCGGGTTTTAGTTTTAAATTCATGTTCCTTTCCTTTCCTTATACATTTCCTCTACTACTCTCACCATTCTTCCTCCACTCCTCTTCATCTCTCCTTTCTACCCATTTCTCAAGCACAAAAAGTGAAAACTTAAAACCAAAAACCAAATTGTTATCAAATGGGCCCTACGTGTGAGACAACTTTCTAGTTCTAGTTTCATACCTAGGTCTCAAAAAATTGTTTGTAGAATGATACATTGTTGGTAGAATGACACACGGATCATTATCTTTCCTGGAGTTACTAATAGACGAATTTTAGCACAGAATATTAAAAACTCAGACAAGGTATACAAGAACCTCAGTTTCCCAATGTAGGTGTTGCTGGATCTTGATATAGTATCAGCATCCATTGAGATCACATATTCTGTGCAAGTAGTTCTACGTGTACGCTTAGCAGACAGAAGAAATTTCCCATTTTCAACGAGCAAAGCTGCACGGGCATGGCATTGATCAACAGAACATTCTAAAACACATGTGCGTGCACTGAAGCAACCAACAGAAAATGCTTACTGGAAAATGGAAAAAAATTATTTACCGCAAAATATGTTTGCCTATCGAGTTTAAGGTCGAGTTAAAATTATGCAACTTCTCATCTATATGAGTTGTTGCTATGCATTCCCTTTGATTAACTGCGGCAACGTACGATAACTATAATCATCTTGACATAGGGAGAAGATGATAATTCTCAGTGCAGTATAGAGTGAGAGATGTACACAATATATAATATTAAGCTAACAATAGCCAACTGGGCAGTATGGTAATTAGCTCGACTTCTGGTGATTAGCATTAAATGAAGCTTTGAGCCCACACAGTAATAACCTACATATATAGCAATCACATCTGACTGATGAAACTGTACTAAAATTCTCAGGTACAGCTAGGCCTCTCCGACTTTAGCTGGCCTCTTGGGACTTGAATGCACTAGTCATCAGAAAATAGGCCAAAAAGCAGAGGTAAATGATATACAAGTGCAAGCTCAAGCAAAATACACAGAATAAGAAGAGATGGTTATTACTAAGTGGAAACAATTCACCACATGGGACTAGTTGCATCGTGGAGAATGCAGGCTTGAGGCTAAATGATAAATTAGCATTATCCCTTCAGATATATTGTAGCTTGTAATGCATATTTCGGGCTCCAATGGATGTCTAAGATGGTGTCAGTGCTTGGTTGTGAGACCTTAAACTCCTAACCACCGAGCAACATTTCTCACTTATTAATTTGCAAGGTGCATGGAGGGCTGCACCTATATGCTTCACTTTGTTTGTATTCATCTGAATCTTTATGTGGAGGATGGGACTGAATCTTAGGGAGGGATGTTAACATGATACATGTTGCTGGTCCATTAATTAGCTTGAAATTTTTAAGTAAATTAAATACTGACTAAGAAAACACCAAGTCCTAGTTTAGCATGAAGCTGAAAGCTAATATTCATGAATTCTCTGAAATTTTTACTCATCAGGTCTGTAGACTCCGCACAATGCATAAGCACAAGATATTCACAAGAATGCTACACAATGTTCTTTTAGTAAGTTGATCACAACTATCTTGTAAAATCCCAACAAACCACATAAACGTGATGTCAAATTGAACTTGGTAAAACAATGGTGCCAACAGGACAGAACAGAAAGAATTTTACCAGGGCTAAGGCAAAGGAAAAGGTGGTAAGTTAAATTAGATTTGTCCCTCTTGATAAAGCACTGGATTGTTCCATTCCGAGATCCTGGCTGCGAAGCAGATATTTCAACAAAGTGTCAACTACTAGCTATCATGAATATCCCTAAGGAGAGAATCTAAGGGCATAAATACAAACAAATACTTAAGCAGAAAAATAATGTAATGACCTTAAAAGATAAATGTCTGGGCATTTTTTATCTTAAACTAAGTTCATCTCATAAGAAAGACAAGATGATGAAGATATGACCTGCTTCAAAGAGACTGGGAAGGTAATCTTTCCAGAGAACTCAGGACTTCTGACAATTTCTTTGCATGTTTCCCTCCATGACCTGCATACAGCAGCACATGCAACAACATGCTTGCGAGAAGGCCACGTACTCTCACTAGCCTCCAACCTTTTAATTACATCACACAATAGTTCAGGAGGTAGGCTAGCCCAACTGCTATTCTGGATTACAAGAGATTGGTCATGTAGCTCGTGTACTGAACCATGGGATTTCCCCCTGCAATGACCAGGCAGTCTCACCTCAAAACTCCGTCTGGATAAACTTCCAAACCCATCTCTTACATCACGAACTATACTTCGAAACGACATTTACTCTAGCCTGCCAACAGATTAAGATGTTAAATACATCCTTGATACAAGAGCCCACTTCATAAAGTTGGGATGAACGGAAAAATATAATTGCAGTTTGAGCTGCATATCAATCAAACTTGATTCAAACTCCTTCCACAAGGCCCACAATGATTAAAAACCAAGGACAATACAAGGATGAAGACTTATTAGAAAAGACAAAACGCCACTCTCATTCATGGACTTAACAGCAGCCTAAAGTACTAGACTTCGTACGGGTACATCTTTTGAGCTAGTCTTCCTGAGCTTAACTACAACTAATTGAAACCTGAGTTCCTACTTTTGCAGTCTACTCCAAATGAGAAACTTACTCAACTCCCAGTCTCCCAAACAGAAATATCTTCCACCTGGAAATTTAAAATAATACAGTGTCTATGATTTGTTAGTCTAGAATGCAAATGCTTACAGAGACAAAAACATTGCAACTAAACAGCGAAATAATTTTTCTCTCGGACAAAGTCTAAATATAGGCAGCATGAACTATGAATCCAAATGATAAATATAACCTGGATTATGCAATTTTACAGGAAAAAAAAAAGGATAAAATCATGCTTACCTAGCAGTTAAATGCTCAAATCGTTCACAAGTCACAGTCAGAAAGGCGAGGAAGCAAACCCGGAAAACACCAAATTAGAATGCCAACAGATTTGAGTTTGAGAACTTGGATACTGATCAAATGTACATTGCTTCACCACTAAGGCCTCCAGAGATCACGACCAACTTGCAAGAACCAAAGCCCACGGCTGGAACTACTGCATATATATATATACTGCAATATCAGAAATGAGGAACAAGTCAGCAAATTTAGCCCATAAAACAGAAAATTTACTGCAACAACCACCACAAATTTCATATTCTTTCTGGTTTTCCAATCACTGATATTAAAAACAACAAACAAGGTAAACTTAGAAGGAACAAAAATAAAATATCTCCATGCTTGCTTAAAAGCCCAAAAGCATCCTATGTAACTAACAAATTTACAAAATAATGAATTCAAGTAAATTTGTGCAAAAAAAAAAAATATCAAAATGCGGGGCTTCAAACCCGCTGTACAAAAACTGAAAATATAAAATTCAGATATAATCCACAACTGAAGAAACCCATAAAATGTTTCGAATCAGACTTTGTAAACCCCTTTGGGACAGAAAGTAATTCCCCGAAAAATCAGAGAAATGTAGAAGTGGGCCAACAAATTTTACCCCAAAAATAAAAGCTCAGACTTTAGACTAAAATTCATGACAACTGATGCTGCGATCCAAACGCAAAGAAGACTAGAAGATCAGAATCAGCTTACCATCTTCCGCTCTCTGTGAGAATGCAAACCCGGAGTTCTACTCTTGAATCAATCCAGTTCATGAATTAATAGCTTTACTAAATCTAAATGATTTCATTTTTGGCAATTTAGTCCTTCAACTATTCCATATGTATCCTTTGGGTCTCTATTATTTTTTAAATTCAATCAATGTCATCCTTTTTTTTTTTTCCTTCACATGGATGCCATTTTAAAGTTAACTCCGATCACACAACTCAGTCAAATTCAAAAAAAATTATCAATTAAGCAAACATTATGTGAAAGTTTATGATGGTGCGTGATTCTCTCCAGATTATACGAATTAGTTTAAATAAAATGTATGAAAAAAAATAGAATATAAAATCTATTAAGAACCAAAATACAAGAATTTTGGTTGTGTTTGAATAAGAAAGTTTAAAATTATTTAAAATTTGTAAATGATGGAATTTAAATTAAAGGAAATTAATTCTTCAGAATTTTTAAATTTTTTGTTTAGATAATATAAAAAAAAGAATGAAATTTAAATGTAAAATTTGATGTTTATACATAAATTATAATTATGAAGATGAAATTTGAGAAATGGCACCTAAAATTTAAAATGGAGGTTTAGAGTATCCAAATTCCTTTTTTTAAGCTTTTAGAATTTCTAAATTAAATTCCTTTTTTAAGTTTTTAGAATTTCTAAATTTTAATTTTATGTATCTGAACAAGAAAATTATACACATTATATATCGAGCCAACCCTCCTCTTTCAAATTTTGATCTTTATTTATGTAAATAAGGATGAGTGCCAATATTGAGTAGTACTAGAACCCAAAATTTTGTTCTTATTTTATTTTTTTGGTGAATAGAACTAGATTGGATAAAGTAACTCATCAGGTTAAAAGGATTTTAGCTACAAAAAAACATGGATGATTTTACATTGTTGGGGAATTAGATGGAGTGACAATGAAAGAAAACTTATAAAATACACTTATATAAAAAATGACAAATTATATAAAAATACCTAAACTATAAGGTCGATTTCAAAAGGTACCAAAATAATAAAAAGTTTCATTTTCATACCTAAACTATCAAAACATAACATTTAGGTATCCACATGTTACGACCCGACCTTTCCCAACATGATATTGTCCGCTTTGGTCCCAGCCGTCACGGTTTTGATCCTATAAGCTCACGTGCAATTTCCCAGTGGGTCACCCATCATGGGATTGCATCAGCCCCTACTCGCTTAACTTTGGAGTTCCCAAAAGGCCTCATGTTGGATAGATGCGCGCCCACAAATATAAGGCCCATCTCCTAGATCCCCTGGGTGATGTGAGATTGCTAACCATACCCCCAAGGCACGGGTCCTCACAATCCACCCCCTTTGGGGTCCAGAGTCCTCGCTGGCACACACAATTCCGGTCGGGGTTAAGCTCTAATACCAAATTGTCACAACCCGACCTTCTCCAACAGGATATTATCCGCTTTAGGCCCAGCCCTCACTAACACGACCCATCCCCCAATCCCCCTGGATTAAGGGATGTGCCATGCTCCCGTCTAATCCACGTACGACACGAAGGCTAAACACCCGTCTAACCTCCATGTAACACGTAAGCAAGACAAGGGATTCCAAGTCAGCGCTCCAAAAACAACTTCCGGCTTTCTAAAGTGCGCAAAAACCACCGTGGATCGTGTATGATATCTCAGTCTCACCAATAACAGCCCGCACCCGCATCAACCTGAGGGGCATCGAAAAATAGAAAAGACTGTGAATGGAAAAAAATAAATAATAAGTTTATGAAACACATTTTAGAAGAAAAGACGTTTATGCCCTCCACGTAAAACCAATGCATGCATTTGAAAACTATTTATTTCCAAGATAATAAAACTGTTTATGAAACTAGAAATCATTTCCTTTCTCAAATCTCATTTCTCAAATCCCAGGTCTCAGCTCAAAATATCTAAAATTCATTTGAAAACCATCATGATATCACATAAATCCAAAACACATATGAAAACACATTTCAATCCATCGAACCTGTTGGATCTCATATCATCGAGTCTTTAAACTCAAAACACATATCAGGCCTTCCCGGGTAATCAACGATTCTTTAAACTCAATAACAGGCCTCGGGGGATATCACAATAATCGAGTCTTTAAACTCACGAGTCTTCAAACTCAAATCAAATCACATATAGGGCCCTCCTCCGTCACATCAATCACCAGGTCTTTAAACCCAAAATCAGATCTAGCAAATCCAAATCAAAACCATTTTATCAAATCCAAATCCATAAATCCATTTCCAAATCCGAATCCGAATCCAAATCCAGAAATCACATTAAAACCGAAATCTGAAACATATTTTATCGAAATGGGACTTACTCCCGAATTTACTTTCAAACCCAAAATCATATCATCAAATCATTAACAAAAGACAATACGTATAACCAGTATAAAATCATCCATCAAATCATCATCAAAGCATAGCATGAACCATGTTCTCGCAATATGTATAAATACGATAAATCTCATCGAAATACGTGAAATCATGTAAATTATAAATACCATAATCATAAGCATAGAAATTATGTATAGAAAACATATAAAATAGTTATGCATGCATTGAAATTTAGAAAGCAAAGTCTACTTACAGACCGTCCTCACTACCGCCTCGATACGCGTGCAACTGCCTTTCTCCGCTAATCCACTATCACCAGACTTCCCAAACCTATCCAAAACACATTGTAAGGTCACTAACCACTTCAATAACATTCCACTAAATCCCCGTAATTTTCCCAAATTTTTAAACTTATTTAAACTCGATCCTAAATTTTTGGACATCCCAAACTATATCGAAACGATGTCCGATTGACTCAAAACCCGTGCAAAAATGTTCGTTACATCAAATAGATTAAAAGTCATGTTGAACACTTTCCCAGAAACTTCCCCACGCCCCTCCACGAGCAGCCGCAAGCGGTTTCGCGTGAATTCCACGCGCGACATTGTTCATCGCCCCTATCCTCAACATACCACAGAATTCCAGATGCTCCAACACAATAACATCACAATTCATCATTCATCAATCGAAATGAAACACAGACCCCACTATACTCGCCACACATACCAAACGTGGCGTCACCGAGTACGTCCTGCTCCCTAACGCATCCACATTTGTCCACAATCAGGGGAATTTGCAACTCCCAAAGTTCCATCATACAACACAATGGGTCACCATTACAGACTCCAGAGTATCCATCACTCAATACTCAACATTTAGTACCAACTCGGAAGCAAACACAACTTCTCATCGTCTCAATTACAACATCTAATTCTGAGATCCCAACCATGTTGGAAATGTATCCATCTTTTCCAACCATGAGACTTCATCCCCAACATTTATGCTATCACTGGACTAGCCAACTGAAAACTAATTCCTCTACTGGACTTAGGAGATCCACAACTCACTCGGACAACCTTCTCGTGTCCATAAATAATCCAACTCACTGACTGTTTGATCCGGAAATGGACCAACTTGATGAGACCCGCTGGGAGATCTGGGACCAGCCGTGTGGTGCTTTGGGCCCGTTGGGGGCGTTGCCGCTCGACAGATACCCTGCAAAGACTTGACACTGGTGTGGCGCCCGCCAAAGGGACTCTGATGCCTAAGTTAGTATCTGCACGCCGAAGGGCAAGGAAATACGGTAATCTACCTAGGTCTCTGAGAGCTCACCTTTGTGAAGGGTTTCAAGGTATTTATAGTAGCTATAACTACGGTAGGTGGGCTACTGTTGCGGGAGTAGGTTATGCTTTTTGGCTGAGAGTCGCTTGACAAGCCCTGGACATCCGGAGGAGGCACTAGCTGGAGTTTCAACCTGCTCCTGCCAGGGAGTGGTTATGGTAGAGTTGGTTAGGTGACTATTGCAGCCAGCTGGTGCCTGTACCCTGTCAGGTGCCGAATGATGGGTTTGTAAGGCATTGCCGATCGGCGGGCCACGTTTTTGGAGGTGCCGATCAGGGCATCAGTCGGCGTCCATCCTGTCCTAGCAAGCCCTGTGCGTAGAGGATGGTCGGTCGATATGGTATCAACATAAGTCCCTTAAGTCTTTGACTGAGGTGGATTTCCTCGGTCGAGGACTTGTGATGACGGCCGATATCCGTCGACCGACCAGGGCTGTGTGTCCCGTCCCCTAGTAGCTCCCCAAGTTGTGGATCGAGGAAGGGAACCGTATGGCGATGTGAAGGGAGTCCCTGTTGCCAAGTCCCGCCGTTCAGCCACCCGGATGAGTAGATGACCGTGTAATGGAGGCCGAGCAGGCACGGACCCGTCGGCCGCAGCGTGTGCTTGTCGACGGAGAGAGGAAGCATGCCGTCGAGGGGGTGACGATGGACGCCGGTCGGCATGCGGTAGTGATGCAGCGTGATGTAGAGGTACGTATATGGTGGGAATATACGGTACAGATGTGCATATGGTACAAAGACGTATCCGTAGTTGGAAGGTGGCTGTATCGGCCTGGTGACCGTCAGATCGGAAGCGCGCATCTCGAGGAGTGCCAGGCGCCTATAAAAAGGGGTGGAAGTTTTTTGACTTTTTCACTTTTTACTCAGTGCATTTGTGAAGAAAATTCTCGTGCCGACCGGAGTTGTAGCTGGCGATAGGAAAGGAGAAATACTCGCGACCGATTCCGCCGAGACTTTACGTAACAGGTAACTTCTTGCCGAACGACACCTTTTCTAAATATGTGTTCTGTAGCGTAGGTTCTTAGTCGTAGCTTCTGTTGTTTGATAATTTGTAGATGTCGGAGTCAGAGTTAACTAGTGGATCTGGGGTTAGGTCCCCTCAAACTTTTGGAGGGGAATCACCAACTCACTCGGCAAGCGATGTGCCGAGCGAGCGTAGTGGTTCAACGTCCACTAGTGGGTCCACTTCTGAGAGTACCTCGTCGTCCAGCAGCAGTGATAGCCTAGATAGGGCTCTTAGGTTACCGAGGAAGGAGGTGTGGAGACAGGGAGAGTGTAGCATATCCGGGGTCGATCAACCTGACGAGAGAAGGACACCGCTGGTCGTCGTGGTTGACTCGGACGACGAAGAAAGCGGGATGGAAACAAGCTCACCGATGGAGCTGGATGCCGACGGTGTGGTGAAGATGGAGTATGTCATGGACTACGAGGCGAACACCGTCCGGAAAGCCGACCTGGACCGGTTTCAGGAGCTGTACAACGTCCTGGCGGATATAGTGATGACCATGCCGCCCGGTAGTAGTAGGCCGACAGATCCTCCCGAAGGGTCGATGTTATTTTACGTCGACTGGTTCGAGCATGGAGTGAGGCTGCCTCTCCACCCATGGCTTCAAGACATGATGGCGAGGGCCAACCTAGCCATGGGCCAGCTGAATGCGAACGGATGGATCATCCTGGTCAGCCTGTATACGGCCTTCCGATTGGCAGGACTGCCGGAGCCGACCTGGGGACAGTTGTGCGCGCTGTATCGGTTCAAGAGGCAGACCTACGGGCCGGGGTGGTACTAGATGGAGTGCCTACACAAGACCACCCGGGATGCGTTCATCAACGACGTGCCGACGTCGCAGAAGAGCTGGAGGCACCGGTTTTGTTGGGTGTCAGGGCCGTGGGAGGGGGATGTGAGCACCGTCCGAGCGAGGATTCCTAGCCACTTTCAGTTCGGAGGTTGTCCACCTTCTGTTCGGCTAGGGGCCATCGTTTGGTTAGGTTGGTCTGTCGAGAGGAGGTCTGATGGTTTTTTGTGTGTTGCAGGTCCGTTGAAGGCGACGGTAATAGTAGAAGACTGGGAGGCATGTAACCTGGTCCTGACGAAGCTATCCGAACTAGAGCGTAGTCGCTGTGTCTTGAAGCTGCCGACCAACCTAGTTGCCTTGGGTCTTATCTCTCCTCCTGGTAAGTAGTAGTGTGGCCCTCATAAGAGTTTGATTTTCAGTTTGATTTTGAGTGCCAAGTGACTAACAGTTTAATTTTCAGTGCATCCCCAAGTTGAGCAACCCGCGCAAAAGAAAATGAGTGAAGTTGTGGCGAAGCATGGTCCCGCGGCCGACGGAAAGGGCAAAGAACAAATCTTAAGATTGATTGTAACAACCAGTCCCGAGAACCGGGATTAGTAGTGTGATTAAGGTGGGATTAGTGAGCTTAATCGATGGTTAGTTGGTTTCATTGGGGTCGTTAGGGTAGAATGACGATTTTGCCCCTAGTTTGGACAAAAAGTTAACTTTTAGTTCGGATGGTCCAATGGACTTTGACCGGTGACTATGACGTAGTGTAGGATGTCACGAATCCGTAGACAGGTGGTATGCCCGATTCCGACATCCGAGGAGGAAGTTGTGATGTTCGGAAGGTTGAGGGCACTTTCGTAATTTGGCTAAATTGAGGGGGAAAAGTTGACTTTTTGTACGAACGGGTTTTGGTATGTTGACCTAGGACTGTTAGATAGATCTTGTTGTTCTGAGTTCGATGGCAGGCGGCACGTATTCATCGGACTTACGATGTGCGAGTTACGGGTCAAGGAAGGTAGTGGCATAACCGTAAAATTGAGTTAAATAGAGGGGCAGTTTGGTCTTTTGGTTGTCTGGGAATTTGTGCCCAGAGGGGGACAGATGGATGGCTGGGATTGGGCCATGTGTGGGAGGATGGAGAGGATTGGTGACATGTGGCAAGTGTGTAGTGGGTTCTACACACTTGTGCACGGGTCCAATTATTTGGGACTTAAATTGTGCCCGTGTGTGTGCGTGTGTTCTTCAACCAGAGTGAAACAGAGAGGGAGATCGGGGAAAATTGATGGTGGTTGAGAGTGTTGGTGAGGTTGTGAGTGTGTGAGAGTGATCAGAGGGTGGAAGAGTGACCTGGTGAGCGGTTGGGGGAGTGAAGTCGTGCAAGAACACGGTGGTCGGGGCAGTCAGTTTTCAGAGAAAACAGAGAGGATTTGGACGATCGTGGTGGTGGTGCAGCCGTGTGTTGGTGCAATTGGACCCGTGGAGGTGTCCAGAGGTTGGCTGTGGACGGGAGGAACTGATGCCTCACGGCTGAGCTCACGACGGCGACAGGAGGACAGGTAATTTCTCAACCCCGTTACTTTGCTCTGTTTTGTCGTTTGGTTTCAGAAGCTAAGTCGTGGCTTTAGGGAGAGAATCGAGGGGTTCTGTGAGGTCTAGGGAGTTCAGGACTATCCTAGGAGTCTTCTGGTTGTGCTGCCGTGACGGCCGGGGGGGGGGGGGGGGGGGGGGTGCGCGGTGGCGGTTGGCACGACAAAGAGTACATGCGTGCTCTGTTTTGCCGTGATGTTCAAACGGGAAGTCGTGACGTGTGGGGTTGAGTCGACGGTTATGGTACATGGTGCGAGGCTCAAGGAGGTCCTAAGTGTCGTCTAGGGTGGTTATTGTGACGGGAGAAGACCTAGGTGGCCTGAGTAGGAAACAGGGGATAGTTTGGGATCTGATTTTGAGCTCGAGTCGACGGGTTAGGGACAGTGTCGAGGTGTTTGAGTGAGGTAACCAGATTGCTTAAGATTGGACGAAGAGGATGGTGAAGAGAGGGAGGAAAATGGGGCAGGCACGACGGTGAACCGCTGACGCCGGTTCAAGTTGCAGGCTACTGTGCTGAACCGGGTCTGCTCGAGGTTGAAGGTGCACTGTAGCAGGCGCATGAGGGCCACACGCAGCCACTTTGGGCGGCGCGTGCGGCTATCTTTGGGGATGGTGTTAACATGGTTTTTAGTCTAGATGTTATGACGAGTCTAATGGAAGTGGTTTCGAGTTAATCGGACGTCGAATCGAAGTAGTTTCGCGAGGGTGACAGCTTAGGGTCCCGGTTTCTTATGTTTAGGACCCGGGGATTTTTGAGGGAATTAGAGTGGATCCTCGTGGATGTGTTAGTAACGTACTTTGGTGGTTGTTGACAGGATCGGGAGTTCCTGAGGAAGCTGAGGAACGTACGAGACGTTCGGGATGCGAGTGAGGGCTCAGTACTGTGAGTGGACCCCTTCTCTAAACTCGAGCATGCATAACTGCTTTTAATTACATGTTTTATGGTTTTCCTTGTGATTTCATCGTTATTTGAATATGCTATAACTATTTTACTTAATTGCACGGTTTTCGAGGAATAACGTATTTTGCACGTTTTACGAGAAAATGTGATTTCTGAGTATGAAGCTATGGTTTTGGGGTTTTAAATGTTAAATGAATTTCAATGACTATAAAGGATTTTGGAACGCGATTTGATGATCAATGATTTTCGGTTTTAGAATCGGATTTCGGTAACGGAATTTGGTTTTAAAGTTGAGAAGTGGATTTCCGGATTTGGATTCGGAATGACGGTTCGGGCTGCCGAAGGGCATCAGACCGGTGATTTCGAATTCGGGTTTGGATGTGAATTCGGAAATGGTTTTCAAATGGTTTTGGATTGGATTTGCTGGATCTGGATATTGGGTTTAAAGACCCGGATATTGATTGACGGGGGACGGGCCCGGATTGGGTTTAAAGACCCGGATTGAGTTTAAAGACTCGGGAGTTTAAAGACTCGGATATATTGATATTTCCCCCGTAGGCCTGTTGAGTTTAAAGACTCGGGAGTTTAAAGACTCAGATATTATTAAGGCCTGGATTGAGTTTAAAGACTCGGGAGTTTAAAGACTCGGATAGGTCCAGCAGGTTTGATCGGAAAATGATGATTTGCTATTCACGTTTTATGATGTTTATGATATGATCCTATAGCTGTTTTATAGTGTTTCTGTTTCTTATGATGTTTTCTGATAATTGAATCCTAACAGTTTTATGAACTGGGTTATGCATGTGGTTTCAAAACGGAGGGCTAAGCCCGGTTTTCTTATCATTGGTTTTGGAAAATTTTCTTTTATTTATGGTCCACTCACACCTTCTGTTTTTACTGCCCTCCAGGTTGTGGAGCTAGTGTGGGGTCTCGACGCCGAGGCAGCGCCTGAGGCATAGAAGTCACGGGAGGGATCCCGGAGTGTTTCAAATATTTCCGCGTGCGTGTATACAGTTTACTCGTTTTCTTTCATTTGCATTGAGTACTATGCTCTGTAAACTGTTGACTTTGGGATGTGTAGTCTAATTTCTCCTGCGTCTGAATGGGTATTTTAATGCCTTTCGGGCGTGTTCAGTAGTATTGTGTCAGGGTGTTAGACGGGAGCAGGATTTATCTCGGTCTTCGGGGTGAAACCTGGGTGGGTCCTGACATTGATGGCTAACAGAACTTGACAACCCAAGTTGGAAGTGTCTTCCTATCGACAAGGCAGGTAGATGCCGATCGGCAAGGGCTAACAAGCTACCCCATGTGAAGACGAAAACTAACATTTAGATAATGAAAGAACATGTGGCTGGAAAGGCAAGGTCGATTGGATATAGCCAAATCGAGTACAAAAAATTGTAAAACAGAATACATTTGTAAAGCACTCTTAATTGTAGAATAACTTGAGATGATCCGCATGCCAAGGGTGTGTAAGGGAACAGCCATCCGTAGTCTGGAGCTCGTAAGTGCTAGGACGACAAATGCGAGTAATGAGGTAGGGGCCCTCCCATGTGGGCCCGAGTGTCCCATTAGCGCGTTCCTTAGTGGCCAAGCTGACTTTGTGGAGGACCCAGTCGCCAACTTGGAAATTGCGTGCTTGAACCCGAGAGTTGTAGTAACGAGTAATTCTCTGTTTGTGTGCCATATTACGGAGATTGGCCTGTTCGCGGCTTTCCTCGATGAAGTTGAGGTTTTGCGTCAGCAGCTCCGCATTCTCTTGGGAATCGTAGGACAATACTCGATAGGATGTTTCCCCGATTTCTACCGGGATGACAGCTTCTGTCCCAAAAGTCATGGCGAAGGGTGTTTCCTTAGTTGAGGTCCGGTAGGATGCCCTGTAGGACCATAGGACGTCAGACAGGAGGTCGGACCACTGGCCCTTTGGGGTGTCATGTAGTCGAGCCTTGAGATTGTGCTTGATGAGCTTGTTTACTGCTTCGACCTGTCCATTAGCCTGGGGATGCGGCATCGAAGCGAAGTAAAGCTTGATGCCATAAACACTGCTAAAGTGTCGGAAATGGGTAGAATCGAATTGAGTGCCGTTATCTATTACGATCGTATGTGGGATACCGAAACGACAGATGATGTTCTGGTAGATGAAGCTCTCGATCTGGGCGGCCGTGATTGTCTTGAGTGGCTTAGCCTCAGCCCACTTAGTGAAGTAATCTACAGTGACGACTGCGTGTTCGACGCCGCCCTTCCACCGTTTCATGGGTCTGATCAAGTCCAGGCCCCACTGGGAGAAGGGCCAAGGGCTGAGCATGGGAGTGAGGCGCTCAGCAGGAGAATGAGGGATAGGTGCACATCGCTGGCATGTGGCGCACCGTTAAGTGATGGCCATGGAGTCGGTGCGCATTGTGGGCCAATAATAGCCTTGCCGAAAAGCCTTATGCGCAAGATACCTTGGTCCGGAGTGATTGCCACAAATTCCCTGGTGAATTTCCCGGAGGAACGCAATACCCCGGTCAGTGGGGAGACATTTCAGGAGTGGGGTGTCGAACCCCTAGGGATATAAATGACTGTGTGCCATGGTGTATTGCGCGGACTGGCGCTGGATGCGTCGTGTAACGACCCGTCCAGAATTAATGGGATTAATTAAGGATTAATGACGGATTAGCTAGGCTAATTGGGGATTAGACGAGGATTAGCGGACGTTCGAGGAAAAATGACGATTTTGCCCTTGAAATGGGCAAAATGTTGTCTTTTCATTCCGTCGGTCAAATGGACTTTGACCTATGACCGTGACGTAGTTCGGGACGTCACGAGTTCATAGACAGGTGGCACGCTCAATTCTGACATTCGAGGAAGAAGTTGTAACGTTCAAAAGTTCAAGGGCATTTTGGTAATTTGGGTGAAAAGGGGCCAACGGTTGACTTTTGACCCGGAAGGTCCGATGACCAAGGGCTGAGTACCGTGATGTAAATCACGACGATACAATCCGTAGACAGGCGGCACGTCGAATTCGGACGTTCGACGACGAAGTTACGGTTTATGGAACTTCGAGTGCGCACTATTGCATGTTTTTCGAGATGAGACTATTTGGCAGCAAGTGGGGCCCAGATATTATTGGACAGGCCAATGGATGAGTGACAAGTGTCACCCATCCATACCAACTCATGCATATCCCTTCACATTACATCGATCACCCATTTTCTTCATTCCAAACCCAAACCCGAGCACCCATTTTCAATCCAATCCAAACCCTACAACCCTAAACCCATTTGTGAGAGGACAGAGAGTGAGAAGAAGATCTGCGGAAAGTGGTGGCCGGCCCAGGAAGCACCGCCATGGACGGCAGAGGAGGAACCGATCGAGGTAATCGGTTTTACCCGATTTTGTTAATTTTCCATTTTAATTGTTATGGGTCGATTTGGATGGTTTCAATGAATTAAATAGGTTTCTAGGGAGTTTTTAGGAAGGTTTGGAGAAGGTTTGGACGTCGGGGAAGCTCTGGGGAGGAGGTTGGATATTTGAACCGTGAGGGGTTTATTGGACTGGTCGGATTTAGGGTGTTTTAGGGGTTCTAATCGATTAGGTTAGGATCCTAGGATTAAATAATGAAGATTAGGATCAATTAGAGGAAGAAACAGTGAAGATTGGACCGGTTATGGACCTGGACCAGTCACGCCGGTTCAAGTTGCAGGAAAAACCAAACCGGACCGGTCGAATTGGTCTGACTGAGGACAAGGGTGACACTGTAGCACTGGAGCGTGGCTTCCTCGTGCAGCCACTTCATGCGGTGAGTGTTGGGGTGTGGGGGAGAATTTGGGGGAGGTTCCAACATGTCAAATCATCTATTCGATGTAACGAACATTTTGGGACTGGTTTCGAGTCGATCGGACATCGTCTCGATATAGTTCGGGTTGTCCGAAGGTTTCAGTGCGCGTTTAAAAATAGTTTAAAATCCCAAAAAATTAGGGGGCTTTAGTGAGGGGTTAATTAACTAGTTAGTAACCCTCTAAAGTGATTTGGACAGGTTTGGGAATCCCGGAGACGACGGTTGACCTGGAAAGGCGAACTGTGCGCATATCGAGGTAGCAAAGCAGACGATCTGTGAGTGGACTTTATTTCTGAAATCGATGCATGCATAAACATTTTATATATGTTTTAATATGTTTTTTTGGGATGCCTTGAGTGCATTTTGGTGTGTTTTTACGTATGGGCATGTAGTTCGAGGTTTTCGGGTTTTATACGTGCTTATACGCGCTTACGCTTTCGGTTTTCATGAAATAATTTTGAAAAGGTAAAATCGAGCATGAGACCCAATTGGATTTGGTTTTGACTCGAGGATGAGGCCCTATTGACGAAACGTAGGTCTGAGTCGTGGCCGCGACGGGTGCTATGTGCACGGCGACGGACGACGTGATGCTCGCCTCCGGATTGGGATGCATTCCTTCCGGAGAGGTCACGATGCACTTCTCGTTGTCGAGTAGCCACTGGAGGCTCGACTTCGGAGTGCTGACGGTTTAGAGGATCGATAGGCGACGTGTGCACCATGGTCTCGAGATGGTCGCGACAGTGATGCGTTCACGATGACATACCAGGATTCAGAGTGGTTCTGGATTGATGATTGCACACATCCCTATGATCGGGATCATGACTGACCCTGAGATATCGGGCTCGATGCCCCGTTGATTTACGAGTTCGGGCTCGATGCCCAGTTCATTGTGAAATCGGGCTAGAGGCCCTATTGAGTCTTATGTTCGGGCGGAAGGCCCAACTGATTTGTGTTTCGGGCATGAGTCCCGTTTTTAAGGTTTTGCTATACGAGTATGTATATACCCTCCTTATGAGATGATTGATTGGTCTCCTCCAGCGTCGACCTGGAGAGTCACGATCCACAGACTAGAGTGGGCCTCATAGGGATCCCGTTCCAGGAGGGGAGGTTACTTATGATGTTGTGGTCCCGGGCCAGATTCCGGAGGGTTATGTGGACTAGATCCACAGAGAGAGCTCAGACTAGATCCAGAGATTAAGCCTCCCAAATGGAGAATTCCTGGGAGAAGACTCGGAGTGAGACCCCGAGTAGTGTGCACACTAGATATATATGATGACATCGTGACTATATCGGGGATGTGATCCCTAAGAGCTGTGTGCCCCGAGATGGCATCTTCTCCGGAAGTGCCTAGGATGGGTTATATATGTATATATGTATATGTGGATGAGTTTTCACTGAGACGGCGTTGGGCTGAGACCCTCGCGTATTGGTTTTAGGCTGAGACCCTTATGAGATGGTTTTGGGACGAGTTCCCACGTGTTTTGGTTTTGGGCAGAGGTCCCAAGTATTGTTTGATTGATTTCGGGCCAAGGCCCAAATGGTTTGATGGTTCATGACGGTTTATTGGAACCGGGCATGAACCCTAGAAATGGTTTTCGAATGCATGCATATGTTTTTAATGAAGGGCATAAAGTTCTTTTGTGAAATGTTTGCATAAAATATTTGTTTTTTCCACTCACGACTTTTGTGTTTTGAATGCCCTTCAGGTTGATCGCGGATGCAGCTGTGGCAGAGACGAGACATCACTTCCCTCTTTCGGATCCTGGCGTACTCTGATAGCCCCGGTTGGGCAAAAGACGAAAATATCCTTGGTCTGACACTTCGTGTCAGATGGGAGCAGGCATGTCCCACGCTAATCCCGAGAAATTTGGGATGGGTCCTGTCACGTCGAGCGTCGTTGCGGTCTGGTGGGAGTTCCATTGTGGTGAGGTATCGTACGATGGGGTCCATTCACGAGGGATTGTGTGTCGTGACCATGACTGGGTGTTCGCTAGTGCTTGGAGAAGCCAGAAACTCGACGGGGACGCGGCGTCCTACCCGGTCATCAATAGAAGAGGCCAGACGGGCTAGGGCATTAGCGTGGCTGTTCTCGGACTGCGGTATCTAGGTTATTTCATAGCTTGAAAAATGGCAGAGTAGGATACGAGCTTTGGCCAGGTATCTGGTCATGGAGGCGTCCTTAGCATCGTATAGATTATTGATCTGGCGCATGATAAGTTGGGAGTCGCTGTAAATCTGCAGCTAGCGGGCCTGTAGGTTGGCGGCCAACTGGTGGCCGGCCAGGAGGGCTTCGTATTCGGCTTCATTGTTAGAAGCCGGGAATCCGAAACGTAGTGCGTACTCCAGCCGCTCTTGGGTGGGTGTGCTGAGTACGAGGCCAGCGCCAGAGCCGGTATGACAGGAGGACCCGTCCATATAAAAAAGTTCAAATGGCTTGGCGCGGTTCAAGGTGGATGGGGATGATGGCGTGCAGATAGATACGGCGGGTGACGTAGTGTTGGGATCAAGGGTGTCGGGCTTGTGCTACGTTGTACTGTAAGTGAATTCTGAGAGGAAGTCAGCGACGACATGCCCCTTTTCTGCTGGTCGAGGGGCGAAAGTAATCTCGAACTCATTGAGCTCAACTGCCCACTTGACGAGTCACCCAGAAGTGTATGGCTTTTGGAGCACCTGACGGAGAGGTTTGTTAGTGAGGACTAACATGGAGTGTGCTTGGAAGTATGGGCGTAGGCGCCGGGCTGTCACGATGAGGGCAAAGGCCAACTTCTCTAGGTCATTGTACCGGGTCTCCGCGTCCTGGAAGGATTTACTAACACAGTAGACCGGAAACTCGGCCCTATCCCGATTTGCCACGAGGACAGAGCTAACAGCATATGTGGAGACGGAAAGGTAGACGGTGAGTCTTTCGCCGGTCGTGGGTCTGGTGAGCAGGGGTGCAGTGCTCATGTAAATCTTGAGGGCTTCGAATCCGGCGTCGCAAGCATCATCCCAGTTGATGCTCCTGCCTCGAGTCTTCATGACCTTAAAGAATGGTAAACACTTGTCGGTTGCCCGAGAGATGAACCGGGTGAGGGCGGCGATCCTTCCCGTAAGGGTTTGGACTTCCTTGATTATGTGCGGGGGCTTCATGTCCAGGATAGCCCTAATTTTCTCGGGGTTAGCCTCTATTCCTCGTTGGCTGATCATGTATCCAAGGAATTTTCCGGAACGGACACCGAAAACCTACTTGGCCTGGTTGAGCCGCATTTGATAATGTTTCAGTACTTGGAGGTGTAAGAGGAAGAAATGGTAGGGCCCCCACTGATTGTGTTTATCTGTGGCGGGCCCTGCGCGGGGCGCGCATGCTGGAGGAACTAGTTGATCTTCCCCTCCCTTACGAGTGCTTCTACGATGTCGCGGAAGGCCACGCATTCGTCGATGGTATGGCCGTTGAACTTGTGGTACTGGCAATACAGGTTGGATTGGATGCCCTGGTGGGGTCCGGGTCGTCGCGCTCGATGTGTTTAGGATGGAATAAGTTTCGTACTTCGATGTGGGTCCCGTGTGGGGTTTGCCTGACTGGTGGTGGCTCGATCCCTGCCCCTTGTTGTGGTACTTGTCTCTCCCCTTATGATCATTGTTGTACGTCCCCTTCTACTTACCGGAGTGCGAGTCAGACCGGTGATCCGCACACGTGTTATTGATTGGTGGAGGCGACTGTGCCTGCTGGCTGTTTGGAGGTAGGGGATGTGCGTTAGTCGCGTCGGGTCGAGGCAACACCTGGGGAGAGTTGAAGTGTTCTACCTTGGCGCGTATTTCCGCTTGCCTCATGAGTTCATTATAATCGTCCCAACCCTAGGTGAAGGCATGGTACTTGAAGGTGGACTACCGCAGCCCGTTGCGGAAAGCTCGGTATGCAGCCTTGTCATCTGTCTCATGGCACTTGGAGTATTCCAAACTGAATCGAGCGGCGTATTGGCGTAGAGGCTCGCCATCTCCCTGTCGGAGGGTGCCCAGGTCTTCCGTTGTGAGTAACCGATCTGTCTGGATCTTGAACTGGTTTAAAAAGACCGTATGCCATCGGTCAAACGAGTCGATAGATTGCGGTTCCAGCCGATAAAACCAGTTGAGTGCGGCCCCAGTGAGGGTGGAGCTGAAAATCAGGCACTGCGCTTCGTCGGAGAGATTTCTGAAGGCTAGTGCAGAGTTATAATTGTTGATATGAGTGTCTGGGTCTCCCTGTCAGTCGTATAAGGCGATCTTTAGGGGCTTAACCTCCTTCTCATGGCGGTACCGCATGATGCGGTCCGTGAAGGGACCGATGTTGGTTCGGGGTCTGGGCAGTGTCCCGACTTTTGTTCTGGCGACTTCCAGCTCCCGCATGCGCTGGAGGAGTTTCCGGACCACTTCGTCCGGTCGGTTGAGCCGATCTGACCCGGTCGGCTGGTCCTTGGCCAGCGGATGATCTATACTACCACCGCCCTTGGGCTTCCCGGGTTGTGATGGTCGTCGCCCAGACGAGGCCGTGGTCGAGCTGGCATTGTCCTCCGGTTGGTGCCTTCCGACCGGCGAGGGGGGACTGCCTGGCGACTGGGCGGAAAGCCTTGGATGCTGTGCTGGTCGATGTGCCGATCCGGACCGTGACCGGGCACCCTGGGATAGTAGTGGCAGGGGCGTTGTCCCAAGATGCGAGGGTCGTGGGTGGGGTAAGTCAGACGGTTGGCCTGGGCCTGTGTTTGTCTCTTGTAGAGCATTTCGTGGGCGTCGCTGTAGATCTACGTACCCGAGGGGACCAGGCAGGTCGGTCTGGTGGAAGAGAAGGCGACCTGATGTCTCCAGTTTGCAAGTGTCGCCAATCTCGACTCGGCAGGCATCTAACTCCTGCCGACGAGATGCAGCAGCCAGGGCCCGTTTGGTTGCCTCCCTTTGTTCCTCCAGTTCCTCGCGTGTGGATTGCAGGATGGCCAGGGTGCTTCCATGCTGCTCCCCCCACACGTGGTTCCCGCTCTCGATGGCAGCATTGCTTTTCCTGAGTTCGACAACCTCCGACTGGATGGTTCTCAGCATCTCGAGCATATCCTCGGAAGGCAGACTAGTTCGGGCTCGGTTGCGATCTCCTTGAGGGGTGTTATTAAGCACACCGTCATCCCGTTTGGCAGACATTGTGCGTCGGCAGAGGGTTGAGCGAAGGTATGTGAGTTAGTGGGACAGAGAGTCGTTCCCACAGACGGCGCCAGTTGTTTGATCCGGAAATGGACCAACTTGATGAGACCCACTGGGGGATCTGGGACCAGCCGCATGGTGCTTTGGGCCCGCTGGGGGCGTTGCCGCTCGGCACATACCCTGTAAAGACTTGACACCGGTATGGCGCCTGCCAAAGGGACTTCGATGCCTAAGTTAGTATTTGCACGCCGAAGGGCAAGGAAATACGGTAATCTGCCTAGGTCTCTGAGAGCTCACCTTTGTGAAGGGTTTCAAGGTATTTATAGTAGCCATAACTGCGATAGGTGAACTACTGTTGCGGGAGCAAGTTATGCTTTCTGGCTGAGAGTCGCTTGACAAGCCCTAGACATCCGGAGGAGGCGCCAGCTGGAGTTTCAACCTGCCCCCGCCAGGGAGTAGTTATGGCAGAGTTGGTTAGGTGACTGTTGCAGCTAGTTGGTTCCTGTACCCTGTCAGGTGCCAAATGACGGGTCTGTAAGGCATTGCTGATCGGCGGGCCACGTTTGCGGGGGTGCCGATCGGGGCATTGGTCGGCGTCCGTCCTGTCTTGGCGGGCCCTGTGCGTAGAGGATGATCAGTCGATATGGTATCAACACCGACCAACTCGCATGTTGGTTACTACAGTTTATACACATCCAAAAGGAAGTTAATCATCACTTATTCTCACGTCTCAATCTTCCGAGGTTTAACTCCTGAGCACCCCCAAAGTATCAATCACCAACTCTCGGGATCCACAATCATCAATCACTAACCTTGAACTTCGCAGTCACTACCCTCGGAGTCGTCAATCACGAGTCTCAGAATCACCTGTCCACGAAACCAATCTCAGTCGTGGTCAATCCCGACCATACCAACCTAGCCCAATCCAAACCGAAGCATAGGTTCACCGCGCTTCCGCTGCGCTACTCTGATCAAACCAACATCGTCCTGACCAAATCCTACCATTCACAAGTATCTCAGCTCGTGGCACATCATCTCCTAGCTAGTGCTCACAGTACACAAAGCCCGATTCTCCGATCATACCGAGCCACATCTCATATCTACACTCGGATCGAGGAAACTGATCTCCCTCATATTCCACAACTCTGAGCAACTCAATGCTCAACCAAACGCCATAGTCACACTGACTAGATCAGGTTATCCACCAGGCCATCCATAACCTTAACTGCGCCGCCTAAGCCACAACAACTAACCGACTCGCATTTTCCAGACTAGTCACCCGACTCAGGGTTTACCAATTCAACATCATTACTAGGGTCATCAAACCCGACTATATCATCCGGCCTCGTAGGCCGACCAACCAACCATTGATCGTATCTAACTCAACTGGTTACCATCCGGGTTAACCACACTGGCATATATCCGACCCTATGGTCCAACCAACTATCGATCATAATCCAAACACTCTACCCTCTTCGGCCTTGAGCTGGCACACGTCATACCACACACCGCGTATCGGGCAACGCATCACCCAGTCGCTAGGTATCTTGCCACTAACTAACGTACTATCATCTTAGCGTTTAGGTTGATGACGGGCTGTTCCGCGTCGAGGCATCACATCCACAACAACATCATAACACACCATACAAAAAACCACCTGCTTTGGAAGCCATGACTTTTCTCAGCGCGCACTAACCACGCTCTGATACCAAATTGACACGACCCATCCCCCAATCCCCCTGGATTAAGGAATGTGCCATGCTCCCATCTAATCCACGTGCGACACGAAGGCTAAACACCCGTCTAACCTCCATGTAACACGTAAGCCAGACAAGGGATTCCAAGTTAGCGCTCCAAAAACAACTTCCGGCTTTCCAGAGTGGGCATAAACCACCGTGGATCATGTGTGATGTCTTAGTCTCACCAATAATAGCCCACACCCGCATTAACTTGAACGGCATCGAAAAACAGAAAAGATTGTGAGTAGAAAAAAATAAATAATAAGTTTATGAAACACATTTTAGAAGAAAAGACATTTATGCCCTCAACGTAAAACCAATGCATGCATTTGAAAACCATTTATTTCCAAGATAATAAAACCGTTTATGAAACCAGATCATTTCCTTTCTCAAATCTCGTTTCTCAAATCTCGGGCCTCAGCCCAAAACATCTGAAACCCATTTGAAAACCATCATGATATCACAGAAATCCAAAACACATATGAAAACACATTTCAATCCATCGAACCTCCTGGATCTCATATCACCGAGTCTTTAAACTCAAAACACATATCAGGCCTTCCTGGGTAATCAACGAGTCTTTAAACTCCAAGTCTTTAAACTCAATAATAGGCCTCGGGGGATATCATAATAACCAAGTCTTTAAACTCACGAAACTTTAAACATAAATCACATGTAGGGCCCTCTTCCGTCACATCAATCACCGGGTCTTTAAACCCGAAACTAGATCCAGCAAATCCAATTCAATACCATTTTATCAAATCCAAATCCATAAATCCATTTCCAAATCCAAATCCGAAATCATCAGATTGAAATCCGAATCCAAATCCTGAAATCATATTAAAATCGAAATCTGAAATCATATTTTATCGAAATGGGACTCACCCTCACACCCAAATTTACTTCCAAAACCAAAATCATATCATCAAATCATTAAAAAAACACAATACGTATAAATACGATAAATCACATCGAAATACGTGAAATCATGTAAATCATAAATACCATAATCATAAGCATAGAAATCATGTATAGAAAACATATAAAACAGTTATGCATGCATTAAAATTTAGAAAGCAAAGTCTACTCACAGACCGTCCTCGTTGTCGCCTCGATACGCGTGCAATTGCATTTCCTAGCTAACCCACTATCATCGAACTTCCCGAACCTGTCCAAAACACATTCTTAAGTCACTAACCACTTCAATAACCTTCCACTAAATCTCCGTAATTTTCTTGAATTTTTAAACGTATTTAAACGCAATCCTAAACCTTCGGACATCCCGAACTATATAGAAATGATGTCCGATTGACTCAAAACCAGTCCCAAAATGTTCGTTACATCAAATAGATTAAAAGTTATGTTGAACACTTTCCCAGAAACTTCCCCACGCGCCCTTGAAAGTTATGCCGCCGCAAGAGGCAAATGATGAGGTTTAAAGATGATCTGAATGGGTTGGGTTCACGGTCTCTATTTTCTGTTTCCTACCCATAATCGTGCAACCATTCTCACCCATTTAAAATCATCTGAGGCAGTGAGTGAAAGTTCAACAGACATCCAGAGAAGGGACAAGTGTCCCAATCTAATTAGGCACAAATCCCAAGGCAACTGGGTGTCCTCATCCTACTGGGTACAGATCCCAATGCAACCAATTGACCAAATTATCCTTTAGGCCAAATTACCAAAATGCCTTTCAACTACCACACCTCATAACTTTTCCCTCGAATGTCGGAATAGGACGTGCCGCCTGTTTACAGACTCGTGACGTCCCGATTTACGTCACAGTCATCGGCCAAAGTCCATTTGAACGCCTGAGTCAAAAGTCAATAGTTTGCACAATTATAGGGGCAAAACGGTCATTCCACATCGTCCGTCCGAAATTACTCAATTAATCACTGATTAATCTCACTAATCCTTCATTAAGCACTAATCTAATCCTAAAATTCGAGACGGGTCATTACACTCATGGTTTTTATCCCGAGAGCTCACGTGCAACTTCCTAGTGGGTCACCCATCCTAGGATTACACCAGCACCTACTCGCTTAATTTTGGAGTTCCCCAAGAACCCCAAGCTAGTGAGCTCCCAAAAGGCCACCTGTTGGATAAATGCACGCCCACACATATAATACACATCCCCCAGATCCCTCAGACGATGTGGGATTGGTAACCATGCCCTCAAGGCACGAGTCCTCACACCACCATTAGTAGTCTGTTAAAAAAAATCTGTTAAGTGTCCAAGTGGCATTTAAGGGACATTTTTTCATTCTGAGTTGGACACCCTGTGGATAAAACAAAAATTATATTAAAAATAAATAAATCAAAAAATAAAAATCAAATCACTCTTCAAACCAAGAACGATGACCCCTCCTCCATCGTCTTCGTCCTCTCCGATACCACCTCACCGCCCAATTTTCCGATGACTTCAAAACCCATAGAAAAAAAATCAGTTCCAAACCTAGGTCCATCATTGATTTCATCACTATTTTCATCTTGCTGTAGTGATGATTTCATCATCAATTTCTGATGTTGCTTCAACTAACCCGCCAAGCCCTGAAATCTCTGATTCGACCTTGTGAACGCCCTAACATCACTGCAATTGATGTCCAAATCTAGCCGCACCTGCAATTGATGCCCAAACCCAGTTGCACCTATAATTTACTCCCAAACCCAACTTAAAATTAATACCAAATTGCACCTTCACAACATTTGAGTTCCAAGCTAGGAAAGACAAGGGACCTAATGAGGGACAACACTGGACCACCCAATTGCGGCCATGTCACACAAAGCGTTACCTTGATACTCTTGATTTCACAAGCAGCCAAGAGAGGACAAACTATGTGGATATGTAAATGCTCCCCAAAAAGGAATGGCCAAAATGGTGAGTAATCACTTATCAACACCTTTCACACATTCCACGCTTAGAATTCTTCTACATGGCTATATATTTGCTCACATCAACTACCATTGACCCTTATTGCAGGTGCATGACTTGCGATGGAAATGGTCTTGATTACTGCTTATGCTGCCTTGGGACCGGAAAATATTGCTACATAATGGAGTTTCAGTTCATGAAGATGGATTCAACTCATAAATGAGACAGCAAGTGACATGACCCTCCTCGAGATCCCTCTCGGTTCTCATGAGAGGACCTGCTTTTATTTGACATCAACACTGTAAAATTACCAAAATACCATCAACCTAAATTAAACATGCTTACCTAGTGTTAGAAAAGGGATAGTTGACATGCCTCATCTCTAATCCTTCAGGATTAACGTGGGATGAACTGCTCCCGTCTGACACTACGTGTCAGACCAGGGATACTACCGTAACCCACTTGGGGTTTCCAGAGTACGCAACTTCATGTGATGCACCGATCTCTACTACAGTCGCATTTTCAATCAACCTAGAGGGTACCAAAAACATCAAAAGTGTGAGTGGACAAAATAAAAATTTGAAAAACCAATTTTTGAATCATCATTTAACCCTTCGTTTTATAAAGTATGCATGCATAATCAATTAAAGCATTACTTTCCAATAAAACAGTAACATATGAAAACAAATGTTTTCATCGTAAAACCAACACATGTGAAAATATTTGGACAAAAAGCAATAAATCAAAATCATGTCCCATCCTCATATCCCACATTTGTCTCATACCACCATATCATCATCAGTCACGATTTCCAAGAAACACGTGCAAATAAGCTCCAAGACAGCTCACGTCCGAGAACGTCGCCATGAACAAATCTACGGCCGAGGTTCATATCGTCGTGAACAAACCAACGACCGATGTCATACACAAGCACTCTTGAACCGAGCCTCCCACGGCTGCTCGTCAACAGGTACTGTATCGTGACCTATTCGAGATAGAGATAGGGGGGGGGGGGGACACAGCGCATCCCAGAGGCGAGCAACATATCATAGGGACCTCTCCGGGGAAACACATTCACAATCGGAGGCCCTTTTTAAGGAAACACATTCCTACCGGAGTCATATCTATAATCACAGAGAATGGTCATAGTGAAAACAGTGGAAACACATTTTCATAAATTGTTGTATCTCAAATCAAATCAGTTGTTTTGCATAGGGCCTCCGCCCAAAACACAGTTTCCACAAACATCTTAAAAGTAGTGTCCAGTCCTCATTTCACAATACTCAAAATCATTTCATCAATCAAATTACTGTTTAATTTCACATTTGACTATAATCTAAGTCAAAATCATTATCCAACTGGGTCTCAAGCCCAAAATGCCATTCTCACGCAAATCCGTAGAATCTTTCATTTCCAAACCATGATAAACCAATATATAAATCTTTATACAATTCATCATTCAAAGTAATATGCAAACTTTACATTTCAAACCATGCTCATAAACCATTGAAACATATATGCATGCATCATTTATAAATCAAAGTACACTCACACACTGTCCACACTACACACTCAAAACCGGCGCTGTAAGCCAATTTGAAGCTTTTGAAACGTTCGGGCCTATCTAAATCACACCCACGGGCCACTAACAATCTATACGAGTTCATACGTAAATGCCACATAAACCCCGATATAGTAAACATGACTCAAACTCGCTTCCCAAATAGAAAGACCTTCAAAACACTACCCAAATGACCTCTAATTGACTTGAAACCACCACCAATGGATTTAGAACATCATAATCTTTCGAATAAGACCAATTTGACCTCGAAATTTATGTCCACTCACCCTCACACCCGGGTCAAAGTTTGGTCAACACTAGTCAACGCTGACACACTGATGACGTCACCTGCTGACGTTAGCCCTACCTGACATCTAACTACTTGACAACTACCATGTGGCACTCCCTGACTAGTGCCACGTGTCACCCTCTGACACGTGCCACGTGTCACCCTCTAACACGTGCCACGTGTCCATGCTGACGTCATTTGCTAACGTCATTATGACACATTAGCTCCCACGTCACCTGACAACCTCTAACACAATGCCACGTGGCACCACCTCATTGGTCCACATGGTCTGCTAGCGCTGACGTGGACTTGCCACGTCGATATTGACTCAGCCTGACACCTCCCCATGTGCCACCACCTGGTTAGCCACGTGGCCTTAAAAGATGACGTGGCTTGCCACGGTGAGCACACCGTCTTCTACCTCTAGCCGGGTCGACTCGCGACCCTGTAATCGGGTCACTCGACCTGAATCATGATCCGAATCGTTCTCCATCATTTCTCGACCTTTTCTCTTAATTATTTTTCTATTCTACTCGTCTCTCACCCAGAAATGACCCATGAATTTAAAATACGAAGAACGTACCTGGAATTTCCTGGCCAAGCTCAAACATTGTCCTGTTGCCAACCAGCCCGCTAGTAAAACTAGCAACCCATCTATACTACCGATATACAACCTCAGATGACAGGACCCATCCCAATCCCTCCGGGATTAGTGCGGGATGACCCTACTCCCGTTTGACACGAAGTGTCAGACAAGGGATATTTCCGACCTTTGCCCTCCCGGGCTATCAGAGTACGCAAGGATCCGGAGGAGGTATGTGATATCTCGATCTCTGCTACAGTCCACACCGTATCCAACCTGAAGGGTATTAAAAACAGAAAGACTGTGAGTGGACAAAAATAAAAAATTTATAAAAACATTTCATCAAAGACCTTTATACCCTCCACTAAAAAGCATGCATGCATAGTAAAACCATTTATCTAATCATATATGTTAAAACATCCATAAATAGGGTCACAACCCCCAAGTTCCGTAAATACAAGTCACACGGGCTCCTGGCCAAAACTAATTTACAGAAAACCAGAACATAGTAAACATATGTGGGATCTCAGCCCAAATCCATTTATCATTATAAACACAATTTTCCAAACCCATTGAAATCATGTTTATCCATTATATTCATATTCAGAACCTGTCACGGTGAAATAGAGCTACACGTATGCTAACCGGGGTCTCAAACCCAAGTCTCTCTAGGGTCCACCCAGGTCAATGTCCGTAGATCAATGACCCTCCCTGGAGGTAACGAACCATGCCCATCCTGAGAGTAAGGAACCCAACTGGGGGGCGACTCCACTCAGTCAGTGCTCCGTGACTACTCCGGGGTCCACCCAGGCCAACGACCCTCCCCGGAGGAGACAATCATATATAAAGGATGGAATATGAAAAACCTTTTGAAATCATTCTTTAAATCTTTCCAAGATTCATGTCCGGCCCCCATAAGCCGTCATGAACCATAAAATCCTTTCATGGGTTCATGCTGGTTCCCATAAACCGTCATGACCCGTAAATCCATTTCAAGGGTTCATGCCGGTTCCCATAAACCGTCATGAACCATAAAAACCATTTGTAACACATAACTGGGCCCTAGGCCCGAATCCACATAGAAACTGGACCCCCGGTCCGAATCGTAAACAATTGGGCCTCCGGCCCGATTCCGTAAATCAAATGGACCTCAAGTCCGAGAATTACTTTTTCAAATCCAAAATCATTTCATGAAATCATATCCAAAACCACAAGAATGGAAAATCAGTGTAAAACCGGAAAATCTCGATTTACGTGCAAGCACGTAAATCGCCTCGAAATACGTGAAACCATATAATTCACAAGCATCCAAATCAACATCATAAAATCATATTCATAATCCATTTGGAAATCCAAAACCATTTCATTTTGACCAATAAAGACATACAGCCCCGTATAGGCACCGTATAGGGCCGAAACCTCGAAATACGTGCATATACGTAACCACATCTCCAAATGCACTCATGGAAACACAAACAAGTATTTAAAACATATAATAAACATTTATGCATGCACCAATTTAGAAAACAAGGTCCACTCACAGAACGTCCGAGCCGCCGCCTCGATTTGCGTGCCATTCGGCTCCCCGAGCTGATAACCATTACCGGGACTCCCAAACCTGTCCAAATTTTAATAGAAGGTTAATAACTACTTAATTAACCTCCCATCAAAGCCCCGTAATTTTTCCGAACTTTTAACTATTTTTAAACCGACTCTAAACCTTCCGACACCCCGAAAACTATCAAAACGATGTCTGATTGACGCGAGACCAGTCTCAAAATGTTCGTTACATCGAATAGAAGATTTCCCGTGTTGAACACTTTCCCAAATTATAGGCCACGCGTCCTCACGAGCCCCTAGAAGGTCGAAACTACTGTTCATCGGCACTAACCTCCAGCAGACCGGTTTTACTGTTCATGGCCGGTTCACCTAGTTTGGCCGGTCCAACTGGACCGGCGTGACCGGTTCACAGCCCTAGACACCCCATTTTTCATCCTAGTTCTTCCTTTTTGGTTCCTTTCATCCTATTTTGATGTTTTCTATCCATTCCAATCCTTAAACGCAACCGAAAACGTCTAAATCCTATGGTTCGATTTTGAACCAAATGGTTCAAGTTTCCAAAACTGCACCCATGGCTGCCCAGCCATCCCAAGCTTCCTTAAACCTTCCTAACATGTCCCTAGCAACCTAATGGACTCATTAAAACCATTAAAAACCAACCATAACAACAAAAATGGAAAAATGGGTCAAAATGGACTAACCGTGAACCTCACGGGTTCCTCCTCCTCTCGCCGCCGTGGACGGCGGTTCTGGCTGCCTAACAACCTCCTCAGTCTCCCTGGTCCTCTGCCTGGTCATGGGTGAAGAGTGGATGGGTTTTGGGTTGCACGGATGGGAGGAAAATGGGTGAGATCGGGTTGTGTTTTTGTGTGTGTTTGAAATGGAGAAAATGGAATGGTTTGCACGGTGCATGAATCAATATAGGTGGCCTGTGGATGGGTGACACTTGTCACTCATCCATTGGGCCTCCCTTAAATATCTGGGCCCCACTAAAGTCCAAAAGTTAACTCGTTTCGTAATTCGTGCAATAATGCACTTGAATTTCCGTGAACTGTAACTTCGCCGTCGAACGTCCGAATTCGACGTGCCGCCTGTCTATGAATTCGTATCGTCCTTATCTACGTAATAGTCCTCGGCCCTCGGCCATCGGACATCCCGGTCAAAAAGTCAACTTTTGACCCCATTTAACCAAAATTACCAAAATGCCCCTAAACTTCCGAACGTCGTAACTTCCTCCTCGAACGTCGGAATTGAACGTGCCACCTGTCTATGAACTCATGACGTCACAAACTACGTCACGGTCATCGGTCAAAGTTCATTTGACCGCCCGAATGAAAAGTCAACGTTTTGCCACGACTAGGAGCAAAACGGTCATTTCGCATTGTTCGTCCGATTTCGCCTAACTAATCACCGATTAACCTCACTAATCGTGATTAGTCACTATTCTAATCTAGGAATTTGGGACGGGTCGTTACAACAGATCCTACGGAGTCCAACTCCGTCGGCATGTATCCAGTACAACTCTGACCACGACCGAGTCCGTCCTTGGGAATCATTGAGTCCAACTTTGGAATAGCGATTCAATTGTTAGAGGTTGACCAAACTAGAAAATTGTATACCAAACCAAAACAATTTCCAAATCGCGCACCAGCCCAAAACATTTACCTCTTGGGCATCAGCCAAAAATCCAATTTTCCAAAAACCACAACAAAACCCGTGTCTAGAAAATCATAACCGAATATCCATATATATATATACACTAAAAAACCAGCATTTATCCAGAAATCACAAAGCATCATATAACCAAATCATACCCATCTAAACCATGCCATAAAACTAGTAAAAGCATATACATATGCATGCATTAGAGTTATGAAAGAAACTGTCCATTCACAGTACGGTCGATCGTTCGAATCCCGAGTTGAAAGCCAATATGAAGCCTCCGAGACGTCCTGGCATGTCAAAGTCACACATGGGGATCATTAACAATTCACACAAGTCTATACATAAACACCGCCTAAACTCGGAACCGAAAACACATCTCGAACACGCTTCCCCCAGAAGAAAAAAATGCCCAAAACTCCAACCAAACGACCTCTGATTGACCTGAAACCACCACTAGTGGATTCAGGAAGGCAAAACCTTTCAAACAAGATCATTCCCACGCGCGTGACGTTAGCCGCTGACATCAACCCTAGGCTGATGTGGCCTTGCCACGTGTCGTTAACAACTTGACACATGGCACCCATTGACACTTGCCACATGGCACCACTCGCCACCTGCCACGTGGCACCATGCCATATGGAACCTCTGACACCCTGCCATGTGGTGTAACAACCCGCCCCGAATTTATGGAATTATTGAGAATTAATTGAGAATTATCGAGACTAATCGGGATTAGTCAGAGCGAAATGACTATTTTACCCCTAGTAGGGTAAAATGTTAACTTTTTATCCGGGAGGTCAAATACAGGGGGACCGAGTTCCATGGCGTAGAGCGAGACGATATGAGTTCGTAAACAAGTGGCATGTCGGAAATCGTACAGAAACGTTACGGGTCTAAAATGGCATTTTAAACTATTTACAGTGGTACATTTTATGAGGAATGACTTTTGGATTTGCCTTTAATGGGACCCAAAATATCTAGCTGGACCAATGGATGAGTGACAAGTGCCACTCATCCCGTTGGCCCATCATCCCACATTCATGCACATCCCCCATTTTCATTTCGAACCAACCCAAAACCCCTCCCCATTTTCCCTTCCTTTTGATCTAGCTTGAGGACCACAGAGAGACTGAGAGAGATTGAGGGTGAGATTGAGAGACGGCGAGGGACGTGGTGGAGCCATGACGGTGGCTGGAAACCCAACAACCCAAATAAACTCGAAAGCCCATCTAAGTTATTTTCTTGGTCTCGATTTTTTGGATGCTTGGATATTGTTCTAAAGCCCTAAATGTATTCAATGAGCTTGAACGAGCTATTACGATCGAAACAAGAGGCTGAGGACCCCTGGACGGCCCTAGGTGGTGGTTCGAAGAACAACCATGAAGGTCTAGATTCATACAGGTAATTCTCATCCGTGTTTTGTGATTTTGAGGTCATAGAACCCTTCCTGGGTTGAGAACGAGTCTAACAATGATGGAAGGATCTATTTTGGTTGAGTTTTAGGGAAGAACGAGTCGGGTCAAGTTCGAGGGTCGAAAGTCCCGTTACAGTCAAACGGGTCGACCCCTATGAATATTGAAGGTGATAACGTGACAGTCCACGTCATTGTTGTTAGTCCACGTGGCAAATCAGGTGATGTCATGTGGTAGACTATCATGCCTAATCAGCAGCTGACGTGTCAGGTCCACGTCAACATTGTCAAACCACGTGGACCAATGAAAGGGTGCCACATGGTAGGGTGTTAGGATCTATCAGGTGACGTGGCAGGTCCACGTCAGCATTGTCAAACCACGTGGACCAGTGGGGTGGTGCCACGTGGCAATATGTCAGAGAGGTGTTAGACCTGTTAGTGACACATGGCAGGACACGTGGCAATGATGACATCCGCAGTTGACGTCATCATGTGACGTGGTAGTGTCAGAGGGTGACACATGGCACTAGTCAGGGTGTGCCACATGGCAGGCTGTCAGACCTGATAAGTGTCAGACTTGTCAAGCTGATGTCATCTGGCATTGACCATCGTTGATCGGATTTTGACAGGCGTGTGAGGGTGCGTGACCAAAATTTTGATGTGAAACTAGTCATGTTCGAAAGGTTTCAATGATTTGAATCCAATGGTGGTGGTTTCAAGTCGATCGAAGGTAATTTGATAGGTCATTTGGAGGTTTTTAGCCTCGAGAATCACGTTTGAGACACGTTGACTGTTTCAAGAGTTTTAAGGGTTTATAATTAGGACTTGTATCAATGGATAGTGACCTTTGAGTATGATTTGGACAAGTCCGGACATCCTGGAGATTGTGGATTAGCCCAGAGTGGCTTATAGCGTGGGTTTTGGAGCTCGCAGTGTGGACCGTCTATGAGTGGACTTTGATTTCTAAATGATGCATGCATATCTATGTTTTAATGATTTATAAATATGGTTTGAAATGCATGGTTTATTTATGGCTTTGAATGATGACTTATATGTTGATTGGATCATGATTTGAATGATGTTTTAATTATCGCTATTTCGAGATTGAGACCTAGTTGATTTAAGATTTAACTCAAAGTATAGTCAAACGAAAAATTAAATAGTGATTTGAATATTAAAATGATTTTTAGATTTAAAATGAGATATCGGGCTTATGACCCTATTAGAAAAATATTGGACTCCGGGAGTGAGTCCATGCGTATTGAAAACTATGTTTCGGGCCAAAGGCCCTATTGTGATGATTTTTGAGATATGATTTTGGGTGGAGACCCTATGAGTGTGATTTTGGGCTAAGACCCTACGAGATTTGATTTGACAGGATTCGATGAATCCTGGAGTTATGAAACGTTTTTATTGAGACCATCCTCTATGATGTGATGATAGCCTCTGGACGTCGACCATCTAGTGGGATGTGTGATCCTGGAGAGGTCACGGGGACACTTCCTGCAGGAGTGTCAGAGATGGACATTTTACAAACATCGACCATCCTATGCGATGTGTGATCATGTAGATGTCATCGCTCAGACGTCGACCATCCTGTGTGATGTGTGATCTTGTAGATGTCATTGCTCAGACGTCGACCATCTTGTGTGATGTGTGATCCTGAGTTAGAACACCTAGACGTCGAGCCATGGGCTCTAGAGCCAGGTGTATATTCAGATGTGTAATCCCGAGTCGCACGCGTAGAACTGATATCGTGACTGTTGATGAGATGAGATGAGACAGATATTGGATACGAGGATTGGTCATGTTTTTTATGATTGCTTTAGATACAGATTCTTTCATTGGTTATTTATTTGAAAAGCAATATGGTTTGGTTTTAAGAAAGCAACTCGATTGTTTTGTGTTGGTCTTACAATGATTGCATCAGTTTTCTTATATACGGTTTTGTTGAACATAAATGGTTTTTAAATTGATATGCATGCATGCTTTTAAGTGAAGGGTATAACTATATTTCGTTAAATTATTTTCCAACTGATTATTTTTGTCCACTCATAGCTTTTATGGTTTTTGATACCCTTCAGGTTGATCGCGGATGCAGGCTGTAGCCGAGACCGAGACATCACAAGCCGCCGCATACTCTGGAAATCACTGCGCACTCTAGTAACCCAGAGCGGGTTACAGTGTTATCCCTGGTCTGGCACGTGGTGTTAGATGGGAGCAGGGCACATCCCACGATAATCCAGGAGGATTGGGATGAGTCTTGTCACGTGGCACCAACCACTCCTTGCCATGTGGCTCTGATAACCTCTGACACACTACCACGTGGCACTAACTAGCCCATGTCATGTGGCTTGACAATGATGACGTGGATTTCAAGTGGCTGCCACGTCATCGTCGTCAACTTCTAGTGGGTCACTCGTGGGTCTGCAATCGGTTCACTCGGCCCGAATTCCAAACTCGATTCAAACACCACCAAATCACACCCAAAATTCAAACCACAACCACCATTTGAACCCAAATCCACAAAAAAATAGATCCACGACCTCAAAACCAGCAAAAAACTTACCTCAATCCCTAGAGCTAAGCTCGATGTCCATGGCCAAGGTTCAAACTTGTCCCCAGGTCAATTAATGCTTCTATTTTCCTCCATTTTTGTCCCTGCATACTCGTACAAGCTCGACGAAGGCAACCATGGCCTCAGTTCGAAGTTCCAATCACTCAAAACCAAAAACCAAAATCCAAGCCTTACGGGTTCATGGGTTTACCCGGGTTTTTTCTTAGGTTCCAATGACCCCTATGACTCATCCACTGCCTCCTAGTCTTTCCCTCACTCTCTGGTTCCCTCAAACAAACACAAAGATGGTGATGATGGTGTGTGTGTTTTGTTCAAGTTCCAAATAAAAATAAATGGATAAAGATCAAACTCCACTTGTCTTGGGATGGTGACACTTATCATCCATCCAACCCTTTTCCCCACTAGATATTTGTAAGCCAATAACCAAGAAAATAGCCCCATATCGTGTCAAAAAATGTGCAACCAAAAAATCCTCCTAATTCATTCTTGACCCCCAAAATTGCCATACGACATCCAAATTCGACATGCCGCCTGTCTACGAACAAGAATCCCAAAATCTACGTAACGAGCTTAGGTAAACGTGCAACCAACCCCCTGGGTTAAAGGTCAACATTTAGTCAAAGCTCCCCCGCCCAGGGGCAAAATCGTTAATTTACCCAAAATATTCCTGAAAAATCCTCGGTAATCCTGTAATTACGGGGGGTCGTTACAACAAGAATGAGGTTCAAAGCAAGCAAGGTCGTCGTATGCACATATTTCTCTGAATGTGGGAAAACCCAGAAGCCATAAAGTAATAGAGACTCACAAAGATTATTTCTATGAAATTTCAATTCCATATTTAAATTCAAATCCAAATCTGAAATAGAAAGCAATTCCAATTCTAAATGAAAATCCAATTTGTGCAACACTTCTTGCCCCACATGTTACCAAATGACCCAGTTGATCCTTTCAAAGCTACCCAGATAGAGATATCACTCACCATCACCAAGCCCACCATCATAACATCACCAAAATCATACCTAATTCAATATCCACGAGAAACCCACATCGAAGTCATCATCGCCATCGAGCTCGAGATCTGTTGAGTCAAAATTGATCCCATCTTCGTTTCTAGTAGAGCTATGCTGAATCCATCTACGAGAACAAGAGGCTGAGGAAAGTAAGCATGCAACTCATGAAGGAACTCGCGGAGGTCAAGACTCTTTGCAATAATATCTTCACCATAGTCATTGCAAATTTTCTGGGTTTCTTAAGAAATTGCATATGAGAGAGAGAGAACGAGAAAGGAGTATTAAGGAATTGGGGAAATTTCATTTTTGTCAGTAAGAGATAGAGAGGAGGGGTGAGAAATTTCATCGTTAGCTCTATAAATGGAATCAAGGTGGAGGCGTCAGTACAAGGGGCATTTGTCTTTGTGGGAGATGGATTTTGTTTTGGTTTTGGAACTGCGTTTTGTATCTGGGTTTTGAAGCATAGTAAGATGAAATCGATGATGAAAAACATAGTAAGATGAAATTGATAATGAAAAGCACAACAAGATGAAATCGATGATGAAGTCAATGATGGATCTGAGTTTGGAACTAGGTTTTGGATCTGGATTTTGAAACCATCGGAAATTGGGCAGCTTGGTGGAATTGGAGAGGATAGAGTAAGGATCGTCGTTCTCGGGGGAAGATATTTGATTTTGATGTTTTAATTTTTTAATTTTTAATATAATTCAATTATTAATTATTTTTAATATAATTTAATTTTTATTTATTTTTTTTATCCCCATGATGTCCAACTCAACATGAAAAATTGTCTCACAAATGTCACTTAGACACTTATCCGATTCTTTTAACAAACTATTAACGGTAAGTACCTAACTTCTATGTTTTGATAGTTAAGGTATGAAAATAAAATGTTTTAGAATTCAAGTACCTTTTGAAATCGACTCTATAATTTGAATACTTTTATATAATTTGTCCTCTGAAAAATAGCAGGATAAGAATATTTACCCATCCTTTCTATATACAAAATCATATCTTTCAATGAAACCAATCTAATCCAATCTTGCTCAACCCACCAGTTCTTTATTTCTTGTTCTGCGCTCTACCACCTTCTTCATCCATTCTTTCCTTCATTTACCTTTTGAGCCTTTTTGTAAGATATTCTTTTTATGGTTTGTTTTATGGTCAAACTTAGGTATGTTGAACGCTTAATTCCCTTATCTTGGGGGCCTGCAATGGGAACTCCAACAAAGGTCAGAATTAAAGAACACATAGTGCTGACGGAATAATGTAGGTCAGAATTAAAGAACACATAGTGCTGACGGAATAATCTCATCCCAGCTTGAATTGAGTCTTATCAATACTTTCAAACAAGCAATACAGCAATAGTCTTACAAAAGATGGATAATTTGAGAGAACCCAAAAAAAAAAAATGATACGAAAAAGAACAGAGGGAGTAAAAGGCCCTCATCAAATATGCACTTTTCTTGTTCTGCATTTGCAGTCTACTATGACTCAGTAAGATGCAGGGGTGATATCAGACAACAATCTACATGAAACCCTAGAAAAGATGAAAAAGAATTACCGACTACATCTTCTATTTCATGAAATAATTTATCCCCGCTCTATTCACATGCTAATTTGGTGTCAAAGCTGCTCAAGCAGATAGCAAAGGCCTGAAACGCAGACAAAGGATACCGGTAATCCATAGTAAACATATCCTTGCCAACTTTACCAAACTGAAGTATGATCTTGTCGTGGTCAGATTGGGTTGGCGGTGGTGGTTGAGATGGTGTCAGTGCCCCGGCAGCAGGTTGTGGTATAGCTGCTATCAACTGAAAGTTTTTGACAGAGGCAACCGTCACTCTTCCACGGAAGTTTAGGCACCAACACTGCAACTGTTCATGCCATCTTGGTGCCTTGTTCTTAAGAATCAATGGTCTCTCCTTTCCTTCATCTTCATAATGGGACCCAACTATATCTGAAAACCGAGCACTGCTAAACTCGGTTGAATGATCAATTGACTTGGAGAAGGAAATGCTGCGGAACGAATCCTCAAGAGACCGCTGGAGAAGCTCAGGCTTGCCAGGGACAACGCCACCAGGCTCAAGGCATGCGACAGGGATGGAGTGCATCGTGCAGTGCATCCTGCGTGGCCCCCTGGTGCCGAGTACATTTAACTCGTATGTCACTTGAGCAATGTTGTAGCTGCCGGTAGGGAGCTTGGGAGAAACCTTTTTAGAGTAAAACCGACGGCTTCGGCCAGGTGGGGAAACCTGAGCACTGTTGTAGGGAGGTTGGGTATCATAAATAATGAATTTGGTACCTAGAAAATTAGACCTGAAAATAGGAGGGAAAAAACAAAAGATGACGTTAGTGTAAACTAGATACACTGCTTCGAGCCCCTCAATAACAAAAAAACCAGTGAGGAATCTCACGAAAATAACATTTTTGTCCTTCTCAAATTTAGAAGTTGAGTATATTGCATGTTGACAAATTGGTTTATTAAGCTAAGCTGTATTTCCTATAGCATGAAAGGTCAACAAACTTGTCAACTAAATAAGAATTAATGAATTTATAAAAGCCTACAATGTAATATTAGTAGCATAGCAAACTAAAAATAATAATATAACAATAAATAAAAATCATGAATATTATGAATGCATCCATGAGAACTTAGGTAGCAGCAGTTGTGGACACCACTGAAAATCATGCAAAGTGGCAGACCAAGATGGTACAGTGGATATGATCCCCATGTGTGCACACCAAGAGACAAACTAGCCCAATTTCTATTTCCAGTTTCATAGCTAAGTTCCATAAAAATTGTTGTTTTTCTTCGAGGTACTAATGGATGAATTTCAGCATCAAGAAAGTTAAACAAGAATAACCTCAGTTTCCCAATGTAGGTGTTGCTTGATCTTGATATGTTCTCAGCATCCATTGAGATCACGTATTCTGTGCAAGTAGTTCTACGTGTACGCTTGGCAGAAAGAAGAAATTTTCCATTTTCAACAAGTAAAGCTGCAAGGGTTGAAATTCTCTAGTCATCAGAACATAGGTCAAAATACAGAAACAAAAAATTAGCAAGAATCGACTGGAGCAAAGATACACAGAATGAGAAAAGTTGGTTATTAATACTAAGTGCAAATAATTCACTAAATGGGGTCTTTAGCATCCATGGAGTATGCAAGAATGATATAAATCTAGTAAAGTAAGCCTATATATTGGATATATTTGGAATTATCCCTCATATATTGGTAGCTTGATTTGCATTATTGGCCTATTCTCTAAAAGCACAAGTTTTGGGGCTCCTGTGGCTGTCTAACATGGTATCATACCCCTAGTCGTGAGAAGCCTTTAATTCCAAACCTCCAATCCAAATTCATGCTTATTAACTGCACCGTGCCTTTCTCTTCATTCGTATTTGTCTTCCCCATTAGATGGACGAGTCTAGTGATAGTATAAAACAATAAATACTTAGTTTGTCAAAGAATAACTCTAAAGTATTGAATATAGTTGAATTCATAGAATCAAGATGATGCGGTGGAGGAGACTATAGGAAACTAGTTTTACCATCAGTCATTTTACAATTCTGCACAATCCTGTATCCTACTATGAGTCATTCCATAATGAAATTTCAGTTAACAAGGAAACAATCAGCAGCATTAGTTTTATAAAGCAAGCATTCAGGGTTTGCTTGGTTCCAAGGATTGGATTGGATAACTCATAAAAGTGAAGGTATCTTGAAGATAGAGGTAAATAATTTTTCATTTTGAGGGGATTCGGTAGGGAGGGATCTCATCCCTTCTAATCCTATCATGATGTGGCGATTGAAAGGATAAGTTCCCTTCACAAGTAATCAATCTTCTACCTTCAACTTAGACGAAATTTCTTAATTTATTCCTTTAACATCCTTTGAATGTAGGGAGTTATCCAATCCAAACCAATCCTAGGCACCATCTAGGCCTTAGTGTCTAATAAGATCAAAGTCAGTATGCCTAAATAAGACATGAACAATTTGTCAAAGGTAGAGAAGGCATAGTTGTCACATAGAACAGACTAGCCCTAAATTAGGCCTTTTAAGTGCTTATGTTAGGCGTCAACTATCACAAGGATGCTCTTCACATTAGAAAGTTCCAAATGAACATCACATAAATAAAATTGGTTTAAATAAAGTGAGTAATCATAACACAGATCAACAGATATGCTAATATTATTTCCAGATTAGTCCAAGACAAATTCTAACAAGCATGACAGCATACGGGCCAAAAGGCTGAGACAATTAAATACTGATTAACAAGAAACCAATAATAAGTTTTAACATGAAGCACAAAAGGTAATATTAGGTCAGTAGACTTTGTACAATGCATAAGGAAAAGATAAAAGATATTCACAATACTCTAATAAAAAAAAAAAGGAAGTTGATCATAACTATAATGTAACATCCCCAAAAACCACCGAAACTGAAATGTCAAATTGAACTTGGTAAAACATTAGGGCCAACAGAAACTGTATAGCGAGACCTTTACCGGGGCTAAGGCAAAGAAAAAGGTGGTAAGTTAAATTAGACTTGTCCCTCTTGATAAAACACTGGATTGCTCCATCCCGGGATCCTGGCTGTGACAGGCAGTAATTTCATCAATGTGTCAGCTACAAGCTATCATGAATATGGCTAAAAGAGAGCATCAAAGTGCAATAATGCATACAAGTAACTTACGCAGAAAAACCAAATAATTACATTAAAATATAAATATTGGGCACTGCTGGTCAGATACCAAGTGCATCTCATAAGGAAGCCAAGAAAATAAGCTCTCACCTCCTTTAAGGAGATTGGGAAGGTAATCTTCCCAGAGAACTCAGGACTTCTGACAATTTCTTTACACATTTCCCTCCATGACCTGCAAACAGCAGCACAAGCAACAACGTGTTTACGAGAAGGCCACGTACTCACACTAGCTTCCAATCTTTTGATTACATCGCGCAGTAGCTCAGGAGGTAGGCTAGCCCAACAGCTATTCTGGGTTACAATATGCTGGTCATGCAGCTCATGAACTGAACCATGTGATTTTCCCCTGTGATGACCAGGCAGCCTCACCTCAAAACTCCGTCTGGATAAACTTCCAAACCCATCTCTTACATCACGAACTATACTGCGAAATGACATTTACTCTTGCGTGCCAACAGACTCAGATGTTAAATATGTCCTTGATACAAATTCGAAAATATAGTCCACCTGAAGTTGGGATGAACCATAAAACTATAAGTGCGGGTTCAGCTGCAAATCAAACAAAATTGATTCAAACTCCTTATAAAATTCTTGGAAACTAAGAAAAAATAAGGAAGAAGACTGGCTGAGAAAAGCACAAAGAAAGAAAAGGAGATTCTCATTAAATAAAGTCTAACTCTTACACAAGGACTTAAAGCAGCCTAAAGTACTATACTTTAAACAGATACATCTTTAGGGGAGTTTAAAGCTGATCTTCAGCAAGCTAAACTACATTTAATTCAAAATTTAGTTCCTACTTTTGCTTTATAATCAAAATGAAAAACCTTCCAAACCAACCCCCAGACAGAAATTCTTCCACGTGGAATTTTGAAAGTGCAGCGTCTATAATTTGTTGGTCTAGAATGCAAAAGCCTACACATAGAAAAAGATCGTAACTAAACCCCCAAATACTTTTTTTTTAAAAGAAATTAAACTGTAATACCGTATACTAAACATAGATAGCATGAATTATGAACCCAAACCATAAATGTTCAAATCCATAACAACTAAGAGAGAGGGGGAGGGAGCAAACCCAAAAAACACCAAAGTAGAACGCCAAAAGACTTGGGTTTGAGAGCTTGGCACTGATCAAAGATACATTCCTTTACAACTAAGGCTATCAGAGATCGGCGAACAATTGGAAAGAATCAAATGCTACTGCTGGAACTCCTGCAAGTATAGATAATGCAATCTCAGAAATGAGTAAAAGTCAATCAATTAAGTCCACAACAACAGAAAAATTAAGGCAAACAGCACCAAAATTATATTTATCTTTCTGTTTTCCTACCGACCGATATTTATAACAACAACGAAAAAGATAAAATTAGAAGAAACAAATATCTAAGGATCTCCATAATTGCTTAAAACCCCAAAAGATCCTTAGTCTAGCGGCCAAAAATTAACAAAAGCTCATGAAATTTAAGCAAATTTGTGCAGAAAAAGACACATCAAAATGTAGAGCTTCGAACATCCTGAATGAAAGATGAAAAATAAATTTAAGATTCAGATATTATGCTTAACTGAAGAAACCCCATAGACTGTTTCAAGAATCAAACTTTGCAAAACCTTCTTGGGACAGTAGTATAATTACCCTGATATACAAACCCTGAAAGCCCCAAAATCAGAGAAATGAAACCGTGTGGGCCTGCAGATTTTCCGCAGAAACAAACAAAGAAGCCCCAGAAATTAGACAAACATTTGAGACAACTGATGATTAAGTACTTCTAAAAGCTGCTATCCAAACGCCACAAAGACCAGAAGATCAGAACCACTTTACCATCTTCTTCTTCTTCTGCTCTCTTTCTCTCTCTGAGAAGGAAGACCCGGACTTCAACTCTTTATTCAATCCAGTTCATGTACTAATATAGCTTTACTACTTAATCCCAAATTATTTAATTTGATATAATTGTCTTAATTTAAGTACCACTTGAACCAAACTCAAATGACAATTATACCCTTTACGGTTGACTTTCTAATCTAAAAGAGCAAGTGTTCCCAGTTTTCCACCGCTTCTCATAACTGACCTTACGACCTTGTTTGGCTCTAGTATATGATAATTTTATAGTGTCTCTCGGTGTAGCATATTACAGTGTGGACGCAATGAAGTTATCAATCTTGGCCGTATATTTTGTTGCAATGTCAGGATTTGACGGTGTCCGCATGTGGTAGGATTATGACATTCGCACGCTTTCATCATGAGGTCTGTTGGAGAGTGAAATGACATTAGTGCTGACGGCTATGGTATCATTTGACGAGGTTGGGAATAAATTTTCACTTATTTTTTATTTTCATGGCATGTTGACGTGATTATGTTTTTTCAACTTATAATATAATAGCTAAAATTTTTAATTACTATATATTATCAAGAAACTTTGATGTATGTTGTTTACGCATGAAAAAAAATCCCACTTTGAGCTAGAGCAAGAAATTAGTGAAATAAAGACCCCATCTCATCAGACTCACCTTACTTGGAATGTGAAAATGTGGAAGCATGAAGAGAGGGAATGTTAGTTCTAAAGTGCTTAAATGTGTTAGATGGCAAAGAGGATGTTCAAAACAAACAAGATACAATATAGGTCTTGCAAACCTCTACTTGACAAGCCAATTCAGCCCTTAACCACCTATAATTAGAGAAAAATCTTTCTTTTCAGGATGCTCAATCAATCAATCAATCAAATAAATTGATTAACCTAATCAATTTTGAAACAATTGCAAACCCTAAAAAGTTTCTTTATTCAAAGGCTTGCTTTTTTACGCACAATTTGTTTCTCTGATATAAAATCGAGACTCAGTATCTCTTCTTAACCTCTATCTAAGTTCTTAAACCAAGAATACAAAGTTTTTCTTCATCCCCATTACTGCTCAAGTTAGCCTTGAAAGGTACTAAACACTCATCTTATCCCCACTACAACCTAACTCAATCTTTGAGACATCTAGATGCTTAACCATTGACGTCTCAACGTCTCTTGAATGCTCTGCTAACGTATGACATGGTTCCCATTGATATCCATTCAGTTGATGATTTCTAGAAGTTTGTGCCCCTCAAAAGCTTAATTGCAAAAGAAATCATTTACTTACAACACTTGTAATTTACATATTGTATTCAATACTCATTTTTTTTTACTCTTTCAGTACTTGTACTTTACTTTCATTACAATATAACATATTTTCTTAAAAGGAGTTATAATTATTCAGAATATACTAACGAGTGTGTTTTATGGCTATCTCCAAGTCATAAAACCATTATTGTGTTGTGATGCAATACTAGTATCCCGATTTAAGGAAACATGTGCGTCTAACTGCTCTTAACTAAATATCAAGTTGCTAACATGAACACATTGGATATCACATGAACTTGGACTAGATTGGAAAAAAACTTTATTAAAGTCCTTTGATACATTAAGAAAAAAACATAGAAAAGAACAACACAAGGAAGTTCGGCCCCTTGTCTCATAATCACTTGATTAAAAGGAAGGTTCTTGTGCCACAAACGGAACCCATCTCTATTTGTCTAATGACAGTCTCTATTAATGGCACACCTACTTTGTAGGTAGCTTAAGACTCACTTGCTTCTTGGTCAACCCATTGAGGGAAAGACCATGGCTTAAAGGCCCCTTAACCTATAGCTTTCAACCCAACTTATCTATACAGTCAGCAACACTTATCCACTAAGAGAAACCCACATGAGCCCGCTCCTTCAAAAGCGCAACAACTCTTTGGCAGAGAATTTATCAAAGGTGACCTCATGGGTAGAACATAATTTGACATGCTCAATGGAACTCTTTTTAGTGCATGCCCAAGTTCAAGTACTCTAAGCAACTCTAAGATGCTAGAGGAATACTTTTGAAAAACACTTTCCGAGAAGTGATGCCTAATTAATCAGTATCAGAAGCCAACATGGAGACTCCCTGTGAAGGAGAGGCTGAAGACATCACCAACTAAGAGACATCCAAGGAAGACTTGATGAAATTCATTAAGGATTCCTTGATAGGACCCATCCCAATCCCCCTGGATTATTTTGGTATGTGCCTGCTCCTGTCTGACACTGCGTGTCAGACCAGGGATAAACTCGTCCCCCGCTCGGGGTCCATCAGAGTACGCCAGGATCGGTGGTGGCATGTGATGTCTCGATATCTACTACAGCTTATATCCGCGATCAACCTGAAGGGTATTAAAAACCATAAAAGCTGTGAGTGGACAAAACAACTGTTTATAAAAATCATTTATATCGAAAATACATTTATATCCTTCACGTAAAAGTATGCATGCATCATAAAACAGTTTTCTGAGGGACCTAGCGATTCACAGCTTGTGGTCAACCAGGTCAACGACGAATATGAGGCCAAGGACACCTCCATGGCACAGTACCGGGCGTTGGCTCAGTCCCTCCTGGGCAGTTTTCATGCCCATACAATCACCCGGATCCCCCGATCCGAGAACAGCCATGCCGATGCCCTGACCCGACTTGCCTCTTCGCTGGAAGAACGGACCGGTCGACATGTCCCGGTGGAGATTCTACACCAGCCGAGCACCTCACCCACCTCGGTACACTATGTCAACACCAGCTCCACTTGGATGGCCCCCCTCATCCACTTCCTCACCGATGGGAGCCTTCCAACTGATCGACTCGAGGCCAAGCGAATTCGCCTACAGGCAGCCCGGTACACCCTCATCGCGGGTCATCTTTACAAGCGCAGTTTCACTCTTCCGCTGCTTAAATGCATCGATTCGCAAGCAGGGTAACTCCTCCTACAAGAGATCCATGCCGGCGTCTGCGGTAATCACTCGGGCCCCCGATCGCTTGCCCACAAGGCCTTCCGCCAAGGGTTCTACTGGCCAACCATGCACGCTGACGCTGCCGACCTTACTCGGCATTGTGACGCGTGCTAGCACTTTGCCCAGTTCATATTACTGCCGCCCGAGAACCTGGCACCAATGCTCAGCCCGTGGCCCTTCGCTCAGTGGGGGCTTGACCTCATCGGAAAGATGCCAACCAGTAAGGGACAGACCGAGTATGCGGTCGTTGCAGTTGACTACTTCACTAAGTGGGTCAAAGCCAAGGCCCTCGCCTCCATCACCACTGCTCAGATTGAAACTTTCATCTTTCAGAACATCATTTGCCGTTTCAGCCTCCCGCATACGATTATCACCAACAACGGGAAACAGTTTGACAATGCCCGTTTTCGAGCATTCTGCGCTCGGCACGGAATCAACCTATGCTTTTCCTCTCCCGCTCACCCCCAGTCCAATGGACAGGTCGAAGCTGTGAATAAGATCATCAAACACACTCTGAAAACCCAGCTCGGTGAGGCCAAGGGCAAGTGGGCTGATATCCTACCGAGCGCACTCTAGTCTTATCGGACGTCGTACCGAAAGACAACCAACGAGACGCCTTTCTCTCTTGCCTTCGGAACCGAGGCTGTCGTTCCCGCCGAGGTCGATGGGGAATCGTACCAAGTAACGTCGTACAATACCGACCAGAACGACGACCAGATGATGCTCAGCCTCTATCTGATCGAGGAACACCGCACCAAGGCCCACCTCCAGAATGCTGCCCATAAACAGCGGCTCTGCCAATACCACGATGCCAAGGTCCGACCACGTTCTTTCCAGGTCGGGGACTGGGTACTCCGGAAGGTCAGCCTTGCCACTAGAGACCGATCGGCAGGCACTCTTGGACCTAATTGGGAGGGCCCCTACCGCATCACCCGCATGTGCCGACCCGGGACTTATGAGCTCTCGGACCCCGACGGTCGCACACTCGGACACCCGTGGAATGCTGACCACCTGAAGCGGTACTACATATAATTTTACACCGTCTATCGGTCTTCATTGTATTGGTCCTCGTTGACCCTTAAAATTGTCAATGTCAAAGTTCTCTTCTTATTGCTCCACCAACTCCCGAGCACTCCTATGAGTTCAACACACTACCGAGCTCGCCCTTTCTTTTACACTTGTATCCATGATGCTCCTACTAACCACCCACGTGGAAAACAAAGGAGAACCGACAGCATTCCACAATGCACGTTGCTCGGTTAGGGCGCGCTCCACCCGTTGGACACACACCACCCCTTCGGTCCTTCGACCCCAAACCGCTGGCCAGCCAGCTCACAGACGGCGAGCCATGCATGCACATACCTCGTGACCGCTCGCCACTCCCATTTGTCGCTAAGTCGTTCAATGCTTCTATAAGCCGAACACTCCTCTGCTCCCTCATCGGCGACCTACCTCGACCGAGCACTTGGGGGACTGAGGGACACACCGAGTCCCAGCACTCATGAGGTCTGTGCAAGTTCTCAACCGAGGTAGACACCTATACATGGAAACACCTTTCCTATGGCTAAATGCTCAAACATACCGAGCTCAAACTCGTCGTCGACCTACCTCGACCGACCGAGGCAGACGCCTACACATGGAAACACCTTTCCTATGGCTAAAACCTCAAACATACTGAGCTCAAAACCTGTCGTCGACCTACCTTGACCGACCGAGGTAGACGCATACACATGGAAACACCTTTCCTATGGCTAAACGCTCAAACATACCGAGCTCCAAACTCGTCGTCGACCTACCTCGACCGATCACACACTCGGTGACCTACCTCGACAGAACACACTCCCGGTCCGTCTACAAGCCGGTCTACCAGACCGATCGAGATTATGCGCTTACGCATCAGATTACAGTTATCAAATTGTTGCACAGGTCAGTCTACATTTAACAATTTGTTGTACTACTCGACGGAACAGACCGGTTTTCAGTCAGAACAAACAATACTTCAGATAAATTGCAAAAAATAAAATGTCTATTAATGGGGAGCACGACCAATCGGTCGGCCAAAAAGATTACAAGAAAGATCTCTACTCTACCCCGACATGCAGGTCGGACAGAAGAAACAACAAAAGAAAACAAGGCTCAGTCCGCTGGCGGGCCTGTCAGAGCATGGTCGGCAGCCAGAGTCTGGTCGGAGGAGGCCGGCTGAGCGGAAAGATCCTCTTCTTCTTCCTCTCCACTCTCCCCAGGCTGCTCAGCACAATTTATGAGCTCCATGGTCACCTTGAAGCCGATCCAGGGGGTCGTGTCGAAGTCAAAGTCGGGATAAGACCGGAATATGTTCTTGTAAATCTCCCTCTCTGCCGCCGCCGCGAACGCATCCTGACGATCGTTGAAGTCTGGAGAGTGGAGATAGTCCGAGACAGCGTCCGATCGAGCGAAGGAGGGTCGGTCTTGCAGCATGCACTTATCCATCTCCCGGATCACTACCTCTGCCTCGAGCAGCTTGGCGGCCTCTTTGCAACGCTCCGTCCAAGCCGACTGACGCTCGGTCTCTGCCCGTTGCTTAGCCAGTTCCGCGTGGGATTGACTGACCGAGGCCTTCCTCTGCTCCGCCTCCAGCCTAAAACGGTCTCTCTCCTCGCTGACCCCCCCAACTCGGACCTCAGTCGGTCTGCCTCCTCAGCCGCCCGCTGCCCAGCACTGACCTCCTCGGCGAACATGCTGAGCCGAGCCTCCATCTCTGTCAGCACCTGCTCCTGGCCCTGAAGCCTCCGCTCCATCTCCACCACAGCTTCCCGAGCCGACTCGGCCTCCACCTTCAGCATCTGCTCGGTCTCCAACGACTCCCGAGAAGCCGTAGCAGCCTGCTCCTTCATTTGCTTGCTTTCCTCCTCCTCGGAAGCCGCTCGGTCCAGCGCATTGGAGTAGCCAACAAAGAGCCGACCGAGAGACTACAGCAGGGGTGCGTTCGGCCCCCGACTCCGTCCTCAAACTCTTCAACTGTTTCGGTGCAGTAGGAGCGACCACCGATGGGCTCATCGGATTCTTCCACTGGCTCTTCCTTCTTTTATTCCCTCCGTCAACACCGAACAGCTTGCCAAGCCTCTCGACAGCCTTTGGGTTGAAGCCAGGCGACTGCTGGGATCCCGAGCTGGCATCCGGTGCCTGCTTTCTCTTATGAGCAGAACTAGCCGACCCAGCCACTTTCCTCTGCTCTTCCGACCCGAACATTTTCTGCTCTGTCCTTGCCTCCTCAGCCGCTCGGTCAATCCTCCTCTTCACGTCTTTGGGGACGACTTGCACCAAACACCAAGTGTCAAAAAAAAAACACAAACAAACAAATGGCATACAGAAATGTGAAGTATGGCGGACAGGGTTACTTACCAAGGTTGGGGATCAGACTGACCTCGTGCAACAGTCGGGGTACCCGAAGCACGTCTCGGTGGCGCCATGGGCCGGTGCACGTTTCCCTGACCCGCTCGCAGGCCTTCCTATCTTTAGCCGTAGGGATCGCCTCGGGAAGAGTATCTGCACAAAAAACACACGTCGGTCAGCCATGTCCACTGACCCGAAACAACGACAGTTCAGTTTTTAAGGTAACCACCGACCCTCGGTACCCAGATCCTGGAAAGACGACGGTATTCCACGTCCTCCCCATTTCCTACCAACGAAGATAAACTTGTTCTTGTACGTCTTCTGGGAGGACGGTATGCCGTAGATGAACTCCCCCCGCGCCATCTTATCCTTACACCGAGCATGCACCCAGCCTATGCTCTGCTGCTGCTGCGCAAACTCGTACAAATGGACTACCTGGGCGTAGGTCGGTGGCTTCTCCCCAGCTCTGGCGAAGGCCGCATACAGGCTGACCAGAATGATCCAGACATTCGGGTTCAGCTGGCTGAGGGCCACGCCCAGCCCTCTGACCATCCTCCTTAGCCATGGGTGCAGGGGCAGCCGGACGCCGTGGCTGAACAACTCGGTGTAGAGCAAGGCCCATCCCTTTGGAGCCTCACTGGGCAGCTCGGTGGGACCGACCACCCGCATCTCCACGTCCTTCAGTACACCCCATGCCGACCGGAATTTCATCACTGACGCCTCAGTCTCTCGACTCTCATAGGCGTCAATTGACCACACCACCGTGTCAGCCTCCTCGGTAGGATTTTTAGCGGCCCGAGGCGTGCTCGCACTGGCCGTCCCTCTCTTACTGGTCGGGGTTTTCTCCACCCTCGATCGACCAGACGCCGACACCCCGGTCTGATCACCCCTGGCAGCATTTTGGGCCTCATGCCTCGACGGTGTACCCTCCATTGAAACGCCTCCGTCCACCGAGGAGCTCTGTTGCTCCCCCTCGTCGTAGTCCCGTACTTCATTTGATTGGTTATCCCTCTCAGACATCGCACCACTGCGAGCAGGGAATACAGACAAAAGCACTCTTGAACACCGACCCATGTTTTACCAGGATTGATCCGTGTCCGAACCCCGGTTCGTCCACAGTTCATTCCCAAAAAAAAAACCAACAAAACAGCAAAGAAACAAGCCAATAGGGAGAGAAGAACGGCTTACCTTATGCTTCACAGACACAATGTCCTCGCCGGAGCTTATACCGCCGTGACAGGTTATCGGAATCCTCGCCGAAAATCGCCTACACCAAAGACAACGCACGCACCACCAGTTTGCACGAAGGTAAAAAAGGGTAAAAATGCTTTTTTCACCCACTATTTATAGGCCCGGGTCGGTAGTCGAAGCGTCGCCTTATTCCGCGTGACATTTATTGCCCTGGACAGCTGTCCCCAACGCAGCACGCGTGACCATAAATGTCGCTTGCACCAACGGTCGGGAATACCAACCGTCCACCGACTGGCACACAACTTAGACGGCTCCTTGATTCCTTCAACTGTCACGTCCGCTGACCAGCGACGTAGGTGGCTCCTCGACTGCCACACCTACTGACATCTTCTCCCGCCCACACCGACCGAATCATGGCGCCTCGGTCTACCACCCTCACTTTGTCACCAGTGCACCCGCTCGTTTCAATCCCTCGCCTCGGAGACTTGGGGGACTGAAGACATGTACATCTGGTATGGGGCTCTTTTTTTACAAGTCCCCAACCGAGAAATTCCACCTCAATCACGAACTTGGGGGACTTCTGTTCATACCATATCGGCCCAGACCGAGCTCGAAGCCCACAATGATTATGGGCCCAGCCCATCGCTGAAATAACACTAGTTCGGACCAATCTTGGAGGCCCAGCCCTCTACCTGGCTCCGCACGTCGGCCCAGACCGACCTAGAGGCCCATCCCTCTTCCAGACACCATGCCACCGACCGACTCCAGAGGACCAGTTCCTGTCGGTCCGTGCGTCGGCCCAGCCCGACCGGTCGGCCCAGTGCCACCACCTACCACAAGCCCAAGGGGCCCCAGCCCACTCACACGGACAAGTCCCACTCGGTTTGGATGGCACATCCATGTGTCCGTCCCACAATGAATTGATATTTGTCCCACATCGGGAAAATACAAATATTATATTCGTCGCACCCATACAAAAGGGGTCCACTTGTCGTACAAAGGTAACTAAGCAATTTTACTGTTTACTATTACTCTTACAGTATACTTTCTGCTACCCCCTAAACCTTATACCGACCACTGACTTGGGCGTCGGAGTACATTTGGGCCGGTACGACACCGGTGCCTATACTCTCACCGATCGACCAGTTTCCTTCCTCTTTTCAGGTTCACACAGGGCACGTGGCAGAGCAGCATTTGCTCCCCAAGTTGGCACATTTCGTGCATCAACACTTCCTAAATCAAAACACAGCGAAAAATGCTTCTCAATCGAAGCTATTACCTCAGTAGGCTCTCAGCCAAAAACCAAATCATACAGGTCTGCATCCCAAAACCAAATCAACGAAAACCAGAATGAAGCCTCAACCCAAATCATAGAACACGTGGGAACACATCCCATCCTCAATGTTAGTCATGATTCTAATCCTAGCACTTGTGCATATAGCTCAAAACTGCTTACAATCCTAGCATGTCGCTGTGAACACATCACTCGTCGCGACCGTCTCTAGATCATCTCGAACACATTGCCGATTGATCTCAGAGGATAACATCAACACTTCTAAGTCGAGCCTCCCTTGGTCATTACTTCCCGTGGCTACTCGACAATAGGTAGTGCATCATGACCTCTTCGGAAGGAACACATCCGCAGTCCGGAGGAGAGTGTCATATCATTTGGGACTCACCTGAATACCATCATCAATAGGGCCTCAAGCACGGAACATCACCAAATGGGTCACAACCCAAAATATCAGTTTCCAACGAAACTTCATATCCCAGGATTCCTTGAATCCTATAAAATCCACAACTAGGTCTCATTCCCGAAATATCTTTCGTAAAACTCATAATTGGGTCACTGCCCAACTTATCTCATGTTTAACTATACTCTATGTCAAACCTCAAATCAATTGGGTCATATGCCCGAAAGATATTTTCCAAATCTGAAAACTATTTCTCATTTCCAAAGCACTTTCAAATTATCCCTGACTTCATGCTAAGTCAGGGTCTTTCAAATGGGTCTCGTGCCTGAATCTCGATTTCACGCATCCCCATCAAATCCTCCCAAACTGTAAATCAGTCCCTCAGTTTCACGCCTCTCCATGAAATCTTCGACATCAAATAAAACACAAGCACGTAGTATACTCGGCCGAAGCTCAAACATCATATAAAATAGAAATCTCGAACTACGTGCAATAATGCATTTTCCTCCGAAAATGCCAAACAATTCATATTTAAATCACATGCACTCATGGCATCTAAAATCATGTTTATAAACACATATAAAATATTTAAGCATGCATCATATTCATAAAACAAAGTCTATTCACAGACTGTCCAAGTTGTGCCTCGATACGCGTGTTGTAAGCCTCTTTGGTCTAATCCGACCTCTTTGGGTCCTCCAGACCTGTCCAAAACATACTCAAAGGTTACTACCAGCCTAGGAAAGTTCATATCAAGAACCCCCAACATTCCCAGAAGAGTCAAGGTGTCCCAGACACGCTTTCCTAGGCTTTAAATCTCAATTTGACCAACCTAACGATCTCTGATCGACTCGAAACCATCACTATTAGATTTGTATTGTCAAAAATTTCAATATGGTCCTGGTCCCACCTCGAAATACGTGCCCATAAGCCCCCACGACTGGGTCAAAAGTCAATGCTGACGTTAGTAAAGTCAATGCTGACGTTAGTAAAGTCAACGCTAACATCAACAGACAACGGTCAAAGTCAACGTTGATGTCAACAGTGATGTCATCACTGACATCTTATATCTGACACGTGTCAGTCTGCCATGATGACATCATCATCCCTGTCTTCTATCAGGGTCGACCCATTTCCTTGAATTGGGTCGCGCAGACCCGCGACCCTGACCCGGTTCTAAAACCTTCGATCCTAACCCAAATTCCTACATTCTTCTTCCATTATTTTTGTCTCAATCCCAGGAATGTTTCCCCTTAATTAAAACGAAGAAAAACAGGCTAAATCGCACCTGTTCGAAAGGTGAACAGTAGCCGTAACATTCCTCCACAGTTTCCCGTCGAGTCCGACCACCGTTGCCCTCGTAAATAGGTCCCTTGAGTTTGTCTGAGTCCTTAGAACCTCTTCCAATCCACAAAAACGGTTAACAACATCAAAAACCAGGTTTTCCAATTTGAACCAAAAAAGGGTTTCGGTTTTCCTTACCTCCGCCATTGTCTCTGTTGTGGCTGCTGTCCTCAGCCCCTCCATCAGCTCAGTCCTTCACCCTTAAATCCCTCAAATCCACAGAAGTGTGATAAGATAGGGATGTGTGTGTGGGTTGTACAATATGGGAAGGGTTTCGAGTTAGGGAGAATGAAACAGAGAAAGGGGATGGGTGCATGTATGTGTGTTAGTGAGCAATGGTGGGCTTGCTCAAAATATCTGGGCCCACACTCAAGACAAAAGTCCATATGTCTCGTAATTTGTGCAATAGTGCCTCGAGTCTTCCGTGACTCGTAACTTTCCCCTCGAATGCTCAATTTTGACGTGCCACTTGTCTACGGACTCGTATCGACTCGATCTACGTAACGGTCCTCGGTCCTTGTGCATTGGACCTCCTGGGTCAAAAGTCAACTTTTTACCCTCCTCAAAGGGAAAAATCATAATTTCACCCTGAACATCCGATGATCCTCAACTAATCCCCGATTAGCCTCGCTAATCCTCAATTTAATATTAATTATTCCCAAAATTTTGGGACGGGTCGTTAGATTCCTTGTCCCATATCATTGTACAGATTGAGGCCTTCAATCGACATGTCCAAGAGTTTTCCAGAGGGAAAATTGCAAAAAAAGAAGCAAACATCATATCCTTGGGAGTTTTAAGCTTGACAAATGCGAGAAAAATAAAAGTCCTGGGATGTCAACCTTGAACCTATGATCTTAGAGCCTACCTTCTCAAAAGGCTCTTGAAATGAAAACCCATAGACAAGCAAGAATAACAATGGGATATCAAAGGACGATTTAGGATGTCTTCAAGTACCAACAACCTATGGTTAGTCAAGAAAAACCAAAGGTGAAGCTATCCATGATCATCTCGATTCGAAAAAGATTGAGTTAGAAAATTGGAGAAAATCTGAACCAAATGAAACAAGATCAAAATAAGAATTTGGTCCCAATCAGAGGCTAACCCGTAATCCCAAGCATCAAGTCATCATGAATGAGATGTCAAAACTAAGAGGATGATGCAAGGCCACGTAACGCCTCCAAGGAGAGAAAGTGTTCTGATCTATAGAAAGCCTTACTCAGGGTATATAGATCGGGACAATCCATTCCCAAGAAATTTCAAACTACCATCATTTTCACTTTTCATTGGAAATGGCAGTACTTCGTCTCTTTAGAACATTGGAAGGTTCTTAGCATGGTATGTGGTTATGGAAGATAACATTTTATCCCAAAATTCGATTATTTTGTAACGACCCATCCCGGGATACGGGATTAGATTAGTAACTAATCATAATTATCGGGGTTAATCGGTGATTAGTTGGGCGAAAACAGACGAACGGTGCAAAATGACCGTTTTGCCCCTAGTCGTGGGTAAAACGTTGACTTTTTCTTCGGACGGTCAAATGGACTTTGACTGATGACCGTGACGTAATTTGGGACGTCACGAGTCTATAGACAGGTGGCACGTTCGATTCCGACGTTCGCGGTGAAAGTTATGACGTTCGGAAGTCAAAGGGAATATTCGTAATTTGGACGAAAATGGGGGAAATGTCGAATTTTTGATCGGGAGGTCCGATGGACGAGATCCAAGAACTGTTAGGAAGGTCTCGATGCCTTGAGTCTGTAGACAGGCGGCACGCGTCAATCGGAGTTCGAATGACCAAGTTACGGGTCTGGCTGCGTGAGGGGCATTTTGGTAATTATTGAACTGAGGGCAAAATTGTAATTTGTGCAGGGTACTGTTCAGATGCGGTGGAACCAGGTTGCACGACCATGCCGTGAGTGCCCTGAGCGTGCAATTGTTTATCGACGTTAGTGGCTGGCTAGAATGGATTGTTTAATTGGATTGAGGATAATGGAGACAGGGTTGATTAGTGTGGACTGCATCAGTGCACGGGAAGCTTTGAAAATGGCTTTGGGTTCTGTTTGCGGGAAATAAGTTCAGAGGGGAAGCATATGGATTCCCATGGGTTGCCATTCATTCTGAACCATTAGTTGAGTGTTGGTGAGTGAGAGGATCATTTTGCACCTGAGAGAGAGCTGAGAGTGAGAGAACTGAGTCAGGTGGACAAAAACCAGAAATGGAGGGAAAATTCGAAGGTTGAGTTTTGAGGTGAGTTGAGCTAAACAGTGAGTGGGATTAGTCTTCTGAGTCCATTTCAAACACAACCGTGCAAAAATCGAAGGAGGTGGAGCATTGGTTGGCCGGGAACCTGAGTTCCAGTTTCAAAGGATTTTCAGTGCTGTGGACGACTACTTCCAGGTAACGGTTCGTTCAATTGGTTAGATGTGTTGGTTCGTTTGGGTCCCTATATGATACTTGTGAAGTTAATTTGAGTTTGGTTTAGAAACCATGGAGTTTGGGTGATCAACCCGTTTGGTTGATCACGGGTCGACGGTAAGATTAAGGGATGGTCGAGGTTGATTATTGACACAAAACTTTAATTAGATGGTTAATGAATGTTTTAGGATAAAAAATGAAAGGAATCGAGCTTGAATTGAAGGGTAATTGATCGGGTCGAACACACGGGTTGCAGACCTGTATTGTAGGAAACGGGTGAAGAAGGAGATGAACAGTGCTAGGCACTGTAGCAGGCGCGTGGGTGTCACGCGCAGCCACTCACGGCGGCACGTGACAGCGCATGGGCACAAATTCCAAGGTAAGGTCAACATGACTTTTATCCTATACAATATAACAAACATTTTAGCGTTAGTTTCGTGTCAATTGGACCCCATTCCGACATTATTCGGGATGTCTGAAGGTTTTAAGTCGAGTTTAAAAATAGTTAAAAATTCGAGAAAATTACGGGACTCGAATAGGAGGTTAATAAAGAGGTTAGTAACCCTCTAATGTGATATGGACAGGTTTGGGAGTCCCGGTGTTAGTGGCGAGGCCCGGGAAGGCCTATGACACGCGTATCGAGGCGCATGGTTAAACGGTGTGTGAGTGGACATTGCTTTCAATATTTAATGCATGCATAAATATTTCTATGACTTCTATAATTATGATTATGAACTGTGATGATTTCGATTCCCGTATTTATACGTATTTTTGATATGCACACGAAATTGCACGTATTTCAAGATTATGGTTTCCCGTATGTTTTGGATGATGGTTTAACGAATGATTTATATGATTTGTGCGTATCATGTTATTAAGATGTTTGATTGCGGTTGTGAGTATGTTTTACTGTTTTGACACGTATTTCGAGAATGGCAATGATTTGCACGTTTTACGAGATTTCGCGTATGTTGTGATTTGATCGTGATTTTGGTGATTATGATTGTGGTTTTGATGCTTTGACCTTGGGATTTGAAAAATGATGTGATTTCAAGGATTTAAATTGGATTTTGAAAAAAGATGATTTCGGGCTTGATGCTCGGGGCATAAAAGTAATTTCGTTGAACGAGATTTCAGTTTTCGGAGGTTTGAAATCGAATTCTTGGTTTGGGTTCAGGATGATGTTTCCAGATGCCATCTTACAGAATCATTATTGCGAATTCGAATTCGGGAATGGAAGAGAATTTAATTAAGTGATTTGGTATGATTATACATGCCCCGTGTGTAATGATGATTTGATTATGTTTTGTGAAGTAAGGTGTGGGGATTTGAATGTGGAAATTCGGATCTTGAGTCCTGTTATGAAAAAATGTGATTTCGGGATGAATCCCGAGTTGTTGTGATTGACAAATGTTTTGGGTTTAATAACCCGCTGAAAACTGTTTTTGGTTTAAAGACCCGGTGTTATTGCTGGAGCACGTTTTGAGTTTAAAGACTCGGTTAATTGATGATGGGGGAGGGCCCTTAATGAGTTTAAAGACTCGTGAGTTTAAAGACTCGTTGAAATCCCAGGAAGGCCTGATTATGCGTAGGGTTTTGAGTTTAAAGACTCGGGCGCACTTGATATCCGGCAAAATGATTGACTTGTGATTTATTGTTAATTTCTGATGTTTCGATTGAGTTGGGCAGTGGCCCGATATATGTGGTTGATGGTTTTGGATCATGTTGTGTATTTGGTTTTGATTCATGGTTTTGGGCTGAGGCCCTGTGTTTATGATCGCGGACTAAGACCCGAAGGTTTAGAAAAGGAAAATGATTTGATTTCATGCACTGTTTTCTTACGTTGAAAATGTAATGGATTGCGAAATGATTTTTTGAATGCATGCATTGGTTCTACGTGGAGGGTAAAAACGTCTTTCTCTAACTGTTTTGTAAACTGATTTGTTTTTGTCCACTCACACCTTTTGGTTTTTATTGACTCTCCAGGTCGTGGCGAGTTGATCGAGGCTGATCATTAATCGAGGCTGATCGAGAGGCGGAGGCATGAGTACGTGTGGCTATCCCTTGTTTGGCAAGTACTGAGGGTAAATTAGGAATTTCAGTCGTCTTGCCAGACGGGAGCAGGACCGGGCACGGTTATCAATGCCCCTTTCGGGGGTGGTCCTTTCAATTTGGTATCAGAGCACTAGGTTGCTGATTCTGTTGCCACATCATGCCTCCGAAGCGTTAGCCTCGTGCGCGACCTGGTAGTGAGACGAGTAGGCGAGGGTGTTTGGGACCTCGTGTTAGATCTCGGGTGAGATTGACCCTGGTTTGAGGGTCAGATGTCGGGTAGTGTACACTGTGAACTGCGATTTGTTGGACATAGAATTGCGTGGGTCGCATGGATGAACGAGACTGGTGGCTGGAAGGCTGCATAATTGGGCAAATTGTACTATCTCTTAGGTCCTATTGGTCATATAGAATGTGGTTGAGCATTGGGAATTGCTCAGGGACTGGGTATGGCAGTGATGACATGATTGGCTTGGTTTTGTGGAACGGTGGTCTTGTGGAGATAGTTGATTGTCGTGGGTACTTGGTGTAGTGGTAGTAGTTGAGAATCAGGGAGAGTTCAGGGAACGTTCATTTTCCTGATGTGGATTGTCAGAATGGTGGTACCCATGGTTGCGGGGTACGAGTGATGATGCGGGATCGTCGCTCGGTATGAGCGGAGATCCAGGGCTACCCACTTTGCACACGGTGTGCTAGTGTGGATGATTGTACGTTGGTGCTGGTACTAGCATTGGTGCTGGTACTAGCGTTGGTGCTAGTGTCAGTGATTGAGATCGTGTTGAGCCACGAGTTGGGGTATGACTCTATCATGATGAGCGTACGTTGGCATTTGAGATTCAGTAGTGGTTGAGTCATGGACTGGATGGAATCCAGCGGAGATGGTGATGTGTTGGGATAAGTCCCAATAGTGATGAGGCGATAAGAGATTCGTGGATAAACGGTATGTTTGAGACATGAGGAATCTTGGGACGACTTTCCCTATGTCATGAGAGTTGGAGGATTTGGGGAGTTGTTGTCAACTCCGAGATTGGTGTGACCATGCGTTCCTTATATTCCCAGAAGGTACAAGGAAATTACTGAATAGGAAAGGATGAGGGAAATCATTGGTGATTGGTATTCGGAAGTCATCGGGGTTGACTTCTTACTCTCTGCCCTGGCAGATGTTGGTCACAGATACCAGTACGATGATCGTGTATTGGGTGGTGGACCCATGTGTGTTTTGGGGTCATCAGGTGGAGTTGCGTTTCTCGAGGTTGGGGTAAACGGGATTCCCATTTCTCTGCTTGGTGGCAGAAGATGTTGGAATACTTGTACAAGGGGTGCAGTGGATTGTGTTTGCACTCACGTAGGATGGATGTTGATGACATCGTATTGGATCATCCTTGGTCCCTCCTAGGTGGGGTGACAAGGATCGATGTGAGGTAAATGGAGGGGATCCACATAGTGGATGTGTTACGTTGTTGAGTGAAGGATTGGATGTGAAAATAGTTGAGGGGTGTTGTGTGGTTCACAAGAATTCTAGAGGGTGTAAGGCCCTACGAACAGGTTCCAGGTGGATTGCTAGCTGTGAGCATGTGTGGATCCTAGGTGGATCTGGATTATGATGTTGTGGTCCTTGACGTGGCGACGATCTAGGATTGTGGTGTTACCAGTCGGGTGACGTGGTAACGAATTTGAATTGTGATCGCCTTGATCAGGCTAGGTGAAGAGCTTATCGCTTTGTCATAAATGTTTAGATTTGGGAATAGTTGGACCGAACTTCCTTTCGAAGTTAATCCGTACTCGAGCGAGTGGGAATGTTTATGATTTGACTCGAGGTTTGACCTATGGATAAGTGGATATCCAATAGGGTCTAATTGGCCAGTCTTAGATATGTGTGATGGGATTGGCTTCATTTTGAAGTCAATCGATCGTGATGTGGTAACCGTTTGAGCGGGTATCCGATAGGTTCGGGGTTGGTGCGCCTCGATAATTGTGAGTGAGATTATATGCCCTTTTGGCATGACTGTACACGCCTTAGTGAGCGTGCTTGGATTGGTACATCTTGGATGATGTGTTTGGGAGTTGATGTTGTGTTACTGGTCGGGTGACCATGAGATCCAGAATGGATGATTATTTGGAATGATCGATTTGTCTAGTATGAGATTGGACAAGGAACCCCAATATCAGATTGTGATTGACTGTGAACCTTGTAGTGGACTCGTTGGAGATGGACGTACGTACCCTGTACGTTGTATGAGAATCGGTACTGGACATTGAGTACTATGCATTGGGCAGAGTGTTTTATTGGGTTCAGTGATTTCATGAGTGGGTGCTCTTAGCCACGGATGGCTAGCGAAATCCTAGTATGAAAATGTGTGATCACTGCTGGGCTAGTATTCAATGTGTTTCAATTCCACCACCTGATTGAGTAAGGGGACTGTATACGTATACTCACGATAAGTGAGTTAGTGGTTAGTGTAACCACGAGTGGCCTTGCGTGATGTTACCATGCTGTGACATTCCCAGCGTCATGGTTCGCTGTGGGAGTTGACTGTTATAGACATTGAGCTTGATATATACCGCAGGATGGGGTTAGCCCTGCGAGATGAGATCATGTTATTGATCTTACGCTACTTTGAGTGGCACCGATTGGCTGGTAGTTGGAGCTTTACTAGGGTGGTAAAGCTTAGCAGTGAAAGTTTGACTGGTAGCGTCAGCATGGACTGACGAGTTAGATTTGGTGACTCCCATGGGGAGCAGACGTCAGGTTTATTAATGTTTGAGAGGAACCGACTAGCGGAAGGAGTCAGCTAAATGGTGAATTTAACAAGCGTTATTGACACGGACCAGGTGGTCAATTTCACTTGTGGTGGTCGAGCGTGGTTGGTCCAGCGTAAGACTATGATGGGACGTATGAGTACAGATGAGTTTAGTTGGTGTACGAGTGTACAAAAGTATGAGGACGAAATGTTTTCCACGTGGTGGATGTGGAATGAGGATAATTGGAAATTTCGAGGACGAAATTTATTTAAGGGGGGAAGATTGTAACGACCCATCCCGGGATTCGGGATTAGATTAGTAACTAATCAAGATTAGCGGGGTTAATCGGTGATTAGTTGGGTGAAAACGGACGAACGGTGCAAAATGACCGTTTTGCCCCTAGTCGTGGGTAAAACGATGACTTTTTATTCGGACGGTCAAATGGACTTTGACCAATGACCGTGACGTAATTTGGGACATCACGAGTCTATAGACAGGTGGCACGTTCGATTCCGACGTTCGCGGTGAAAGTTATGACGTTCGGAAGTCAAAGGGCATATTTGTAATTTGGACGAAAAGGGGGGAAATGTTGACTTTTTGATCGGGAGGTTCGATGGCCGAGGGCCAAGGACCGTTAGGAAGGTCTCGATGCACTGAGTCCGTAGACAGGCGACACGTGTCAATCGGAGTCCGAATGACCAAGTTACGGGTCTGGGTGCGCGAGGGGCATTTTGGTAATTATTGAACTGAGGGCAAAATTGTAATTTGTGCAGGGTACTGTTCAGATGCGGTGGAAACAGGTTGCACGGCCATGCCGTGAGTGCCCTGAGCGTGCAATTGTTTATCGGCGTTAGTGGCTGGCCAGACTGGATTGTTTAATTGGATTGAGGATAATGGAGACAGGGTTGATTGGTGTGGACTGCATCAGTGCACGGGAAGCTTTGAAAATGGCTTTGGGTTCTGTTTGCGGGAAACAAGTTCAGAGGGGAAGTAGATGGATTCCCACGGGTTGCCGTTTATTCTGAATCATTAGCTGAGTGTTGGTGAGTGAGAGGATCATTTTGCACCTGAGAGAGAGCTGAGAGTGAGAGAACTGAGTCGGGTGGAGAAAAACCAGAAATGGAGGGAAAATTCGAAGGTTGAGTTTTGAGATGAGTTGAGCTAAACAGTGAGTGGGATTAGTCTTCTGAGTCCATTTCAAACACAACTGTGCAAAAATCGAACGAGGTGGAGCACTGGTTGGCCGGGAACCTGAGTTCCAGTTTCAGAGGATTTTCAATGCTGTGGACGACTACTTCTAGGTAACGGTTCGTTCAATTAGTTAGATGTGTTGGTTCGTTTGGGTCCCTATATGCTACCTGTGAAGTTAATTTGAGTTTGGTTTAGAAACCATGGAGTTTGGGTGATCAACCTGTTTGGTTGATCACGGGTCGAAGGTCAGATTAAGGGATGGTCGAGGTTGATTATTGACACAGAACTTTAATTAGATGGTTAATGAATGTTTTAGGATAAAAATGGAAGGAATCGAGCTTGAATTGAAGGGTAATTGATCGGGTCGAACAAACGGGTTGTAGACCCGTATTGCAGGAAACAGGTGAAAAAGGAGATGAACAGTGCTGCGCACTATAGCAGGTGCGTGGGTGTCACGCGCAACCACTCATGGTGCCGCGTGACGGCGCGTGGGCACGAATTCCAAGTTAAGGTCTACATGACTTTTATCCTATACAATATAACGAACATTTTAGCGTTGGTTTCGTGTCAATCGGACCTCGTTCCGATATTGTTAGGGATGTTCGAAGGTTTTAAGTCGAGTTTAAAAATAGTTAAAAATTCGGAAAAATTACGGGACTCGAATAGGAGGTTAATGAAGAGGTTAGTAACCTTCTAATGTGATATGGACAGGTTTGTGAGTCCCGGTGTTAGTGATGAGGCCCGTGAAGGCCGATGGCACGCGTATCGAGGCGCATGGTTAAATGGTGTGTGAGTGGACGTTGCTTTCAAAATTTAATGCATGCATAAATATTTCTATGATTTCTATAATTATGATTATGAACTGTGATGAATTCAATTCCCGTATTTATACGTATTTTTGATATGCTATGCACACGAAATTGCACGTATTTTGAGATTATGGTTTCCCGTATGTTTTGGATGATGGTTTAACGAATGATTTTATATGATTTGTGCGTATCTTGTTATTAAGATGTTTGATTGTGGTTGTGAGTATTGTTTACGGTTTTGACACGTATTTGGAGAATGAAACGGATTTGCACGTTTTACGAGATTTGGAGTATGTTGTGATTTGATCGTGATTTTGGTGATTATGATTGTGGTTTTGATGCTTTGACCTTGGGATTTGAAAAATGATGTGATGTCAAGTATTTAAAATGGATTTTGAAAAAAAGGTGATTTCGGGCTTGATGCTCGGGGCATAAAAGTGATTTCGATGAACGAGATTTCGGTTTTCGGAGGTTTGAAATCGAATTCTTGGTTTGGGTTCGGAATGATGTTTCCGGATGCCGGCTTACTGAATCATTATTACGAATTCGAATTCGGGAATGGAAGAGGATTTAATAAAGTGATTCGGTATGATTATACATGCCCCGTGTGTAATGATGATTTGATTATGTTTTGTGAAGTAAGGTTTGGGGATTTGAATGTGGTAATTCGGACCATGAGTCCTGTTATGACAAAATGTGATTTCGGGATGAATCCCGAGTTGTTGTGATTGACAAATGTTTTGGGTTTAAAGACCCAGTGCTATTGCTGGAGCACGTTTTGAGTTTAAAGACTCGGTTAATTGATAACGGGGGAGGACCCTTAATGAGTTTAAAGACTCGTGAGTTTAAAGACTCGGTTATTGTGATATCCCCGAGGCCTATTGATTATGTTTTGAGTTTAAAGACTCGTTGAAATCCCGGGAAGGCCTGATTATGCGTAGGGTTTTGAGTTTAAAGACTCGGGCGCACTTGATATCCAGTAAAATGATTGACTTGTGATTTATTGTTAATTTCTGATGTTTCGGTTGAGTTGGGCAGTGGCCCGGTATATGTGGTTGATGGTTTTGGATCATGTTGTGTATTTGGTTTTGATTCATGGTTTTGGGCTGAGGCCCTGTGTTTATGATCGCGGACTAAGACCCGAAGGTTAAGAAAAGGAAAATGATTTGATTTCATGCACTGTTTTCTTACGTTGAAAATGTAACGGATTGCGAAATGATTTTTTGAATGCATGCATTGGTTTTACGTGGAGGATAAAAACGTCTTTCTCTAACTGTTTTGTAAACTGATTTATTTTTGTCTACTCACACCTTTTGGTTTTTATTGACCCTCCAGGTCGTGGCGCGTTGATCGAGGCTGATCGAGAGGCGGAGGCATGAGTAAGTACGTGTGGCTATCCCTTGTTTGACAAGTACTGAGGGTAAATTAGGAATTTCAGTCGTCTTGCCAGACGGGAGCAGGACCGTGCACAGTTATTAATGCCCCTTTCGGGGGCGGTCCTGTCATATTTAGTAGTTCTTTATCTGGGGATGCCTTCTCCTAGTATACTTCATTACTACAAGCATCCATACACATTTTGGATTAAACATAAACTAAGTTCCACGAGTAATTCTACAGGATTGAACCAGAGATCACAATCAGTGGTCTAATTGATACAAAGTAAGCCACTGAGTATGCCATCATAGTACATGCGTCATGATCAGAGTCATGTGTCATGTACTAGTTCTGTTGATGTTCTAATGTCAAGAGACATGCTGACTTCGCAAATGTTCAAGCCGTGGTATGCATATATGGTGGTAGTTGTTGTCGTACCTCTTTGTAGGCCATATGCTAGTCCTCTATGTGATCGTTCACCTACGGTCGCTCTATATTAATTAAATAGTGCTAGTCCTGTTCTTGAGCCTTGCGTGTATTATGGTCCTAACTGGACACAGGCAAAAGTTTCTTCATGTGATCGTGGAACGAATGGACGTAGACTAAAGTTCGTTCAGTCTATGATTGGGTTTCTCTACCAAGAGAAATCACAACTGGACGTAGACAAAAGTTCTGCCGAACCAGTATAATTCTTGGGTGTTTCTAAGTTTCCTAAATTTTGCTAGTTTTAGTCTATTGCCGTTGGTTACATTAAAGAACTAGATCCGGCTAGAGTTATTTAACATAAAGAAGAGAGGGAAACCAACGCCAATGAGCAGCACTAATTTTCCACTGGAACTCCGGGACGCTTGTTCAAAACATCTATGCTTGATGGAAACTAGAAGTTTTAGAAATTGCACTAGGAATATAGGATTAATTAAGCTTTTCTAATTCCAGCTGAGTCATATATATTAATCTTTTTCCATTTTCCCACTAGAAAGAAGGTTTTCATGAAATTTCTGATATAGAAATAATAACTAGGAATTAGAATTTTGCTATTTGACTTGGTTGGAAGTTGACATAATTACAAAGTCCGAATTATGGAACTTTTCTTCTAGGTAAAAAATTTGGGTTCTACTTTGGATTGTTACATCTTCTCGGCAAGGCTGGGCTGTGGTCCTCAAATAGTGTGGTGTTAAAACCAACTACTTTTAATAGGTGGTTAAAAGTTGAGGGTGAATATATCGAAGGTGAAAGTGAAAGTGAAAATGGAAGGGGAGAAGTGATGGGTGTAACTGGCTATGCTGTCTGGTTGGGAGACTTCAGGGTTAATGGTGGGTGTCAGGCTTTCAGTTAGTTAGCACTTAGCACACGTTAAAATGAGGAAAAATAACTAAAAAATAAAAAAGGAGGCCCTGTTATAGGGCTGAGATACTATGTTATCTAAATCTCCATCAAAATCGAAAGACTCCCTCAATTCTCAAATGCTTACAAGTTCCAAATGTTATTTATGTGATTACATAAAAAAAATTGTTATATATTTGAGATGATTCATTCAGAGGCCCCAACAATTTTCCCGATTTGAAAAGTCGACGTAGAAAATAATAAAATGATATATAGTTTAAATTAAGAATTAATAGTTTAAATTAAGAATTAATAGTTAAATCTTCCACGAATTTTATTATAATTTTAATATTTGTATTTACTAATTTTGAAGTTTATTATTGAAACAAATTTCGTTTTAAAAAAATTATTAATTCACGTGTGTTGAAGCTGAATTCGTCCTTTAAACTCAAAAGACTCAAGGATCCCTGCAAACAAGCAAACAATAAGCTATCATTCGTTCAATGATCGATACCTGTGACAGGACCCGTCCCAACTGGACGTCAAAAACAGTTCCCGGTCCTGCTCCCGTCTGACAAGTCCACTGAAAGTCCAAAACAACCCTTCAGTACCTGCCAGACAAGGGAATTTTGCGTCTGTGCCCACGCATACCTCCACCTCTGGAATAGCCTCGATCAATGCGCCACGACCTGAAGGGTTAATAAAACAGAAAAGGTGTGAGTGGACAAAAATGACCTCTTATAAAAACATTTATCAAAATACATTCTTACCCTCCAGTTTTCACAAACTTGCATGCATATCGTAAAACATGAGTGACCGATAAAATCAAAACATATTTTCCCATGGTCCATAAAACTCATGTTCACCAAATCAGTTCCTGTTATAAAACATCAAATCCCGGCTCTCAGGCCAAACCATGTGAAAACATAATCACTGGCCACAAAGACCAAAAACCCGTACTCAATACCAGTACGTCATCACAATCAATACCAATCAGCACTAATCACCAGTGCACAAGAAATATATCAATCCAATCAATCCGCACTACTCACGAGTGCATAAAATATCACAAATCACATCTGCACTACTCACAAGTGCAATATAAATCAAACTGCACTACTCACAAGTGCTGCACTACGCGTAGGCCAATATCCAGTCACTCTCTCGGGAACAGACACCTCTGGGCTCAACCTCCTCGGGCTCAGTCACCTCTGGGCGAACACATCTCCAGGTTCAGACACCTCCGAGTGGTATATCCAGGCTCAGTCTCATTCGAGAAGCTGACTACCATAGGATCAACTCCCGATCCTACAATCACATCCCCCAAGCTCCGGTCGTCTGGGTAATCCCCCCAAGCACCGACCGTCTGGGAATATCACAATCACAATGAAAACCATCCCGGGAATTACATCCCAAAACATTTCAATCAAATCTTGACTTCATACCAAGTCAAGATCATTCTCAACTCGGTCTCAAGCCCAAAATACCTTTTACACATAAACCGTTAAAATCACATTTAAATCAATAGAATAATCCGGAAATCATCATTAACTCACCAACCAAGTCAAAATATCATTTTAGAAATCATTTAGACTCCGGGCCTAGCCCAAAACATCATTTGCACGTACCTCGTAAAACGTGCCCGAAAGACTGATTAAAATAATCATAAATCCCAATAAATCATTAATTTCACAATTTCACAAATGACTCCAAATCCGAGTCAAAATCACTATTCACTTGGGTTCTCATGCCCAAAATAACATTATCACGCAAATCCATGCGTTGCAACCTCCGTTGCCATTTTCACGTAAATCCACGAAATTGACCATCGACTCATTCCCGAGTCACCACATCATTTTTCAATCCATGACTCAATAATCCGAGTCCACACATTATTTCCAACCAATTTTAATCCCGGACTCACAAACCAAGTCCAAACATCATTTTTACCAAATTTCGTAATTTCTCGAAAATCGCCCAAAATAATAATATAATAATCATAAAATCGAGAAATTACCGGATTGAAACACAAATCATGCCCAAGCATATAAAATCATATAATAAGGCATTTAAATCATATATGCATGCATCACGGTTAGAAAACAAAGTCCACTCACACACACCGTTCAAAACGGTTCGTTTCCGGGCTGCACGTTTTTCCGTGAATTCTGGAAATCACAACTCCTGCCCAAAATCATTATAGAGGGTTACTAACATCCCAAAATACAACATATAATTTTCCCCAATTTTTCCGGGATTTAAATACGTATTTTTAACGTAATACAAAACTTCGGATACACGGAACATTAACGAAACAATATCCGATTTCATCGAAATCAACGTCAAAATGTTCGTTACACTGAGAGGATCAAAAGTCATGTTGACCTCACCTTGAGACTAGGCCGGACGCGCCCCCACGCGCCGCCGTGAGTGGCTGCGCGTGAAACCCACGCGCCAGCTACAGTAACCAGCACAGTCGTCCCCTTCGCCCATTTGTCTGGTAAACGGGTTGAAAAACCCGCGATAGAACCCGGTTCAAACTCACCCAATTCGACACCAATTTAGTCCGTTCTTTCCACTGATCCCTTCTAATCCAACTCTAATTGAGTTCTGCAAGTTCAATTACTTGAATCATGGTCTAAATCCTCACGACTCTCGATCGATCCTCGACGGGTTTCCAATTCGGGTTTCACGATTTCATCCCTGGTTTTCAAATTAATTCATTCAGTTAGCATCGTGAGAGTGTAAGGAATGTTTCTACAAGATCAATTCGAAGAATTCTTACCTCTAACCCGTCGAACCCAAGCTCGAATTGAAGCTGCCATGGAAGCTCAGTTCATCCTCAATCCGACACCGTTTCACTTCGTTTTTGTTGCAGAAAGGTTCGTATGGATCCCAGAAGTCGAATTGAATCATCAATTTCGATCCTCACGGCTCACAATCTCGAATTCGAAAGTCCCCCCAATTTTCAAGATTTTTCGATTCAAAATTAACCCAGGGGCCTCATTGTCACTCGAGTCTCTCTCTCAATTCGACTTCCTCAGTCTCCCAATTGCACAATGAGACCGAAACAATGGGTTATCAGCTGTTAATGGACAATCATTAAGACAACCCACAATTTAGGGAATTTGTGTCTAAAGTGGTATAATTGTGTTTCCCATGATTCCCGTTTCAATGTTAGCAGCTGGGGTATGGAAGATGACAAAGTGACAAATGTCACAATCTGGTAGCAAGAATCAATGTTAAAAGACCATTTTGCCCTCCGTTCGACAAATTACCATTTTACCCCTAGACATCCGTGACCCGTAACTTGGTCACCCGAACTCCGTTTTCGACGTGCCGCCTGTCGTTGGATTCGTATCGACGAGACCTACGTAACGGTCCTTGGTCCTCGTCCATCGGACCTCCCGATCAAAAAGTCAACATTTGGCCCCTAATATGCCAAATTACCAAAATACCCCTCAACTTCCGAACATCATAACTTTCTCTACGAATGTCGGAATCGAACGTGCCACCTGTCTATGAACTCGTGACGTCCCGAACTACGTCACAGTCATCGGTCAAAGTCCGTTTGACCGCCCGAACTAAAAGTCAACATTTTGCCCACGCTAGGGGCAAAACGGTCATTTTGCACGTTTCGTCCGATTTCACTCAACTAATCCCCGATTAGTCATTCTAATTCATAATTAATTAATATTCAATCCCGATATTCGGGACGGGTCATTACAACCTTCCCTCCTTAAAGAATTTCGTCCCCGAAATTCCAACTACTCGTATTCCACAACTACCTCGTGGAAAACAAATGGGCCTCATAACACGTGTACACCGGTACACCCACTAGCCAATGCAGAACTCGTCTGCACTCTGACGTCACATCACAGATGCATGTCGTACTGATTACACTCGACCACCCCGAGTGAAAATTAATCACCAGAAATTGGCAATGTCATCATTAAGCTGACTCTTTCAGCTTGACGGCCACACGTAATCACTACTGTGCCCTGACATCCGCTCTCATAGAGAGTCACCAAAACTCACCTGTCAGTCCATGTTGACACTACCAGCCAAACTGTCACTACCAAGCTTTACCACCCTAGTAAAGCGCCAATCAGTAACAAATCAGTGACAACACATCCTACTACCACGTCCGTCAATGTAGCATAAGATCAACAACATGATCTCCCCTCGCAGGGCAAACTCAATCCTGCGACAAATACCAACTGCAGTAACCACAACTGTCACCCCCTCAGCGATCCCAGATGCTGGTACGGTCACGACAAGGTAACATCTCGCCGCAAAGCAACTTGCGGTCACACTAACCACCAACTCACTCATCCTGAGTATACGCATACCGTTATCACACTCAAACAGACGGTGTAACTGGAACACATTGAACACCAGCCTAGCAGTGATCACACAACTCAACACTAGAGTTATACTAGCCAACCATGGCTAAGAGCACCTGCTCAAACAATCACTGAAATCATCAGAATCACTCTGCCCAGTGCATCGTGTTCAATGTCCAGTTCACGTTCACATCCAAAAACCAATGGTATTGGAACTAAGCCAAGCACTAAACCATGTACATCAGCGGTACATCCCATGTACCGTCACTAGGTATCAAGTACCCCAAACCATGTACAAAGTACATACATCTATCCATTGACAAGACTACAACCACCTAGGTCATAGCCAAACACGTTCCAATAATGGAGTCCATTTGCCCAAACCAGCAAGAGACAAATCGATACTCCACGAATCAGCTAGTTCCAATTCCAAATCCGAATCCGCAATTTCGTAAGAAATCCCGAATCCAAACCCATACATCACATTTTTAATTCATGTCCAAATCCGAATCCGAAATCATTATTCCGTAAGCTAGCATTTGGAATAACCATTCCGCACCCAAATCCAGTATTCCACTTTCAAGTTCCAAAATCGAATCCTGAATCGTCACCCAGAAATTCGATTCTAAAACCCGAAATCTCGTTCACGTCCACTCGGACACACCAAAATCGAACCTATCGGTTACCCATTCATTATACTCGGTTGACTTCATAAGGAAGCCAATCCAACAACCACACGGTTAAGGTTGACAAAATCCGACCACTTCGGAAACCTACTCACTCGAGTAACATACCATAAGGGGCTCCACTTCGAAAAGAAGTTCAGTCCCGTCATTTACGACTCACATACCGGAGCAAGAGTGATAAACTCTCTCCCCATCTGGATCATCGAAATCACGACCCAGATCCATCTCGACGTTAGCTGACCATGAACATCACGATCCTAGATCGTCACAATGCCCAATGTCCACGACATCACAATCCCGGTCCACCTAGGATCCACATAGTTAACTACCAGGAACCATAGGGTCTTACACCCTCATCTAATTTGCGTACTGTCACAACGGTTGACAACCAACGCCCACAATAAAACAATTCAGTCAACGACGAGACACGCCGCGACTGTGGGTTCTCACTGATTACCTCGTATCTATCCTTGCCATCCCACCTAGGGAAAAACCAAGGATGATCCAAAACAATGACACCAATACTTGTAACAACCCGTACCTACGGGAAGGGTAAAAATGTACTTTTGTGAAGTTTTGTAAAAAGGACGATTTTGCCCTTGTGAATAGTAACGAAAAGTTGACTTTTTGTACTATCGATTGGATGAGTGTTAGCCCTTGACCGTAACGTAGGTTAGGACGTCACGAGTCCGTAGACAGGCGGCAGGTTCGATTCGGACAACCGGAGGAAAAGTTATGATGTACGGAAGGTTGGGGGCGTTACCGTAATTTTGAGTTAAGAGGGGAAATGTTGACTTTTTGGAGGATTTGTGATTTTCACGTAGACCGAGGACCGTTGGATAGGTCTCGACGTCCTGAGTTCAACGACAGGCGGCACGCTGTCATCGGACGTCGGACGGAAAAGATACGGGTCTGGAAAGTCTGAGGGCAAAATGGTAATTTTGTGCAGAAGGGGCATTTTGGTCATTTTCCCTCAGCCCAATCAGATAAGGGCAAGTGGCAGATATTTTTGGGCTGGCCAATAGCTGATGGACACGTGGGGGACACTAGATGGTTCTGGGAGAAACTTAAGTGTGCACGGCCACACTTGGTCATTTTTGAACCGTGCACAAGTTCGAAGGAAACAGAAAACAGAGAGAAGATTGGGGTGAGGCGGTGATCGATTTGGATGCTAGGGAGAGTGAAGAGTGAGTTGAGAGAGTGACATAGAGACAAGGAGGAGCTGGTGATCGTGGTCTGGTGGTGCAACCGTGCGCGGAGGCGACGTGGTGGCTGGTTGGATACTTGGAAGAAACAGAGGAGGCCGTGGACGGTGGTGGCTGTTGTGTTGTGTGGTGGACGGATTGAGGGTACTAGGAGACTCAGGAGGTTGAGGGGAGTCCCACGAGCACCGTGGTGGGTGACGGTTCTCACGGCGGCGCCGGAATCGAAAGGTAATTTCTTTTACCCTGTTTTTCGTGGATTTTCATTTGCAAAGTCGTGACGTTGGGCTTAGAGTCGAGGGATTAGGAGGTCAGGGTGTTGTTCAGGGAGGTCCTAGGAGTCGTTTGTGGTGGTTTCCGTGACGGGAGGTTCACGGTGGGTGGTGGTTCGACGGCGGGTCCTTTGTACCCTGTTTTAGCCGTGAGTTTCAAACTTGAAGTCGTGGACTTCGGGGATGAATCGACGGATTCTGTGAGTTGGGTAGGACTAAGTAGGGTCCTAGGAAGGTGCTGGTATCAACACCGTGAAGGGGGAAGCAGTGGACGGCCGGGAAGGAAAACAGGGCTCACGGGCGGTGTTTTTCGAGGATGAAGACGAGGGGTTTTAGGCCGTGATTTCTGGATTTTAGGACTGGGTTTGGTTGTAGGGGACTGGACGAAGCTAAGGGTATTGAAATGGGGAAGAATGGTGGAGGAACGGAGGAGAACCGGTCACGCCGGTTCAACACAGTTGAACCGGGTGACTCGAGGTTGAAGATACACTGTAGCAGGCGCGTGAGGCCCACGCGCAGCCACTTTGGGCGGCGCGTGGGGGCGCGTGGGGAGGAATCCGGTCAAGCGTCCAACATGAGTTTAGCCCTAAATGTCCTAAGGAATCCAATGGTACAGTTTTCGGGTTAATCGGACGGTGTTACGGAATGGTTCGGGAATCCGTACGGTTTAGGGTTTAGGATTAAAATATTATTAAATTCCCGAAAAATTGGGGAAAATAGGGAAGATATCCTTGATGTTATTGTGACCCTATTTGGTATCTATTGACAGGACGGGAGACACCAGAGACGGTTGAGGAGCGCACGGAGCGCGAGTGACGTGTTGTAAACTGTGAGTGGATTTTTTCTTACTTCCGAGCATGCCTAACTGTTTTTATTAATATTTTATGCTTTTATATGTGTTTATATGTGATTGAGATGTTTGCACGTTTTTCGAGACGTTTTGGGATTTTGCACGTTTTTCGAGAAAAAGCGGGTTTTCAGAGTTTGATGTTATCATTCAGAAATTTAACCTAAAAACGTTTTCTGATGATGGTAAATAGGTTGTGGAATATGATTTGGGATTTTCCTATGGTTTTCCGGATTTGGGTTCGGAATGTCGGTTCTGAACGCCGGAAGGGCTTCGAACCGGGGATTTCGAATTCGAATCTGGCGATGGATTTTGAATTGGTTTTACACTGGATGTGGATTGGATTTGCTGGATCTGGATATGGGTTTAAAGACCCGGATTGATATTGATGGGGGACGGGCCCGGATTGAGTTTAAAGACTCGGGAGTTTAAAGACTCGGATATTACGATATTACCCCCATAGGCCTATTGAGTTTAAAGACTCGGGAGTTTAAAGACTCGGATTTATATGTGAGGCCTGGTTGAGTTTAAAGACTCGGATAGGTCCAGCAGGTTTGATCGAGGAAAGTGATTTGATGTTTATGCTCTGGTTTCTATATCAGTTTTATAGTGTATCTGTTTCTTATGGTATTTATAGTGTTTCTGTTTCTTATGATGTTTCATATTAAGACTTTTCTAATACTTCCTTGGCATGCCTGGTTTTAAACCGGAGGGAACAAATGATTTTATTTCCTTACTTTGATTTGCTGGTAAACGGTTTTAAAACTTTCATTCTTTTCGGTCCACTCACACCTTTGGTTTTTAATTTCCCTCCAGGTCGTGGTGATAGCGCTGGGGTGAACGTTGAGGCAGATATCGAGGCATAGGGCTTCCGACGTTCTTCCGTTGCGGACTTAGACTTGTAGGACTTTTGGTGCCCATTTTGTAGAACTATGCTCTGGCTTACTGTTGTATATATTTACTCCTTCGTCTGATGGTTATGCTTATAGTTGTATTAAGTTTCTTTTTGGTGTTGTAAGTGTGATTATCAGACGGGAGCAGGGTCCATTCCGAGTATCGAGGTGATATTTGGGACGGGTCCTGACAATACTCATCCTACGTGGATGCAAACAAAACTCAATGCACTCCCCACGCCATGTGACCCAACATCGTCTGCCATTAAGCAGGAAATAAGAAGTCACCCCTGATGACTTCAGAATACCTAATCTCAATGCAGAAAACCCGCAATCCTCCTCAAACACAACCTCTCACAATTCCGTAGGTCCAACCATGTTGGAACCATCGGACTCGGACACCAACCACGTGTCCCCTTTGGACTGGTTACTGACACATACCCAACTCGACGAAGGCACAACCCGACTCGTGACTCATCGTCAGCACAACACCGGCACCAACACTAGCATTAGTACCTGCACCAACCCTGGCACCCAAACAACAGTATCAGTATGAGCACACCGTGTGCAAAACTAACAACCCTGGATCTCCGCTCATAACAAGCGACGACCCCGTACCTCTGCTCGAATAGGAGAAACTCTGCCTCCCTCGTACCTAACAACTCAGGGTACAATCACCCTGACAACTCATGTGAGAAAAGGAAACGTCCCCTGAACGTCCCCCAATTCTCAGCAACCACTCCCGGTAGTAGTGCCTTCCACAGACTTGTGCAGACCTAACCACCAGACATCACTATCGAGACTCCACATCCAATGGAATCAAGTACTCGTACGACTACCCTGTATCCCCACTCTGGGATTCCTTCGACAAGTACCAACCCCGACTGTGGATTGCAGTTCCACCACTAAAGCTGACATGACTAGACCTGACACAATCGTCACTCGGTCTCGACTTCGAAAAGTCAATAAAAGTCAAACCACTCACTAGCACACATTTCCGCACAAGGAATTTACTGAGAATATTCTCATCCTGGGTTCAACCTACCCAATTGTGCTACCTTCCAAGCCTCTGGATCCAACAAATCCTAGGACCCACAAGAATACTAATTCGACAATTAGTAAGCCGTAGCTACACAAATTAACATCTGACCTACAAACCAAGGTCAATTACATTCCGAGATTAATCACAAGGTCTCAAATACCCTAATTACCCATCTCACTACCAGGTCGTGCACGAGGCTCACGTTCCGGAGGTATGGCATGGCAACAGCGTCAGCAACCTAGTGCTCTGATACCAATTTGACAGGACCCGTCCCAACTGGACGTCAAAAACCGTTCCCGGTCCTGCTCCCGTCTGACAAGTCCACTGAAAGTCCAAAATAACCCTTCAGTACCTGCCAGACAAGGGAATTTTGCGTCTGTGCCCACGCATACCTCCACCTCTGGAATATCCTCGATCAATGCGCCACGACCTGAAGGGTTAATAAAACAGAAAAGGTGTGAGTGGACAAAAATGACCTCTTATAAAAACATTTATCAAAATACATTCTTACCCTCCAGTTTTCACAAACTTGCATGCATATCGTAAAACATGAGTGACCGATAAAATCAAAACATATTTTCCCATGGTCCATAAAACTCATGTTCACCAAATCAGTTCCTGTTATAAAACATCAAATCCCGGCTCTCAGGCCAAACCATGTGAAAACATAATCACTGGCCACAAAGACCAAAAACCCGTACTCAATACCAGTACGTCATCACAATCAATACCAATCAGCACTAATCACCAGTGCACAAGAAATATATCAATCCAATCAATCCGCACTACTCACGAGTGCATAAAATATCACAAATCACATCTGCACTACTCACAAGTGCAATATAAATCAAACTGCACTACTCACAAGTGCTGCACTACGCGTAGGCCAATATCCAGTCACTCTCTCGGGAACAGACACCTCTGGGCTCAACCTCCTCGGGCTCAGTCACCTCTGGGCGAACACATCTCCAGGTTCAGACACCTCCGAGTGGTACATCCAGGCTCAGTCTCATTCGAGAAGCTAACTACCATAGGATCAACTCCCGATCCTACAATCACATCCCCCAAGCTCCGGTCGTCTGGGTAATCCCCCCAAGCACCGACCGTCTGGGAATATCACAATCACAATGAAAACCATCCCGGGAATTACATCCCAAAACATTTCAATCAAATCTTGACTTCATACCAAGTCAAGATCATTCTCAACTCGGTCTCAAGCCCAAAATACCTTTTACACATAAACCGTTAAAATCACATTTAAATCAATAGAATAATCCGGAAATCATCATTGACTCACCAACCAAGTCAAAATATCATTTTAGAAATCATTTAGACTCCGGGCCTAGCCCAAAACATCATTTGCACGTACCTCGTAAAACGTGCCCGAAAGACTGATTAAAATAATCATAAATCCCAATAAATCATTAATTTCACAATTTCACAAATGAATCCAAATCCGAGTCAAAATCACTATTCACTTGGGTTCTCATGCCCAAAATAACATTATCACGCAAATCCATGCGTTGCAACCTCCGTTGCCATTTTCACGTAAATCCACGAAATTGACCATCGACTCATTCCCGAGTCACCACATCATTTTTCAATCCATGACTCAATAATCCGAGTCCACACATTATTTCCAACCAATTTTAATCCCGGACTCACAAACCAAGTCCAAACATCATTTTTACCAAATTTCGTAATTTCTCGAAAATCGCCCAAAATAATAATATAATAATCATAAAACCGAGAAATTACCGGATTGAAACACAAATCATGCCCAAGCATATAAAATCATATAATAAGGCATTTAAATCATATATGCATGCATCACGGTTAGAAAACAAAGTCCACTCACACACACCGTTCAAAACGGTTCGTTTCCGGGCTGCACGTTTTTCCGTGAATTCTGGAAATCACAACTCCTGCCCAAAATCATTATAGAGGGTTACTAACATCCCAAAATACAACATATAATTTTTCCCAATTTTTTCGGGATTTAAATACGTATTTTTAACGTAATACAAAACTTCGGATACACGGAACATTAACGAAACAATATCCGATTTCATCGAAATCAACGTCAAAATGTTCGTTACACTGAGAGGATCAAAAGTCATGTTGACCTCATCTTGAGACTAGGCCGGACGCGCCCCCACGCGCCGCCGTGAGTGGCTGCGTGTGAAACCCACGCGCCAGCTACAGTAACCAGCACAGTCGTCCCCTTCGCCCATTTGTCTGGTAAACGGGTTGAAAAACCCGCGATAGAACCCGGTTCAAACTCACCCAATTCGACACCAATTTAGTCCGTTCTTTCCACTGATCCCTTCTAATCCAACTCTAATTGAGTTCTGCAAGTTCAATTACTTGAATCATGGTCTAAATCCTCACGACTCTCGATCGATCCTCGACAGGTTTCCAATTCGGGTTTCACGATTTCATCCCTGGTTTTCAAATTAATCCATTCAGTTAGCATCGTGAGAGTGTAAGGAATGTTTCTACAAGATCAATTCGAAGAATTCTTACCTCTAACCCGTCGAACCCAAGCTCGAATTGAAGCTGCCATGGAAGCTCAGTTCATCCTCAATCCGACACCGTTTCACTTCGTTTTTGTTGCAGAAAGGTTCGTATGGATCCCAGAAGTCGAATTGAATCATCACTTTCGATCCTCACAGCTCACAATCTCGAATTCGAAAGTCCCCCCAATTTTCAAGATTTTTCGATTCAAAATTAACCCAGGGGCCTCACTGTCACTCGAGTCTCTCTCTCAATTCGACTTCCTCAGTCTCCCAATTGCACAATGAGACCGAAACAATGGGTTATCAGCTGTTAATGGACAATCATTAAGACAACCCACAATTTAGGGAATTTGTGTCTAAAGTGGTATAATTGTGTTTCCCATGATTCCCGTTTCAATGTTAGCAGCTGGGGTATGGAAGATGACAAAGTGACAAATGTCACAATCTGGTAGCAAGAATCAATGTTAAAAGACCATTTTGCCCTCCGTTCGACAAATTACCATTTTACCCCTAGACATCCGTGACCCGTAACTTGGTCACCCGAACTCCGTTTTTGACGTGCCGCCTGTCGTTGGATTCGTATCGACGAGACCTACGTAACGGTCCTTGGCCCTCGTCCATCGGACCTCCCGATCAAAAAGTCAACATTTGGCCCCTAATATGCCAAATTACCAAAATACCCCTCAACTTCCGAACATCATAACTTTCTCTACGAATGTTGGAATCGAACGTGCCACCTGTCTATGAACTCGTGACGTCCCGAACTACGTCACAGTCATCAGTCAAAGTCCGTTTGACCGCCCGAACTAAAAGTCAACATTTTGCCTACGCTAGGGGCAAAACGGTCATTTTGCACGTTTCGTCCCATTTCACTCAACTAATCCCCGATTAGTCATTCTAATTCATAATTAATTAATATTCAATCCCGATATTCGGGACGGGTCATTACAACCTGGGGGGTGTTCGACCAAGAACGCTCCAATGCTTAAGTTAGCTTCTAAAGAAAAATCTCAAAAACTTAAGTAGCGTTGAATAGAATTACCTTTATTGAGAAATGTGTTCCCCTTATATAGGGGTGAGTGAGATGCTCAATTTCCATAATTCCGATGTGGGACAAATGCTCCTTGTTTTTTGCGTTAACACGTGTTACACAGATCGAGGGTGAGAGGCTTCCACGTGTCATCCCGGTTTGGGCCCAATATTTGGGCTATGTAAGCATTGTGGGCTTGAGCCATGTTCGGTGCTTGGACGGTAAGTATTATTGTCAGGTGCAATTTGGTCATTTTAGGAATTATGGGCCACGTGGTAGCTCTACATTCTTCTAGTGACTTTGGGTTCCACAAATGCCCCCTATATCGCTTAGGAATTCAGGGAATCCTAAGAGATGTAATTTGTATTGTGGCCCTGATAAACTAGATATGGGAGTAGGACACCGCTTGATCTTCAATTTCATTGTACCTCTATCTGAGAGTCTCTGATGTCACAGTAAGCTCCACGCTTGTTTGAGAGACTTTTGAATATTTCTTTAATTGTTGAGCTTTACATTTTTACCCATTTGGAGAGCTGTATGAGTCCAATTGTAGCAATTTAAGTGGTGTTACGCTCTATTTTCAGAGACGGTCATTTCAATATGCGTCAAGGCGCACTTCTGGTGAGACCCAGTAGGTTTACATTGTGGGAGCATGGTGGCTCGCGTAGTCAGAATCCGTTCTGTGGGAAGTATACAGACTTCAAGGGACCTGAAGAATTCAAGTCCTGAAAGGTCTACAACAAACATGTGTTTCCAAAAGGGGTGCTCGTAGAGCTTTGCGACAAGTACTCATCCATGAAGGTTGTAAAACCCGTGTCCTGGAGGGAACAGTGAACAATCCCACATTCCTGCAAGGGGGAATGGTCTGGGAGAGGATGGTGGTGTGCCTTAAAGGTGTAGGCACACACCTATCTAGCACTAGGCCTCCCATGGTCGCGTTGGTTAAGGTGGTTACCTTCCAGGCGTGAGGTCTTGGGAACAAAACCTTGCGGGCACAGGTGTACCCAAATAGGACAATATAGGGTTAGATAGAGGGTACCGCTGCGCAACTCTGATCTAAACTAGGCCTTCTGGGAGCTCACTGGCTTTGGATTCCGGGGGAACTCCAAAGTTAAGCGAGTGAAGGCTGGTGCAATCCCATGAAGGGTGACCCCCTGGAAAGTTGCACCATGAGCTCCCGAAAATAAAACCGTGAGGGCAAGGCCCAAAGCGGAAAATATGGTGCTAGATGAGTCGGGTCCTGACCGAGGAGGGTCGGGTCAGCACGTTGATAGGACCCATCCCAATCCCCCTCGGGATTAACGCGGGATGACCCTGCTCCCGTCTAACACGAAGTGTCAGACAAGGGATATTTCTAACCTTTGCCCTTCCTGGCTATCAGAGTACGCCAGGATCCGGAGGAGGTATGTGATATCTCGGTCTCTGCTACAGTCCACATCCGATGTCAACCTGAAGGGCAGTCAAAACATTAAAAGCTGTGAGTGGCAAAACCAAAGTTTATAAAAACATTTCATATGAAGACATTTGTACCCTTCACTAAAAAGCATGCATGCATTCGAAAACCATTTATCCAGAAAAACCATAGGTGGGAACTAAGCCCAAAACCAAGATTGAAAGAACCATAATGAAAACGACCATACAGGCCACTGCCCAAATCCATAAGGGACTCGGCCCAAATCATAAGAAACCAACCATACAGACCACTGCCCAAAACCTGTGAAAACACACCTCATATATCATATCATATAGCATACATCATATATACATATAATTCACACAACCAATCTTGTCACGGTTTCCAAATCTATGCACGTGCTACCCGGGGTCTCAAACCCAAGTCTTCTCAAAGTCAAAGTCAATGTCCGCAAACCACTAACCCTACCCGAGGTTATAGTAACCAGCATTCCTCAGAGTAAGGAACCCAACTTGGGCGACTCCACTCAGTCGGTGCTCCGTGATTACTCTGGGGTCCACCCAGGCCAACGACCCTCCCCGGGGGAGATAATAGAACAAGTAAAGGAAAGTATATGAACATATATATACATAACATAAGTATTCATGTCTGGTTCCCCTGAACCAGCATGAAGCTTTGTCAGGTCATTGGGGTACATGACGGTTTATGGGAACCGGGCTATGGTAGGATATGGATTGATAGGGAGGCTGGTGCAACCCAAACCCATAAACCAACCTACTACGATGGAGGATGATGAGCTAGGGTGATGGTGTGTGAGAGTGTGTGTTTGTTTGAAAATGAAAAATGAAGGAAAATTGTGCATATGGGTGGTTTCGGGTTATGAGGAAGAACAAAGATGAAGTGATGATGTTTGATGGCTGATGAGAGAAGTGAGGATTAGATGATTAGATGAGTGTGAGGATTGAAAGTTAAATGGAATGGATGGCTAGGATTGATTGTTAGAAAAGATTAATTATATAATAATAATTATATTAATATTTAATTAAGTGAGATCCACATTTTAGGGGTTTGGACCAATTGGATGAGTGACACTTGTCACTCATTCATGGGTCCCACTTAAAATATCTGACCCAATCAGAATAAGCCAAGTGTTCTCGCCTCGTAATGCGCGCATAGTGAAATTAACCTTCCGTGACCTATGACTTTCCCTTTCGAAGTCCTATTTCAGCGTGTCGCCTGTCTATGGATTCATATCATCCCGATCTATGTAACGGTCTTCGGCCCTCGAACCTCCCGATCAAAAAGTCAACATTTGCCCCTTTTTAACCATAATTACCAAAATGCCCCTAAACTTCTGAACGTCATAACTTCTTCCTCGAATGTCGAAATTGAACGTGTCACCTGTCTATGAACTCGTGACATCACAAACTATGTCATGGTCATCGGTCAAAGTCCATTTGACCTCCAGAATGAAAAGTCAATGTTTTGCCACGACTAGGGGCAAAACGGTCATTTCGCATCGTTCATCCGATTTCGCTAAACTAATCACCGATTAGCCTCACTAATCGTGATTAGTCACTAATCTAATCCTGGAATTAGGGACAGGTCGTTACAAGCTTCCCTCCTTAATTAATTTCGTGCTCGAAATTCCAACCGAACTAATTCCAATCGTTCTCCCCTCCTTAATTTAGTTTCGTTCTCGAAACTCCAACTATTCTGATTCCACATCTACCTCGTGGAAAGTACAGTCTACCTCACAACACGTGTACACTCGTACACCAACTACCCAGAATAATACTTACCCGTCTGCAACTAGACGTAGCACTAACACTCACGTCGTATCGACTACATTCGACCACGTCAAATGACAGTAGTCATATGTTTCGAGTTGACACCAATTGTCAAATCTACCAAGTCGCTGACACAAACACTCGAAGGTTCCCTTGCTCCATCACCAATCTATCCTGACGTCTGCTCCCACAGGGAGTCACCAAATCTCACTAATCGATCCACGCTGACACCTTCGACAAACCGTCACCACTTGACAGTCGTCAGTCGAAAACTAACACTATACCCACTTGTGGTTATACTAACCACCAATTTACTCAACCTGTGTGTACACTAACCAAAAATTCACCCGACCTATGTGTAACTAGACCCAACAGAAATACCATGACCCAACACACAATATCCAATGTCGAGTCCACGACCTCAGCTAATCTGATGGTATCGGAACTAAGCAGACTACCAAAACACTCACCAATGTACCCCAGGTATAACCTATATACCGTCACTAGGCACCACAAGTCTGCTCGGTATCGTACCTCGAACTACGTACAAGGTACGTACATCTACCCATCAATCAGCCTACAACCACCTAGGTTGTAGTCGATCATGTTTCAATTATGGAGTCCATCTATCCGATCTAGACAAATCAAAACTCCAACCCATTATCTATTTCCAAATCCGAATCTGAAATCATCATTCCATAAGCTAGCATTTGGAATAACCATTCCGAACCCAAATCCATAAAAGAAAATCCACTGTCAAGCTCCAGAATCAAATCCTAAATCGTCATCCAGAAATCTGATTCCAAAACCCGAAATCTCGTTCTAGTCTACCAAGACGCACTATATCTGAACCTATCGGATACCAGTTCAAACGATTACCTCAATAAGTTCGATTGACTTCATAGGGAAGCCAATCCCAACATCCACACACCTAGGCTGACAAAATCTGACCTCATCGGAAACCTACACGCCTGAGTAATAAGCCATATGGAATTTACCTCGAAAAGAAGTTCAGTCCCAACATCCTCAACTCAAACATCCAGGTAAGAGCGATAAACTCTCCACCTATCTGGATCATCAAGATCACGATCCAGATCCAACACTACGTCAACTCACCATAGAAGTCACAATCAAGATCCACTTAGGATCCACACAGTCAACTACCAAATTCCAAGTCATAGGGTCTTACACCCTCAACGAATCTGCATACTGTCAGATCGTTCATCAACCAATTCCCACATCTAAACAGATTAGTCAACGATGAGACACGCCGAGACTGTGGGTTCTCTCCAATTACCTCGTATCAACCCTTGGCATTCCACCTAGGAAAATCAAGAATGATACAAAATAATGACATCAAAATCCGTCGTACGTGAATGTAAACAACACTAGCTGCACTCACCACGTCATGTAACCTGACATCTTCTGCCACCAAGTAGAGAATGAGAAATCTCAGTCACCTAACTTTGATATACTCATTCCACCTGATGACCCAAGACAAACCACGGGTCCACCCACCAATACACGATCGGTGTACTAGTGGCAACCAACAACATCTACATCATCAACGTCATTTACCATCCTCTGCCCCATATGCATAACCTGCCATGGCAGAACCTGAGAAGTCACCCAAAATGACTTCGACATACCCAATACCAATGCGGAAAGCCCGCATTCCACTCGTCACCTCAATCGCAACCTCTCGGGATTTCGAAGTTCCAACAAGATTAGAAACAACATACCCGGACATCAACCACGTGTCCATAACCAAGAGAACTTGGTACACAATCTCACCTATTGGTTCACACCGTATATGTACATCCAAAAGGATGTCAATTAATCCTAACCTGATGTACCGCTCGACTGAAGAGTCACAACAGACACCTGCTGTGATCTGCAGTCAAATCTCTACATACCACCATACCTGACGAATTCTAGCCAACACCGACCAACTGGTTGCTAAACCCCGCGACAGATCGAGTTTGAACAACTGGTCACTAATCCCCCATGTCAGTACTCGATCCTCACGTCTCAACTACCACTGGATCTAATCCAGTCCATCACTATCTGTGATCCACTCCCGAACCATAAATACCGTACATATGCTCATCTTGACGGAGTCACATCCCAATTCGTAACTCAACGTCATCACAATCAGCGGCACCAGCACCAGCACTAGTACCAGTACACTAACACCCGTATCATTATCAGCATCGGTACACAGGGCGTAAATCTGACAACCCTGGATCTCCGCTCATACCGAGCGACGACCTCGTACCTTTGCTCATTTTGGAGAAACTCTGCCTCCGTCGTACCCAACAACTCTGGGTACAGTCACCCTGATAACTTATACGAGAAAAGGAAACGTCCCCCGAAAGTCCCCGATTCCCAACAACCGTAACTACAACCACTCTCGGTCGTAGTGTCTGCCACAGACTCGTGCAGACATAACCACCAGACATCGCTATCGAGACTCCGCATCCAACGGAATCAACTGCCCGTACCACTAATCCGTATCCCCAATCTGTGATTCCATCGACAAGTACCAACCCTGATAACTTGTCTAACCAATCTCTAACATGTCGTAACTTGACTAAACCAATGTCGTCTACCAGATCATCCACGACCTTAGTTGCACCAACTATCCATCACGACTAAAGTAGCACGCCAACCAACTAGGTCTAACCGATAAATACAACCTCGACTGCAGAGTGCAGTCCCAACACAAGATGATATGACTAGACCGACTAACGAACCCAAATCTGAATAGTCGTCAAAGTCAAACCAATCACCAACTCACCTTTCCTAATCATACACACAGGTTACGGTTCAAGTGGGATTAACGTAGTCTATCAGCAGGGGTCAAGATATTTCCGGTGACTGACGAAGGATTCAGGAGGGTGTAATACCCTATGATCGGATCTCAAGTGGATTGTTAGCTGAGTGAGTGTGGATCCTAGATGGATCGAGATTTGATGTTGAGGACTTTGGACGTCGTGACGATCGGGGATCGTGACGTCTATGGTCGGTTGACGTAGTGATGGATCTGGATCGTGATCTTGATGATCCAGATAGGTGGAGAGTTTATCACTCTTACTGGGATGTTTGAGTGGAGCATGTTGGGACTGAAGTTCTTTTCGAAATGAATCCCGTATGGTATATTACTCAGGTGAGTAGGTGTCCAATGAGGTCAGATTTGGTCAGCCTAGATATGTTGATATTGGGATTGGCTTCCCTATGAAGCCAATCGATGGTAGTGTGGTAATCAATTGAACAGGTAACCGATAGGTTCAGATATAGTGCATCTCGGTAGACGTGAATGAGATTTCGGGTTTTGGAATCAGATTTATGAATGACGATTAAGGATTTGATTTTGGAACTTGAAAGTGGATTTCTGAATTTGGGTTTCGGAATCAGATTCTTGGTGATGATTCAGGATTTGATTCTGGAGCTTGACAGTGGATTTCCTTTTATGGATTTGGGTTCAGAATGGTTATTCCAAATGCTAGCTTACATAATGATGATTTCAGATTCGGATTTGGACATGGTTATGGATATGAATTCTGGGTTTGAATTCGGGATTTCTTACGAAATTGCAGATTCAGATTCTGATTTGAAAATGGATAATAGGTCGGAGTTGAAATCTGTTAAATACTGGATTGGACATATGGACTCCAAAACTGAAACGTGATTGGCTACGACCTACGTTGTTGGTGTAGTCTGGTTGATGGGTAGATGTATGTACCTTGTACGTTGTTCGTGGTATGATACTGGGCAGACTTGTCGTGTCTAGTGACGGTATATAGGTTATACCTGAGATATGTTGGTGAGTGCGTTGGTGGTCGGCTTAATTCTGATACCATCGGATTAGTTGAGGTCGTGGACTAGACATTGGATACTGTGCGTTGGGTCATGGTATTTCTGATGGGTGGACCTTAGTTTGTGGGATATCGGGTCATTGATGCGGTATTCCCTTGAGGATGACCAGGTATCGGGTCATTGATGCGGTATGAGTGGAGTCACCTACCATCCACATCACGTCTCTGTGCCATCTATATCGGACCACCCATCCACATCATGCATTTCCCCACCCGAGTTGGGCCGTGCTAACCCACATACCGTCATTATCGGGGTGTGTTGAGGGTCGTTGGCTTGGGTGGACCCCGGAGTAGTCACGGAGCACCGACTGAGTGGAGTCACCCCCCATGTTAAGTTATATCCGAGGTCCAAATGATATACCCACCAAGGTATATCCTATGTATTTGTGTTAAGGGAGGCCTAGGTGTGTGGATGGTAACCACCTTAACCAGCGCGTTAATCCCGAAATATCCAATTACTCGAGTGAGTAAGTGTCCGACGAGGTCAGATTTGGTCAGCCTAGGTGTGTGGATGTTGGGATTGACTTCCCTATGAAGTTAATCTAATGTATTGTGGTAATCGGTTGAGCAGGTATCCGATAGGTTCAGATATAGTGCGTCTCGGTAGACGTGAACGAGATTTCAAGTTTTGGAATCAGATTGCTGGATGACGATTCAGGATTTGATTTTGAAACTTGAAAGAGGATTTTTGGATTTGGGCTTTGGAATCGGATTCTGGGTGACGATTCAGGATTTGATTCTGGAGCTTGACAGTGGATTTTCTTTTATGGATTTGGGTTCAGAATGGTTATTCCAAATGCTAGCTTACGGAATAATGATTTCGGATTCGAATTTGGACATAATTATGGATATGATTTCTGGGTTTGGATTCGGGATTTCTTACGAAATTGCGGATTAGGATTCGGATTTGGAAATGGATAATGGGTTGGAGTTTTTTATCTGTCCGGTACAGGATTGGACAGATGGACTCCAAAATTAAAATGTGATTGGCTATGACCTAGGTGGTTGTAGTCTGGTTAATGGATAGATGTATGTACCTTGTACGTGGTTTGAGATACAATACTGGGCATACTTATGGTGTCTAGTGATGGTATATAGGTTGTACTAGTAGTAGGTTGGTGAACGTGTTGATAGTCGGCTTAGTTCCGATACCATTGGCTTAGTCGAGGTCGTGGACTGGACATTGGATACTGTGCATTGGGTCATGGTATTTCGGATGGGTCTAGTTACACACAGGTCGAGTGAATTGCTTGGTTAGTATACGTATACTCAGGTTGAGTAAGTTGGTGGTTAGTGTAACCACAAGTGGGTATAGTGTCAGTTTTCGACTCGCTACTGTCAAGTGGTGACGGTTTGTAGGAGGTTTCAGTGTGGATCGTTGTGTGAGGTCTGATGACTCCCAATGGGAGCAGACATCAGGTTAGATTGGTGATTGAGGAAAGAACTGTCGAGTTGTCGGTGTCGACGGAATGGTAGATTTGACAAGTGGTGTCAACTCGGAACATATGACTACTGTTTTGACGTTCGACTGGAGTCAATTAGTTAGGCGAAATCGGACGAACGATGCAAAATGACCGTTTTGCCCCTAGGCGTGGGTAAACAGTGACTTTTCATTCGGACGGTCAAATAAACTTTGACCGATGACCGTGACGTGGCTTAGGACGTCACAAGTTCATAGACAGGTGGCACGTTCAATTCTAACATTCGAATAGGAAGTTATGACGTTCAGATGTTTAGGGGCATTTTGGTAATTTTGGGTTAAATGTTGACTTTTTGACCAGGATGTCTGATGGCTGAGGGCCGAGGACCATTACGTAGATCAGGACGATACGAATCCATAGACAGGTAGCACGTCGAATTTGGACGTTCGACGGCGAAGTTACGGTTCACGGAAGTTCAAGTGCACTATTGCACGAATTACGAAACGAGTTAACTTTTGGACTGTAGTGGGGCCCAGATATTTAGTTCCTGCCCTATGGATGAGTGAGAAGTGTCACCCATCCAATGGACACCATTTTCCCTTCATGCATCGACCATTCCATTTTCTCCATTCAAAACACAAACCCATTTCCCCGATCTCACCATTTTTCTCTCATCTGTGCAACCCAAACCCATCCAACCTTCAACCCATGATCAGATGGGAGGACCAGAGAGACTGAGGGAGCTGAGGATGGCTGCTGGAAGCCTGAACCGCCGTCCACGGCGGCGGGAGAAGGAGAAACCCGAGAATGCACCCTGTTAGCCCATTTTCGATCCATTTTCCATTTTTATTGTTATGGGTCGTTTTTAATGGTTTTAATGAATCCATTAGGTTGTTAGGAAGTCATTAGGAAGGTTTTAGGAAGCTTGGGACGGCCGTGAATCCGTGGGGGAATTTTGGGAAGTTTGAACCGTATGGTTCAAAGATTAAACCTTGGGACTTTGATGGTTTTAGGTTGTTTTAATGAGTAGCAATGATAGGGAATGAAGAAATAGGAATTATAGGATTAATTGGGGTTGAAATAGGACCAAAACAGAGGGAGGAAAGCACTGAACCCGTCACACCGATTCAGCACAGTACCTGTAAATAGTGAACCGGTTCAGCACAGTAAAAGCTGGAGCTTGATGACGATGAATAGTGTTTTGAGCCTTCTTGGCGTGTGAGGGCGCGTGAACAGTAATTTGGGGAAGTGTTCAACATATGAAATCTTCTACTCGATGTAACGAACATTTTGGGACTGGTTTTGTGTCAATCGGACACCATCTCGATATGTTTCGGGGCATCAGAAGGTTTAGGGTCGGCTTAAACGTAGTTAAAAGTCCGAAAAAATTGAGGGGCTTTGGTAGGAGGTTAATAAGGTAGTTAGTAACCTTCTATTACGATTTGGACAGGTTCGGAAGTCCCGGTGATAGTGATCTACTCGGGAGAGCCTACGACACGCAAATCGAGGTGGCAGCTAGGACGGTCTGTGAGTGGACCATGTTTTCTAAATTTGTGCATGCATAAATGTTTATTATATGTTTTATTACATATTTGATGATGCCATGGGTTCATTTTATGTGGTTATGTATAGGCACGTATTTTGAGGTTTCATCCCTATACGGTGCCTATACGGGTCTGTATGTCTTTATTGGTCTAAATGAAATGGTTTTGGATTTCAAATGGATAAACTCGGGTATGAAACCCATTTGGTTTTGTCTTGGGCATATGACCTCAGATATCGAGCACGGTGCCCATCTGATGTCCTATGTTCGGGCACGAGACCCAGGTTACTTTATGGTTTTGATTTCAGGTCAGGGAATCTTAAATGGATTTCCCGGTTCATGACGGATTATATGAACCCTGGTTATGTTGTTAAGGTTCATGACGGTTTATGGGAACCGGCATGAGACCTTGTTATGGTATCGTGGTTCTTGGCGGATTATGGGGACCGGCATGAACCCTGGTTATGTTATGATGGTACATGACAGTTTATGGGAACCGGAATGAACCCTGGTTATGTGATTGTGGTAAATGACGATTTATGGGAACCAGGCATGGAAGATGTTATATATATATATATGAATGGAATGGATATTATGGATCTTGACGGTTCAGGGGAACCGGGCATGGATATTTGTGCTATGTATATATATGTTCATATACATTCCTTTACTTATTCTATCTCCTCCGGGGACGGTCGTTGGCCTGGGTGGACCCCGGAGTAGTCACGGAGCACCAACTGAGTGGAGTCACCCCCTAGTTGGGTTCCTTACTCTCAGGAAGGCTATGGTTACTATAACCTCGGGTAGGATTAGTGGTCTGCGGACATTGACCTTGACTTTGAGAAGACTCGGATTGAGACCCGGGTAGCACGCGCGTAGCTTTGGATACCGTGACAGGATTGGTTGTGTGACTTATATGTATATATGATATATATATGGATTATGATATATGATGAGTGGTTACACAGGATTTGAGCGGTGGCTCGTGTACTTGGTTTCATGATGGTTTTGGGCTGAGTCCCGTATGGTTTTGGGCAGTGGCTCGTATGGTTGAATCTTTATGATTATTTAATATGTGGTGTGCATAGGATTTGAGCAGTGGCTCGTGTATTTGGTGTCAGTATGGTTATGGATTTGGGCAGTGGCCCGTATAATTGATTTGATTATGGTTTTGGGCTTAGTTCCCACATATGGTTCTATTTGGTTAAATGATTTTCGAATGCATGCATGCTTTTTAGTGAAGGGTACAAATGTCTTTATGGAAATATTTTTATAAACTCTTGTTTTGTCCACTCACAGCTTTTTATGTTTTGACTGCCCTTCAGGTTGATAGCGGATGTGGACTGCAGCAGAGACCGAGATATCACGTGCCTCCTCCGGATCCTGGCGTACTCTGATAGCCCGGGAGGGAAAAGGTCGGAAATATCCCTTGTCTGACACTTCGTGTCAGACGGGAGCAGGGTCATCCCGCGTTAATCCAGGGGGAATTGGGATGGGTCCTGTCAACGTGGTATCAGAGTACGCCAGGATGACCCTGCTCCCGTCTGACACGAAGTGTCAGACAAGGGATATTTCCGACCTTTTCCCTCTCGGGGTATCAGATTCTAGTATGATAGGATAGGACCCATCCCAATCCCCCTGGGATTAACACGGGATGACCCTCTTCCCGTCTGACGGGATAACCAGTGGTGTGGACCTCGGACGGTGGAGGGTGACTCCACTCAGTCGTTGCTCCGTGACAACTCCGGGGTCTACCCAGGCCAACGACCCTCCCCGGAGGAGATAATAGAACAACTAAAGGAAGGTATATGAACATATATATACATAATATAAACATTCATGCCCGGTTCCCTTGAACCGTCATGATCCATAACATCCAGTTCATATACATATAGACCATCATCCATGTCCGGTTCCCATAAGCCGTCATGTACCATAATAACATAACCAGGGTTCATGCCGGTTCCCATAAACCGTCATGTACCATAATGACCAACAAGGGTTCATGCCGGTTCCCATAAACCGTCATGAACCACGATACCATAACAAGGGTTCATGCCGGTTCCCATAAACCGTCATGAACCTGGAAATCCATTTAAGGTTCCCTGACCTCAAATCAAAACCGTAAAGTAACCTGGGTCTCGTGCCCGAACATAGGACTTCAGCTGGGCACGGTGCCCGATATCTGAGGTCATATGCCCGAGACAAAACCAAATGGTTCTCATACCCGAGTTTAACCTTTTGTAATCCAATTCCAAATAATTTAGACCATTAAAGAAATACAGACCCGTATAAGCACCGTATAAGGCCGAAATCTCGAAATACGTGCTTATACGTAACCACATACAAATGCACCCATGGCATCATCAAACATGTATTAAAACATATAATAAACATTTATGCATGCACCAATTTAGAAAACAAGGTCCACTCACAGACAGTCCGAACTGCAGCCTCGATTTGCGTGTCGTAGGCTCTCCCGAGCCGATCACTGTCACCGGGGACTCCTGAACCTGTCCAAATCGTAATAGAAGGTTACTAACTACCTTATTAACCTCCTACCAACGCCCCGTAATTTTTCCGAACTTTTAACTATTTTTAAACCGACCATAAACGTTTCGATGCCCCGAAACATATTGAGACGGTGTCCGATCGACACAAAACCAGACCCAAAATGTTCGTTACATCGAATAGATGATTTCATATGTTTAACACTTCCCCAAATTTCTGTTCATGCGCCCTCACGCTGTAACGACCCGTCCCAAATTCCAGGATTTGATTAGTGACTAATCACGATTAGTGAGGCTAATCCGTGATTAGTTGGGCGAAATCGGACGAATGATGCGAAATGACCGTTTCGCCCCTAGTGGTGGCAAAACGTTGACTTTTCAATCGGGGGGTCAAATGGACTTCGATCGATGACCGTGACGTAGTTCGTGACGTCACGAGTTCGTAGACAGGTGGCACGTTCAATTCCGACATTCGAGGAAGAAGTTATGACGTTCGGAAGTTTAGGGGCATTTTGGTAATTTGGGTGAATAGGAGGTCAAAAGTTGACTTTTTGACCGGGAGGTCCGATGGTCGAGGGCCGAAGACCGTTACATAGATGAGGACGATACGAATCCATAGGCAGGTGGCACACTGAAATTGGACTTCGAACGGGAGAGTTATGGGTCACGGAAGTTCGATTTCACTATGCACGAACTTCGAGACGGGGACGATTTGGCGAAATCTGATTGGACAGATATTTTAGTGGGCCCCATGGATGAGTGACAAGTGTCACTCATCCCATTGACTTGATCCTCTAATTTGTGGATCTACATAATTAATTAATATTATTTAATAAATTTTATAATCCAATCCCCACCTAATTCAATCCTAGCCATCCAATTCAATTCTAACTTTAAATCCACACCCTCCATCCCATCTCTCTTTCTCTCATCAGCCATCCCCCTTCTTCTTTGTTCATCCTCCCACCCGAAACCCATAACCCCATTTTTCTTCATTTTCTTTCAAAAACCAAAACACAACCCACACCCCACCTCACCTTCCCTTATCTGAGTCATAAGTGACCGTGGGAGGAGTGTGAGAGGCAGAGGACGGAGAGGCTGGACGGTGGCCCACGGTGGAGGCCACGGCGAAACGAACCCGTGAGGTAAGGAAATATTTCAAATTTTGAAATTTAGTTTTGTTAGTTGTTATTCGATTCTAAGGGTTAAGTTAGGTTGCTGGTGGTCCTAGGAGGAGGTTAGGATTGGTTTTGGGGCTTGGGGTGGCCTGGAACGGTCGTCAACGGCGAAGGAAGTCACGGCCGCCATGGCCGAATTGGAGGTACGGGTTTTAGTTGTTTTCCTTCCATTTTAATGTCATAGAACCTTAGCTTAGATTGATACGAGTAGAATGGGACAAACGGGAACGATTTTGGTGGCCGGACGGCGGAGAACCGGCCGGGTCAAGTCGCGGGTCACGGCGACCCGGTTGCAGGGTTCGGGTCGACTCGTCGAGTGGTTGAAGGTGGTGATGTGGCATGATGACGTGGCACCTGTCGGATTGTCAGGTGATGTGGACCACTCATCAGCCGACACGTGTCACATGTCAGTGCACAGTCAGCACTGACATGTCAGTGACGTGGCCCAATCAGGGGCTGACACGTGGCACTGACGTGGACCAGTGCCGTGATGACACGTGGCACATGTCAGACTGCCACGTGGCACTGACAGCACAGTGACGTGGACCAATGGGAGCTTGACACGTGGCACCTGTCAGATGACGTCAGCGATGACGTCAGCAGGTACTGTAGCGGCGCGTGAAGCCCACGCGCAGCCACTTCAGGCGGTGCGTGAGGGCGCGTGGCAGGGAATATGGGAAAGTGTTCAACACGAGAAATCTTCTATTCGATGTAACGAACATTTTGGGACTGGTTTCGTGTCGATCAGACACCGTCTCGATATGTTTCGGGGCATCGGAAGGTTTAGGTTTGGTTTTAAAAATAGTTAAAAATACGGGAAAATTACGGGGCTTTAGTGGGAGGTTAATTAAGTAGTTAGTAACCCTCTATTACGATTTGGATAGGTTTGGGAGTCCCAGTGACGGTGATTGGCTCGGGGAGCCGTATGGCACGCAAATCGAGGCGGTAGCTCGGACGGTCTGTGAGTAGACCTTGTTTTCTAAATTGGTGCATGCATAAATGTTTATTATATGTTTTAAATGCTTGTTTATAATGCCATGGGTGCATTTGTATGTGGTTACGTATAAGCACGTATTTCAAGGTTTCGGCCTTATACGGTGTTTGTACGGGTCTGTATTTCTGTATTGATTTAAATGAACTGGATTTGAATTTCAAAAGGATAAACTCGGGTATGAGACCCATTTGGTTTTGTCTCGGGCATATGACCTCAGATTTCGGGCACGGTGCCCAACTGATGTCCTATGTTCGGGTACGAGACCCAAGCTACTTTACGGTTTTGATTTCAGGTCAGGGAACCTTAAATGGATTTCCCGGTTCATGACGGTTTATGGGAACCGGCATGAACTCTTAATATGGTATCATGGTTCATGACGGTTTATGGGAATCGGCATGAACCCTTGTTGGTGATTACGGTGCATGATGGTTTATGGGAATCGGCATGTTACCTCGGTTATGTTATTACGGTACATGACGGTTTATGGGGACCGGCATGTTACCTGATTATGGATATTATGGATCATGACGGTTCAGGCGAACCGGTCCTGAATGTTTATGTTATGTATATATGTGTTCATCTACCTTCCTTTACTTCTATTATCTCCTCCGGGGAGGGTCGTTGGCCTGGGTGGACCCCGGAGTAGTCACGGAGCACCGACTGAGTGGAGTCACCCCCCAGTTGGGTTCCTTACTCTCAGGAAGGCTATGGTTACTATTACCTCGAGTAGGATCAGTGGTCTGCGGACATTGACCTTGACTTTGAGAAGACTCGGATTGAGACCCGGGTAGCACGCGCGTAGCTTTGGATACCGTGACAGGATTGGTTGTGTGACTTATATGTATATATGATATATGATATATGGTGTGCCCATGTGTGCACATGATTTGAGCAGTGGCTCGTGTACTTGGTTTCTTTATGGTTTGGGGCCAAGTCCCGTATGGATTTGGGCAGTGGCCCGTATGGTCGTTTTCATTGTGGTCCTTTCGACCTTGGTTTATATCTGCTTTGGGCTTAGTCCCACATATGGTTTGTTTTGGATAAATGGTTTTCGAATGCATGCATGCTTTTTAGTGGAGGGTACAAATGTCTTCTTATTAAATGTTTTTATAAACTCTTGTTTTGTCCACTCACAGTTTTTAATGTTTTGACTGCCCTTCAGGTTGACATCGGATGTGGACTATAGCAGAGACCGAGATATCACATGCCTCCTCCGGATCCTGGCGTACTCTGATAGCCCGGGAGGGCAAAGGTCGGATGTGTGGCCTTCCCTTTGACATACTCAGCGCAATGTCCTTCCTTGACGAGATTCCAGGGATATCTCTCGAAGGATATGCATTTCCCAATGTTATGCTCGTAGCACTCATAATAGGCACACCACTTTGTCTTATCGGTCTTCTCTTGATTGCCTTTAACCGGCTCTGGCATCTTGAACCATGGTTTGTCCTTGATCTCATTATGAATCTGGTGGACTAGCATTGAGAACTGCAGATTAGGATTTTCGATGGTTGAGTCGTTAGGAGTTTGGCTCGCCTTGCTTTTGTTGAACCCCTCATAGGAAAGTTTGCCACTAACATCCTCTTTGCGCGGTGATGTCGGCTTAGAGGCTTTCTCGCTCTTCTCGGCATGATCTGACGCATGTGCAACACTCTTTTCATCCTCCCAGCATGCATGACACTCTGCTAGAGAGAGCATCTTGGTGAGACTTCGTGCATTGTCCATGACAATGTCTCCGTAGAGCTGGCTGTCCCGGGGAAGCCCTTGTTTGAACGCCATTGCAGCAACAAGGTCACTGTAGCCAACAATTCGAGACTTTTCCTCACAGTACCTTCGAATGTATTGGCGGAGGCTCTCTTTAGCTCGCTTTCGGATGGAGAAGAGATGGTTTTCCTTTACCTCAATCGTACGAAGTTGCGAGTACTCCTTCATAAATTCCAGAGCCAACTCTTCAAAAGACGCAATCGACCTCCGGGGGAGATGATTGAACCAAGTCATGACTTGCCCTTAAAGAGAAGCTTGAAAAACTTTTCACATGAGTGCATTGTTATGTCTGTGGGGGACCATGACTCCACGGTAGTAATCGATGTGTTTTACTGGGTCAGAAGCTCCTTTGAATGGGGTGAAGTTCGGTGTTGCAAACCTTTGAGGGAACGGCTCCTCCTCAATATCCGTTATGAAAGGCGTGGATAGCTAAATCTAGCGACGTAGATCGTCCTCTAGATCGTCATCTCGTTGAACACGAATGTGCCAATCCAACATCCTTTGGACATCGTTAGCTTGCAACACACCTCGTTCAAGTGGAGAGTCATTATGAGCCGATCTTCGGGAACCTCCTCGAGCCTCTCCCCTTGACCTTTGGGATCACACAGGGGAGTAAGCTTCATCCTCCCCCTCACTTCCATGGGCAGCTTTTCTTAGAGTTTTATGCGGATTCTAGTTCCGCCCCCTGCTCCCATGTGAGCGCTCCAACCGTGAAATTGCCTTGATCCTACTTCCGAGCCGTTCATGTACCGATGGCCTTGGGCGTTGTGGGTTCTTTACTCGGCGAGTGTGATTTCTTCATGAAAGTCACTTAGTGAAGTACCCCGTGACATTGTTTGGCATCAGACATTTTCCTTCCCCGAACGTCTTGGAACACTTTCTTGCCCTCCACGCGAAGTGAGATGTCACTCTAGTTCTCGGGCTGTTCTTTCTGCCAGGAGTCGTTGCAAGAGCCCTAACTGGAGTTGAACTTGGCTGCTCAACCTTTCAACTTGCTGCGCCAAGTTGTCCTAGGGAGGTTGGTGGTGACTCCTTCCTGAGATGTCGTGGCGCCCATCCAAGAAGTCCCGTTGATCCATGTTCGCAGTGGGCTGACTCTGCCTTGATGCTCCTCCCACCATCCGCCCGCTTGTTTTTTGCAAGGTTGAAGTTCCTTCCCCTAGCACAGGCACTTGGTTTGTTGGTGATGGAAATGCTCCGAAGCTGAAGGTTGTCATCCTTCCTTGCATCTTCATGGGCGCTCCTCCGAAGTCTCTATGCGAGCTTCATTCCTTGTCTAAGCAGTTGAGGCTGAAACATTTTCTCCGGCTGAACGAACGGATCGTCGAACCCTAGCCATGCTCGTCCAGAGAATATTGAATGGAAAGTTGTTGTCGAACGATGAACACGTTCAAGATCTTCGAACAATGTTATGAACGATGAACGAAGTAAGATGAACAATGAACTATCGTGAGAGCTTCTTCTTGAATATCTTCAAGCTCTCAATGAAAGCACCAATTGTTGAAGTTGAATTCGTTCTTTAAACTCAAAAGACTCAAGTATCCCTGCAAACAAGCAAACAATAAGCTATCATTCCTTCAATGATCGAGACCCGGGGGGTGTTCGACCAAGAACGCTCCAATGCTTAAGTCAGCTTCTAAAGAGAAATCTCAAGAGCTTAATTAGCGTTGAACATAATTACCTTTATTGAGAAATGTGTTCCCCTTATATAGGGGTGAGTGAGATGCTCAATTTCCATAGTTCCGATGTGGGACAAATGCTTCTTGATTTGTGCGCTAACACGTGTTACGTAGATCGAGGGTGAGAGACTTCCACGTGTTACGCAGATCGAGAGTGAGAGGCTTCCACGTGTCATCCCGATTTGGGCCCAATATTTTGGCTATGTAAGCATTGTGGGCTTGAGTCATGTTCGGTGTTTGGACTTTAAGTATTATTATCAGGGGCAATTTGGTCATTTCAGGAATTATGGGCTACGTGGTAGCTCCACATTCTTCCGATGACTTTGGGTTCCACAATGTGCATTTTATAGAATTTTTTTTTAATAAAATTTATTTAAAAAAATACAGAATAATGATCGCTAAATTATAATAAAATTTAGTAACAGTTGCAGGTTATTTTATTACTTAAATAATCTTTGGTGCAAAGATGGCTCAAGATTTAGACTAAATCAAATTATAGTTTCTTTAACCAAAGCAGGTTCCATTTCTAGTTCACATGTGATGGTTTATAGTGAAGGCTGTCATATATGACAAAATGAAGACTTCGGTTTTACTTTTTTCTTTGTTAAGAATTTAATTCCAGATATTTTTTAATCTGTATACTTGAGATTCATGTGTGAACATAAGATAAATTTTATAATTTATAATTACAATATGTTTATCTATATAATTAGAGTTTTCTCTCTTTCATTTTGTTTTGGTTAAATAAAAATAAATAAAAAATATCATTGATTTCTCTTAGTAAAATTTCAAAAAAGAAACAATTTAATAGACAACGACAAAATAGTAAAAGGAAATTTTAAATTTTAAATTAAATGAAAAGAACATTAATTAAGAAAAGGGTTTACACCCTTTTTTCTTACATTTTTTAATTTTTAAATAAAATTAAAAAGATAAAGCAATAAATCAACATACACTCAAACATAGTGTATTAACAAAACAAAAAAAAATTATTTTTTCAACCAAAAAAAAAATCACAATTCAAAGTCCATAGGGGAACTCACAGCTGAACAATCAAAACCTCAACATTGCATGCATTGCAGTGCAAGGGGAAGAAAACTAAGCTAGATACGTAGGTCCTCGAGATCGTGTGCAATATTAGCAATGCATCTGCTACAAATTTAACTTATGGGGGACATTCTTATAAGTTGTTGATGCAAAAAATGTACAAACTTATAAGTAGGAAGATCGCAATTATTCAAAAACACAAGCATGTATGTGGTTCACCGAAATTGGGCTACGTCCACATTGTTACCCCATTCTTATTATATAATTATATGTGTTTGTACATGATACAATAGATTTAGAACCTTTTAGAGAGAAAAAAAAGAAATGTAGAGAGAATGGAGAGTTCTCAAAGTTAGAGAGAATGATTTCTCTAGTGAGAGAATCAGATCCCTCAAATGAGGGTGATAGTACTCCTTATATAGCCAAAATTAGGTTATGATGGTGGTACCCAAATATGGGCTTTAATAACGGGCCTTGTTGGTAACCCTTGTTAGTAGACCTTGGAGATGCGCTTGATATGATCTTCATATCTTTTGTACGAATAAGTTGCTTGATCAGATGTAGCGTGGCACGTCTCATCCTTAATCCCTCAAGATTAACGTGGGATGACCTGCTCCCGTCTCACACAACGTGTTAGATAAGGGATAATACCATGACCCAAACAGGGTTTCCAGAGTACACAGCTTCATGTGATGCCTCAGTCTCTACTACAGCCCGCATCCATGATTCACCTGAATAGTACCAAAAACCATTTAAAAATTATGAGTGCAAAAAAATAAGCATTTTCAAATACATTTCAGGAAAATACATTTATACCCTCCAATTAAAAGCATGCATGCATCATGAAGAATGTAATCTCAAATGCTTTCTTAAAATCAAATCATAATTCTTTTGAAACCAAAATATGTGAAAACATCTGAAAACCAAACAATACTCGAAAACATGACCAATCCTCATAACCCACATCTGTCTCATCTCATATCATCATTAGTCACGTCATCCGTGCATAGCGTGCAAATAAGCTCCATGACAGTTCACGTTTGAGCACGTCGCCTTGAAAAATATATGGTCGACGTTCATATCGTTGTGAACAAATGACCGACCAATGTCTTACATAAGCACTCCTGAGCCGAGCCTCCCACGACTGCTCGTCAACAAGGAGTGCATTATGATCTCTCCACGGAGGGGAAGGAGGGTACACATCGCATTCCGGAGGTGACCAACATATCATAGGGATCTATCTTGGGAAACACATTTCCTACCGGAGGCCTTCTCCAGGGAAACACATTCGCCACCGGAGTCACATCAATATTGTCACGACCAGGCCCATCTAACACAATATTTTCCGCTTTGGGCCCAGCCCTCACAGTTTTTTTTTTCGGGAGCTCACGTACAACTTCCCAGTAGGTCACCCATCATGGGATTGCACCAGCCTCAACTCGCTTAACTTTGGGGTTCCAATCCCCCCCAAAGCCACTTGAGCTCCCAAAAGGCCTTGTGTTAGATAGATACGTACCCACACATATAAGGTACTTCACCTTTCCCTCCCCGAGCGATGTGGGATCGTTCACCGATCTTACCTTCCCAAGCTCACGGGTCTTGCTCACCGTTCTTGCTTCTCAAGCTCACGGGTCTTGCTCACCGTTCTTGCTTCCAAGACCGGGTCTTACAATCCACTCCCCTTGGGGCCCAGCATCCTAGCTGCTACACTTATGGTCAGAGTCCGGCTCTAATACCATTCTGTCATGACCCGGCCCATCTAACACAATATTGTCTGCTTTGGGCCCAGCCCTCACGGTTTTGTTTTCGGGAGCTCACGTGCAACTTCCCAGTAGGTCACCCATCATGGGATTGCACCAGCCTCAACTCATTTAACTTTGGGGTTCCAATCCCCCCCAAAGCAACTTGATCACCAAAAGGCCTTGTGTTAGATAGATACGTGCCCACACATATAAGGTACTTCACCTTTCCCTCCCCGAGCGATGTGGGATCGTTCACTGATCTCTTACTCTTTCCTCCAAGCTCACTAGTCTTGCTCACCGTTCTTGCTTCTCAAGCTCACGGGTCTTGCTCACCGTTCTTGCTTCCAAGACCGGGTCTTACAAATATCACAGAGGATGGTCTAAGTGGAAACAATTGAAATACGTTTTCATAAAGAGTTGTATTTCAAATCAAATCAATCGTTTCACGTAGGGTGTCAACCCAAAACATAGTTTCCACCAAAATCTCATAAATTCATTTCACAAGAATTTATCTTAAAACCATCGTAAAACAATGTCAAAAGCACATTTCACAATACCCAAAATCATTTCATTATCCAACAGGGTCTTAAGCCCAAAATGCCATTTTCATGCAAATCCGTAAAATCTTTCATAAATCGATAATTAAATTCACAAATCATCATCCAAATCACTATGGAACCATTGCATTTCAAACCATGATCATAAGCCATTTAAACATTTATGCATGCATCACATTTATAAAACAAGGTCCACTCACACACGGTCCACGCTACGCACTCAAAACATGAGCCCTAAGCCAATCTGAAGCCTTCGGAACGTCTGGGCCTATCTAAATCATACTCAAGGTTTACTAACAATCTATACGAATTCATACGTAAACACCCCCTAAATCCTGGTAAAGTAAACATTACCTGAACACAGTTCTGAAGGAGAAAAACCTTCAAAAAACTACACAAACGACCTCTGATCGACCTGAAACCACCACCATTGGATTCAGAGTGTTGAAATCTTTCGAACAAGAATGGTTTAACCTTGAAATTCATGCCCACTAGCCCCACATGAACCTATCAAAGTTCGGTCAATGCTGACGTTACTGCTGGCGTCACCTGCTAATATCATTGATGAAATCACTACTGATGTCACCCCTACATGACATCTAACCCGGGCATATCTCCCTCAAATCTTCACCTAGTTGGCCATGTAGCCTGACAAGATGACGTGTCTTGCCATTTATTGTCTCTTACCTCTAGCCGAGTTGACCCGCGACCGTGTAACGGGTCATTCGACCTGCGACCTTGACCCAGCCATATCTCCCTCAAATCTTCACTATTTTCCTCCATTTTTCTTTCTATACACTCGTCTCACTCCCATGAATAGATCTACGAGTTCAAAATAAAGAAAACTCACCTAAAATTGCTTGGCCATGTTTGAACCTTCACAGGTCACCTTCGCGCTTTCACCTGAGCTCCTCCCAGCATCCAACGTCATCCATTTTGGCCTCCACACACTCACAACACCTTGTAGAACAAAACCCTTGCCTCAGAACAAGCTCAAAACCAACCAAAATCCAAACCCGAAAGCAACACACACACGGCTTACATTTTATGGGTTTCAGGGCCAACCACCTCCACCATCCAAGTCAGTTAGTTTCTCTCTCTCTCTCTCTCTTGACTCACTCTTTGTTTCCCTCAACCAGCACCAGGTGATGAAGACCTCCAAGAAAAAATGGGAAGGGTGGGTTTTAGGTTTGGTTGAAAATGAAAAGAGAGAGAAAAAGATGCATGAATATGGGGTGATGGGCCAATGGGATGAGTGACACTTGTCACCCATCCATTGGTCCAGATGAGATCTTTTGGCCCCTACTAGCCAAAAAACAACAATTGACTCATTTCGAAAATGGTTCACCGTAAAATCCAATTAAACCTTTCTAGACTTGTAAATTTCCTGGACGGCGTCCAAATTCAACATCCCTCATGCTACGTGATTGTAATCCCTCGATCTATGTAATAGACCTCGGCCCATGTGCACTTGACCTCCCGAGTTGAAAAGTCAACATTTTTCCCTTCTAGGGGCAAAATCGTCATTTTTATCTCCATCGTCGGATAATCCTCGATTTAATCCTTAATTTTTATAGATAATTACGTAATTTCAGAACGGGTCGTTTAGTGTCAACAAGTCGCTAAGTTCTTGATTGAGGTGGACTACCATGATTGAGGACTTTTAAGAAATTACATTGACAGAGCAACTTCTTTGTTTTCATCCACTGCTTTGCTTAGTGTATTATCAATAGTCCCCCAAGTGTAACGATCCGAATCTCGAGAAAATGTGAAATTGGAAAATTTAGGGAGAAACATTTGGGTGAAGTAGTTATGGGTTGAAAATGAGGAAGGGAAAACTGGTAACTTTTCCATGAAGAGAATTTTGGTAATTTTGTAACTATGACCAATTGAGGGCTGCCATTTTTCAAGATATGGAGAAGTCTGGAAATTTCTCCACCAACTCACTAGTCTATATATATGGGTTTGGGGGGTGTTGGTGTGAGTTTCTATGGGCAAGAACCGATCCCCACAAAAACCATGGATGGCCTTGACCCATGCAAAAACGAAAGCGTAGGAAGAGAGAAATGGAAAGGAAGAAGAGAGTAGGGGGAGCTGACTGATTGCTTGAGAAGGAAAGGTTGTGTGAAGAGTGGCTAGTGTGAGTTTTTAACTGAAACTCTTAAGCCAAACTTATGGTTATTAGTCGAGTTTATGGCCAAGGATATACTGATGTGTAATCGTCGACAAAATGGTGATTTTTGAGTCCCTACGATCAATTTGGGATGGGTACAATGAAGATTGGATAGCATGGAAAGACAAGGGGGATGTTGCAAACTTGGCTGAGAATTCTTGGATTAAGAACTCGTTTAGGAGGTAAGTTTTTGTCATTTTGAATCTGTAGAAACCTTTTGGGAATCTTGGGATGAAATTGGACATTTAGAACGAGCTAAATAGTGAAGAAACAAGGGAATTTGAGCCGGGTCAGGGTCGTTCGGTTGGGTGACCTAGACTATCGTAAAATGGGTTTGGAAGAAGGTTGAAGATGAACAGTGCCTGTGTCAGGACCCACCCCGGTTTCACCCCCGAAACCCGAGGTAGATCCCGCTCCCGTCTGACTCCCCGACACAACACCTAAGAACACTCACGCAAACCTAGACAGACGCAGGAGTAATTACAAAATATCCCAACCTTATCGTTTACAGAGCATAGCACTAAATTACAAGGAAAATAAAAACCGATAAAGTACACGCACACAGAAGCCTTTAAACTCTTCTAGGATCCCTCACGTCACTTCTATGCCTCGGACACTGCCTCGACGTCAAGACCCCGCGCTAGCTCCACAACCTGGAGGGCAATTTAAAACAGAAAATGTGAGTGGACCAGAAGGTACAAAAGTTCAAAAACCATTTTATAAGAAAACTGAGTTTAACCCTCCGTTTTGAAACCACATGCATAACCAACAGTTGTGAACACATTTATAAAATAATCATTCTAAAACATCATAAGAAACAGAAACACTATAAAGTATCATAAGAAACCATAACATGAGTATCAGAAAACTGTATCATAAACCATGAACATTAACTCATAATTATCCCGATCAAACCTGCTGGACCTATCCGAGTCTTTAAACTCCCGAGTCTTTAAACTCAATCCAGGCCTTAATCATATCCGAGTCTTTAAACTCCCGAGTCTTTAAACTCAAGGCCTACGGGGGAAAATCAATATATATCCGAGTCTTTAAACTCCCGAGTCTTTAAACTCAATCCGGGTCTTTAAACCCAATCCGGCCGGTCCCCCGTCACATATATCCGGGTCTTTAAACCCAATATCCAGATCCAGCAAATCCAATCCCAAAACCATTTGAAAACCATTTACCAAATCCACATCCAAACCCGAATCCGAAATCACTGGTCCGAAGCCCTTCCGGCGTTCAGAACCGTCATTCTGAACCCAAATCCGGAAAAATATCCATTTTCATACCAAAACCCCATGTAATCACAAATCACATTTCGTAACCCCTTTATCATTATCAGAAAACCTTTATAGGTGGAAATCCCCAAATGTGGCATCAAAATCCGAAAACCAACATTTTCTCGAAAAACGTGCCAAAACCGTCTTTTTCTCGAAAAACGTGCAATCGCGTAAAATCATCATAACATAGTCAAGAACATAGGTGTATGAGTAAAACCATCAAAAACGTATATAAAAACAGTTATGCATGATCGAGTTTAGAGAAAGGGTCCACTCACAGTACTGAGCCCTACTCGCGTCCCGAACGTCCAGCCCATTCCTCGGCTTCCTCGGGAAATCCCGATCCTGTCAAACACCGTCAAATTACGTCACTAATACGTCTACAAACACTCACCTAAATTCCCTAAACCAAATCCCCGAATCGAAAACCGAAAACCCGGGACCCTAAACATTCTCCCTCGCGGAACCGAACTCATACGATGTCCGATTAACCCGAAACCAACTCCATTGAACTCAACACAACTCCTAGACCAAAAGTCATGTTCACCACTTTCCCAACCGCCGCCGCACGCGCCCCCACGCGCCGCCCAAAGTGGCTGCGCGTGGCCCCACTCGCCAGCTACAGTACCACCTTCAACCTGTGCTGAACCGGCCGTCGCAGGCTGAACCGGCGAGACTTGATCTCCGCCGTCCGACCACCAATTCGATCCCTTCCTTCACCAGCAGCTTCGTCCAGACACCACGATCCCCAACTCCGTTCACCTCGACACTGTCCCTAGCCCGTCGACTAAGCTCAAAACCAGACGGCTAAATGTCCCCCTGTTTCACGACTCCTCAACTCCGGTCACCTCCCGTCACGGTGGCAACACCAGACGATCCCTAAGGCTTCACTGAACCTAGACCACACCTCCTCTACCTTCGACTCAGCCCCAAACTCGTCGACTTTGAGTTCGAAGCTCACGGCCGAAACAGAGCAATAGAGCACCCCTCTGCGACTGAGCTCCGCCGTGGACACCCCCATCACGGCGACCACCACAATCATTCCTAGGACCTCCCTGAACATAACCCTGACCTCCAATCACTTTGACTCTAAGCCTAGACTCACGACTTTCAGATTGAATTTCCACGGGAAAACAGAGCACAGGAATCTCACCTTCGAGTGCAGCTCCGCCGTGCACGATTGCACCGCCAAATCACGACCACCAGCTCCGCCCTGCCTCACTGTCACTCTCACAACTCGCTAATCACTCACCCTTGCACCCAAATCGATCAATTCCCCTCAATTCTCACACTCTGTTTCTCTGTGTTTGTCGAAGAACAAACACGGGTATGCACGGTTCAACCCAAATAATTGGGCTGTGAACACACAGGATTCCACCAGAATCCTCTAGCCCTTTGCCATGTGTCACCATCCCTTCAAACTTTATCCCATCTGCTTAAACCCCAGCCGTCCATTCCTTTCTCTCTGCACGAATCCCCATAAACCCAAAAAGACTAAAATACCCTTCTGTTTAACACATTTTTACGGTTTTACCGAAACTTCCTAGACCCGTAACTCTCGCCTCGTAAGTCCGATGAACACGTGCCGCCTGTCATCGAACTCAGGACGACAAGAACTATCTAACCATCCTAGGTCAACCTACCAAAACTCGATTATACAAAAAGTCAACTTTTCCCCCTATTTTACCAAAATTACGATAATACCCTCGACCTTCCGAACATCTCAACTTCCTCCTCGGATGTCGGAATCAAACATACCACATGTCTACGGGTTCATGACGTCCTAAACTACGTCCTGGTCACTGGTCAATCCTCAATTGACCACCCGAAATAAAAGTCAACATTTTTGCCCGAAACAGGGGCAAAATCGTCATTCTCCACTAGTGACCCCATCGGGACCAACTAACCCCTGATTAACCTTACTAATCACACCTTAATCACTCTACTAATCCCAATTCTCGGGACGGGTTGTTACAGCCTGTGTGTGAGGCTCACAAGCATGGACTTCGTTAGGTGCATGAGGGCGGGTGGAATATAGTTTGATCATGAAGTTGACACAAAAGTTCATCAATGTTACAAGTCCAACAATACATTTTTTGAGGCGATCAGACGTCATTTCGAGGCAGTTTGGACTGCCCGAAAGTTTAAAAGCTTGTTTTAAAACATTTAAAAATTCTTTAAAATTGTGGTTTTAATTATAGGGCTATCTAAGACTATTACTGACCTTAAGAAATGATTTATGGCAGGAAGTGACATTCGTCGATTTTATGGAAAATCATGTAGTTCAGTTTGGTCGCGTAAAAGGTACATTTGAATGGAATTTTATTTTATTAAAATATTATGCATGCATATTCGTGTATTTTAAATGTGTTCTATATGCTTTTTGATGATATGTGGTTGATTGGGAATTTTATCAGATTTTCGGTAATTGTATATTTAGTTATTATTTTATTGTGCGTTTTACGTGGTTTTTCGTAAATTCTGTTTCGATTGTAGATTTGATATATGGTATTGAGATATGATATTAGTATGCGCTTCGTGCTATTGATGACGTGAATTATGGTGATATTTGTGATGATGGCGTTAAATGGATGGTTGGACTAGGACGTCGAGCATGAGGCTCTGGTTCCCGAGCAAGTATTTGATCTGGAACTGTGTTGTGATGTGACTTGTGATGGTGTCTAATGATTTTGTGTTATTGATGTGACAATTCGTCTGTATGATATATATTGGGGACATGCATGTTGGTTGGTGAGTCTCAGACGTCGATCCGGGCTCCTTTTCTGAGACTGACACGACTCAGACGTCGAACTAGGCTCCTTTCCTAAATCGGGTCCCCACTTGGACGTCGAGCAGGGTTCCTTTCCTAAGTGGTGTGCCTAACAATAGTGCATTGGTTATGAATGATTGTGTGTGGATTTGTGTAATGATTGTGGAGATTTGTTGTGCTAGTTGTCAAGATTTGAACTATGTTTTACTTGAGGTTTGAACGGTTTTTCTTATATGCATTCATAGTTTTAGAAAAACGGAGGGTAAAACGTTATGTTTCGAATTATTCTTTATAAACTATTTATTTTTTTTCCACTCACACGGTTTTCGTGTTTGAAACCCTCTAGGACCATTGAACAAAGTTCGGGGCTGAACGAGAGGTGGGGGCATGATTTAAGAGGTGAATATCCCTTGTCTGAAAAACTGAGGAAGATTATGGTATTCAGAGTTACTTGTCAGACGGGAGTAAGGCTTGAACGTGGTTTACGTGATGTTTGCCAGGTTGGGCCCTGTCACTAAGTCCTTGGTGGAGCTAGGATATTAAGGGGAAGACTTCTTTGTAGTTTGTCGTACGTTTGAGTGCATCGGTATTATAATAATTGCGCTCACTTAGACCCCTTGGGAATTAAGAAGCATTACATAGACGTCCGAGACTACCATCACAATATCGATCTTGGGAACTACAGAGCTTTACCTTAATGTTCGAGACCGTCCAACCAATTTGGCATCTCGAGAGGGGTTCTCACATCACATCACATCACACACACACACACACACACACACACACACACACACACACACACACACACACACACACACACACACACTCACTCACTCACATATATATATATATATATATGTATATATATATCTAGGATCACATAGCCATATCTCAAAACTCGGGCCTAAGCCCGAATTCACAAATACGCTAAAAACCTCGTAAAATTAGCCAATAAAATATCCATAAATCATATAAACATCCCAATCCATCAATCACCATCAAAATCATATAAACACGACATAACGAGTATGAAACAATTTTCCAAACTCAATAGTGAACCAGAACACAATATACCCAATTTCCTCGAAAAACGTGCAAGGTTGCAACTTTTGTAAAATCACCATAAATCCATAAAAAAAATCATGCTTAAATTATAAGTAAATCATCATCAAGTAAAACACATCTTAAATCATCGAAAATCAAATACAAATTGCACATATAAGATTTAGGGAAAAGAAATTTCACTCAAACGTTTCGTACGCGCTGTCAAATCGTATTGCACGCTTCCCGTAAAATCCGAGAATGTCATATTCTTTCAAAAATCACTTCTGAGAGTCACTAATCATCCTAATTGACCCACACATTAATTTCATAATTTTCCGGGATTTTAAAACGTATTAAAATAATGCCTAAAATCTTCGGATGGTCAAAACTGTCCCGAGACAATACTGATAAGGCTCGAACTACGATTAAAATAAACACGTAATTCAAATATATGCAATTTAAACATTTTTTTATGTAGATATAATATTTGTAAATAGAGATCGTTTTTTAACAGGAAAAATTAGAGAACATTAATAACGTGTCAATGAAAAAGAATAATAAATAATCAAAGAATTAAATAAATTAAATAAATTAAATAATTAATGAATTAAATAAATTAAATAATAAATGAATATAGAGTTAAAGAATTAAATAATTAAAGTGACGAGTTTCATCCCTAGTCCCCCTGGATTATCGTGGGATGACATGCTCCCGTTTGACACTGCGAATAGGGTTTCTAGAGTATGTAGCTTCATGTGATGCCTCGGCCTCTACTACAGCCTGCATACGCAATCAACCTGAAGGATATCAAAACTATTAAAACTGTAAGTGGAAAAAAATAAGCATTTCAAATACATTTCAGGAAAATATATTTATACCCTCTAATTAAAAGTATCCATGCATAAGAAAACATGTCATCTCAAATGTACAAACGATCTGGACACAAAACAATACTCGAAAACATGAACAATCCTCATAACCCACATCTGTCTCATCTCATATCATCATCAGTCACGTCATCCGTACAACACATGCAAATAAGCTCCAAGACAGCTCATGTCCGAGCACGTCGCCGTTAACAAATCTACGGCCGACGTTCATATCGTCGTGAACAAATCAAAGACAGAAGTCATATATAAGCACTCCTGAGCCGAGCCTCCCACAGTTGCTCGTTAACAGGCAGTGCATCGTGACCTCTCCGGAGGGAAGGGGGGACACAGAGCATCCTGGAGGCGAGCAACAGATCATAGGGATCTCTCCGCAAAAACACATTCACAACTAGAACCCTCTCTGGGAAAAAACATTCACAACTAGAGTCACATCAATATCAAGAGGATGGTCTTAGTGAAAACAGTTATCAAACCTCATAAACACATTTTCACAACCACTATGCTTTCAAAACAATCATGTGTCTCACATAGGGTCTCAGCCTAAAAATAAATCTCATAAATTATTTCACCAGCATTTATTTCAAACATCTCAATAGAGCCTTTGCCTAAAGCATAGCTTTCACAAAACAGTTTCCATAAAACCATCAAAAAACACTATCTAGAACTCATTTCACAGATCACAATCTTTTTTTCAAATTCACACGGACTCACACTTTGAGTCAAACATCTTTCTAACAGGGTCACAAGCCGAAAACATCATTTCATAAATCCGAAAACCATTTCAAATCACTATTCAAATTACCTTTAGGTAAATCTCAAGCAAGTATAAAACTCGTGCTAAGCCCAAAGTATAACAAAAAGTATAAATCTTGAAATACGTGCACAATAGCATTTTCCATGAAAACGATCAATAATCATACTCAAATCATTATGTAATCTTTGCATTTCAAACCATGATCATAAGACATTTTAAAAATTTATACATGCACCATATTTATAAACAAATATCCACTCATAAACATTCCCTTTGCGCGCTCAAAACTCGCGTCGTAAGCCAATCAGAAGACTTCGGAACATCCGGGTCTATCCAAATCACACCTAAGGGTCACAAAAAATTCATATAAATCCATACAATAAACCCTCAAAAACTCCAGAACCGAAAACGTGTCCCAAACACTCTTTTTGAGAAGAAAAACCACCAAAGCACCCATCAAACGATCTCCGATCGACTTGAAACCATCACCATTGGAGTCAAAACATCGAAACTTTTTGAACATGATCAATTTAACCTCGAAATTCGTGCCCATGCCCCTTCACGCGTCAGTCAAAGTTTGGTCAACACTAGTCAACACTAGTCAAAATTGTCGTCACTATTGAGATCATCTGCTAACGTCACCTGTCGACATCACTGCAGAAATTAGCCCTACCTGACATTTGACATCAGATAACCTGACAATTACCACGTGACACTCCCTGACTAGTGCCATGTGTCACCCTCGGATACGTGCCACGTGTCCATGATGACACGTCAGCTGACAACCTTTGACACAATGCCATGTGACACCACATCACTAGTCCATGTGGTTTGACAGCGCTGACATTGACTTGCTGCATCCATCCCGACTTAACTTGACATCTCACCACATATCACCACCTGGTTGCCCACGTGGCCTAACAAGATGACGTGGACTGCCAGGTCATCATCATCAACTGTCAGTCGGGTCAACCCAATTCACCGTAACGGGTGAGTCGACCTGTATAGTTGAGTCGATTCGTTCTCTCTCAAATCTCAACCATTTCTCTCCATTCTTTCAGCAAAACGATCTACTCTCACCTAGAAATAGATTTATGGTCTTAAAATGCGAAGAACATACCTTAAAAATCTCCAATGAAGCTCAATGTACACAGCTAAGCTTCGAGCTTTTCCCCAGGCCAGTCCAATCATCGAAATCCCTTCCTTCTTGTCTCTACAAGCTCGCATCATCTCGTAGAACAAGAACAAGGGATCAAAATAGTGTAACAACATCCAAAATCAAAGGACCAAAATCCACTCTAAATGGTTCACGGTTTTTACCTGGGTTTGGTTCCAGCTAGCCCTCCATGCCTCCGCCGTCCTCCATCGTCACCTCAGTCTCTCAACCTCACTCTCGGTCTCTCTTTTTGAAATGACCCGTCCCTAATTCCGGGATTAGATTAGTAACTAATCATGATTAGTGGGGTTAATCGGTGATTAGTTGGGCGAAATCGCTCGAACGATGCAAAATGATCGTCTTGCCCCTAGTCCGTGGGTAAAACGTTGACTATTAATTCGGGCAGTCAAATGGACTTTGAACGATGACCGTGACATAGTTTGGGACTTCACGAGTTCATAGACAGGTGGCACGTTCGATTCCGACCTTAGAGGAGGAAATTATGACGTTTGGAAGTTAAGGGGCATTTTGGTAATTTGGGTTATTAGGGGTAAAATGTTGACTTTTTGATCGGGAGGTCGATGGCCGAGGGCCGAGGATCATTATGTATATCAGGAGGGTACGAATCCATAGACATGCGACACGCTGAAATCGGACTTCGAACGGGAAAGTTATGGGTCACAGGAGTTCGATTTCACTATGCGCACATTACGAGGCGTGGACACGTGGCTTATTCTGATTGGGTCAGACATTTTAAGTGGGACATGTGGACCTATAACCTGAAAATGTGGACCTATGTCTTGGTTGGTGGGATTGGATTAAAATATTAAGATTTTAATTATTTAAAAATTCCCACTTAACTCACCTTTGATCTGGGCCCTTCATCTGACTTAAACTTTCAATCTGCACCGTCCATCTCATCCCTCCCCATCTGAACAGATTCCACCACCTCTGTTATATCACAACCCGTAAACCTCATTTCTTTCCCCCATACAAACACACATATTCCTTACCTCACCACCTTTGTTGTGTGTGCACAACCATGAGCGTGACTGAGGTAGTGAGAGACGACGGGAGGCGGCTAGGAAACGGCGGCTGACCACGGTGGTTCACGGCCAAGGTGAGTAACCCGAGAGCTAACTATATCCCAGTTTTGAAAGTCGGACTTTAGCTGTAGTTTTGAACTCCTATTTAGTTCTAATGGACTTAGGGACAGAAACAGACCCAGTGGACGTGAATTCGAAGCTTGAAGTGGCCTGGATCGACGGGAAGTTAATAAAAAATCTGGGCTTCGGGTTTTTGTTCAGAGGTAAAGATCTAGACGTGTTTTCTTAATTTTGATTTCATAAACCTCTTAATTGGACCTAGAAGAACACGTAGGAAGAAACCCCGTAAGAAATGCTGAGTATTGGCAGAGAACAGGCCAGACCGTTTCACCGGTTCGATCGAACTAGAAAAACCAGAGGACCGGGGTTCATGCGAGGTAGGGGATGACACTGTTCACCCGCGTGGGGTTCACGCGCAGCCGCTTACGGCGGCACGAGGGGTCACGTGATGGGTCCAATGGGGAAGTGTTCAACATGTGAAATAATCTATTCGATGTAACGAACATTTTGGGATTGGTTTCGTGTCAATCGGATACCGTTTCGATATTGTTCGGGACGTCCGAAGGTTTTCAATCGAGTTTAAAAATAGTTAAAAATTCGGAAAAATTACAGGACTTTGATATGAGGTTAATGAAGAGGTTAGTGACCCTCTAATGTGATTTGGACAGGTTTGGAAGTCCCGGTGATAGTGACGAGGCCCGGGAAGGCCTATGGCATGCGTATCGAGGCACATCGTTGGACGGTCTGTGAGTGGACTTTGGTTTTATAAATTGTATGCATGTATAACTGTTTTATATGGATTATGATTGTGATTATATGTAACGACCCGTCCCAGAAATTAGGGTTAAGACCGTGATTAAGATGAGATTAGTGAGCTTAATCGGGGATTAGTTGGTCTCAATGGGGTCGTTAGTGTAGAATGACGATTTTGCCCTTGGTTCGGGCAAAATGTAGGATTTTAGTTCGGGTGGTCAAATGGACTTTGACCGGTGACCAGGACGTAGTTTGGGACGTCACGAATCCGTAGGCAGGTGGTACGCCCGATTCCGACATCCGAGGAGGAAGTTATGATGTTCGGAAGGTTGAGGGCATAACCGTAATTTGGCTAAGTAGGGGGAAAAGTTAACTTTTTGGACGATCGGGTTTTGGCACGTTGACCTAGGACTGTTAGATAGATCTCGTCGTCCTGAGTCCGATGACAGGCGGCACGTATTCATCGGACTTATGATGTGTGAGATACGGGTCTAGGAAGGTAGTGGCACAACGGTAATTTTGGCTTAAAATGAGGGGTATTTTGGTCTTTGCACATAGGGATTTGTGCAACAGAGAGGGAAAATGGAGGGCTGAGATTGAGCCACTTGTGAGAAGGCTGAAGGGATGGTGACACGTGTAAGGGTTCTGGTTGGTTCTAGGGAACACGGTCCCAATTATTTGGGGTACCCGTGTGTGTTCATGTGTGTTCTTCGAACTAGACAGAAACAGAGGGAGAGAGTTGGGAGAATTGGACGGTGGTGGTGTGTGTGTTGTGTGACTTGATGAGTGAAGAGTGATCATAGATTGAGAGGGAGATAGTGAGATGGTTGGGAGGTGAGTAATCAGTGTGTGGGTGAGTTGAGAGCCACGGGAAAACCAGGGAGGAAAAATCAGCGAAAAACAGGGAGGAATTGAGAGATCGTGGTGGTGGTGTGGCCGTGTATGGTGCAATTGGACTCGTGGTGGTGTCGTGAGGGGTGAGAGGAGTCGACTAGCCCCAGCGGAGCTTACGACGGCGACCAGAGGACAGGTAATTCCTCATCCCCATTAACTTGCTCTGTTTTGCCGTTTAGGTTCAGACGCCAAGTCGTGGCTTTAGGGGTTGAATCGAGGAGTCTAGTGAGTTCTAGGGAATTCAGTAGGGTCCTAGTTGTCTTCTGGTTGTGCAGCTGTGGCGGAGGAGTGCACGGCGGAGTCCAGAACGACGGAGAGTACCCGCCGTTCTCTGTTTTTCCGTTTTGTTTCAACTGTTGAGACGTGGACTTAGGGAGTGAGTCGACAGTTTTGGTGAGTTGGGTGAGATTCAGTGAGGTCCTACGAAGGGTTTAAGATAGCCACCGTGACGGGGGGTGACCTGGGTGGCCGGAGAAGGAAACAGGGGTGTATCGGGTTTATGGTTCGAGTTTGTGTCGATAGGTTTTAGGTTGAGTCGAGGCGTCTGAGTAAGGGGAATGGATAGCTTAGGTCTGGACGATGCTGTTGGTGAAGAGAGGAGTGGTTTTGGTGCAGGTACGGTGGAGAACCGTCCTCGTTGGTTTGATTTGCAGGCACTGTGTCGAACCGGCTCTGCTCGAGGAAGACGATGCACTGTAGCTGGCGCGTGAGGGCCACGCGCAACCACTTTGGGGGGCGGGTAGGGGCGCGTGCGGCGGCGGCTGGGGAAGTTGTCAACATGGTTTTTGGTCTAGGTGTTGTGACGAGTCTTTTAGCGTTGGTTTCGGGTTAATCGGACGTCAAAACGAAGTAGTTTCGCGAGTGTGAAGGTTTAGGGTTCCGGTTCGGTACGTTTAGGACCCGGGGATTTTCGGGGAAATTAGGAGAGTCTTGGTAGACGTGTTAGTAACGTACTTTGGCGATTGTTGACAGGATCGGGACTTCCCGAGGAAGCTGAGGAACGTACGAGACGTACGGGACGCGATTGAGGGCTTGGTACTGTGAGTGGACCCCTTTCCTTAAACTCGAGCATGCATAACTGTTTTTCTATAATTGTTTTATGGTTTTAATCATGATTCTATGTTATCGAATATGCTTTGTTGATTTTACATAATTGCACGTTTTTCGAGGAAGTTTGGTTTCAGCACGTTTTACGAGAAAAGTGTGATTTCTGAATATGATGTTATGGATTTGGGATTTCAATGGATAAATGGTTTAAATGTTCAAAAGGGATTTTGAAACATGATTTCGATGATCAAGGGTTTTCGCTGTTGAATCGGATTTCGGTAACGGGATTTGGTTTTAAAGTGAAAAGTGGAATTCCGGATTTGGGTTCGGAATGATGGTTCGGAATGCTGGAAGGTCATCGGACCAGTGATTTCGGATTCGGGTTTGGATGTGAATTTAGAAATGGTTTTTCAATGGTTTTGGATTGGATTTGCTGGATCTGGTTATTGGGTTTAAAGACCCGGATATTGATTGACGGGGGATGGGCCCGGATTGGGTTTAAAGACCCGGATTGAGTTTAAAGACTCGGGAGTTTAAAGACTCGGATATTATTGAGGCCTATATTAAGTTTAAAGACTCGGGAGTTTAAAGACTCGGATAGGTCCAGCAGGTTTGATCGGGATATGATGATTGGTATTCACGGTTTTATGAGCCTTATGATATGATTTCTATAACCGTTTTATAGTGTTTCTGTTTCTTATGATGTTTTATGGCGATTGATTGATAACTGTTTTCATAACTGGGTTATGCATGTGGTTTCAAAACGGAGGGCTAAAACCCTGGTTTTATTGTTTTGGCAACTTTTCTTTCTTTCTGGTCCACTCACACCTTCTGTTTTTAACTGCTCTCCAGGTTTTGGAGCTAGCGTGGGGTTCCGGCGTCGAGGCAGTGTCTGAGGCATAGAAGTTACGAGAGGGATCCCGGGGTGTTTTAATTTTCCGTGTGCGTGTACTGTTTATCGGTTTTTCTTTTCTGTGTATGTGAGACTTTTCTCTGTAAACTTTTAACTTCGGGATGTATTGTATAGTTTCTCCTGCATCTGACTGAGTACTTTGGTGGTTGCGTGTGAGATTTACTTTTGTGTGTGTCGGGGTGTCAGACGGGAGCAGGATTTACCTCGGTGTTCGGAATGAAACCGGGGTGGGTCCTGACATTATATGATGTTGATTTGGATATTGGTGAATTATATGGTTTCACGCACTTCGAGGCAATTTACATGCATGCACGTAAATCGAGGTTTTTCCGGTTTTACACTAAGTTTCCATACTTATGGTTTTGGATATGATTTCATGAAATGGTTTTGAAATTGGAATGATAAACTCGGGCATGAGGCCCAATTATTTTGGAAACCTCGGACTTGGAGTCCAATTGAGTTATATAATCGGGCTAGGGGCCTAGCTGATTTTCGAAATTGGGCCGTAGGCCCAGTTGATTTACGAAATCAGGCCTAAGGCCCAGTTGGTTATAAATGTGATTTATGGTTGGGGACCCTAAATGGATTTGAATAAATGGTTTTGAATTTGAAAATCAGGTGTTTGGACTTGTGATGGTTTCATGGAAATTCCGTGCAGGGCCCTTGAGATGTTTGAAATGATTGATAAACTGTATTCCATAAACCATCTTGATACGAGGATATGTGATGGTCTCCTCCAGTTGTCTGGGACACTAGGGAAGTCACGGTGCATTGCCTGCGAGGGGTCATTGTACGGAGCTACCGGACGGTATAGTGACTCAGGACCAGGATTGCTATGATTAGACGTCTGGGACATCAGACATCTGGGATGTCAGAGATATTGACCCAGAGAGACCCCGGGCAGCACCCGTTGCTTATTATTATACCGTGAGATATGACATCTGGGACATCGAGCGTCTGGGACGCTAGGCATCTGGGATGCCCAGGATGGTTTAAACATGTTTTTTTTCCTGGAAATGGTATTTATGGTTATGGTTTTTGGCGATGGCCCACTTGGAATTGGAATTAGTATTCTGGATGTCGGATTTGTATAATATATGTTTGGTTTTCGGTATTCATGGTTTTGGGTAGGGACCCACATGATTTGGTTTTACGGTTTCTGGGCTGAGGCCCTAATGGTTGTTTTTTTTAAATAGTTTACTTATTGGTTTTCGATGCATGCATACGTTTTAATGAAGGGCATAAATATCTTTGTGAAATGTGTTTTATGAACTTATTTATTTTCGTCCACTCACAGTCTTTATTGTTTTTAATGCCCTTCAAGTTGATCACGGATGCGACTGCAGTAGAGACTGGGATATTGCATACCTCCTCCATTGATCCTTACGCACTCTGGAAGCTCGTTGGGGCAGTGGCTTTTGGTTATCCCTTATCTGACACTTCGTGTTAGACGGGAGCATGACACATCCCACGGTAATCCAGGGGGGATTGGGATGGGTCGTGTCACTTTTAGCCAGCACCTGGTGCTGGAGTCCATGAAAAAGATGGTGAGGGTGGGTTTTTCAAGTTTGTCAACAAAGGGGAGGATATGTATGAGTTAGGGAGACGGTCCAATAAGATGAGTGACACTTGTCACTCATCCTTTGGTCCAGCCCAAGATATTTTGGGGCCCTACTAGACAACAAACCTTATATACGTTTCTTGCAAAACGAGTGTCGTAAAAGTCCAATTAAAACGTTCAAGACCGTAAAATCATAGTACGATGTCCAAATTCGATGTGCCACCTGTTTACTTGATCTTAATCCCTCGATCTACGTAATGAACCTCGTTCCATGTGCAATTGACCTCCCGGGTTAAAAGTCAACATTTTTCCCTTTCAAGGGAAAAATCGTCATTTTACCTCAATCGTCCGATTATTGTCAATTTAATCCTTGATTAACCGTGATAGACACAAAATATCGGTACGGGTCATTACAATCTACCATCCTTAAAGAATTTCTTCCTCGAAATTCACTATAGCAATTTCATCGTCGAAATTCACACCGACCTCTAACCAAAACAGTGGGAATCCAATCCTATCTCCAAACCAGGAGTCTCACGTGGTCACGTCCACGTTCAAAGTCCATCAGAGTACGCATAAGAACCAAACGTCACTTGACGTCAACTACAATCCAATGGTCAATGCTAACTCTCTGCTCATCCTCAGCGACCACATCCGACAAGTGAGTGATCCAACTATCACTAGAAACCTCCAAAACTCAAATCTCAAGTCTCGCTCGAGACATCGACGCTCATCGATCTCACTTGTCACTCACGCAGGTGTACTCAGAACCCAATCTGGCAATTCTGCTCCTACTTAGTAATGCCAAGTCCTCCACCTCACTAGACAGTCTTCCACCGTCAATCACACTCATGATGCACCATCGTGACCAGTTGGTAACTCATCTGCTCCACTCTTTCAATTCCAGTTCCTTATCCACATCTGACTCGCACTAGAGTCCTCTTATAGTACCTCATAACACTCAGCGACCAAAGCTGTGATCGTGACTCTTCTTGAGTCTCAAACTAGTATTTCACTCATCCTGAGTGTATTTGGACCCCATAAAATACTTGCTATAGCGATATTCACAAATACGTTATTCTAGGGTTCCTCTGGCCAACCATGGCCCTGAGCTCCAAGCTCACAAAAAAACTGAACCCAATAAAGCCATTCTTTACTAGCGCACATCATTCGATGCCCGGTCCTAATTCTCAATAAACAGTTAACATTAGATCCAATCTGATTACCATACTTTGTCCATCCCGAATTCAATCTGATGATCGTAACATATCAATCAGAATGATCAACACTCAATAATTACACCATCAACAACCACTACTCACAGGTGCACACACATCACACAATCACATTGGCGCTACTCAAAGGCCTGCTCAAGGACTGCACTCAGGCAACATCTGAGGTACATCCGGGGACTGAACACGCACCATCCAGACAGATACCAGTATCCGTTTATCGTATGGTTACCACGCCAATCATGTTCCAACATTGGAACCTATCTGTCTAATCTCTTCTCTGGATAGATTCTACATTATAACTCAACGCCATCTCTAAGTTCTCCCGGTCACCCGACCAATACTTGAGATGTGTCCAACACATACTCATCGAAAACTCCAAAGAGTAACGGACTTACGCCTACCAAGATGTACCAATCCAAACCTCGACCCCTATCATGATGATGCGAAGGGTTGGATCCTGAAGCTGTGCTATAAACCTCTAATCCAACAATATGGGTCTCATGGGAACACTGCCCAACAACGCTCCACAGTCATCTACCTTCAGCCATCCTCTCAAACCAAATCAATCTGACTCTCTCATGAGTCAATCACATTAACGGGCTGCAATCACGGGGAATTCCGCTACTAAATGCCCGTACTACTAAACCAATTCGAGAGACTCCAATCTCATATGTCATGGTTAGTTGACGCTAATCCCAAACCATCTCGATCCTTCGAGGATCCACACTAGCCTTCTTCATAGACATAAAATGACCCATAATACCAACACAGGTCCACCAAATCTAATATACACTTATCAACGTTAGGTGACACCAAGCACCTTCCGCTCCTCAAATTATTCAAATTTTGGCCCACAACCAGTTCAACTTCTACCAGGGTGACACTTATAATGAAACCCAGAAGTGACAAATCAAATGAACAAGTTCACTAGGCACTCTGTGTTAAAGCATACTCGTTTCACACCAGCTCCTTATCCAGCTGCCTTGTCAAATCTAACTCGCAAAGTTCCATCCAACTACAAATAGAGAACACTAGGGGTCCCCAAAGTGACATTCCAAGACAAATGAACCCCAAATCTACTGAATCTTGTTACTGGACTCTCAATGCTCTCAACTCTGTCGGTACCTTCCAACAAGGTGGATACAAAATGGGTTACGTACCCGAGAAACCTCCCCTAGATGTGGCAACCATGTAAATCCTCCAACAACGTATCAGGAAACTCGAGCACAACCTAAATCACCCAAAGCTACCTGAGCTAACTTTGAATATCACAACACAAGTCCAACGTCCCTAACAACCATCTTGTAGTTTCGCCCTGGCCTCCAAGTCGTAACTCACTCGGAACACCAACTACGTGTCTAATGTGGGATATATCACATGAAGTATCCTCTGGTCCCACCAAAAGACCAAACGTAACAAATCAAGACTACCAAATACAACTGGTTCCTCAAACACTCAACAGAGAAGTAACGGGTAGTCCACCAATCCATCAGGAACATCACAACAAGTTATACATGTCCTGGAAAACCAATCTGTCTTAAGGTCAAAACCTTATATCCAATTCGAATAGTCTCGGTTCACCAAACTAACAACAATCATAATACTGGTCGGAGTACTATCTCGCATGTCCCAACCCAATAAGATCAACTCTTGAACATAAAATGTAATCCTTCCAAAAAGAAATACGTGTGTGGGCCCAAGCTCCATAATCACTCGTGCATCTTGACCAAAGATCGATAAAGTACTAGTTAGTGCCCCAAATGCAGTACGTGCCTCTAGAAATCCTAGCTCAGTTGGATTTTTACTGAAATCTCAACCGAACCTCTCAGGATCCTCTTTGTCCTGCATGTCGACCACTGTGACTCGCACGTCTGCTACTCAAGAATCAGAGCTAGAGGCAACCCTCTTCAAAGATCCCTTAGTAAACAAGTCTTCCTGACGTCCTTAGCATCGTCCAATCCATCAGGCCTACTTTGAGGTTTTCGACATACTAATCTCTACCTGAGATGCCACACCAACACTCAAGTCTTACTCCCAAGACCCAACACAAATCGACGAAGCCTCACTATCTGAATCGCTATCGGACCCAGTGTGAACCGAGCCTAAACCAAACTGCTCTGCTCATACCGAGCAACCGTCACATCGTCCTATTCCATACGCAATAACCTTACCTCTCGGTAAGCCAATACAACTGAGGTGAAAAGATTGGTAATCCAATCCAAACACGTAGATAGCAATATCTTCCACCAACCTTGTGCAGGCCAAACCAAGAAACACTCTGTTATCTGTACAAAACACTCAAGACTAATAGAACCATGCCCTCTTGAGAGTAACCCAACGTCTATACAATCAGCTCCAAACTTATAATCCCCTGATCAACCACCTCGTGATCCAATCCATCACTATACTGGGTTCCAATCCACCAATAACTTTATGCCTCCAAGCCGCTGGGTACGCATGAGAATCGGTCCTTCTCGGGGTCCAACCCCACTAAAACTCGTCATTTAATGCCTAATCGTACCAATGGGTCGGTTCTTCCCGTTTAACTTTCCTATTCTTATCCTCACTCCAAGGTTGATGATGGGGTTATTTTCGTAGACGCATCACATCCGAAGCAAAACTATCGTGCACCCTCAGTGCACGACACCACAAAAGCAACTCAGTGCTCCGATACCAAGCTGAAAAGTCTCATTCCTAATCGCCTTGGATTATCGTGGGATGACCTGCTCCTGTCTAACACTACATGTCAAACAAGGGATGACACTGTGACCTAAACAAGGTTTCCAGAGTACTCAGCTTCATGTGACGCCTTGGTCTTTACTACAGCCTGCATCCGCGATCAACTTGAATGATATCAAAACCATAAAAACTGCGAATGGACAAAAGTAAGTGTTTCAAATACATATTGGAAAAAGACATTTATTGCCTCCAATTAAAAGCATGCATGCATCAGAAAACATGTAATCTCAAACACTTTCTTAAAATAAAATCCTATTTCTTTTTAAATTAAAAATATGTGAAAACATCTAGACACAAAACAATACTCGAAAACATGACCAATCCTCATAACCCACATCTGTCTCATCTCATATCATCATAAGTCACGTTATCCGTGCAACGTGTGCAAATAAACTCCAAGACAGCTCACGTTCGAGCACATCTCCGAGAGAAAATCAATGGCTGACGTTCTTATCGTCGTGAACAAATCAATGACCGATGTCATACATAAACACTTCTGAGCCGAGCTTCCCATGGTTGCTTATCAATAGGCAGTGCATCGTGACCTTTCTAGGTGGGACACCGCGCATGTCAGGACCGGCCTCGAATCCCCTGGGATTAACGTGGGACCCGCCTGATCCCGTCTGACACGAAGTGTCGGACCAGGGAAAAGTTCCATCTCTACCCTCGCTCGGGGCTATCAGAGTGCATCAGGATCGTAGAAGGAGGGGAAGTGATGTCTCGTCTCTGCTACAGCTTGCATCCGAGATCAACCTGAAGGGCATTAAAACATTAAAACTCGTGAGTGGACAAAATAAACATTTCATTAAAAACATTTTCGCATAAAGACATTTATGCCCTTCATAAAAGAATATGCATGCATTCAAAACCATTTATCAATTATTCATAAAAACCACTTGAAAATATTCTCAAAACCTTACAAGGGTTCATGCCCAGCCCCATAAACCATCATGACCCATAAATCCATTTGGGTACTCGACCCGAAATCACAACTCAAAAACCATCAATCAAAACATGGGATCTCAGCCCCAATCATGTCACGTGGGTCTCAGCCCAAAACCTTTCTCAGTGAAATACCAACACACAGAATACGGGGTCTCTGCCCCCAAATCATTTCATAAAATCTCATACGTACCGTCATACGTATAACCCATCCTAGGCACTTCCGGAGAAGGTGCCAACTCGGGGCACACAGCCCCTAGGGAACACATCCCCGATATAGTCACGATATCAATCATCTCTATCTAGTGTGCACACTACTCGGGGTCTCACTCCGAGTCTTCTCCCAGGAATCTCCATCTGGGAGGCTCAGTCTCTAGATCTAGTCCAAGCTCCCTCTCTGGATCTAGTCCACATATCTCTCCGGAATCTGGTTCGGAACCACAACATACTATAGTAACCACCACTCCTGGAACGGGATCCCTATGGGGATACCCATTCTGATATGTGGATCGTGACTCTCCAGGTCGACGCTAGAGGAGACCATATAGGGTTCAATCATTTCAAATCTCTTTCTTTCTTTCTCAAATACCTTCTTTCTCAAAACACTTTTCAACTGGGTCTCATACCCGATTCATCTCAACAGGATTCCTCGAATCCGATTCAAATCACTTTCACAGGCCTCGGCCTAAATCCACAGTTCAACTGGGTCTCATGCCCGAATTCTCATTTCACAAACTGAACTGGGACTCAAGCCCCACTATCACAACCAATTGGGCCCTAAGCCTGAAACCATAAAGCAATAGGACCTCAAGTCCGATTTCAAAACTAATGGGGCCTTAAGCCCGATATCTCAACTAAATGGGTCTCAAGCCCGATAGTACCAATAACTGGGCCTCAAACCTGAATCGCAAACCAACTGGACCCTCGGTCCGATCGTATGGCTCAAATGGACCCTAGGTCCGATTCCTCATCAAATCAAATGGACTCCAAGTCCGAGAGTTTGTAAATCAATTGGGTCTCACGCCCGATTTCATATTTCTAAATCCGAAATCCATTTATTAAACCCTCATTGAAAACCTAGAATGTATATGCATCGTATAAAACCGTAAATCTCGAAATACGTGCAAATACGTAAATCCTAGGCAACTACAAACAAATGCACTCATGGAATCACACAATATATTCTAAAAAGAGTATAAAACATTTATGCATGCATCGAATTCATAAAAAAAGTCCACTCACAGACCGTCCGAAGTCGCACCTCGATACGCGTTCCTTAATCGTCTCCCGGGTCAAACGTCGTCTCCGGTATTTCCGAACCTGTCCAAATTAATTTAAAGGGTTACTAACTACCTAAATAACCCCTCACTAAAGTCCCGTAATTTTTCGAAATTTCTAACTATTTTTAAACGCGGACCTAAACCTTCACCTTCGGACAGCCCGAACTATATCGAGACGATGTCCAATTGACTCGAAACCAGTTACAAAATGTTCATTACATCGAATAGATGATTTCGTATGTTGGAACCATGCTCAAAATCTCCCCCGCGCGCCCGCACGCGCAGCCTGAAATGGCTGCGCGTGGGAGCCACGTGTCTGTGAACAGTGTCACCCCTAACCTCGCGTCGACCGGTCCGGTCCGGTTCGCATGCAACTTGGACCGGCGTGACTAGTTCAAGCCCATAACCGGTCCAGTTTTCACCTGTTTCACTCCTAATCGATCCCAATCTTCATCATTTAATCCTAGGATCCTAACCTAATTAATTTGAAGCCCTAAAACCCACGAAAACTACCCGGTTCAATTTTTGGTTCCTACGGTTCAATTTTCAAAATCCACCCCAGGGGTTCTCGACGTCTCACCACTCCCAAAACCTTCCTAAAAGCCCCTTAGCAACCTAATTCGTTCAATAGAAAAGGGAAAAATCATCATTTTACCTCAATTGTCCGATTAATCCCAATTTAATCCTTGATTAACCTCGATAATCATGAAATTCTGGGGCGTGTCGTTACATAAAGAATTAAAGAATAAAAAATTAAAAAATTAAAGAAAAAACTAATAACATGATTTTTTTTTGGGGGGGGGGGGGGGGGGGGGGGGGGGGTTGAAAGATTTGTAGCCTAAACTACGTTTTTAACAAACTACGAATTAAAATGTGAATGCTCATACTAATTAGAACTTACGAACCATAGATTAGTTTCATAGACAAAACTGACACTTTTACGTAAGTAAATTCAAATTAACAATCACATTATTTAAAATACTCCCACAGAGAACTTTCTTCAAACACAAATTTTACCAACACTCTAACATTTTGATTATATTAAACTAATAACGAAATCCTACCTTCATCATCTCAATTACATGCATACATTTTTCAATATTATAAATGCACCGAACAACGGTCATAAACACTTATAATACGATTCACCTTACTTTTTTTATTTGAATGTGCGTCAAACATTTAAATCTCTTCAATCCTATTCTAAGTGCACCGAACAGGGATCATAAACATTTAGCGTTAAATTGAAAGTTAAGCACCAAAATGTATGATGTGAATGATATTCAGAAAGTAAAACATGGAGATTTTATTCACATTTACCTACACATGTATTGAATTATAAGTAAACTGAAACAATAACAAGAGTTTTAAATAGATGGAAACATAGTTACACTTTTGGAACCCAAGAACAGCTTGTGATTTCAAAAGTGGATAGAAACAGTGGAATGTTATTTACAAAATTCTCTAACAGCAGAAGGAACTTTGTGAAGATGGAAGAAGGAATTATGGACTTAAAATCTAAAATTACCTCGGAAATACTCGTCCTAAGATTTTCTTAAGGAAAACATAAATTCATGTTTGAAAGAGAAGTCAAAGAGAATATAAGAAGTAAAGCAAATGAAACTAAGAAACAAAATGTAAAAACAAATCTAAAAAACAAAATTTAAAAGAAAACTAAGAAGAAAAATCTACAAGAAGCTAAAAATGGTCCCAAAATATATTTCTAAAAGAGAGAAAAATGAATTCAAAAGAGGACTACAAAAGAGAGAAAAAATGGACCCTTTTACAATGAAATGGCCTCCCTATTTACAAAGGGAGTGCTAAAAAATAAAATAATAAAATACAAAAATTAAATATAAAGAAATAATAAAAATGAAATGAGGAAATCATGGATGAATACTGATTTGGTGGTTGAAAGGTGCTGGAAAATTACATAAAATGGAGCAGGTTGCAACAGGGCATGTAGGACTGCATTCCAGCTAGGAGTAGCTGAGCTGAAGTTGGTGGATTTGGTGGCAGGCGGCTGACAGGGGGCATGGGTCTCGGTAGGCGCTGCAAGTGTAGCAGTTGACGTCTTCAGAAAGCGGTTGCTGACATGGGGAACGTCATTTCGGTATGTGCACCCCAAAATTGGACATGGTGCTTCGACAGCCGCGCTCCTACGACATTTTCTGGGCTACGCAAGTGTTAGATTGGGCCTGGACAAAGTGAAAGCATGGGCCGCGTCGCAAAAGGGCTAATAGGCTGGATTTCTTGGCGAGCTGGGCTATAGGATTCTTGGGCCGCACAAATGGATTGGACCTGATTACCGGGCTACAATTAAATATGAATTTGGGCTGGATTTAGTAGATTTCCACCGAATTTCGTCCATAATTTCTTCATTATAATTTTGATTGGGACGTTTCTTTGGCCAAAATTGTAACGACCCGGAAATTCGAAAAACGCAAATTTGGAAAATTTGAGGAAAATGATGATTTTACCCCTAGTTATAAGGGTTGAAAGTTGACTTTTAATCGAGACATTGTGTGGACTTTCCAGGGAGACCGTTGGATAGGTCTCCGGACGGTGAATCCTTAGACAGGCGGCATGCGTCAATCAGAGTTTGGACGAGAAAGTTATGGGTCTAGAATTGTGAGGGGCAGTTTGGTAATTTTTTATGGCAAGGGCAAAATGGTAAATTGCCATAGCCAAGTGATTAGGACGGTTAGTGGCTGAGTCAGTTCATTGGATGAGGATTTCCTACCTAAGTGACACCTGGCAATTACTATTTGAGATTAGTGGCACTTGTTATGGATAACAATTAAAACATAAAAACCTTTAAATTCATATATTCCTTAAGAACTGAGTTACAGAATAGAGAACCCAATCCACCTTGATCAATTCTCAGCAACCCAGGGAACAAGTTAGTAAGGAATTAAGTGTAATTGGGAGTGAAAACTAAGTGAAAAACCGAGAGGAATATAGAGCAAACTGAACTGAAACTGGACTGAGAAAACCCGAAAAACTGTCCAAAACAATTAATGTCGAATTTGATTTCTTAAACGGTTTTGATTGAAATTGACGTGATATTTCGTCTTCTGGGAGCTAAACGAATCGATTGGGAAGGAAATTGGTGGTGATTGGACGAAGAACAGCCCCTGCGCCATTGTTGAATTTTGGAGATTGAGTTCGACTACTTGGAGGTAAGAAACCTGGAAATTGATTTCAAAATTGTGTTTATAATGGACGTAGGATGCTCCCTATGCGATCAATTTGATGAAACAGCGTGAAATAGGGTAGGACCCGAGTTCGAACCCTTCGGGTACGAACTTTGAGTCGAGTAATTTGAGGACCCCATTCATGAAATTGAACTTACAGATCCTTAATTATGATTGAATAGATGAACATTAGTGAAAGAAACGGTGAAATTGGGGTCGAATTGGCTAGGAATGAATCGGGTTGCACCGCGGGTTGCAGACCCGTATAACAGGACGTCGGGTTACAGGGACGACATTGTTCACACGCGTGGCTTTCACGCGCAGCCGCTTGCGGGCACGTTTTACGAGAAATGTGCAAATGGAATTTTGGGCTAGGCCCGGAGTCAAAAAGGTTTTGAAAGGGATATTTTGACTTAATTGGTGAGTCAGTGATGCTTTCTGGATTATTTTAATGTTTTCAATGTGATTTTACGCATTGGTGTATAATTGGTTTTGAGCTTGAAACCTTGTCGGGAATGCTTATGACTTGATTTGAAGTCAATGATATGATTGATATATGTTTGTGGTATGGATTGTGGTTGTGATTGTGGAAACTGGATCATGTGCTGGATGGTGCGAGTGCAGTTCCTAGACGTGACTCGGATGTTGCGTGAGTGCAGTTCCCTAGTATGTGGTACGTCTAGATGGTGCGTGTGCAGTTCCCAGACATGAGGGATATGGCTCGGATGGTGCCTGAGTGCAGTTCCCGAGATTGGCCTACGCGTAGTGCGGTTATGACTATGTGATTGTTTGTGCACTTATGAATAGTACAGATTGATTGATGGATTGATTGATTGTGCACTTGCGAGTAGTGCTGTTTGATGTTTTGCGATTACGTACTGGTATTGAGTACGGGTTTCTGGTCTGTGTGGCCAGGTGCTTATGTTTTCATATGTTTTGGCTTTAGAGCCGGGATTTGACTTGTTATGTGATTTGGCTAGAAAGCCGGTGATTGTGATTCATATGTTTTTCCCTATGCATCCATGGTTTGATAAACTCGAGGGTCACTGATGCGTTTTGAAATTGGTTTAAATGATATTATTTTTGTCCACTCACACATTTTCTGTTTTGATGACCCTCCAGGTCGTGGCACGACGTTCGGGGATGATCGTGAGGCGAAGGCATGAGTGGAAATCAGTATAGTTATCCCTTGTCTGACAGGTGCTGATGGGTAGTTTCAGGACTTCAGTTGACTTGTCAGACGGGAGCAGGACCAGGCACGTTTATCAAGGTCCAGTTGGGACGGGTCCTGTCAAATTGGTATCAGAGCATTGGGTTACTAATCTGTCATGCCTCCAAGACGCGAGCCATGTGCACGGCCTGATAATGACCTCGAGGGTCCAGACTTTGAGAGAGCCCAACGTCTGGGAACCACTAGATTTACGGACCAGACGGACCCAGAAGAAGCCTACGATTGGCTTATTCACCTTGAGCGGATTTTCGAGGTTATGAGATGTCAACCAGAGGATATAGTCCTAGTAGCCACCTTTATGTTGAGTGTTAATGCTTATAGATGGTGGCGTGGGTTACAGATGACTGGCATAAATGCTCATACTTTGATGTGGGAAAAACTTTCCGAGATCGTTTCTTAAATCAGTTTTACCCCCGATCCTTTCGAGGTGCGAAAGAAGTTGAGTTCCTTCACTTGAGGCAGGGGAATCTATTGGTGTCCGAGTATGAGCAGAAATTCTTGAACTTATCAAATTTCGCTCCTCTGTATGTGGCAACAGAGGAAGATAAGTGTTCATGGTTTGAGCAGGGATTGAGGAATGCAATACGGGGCGCTGTGAAGGTAGGTTCGTATTCGACCCTGAGAGAATTATCAGATGCTGCAACTCGAGTGGAGGCGACTTTACCCGTTCGAGAGCGCGATAGAAGCTCGTGACACTACCGAGAGCATCAGAGTACCGGAAGTACGAGTTAAGGAGATAACCCAGAAAATACTCGAGGAGGTATGTCACGGTCCCTTACCTCAGAACAATTGGATAGTGTTTCGATTTCATCGCCATCACAGCGTACACCAATAACTTGCTTTCATTGTGGAGAGCGTTGTAACGACCCGACCCGAAAATTAGGGTTAAGACGGTGATTAGTGAAGGATTAGTGAGCTTAATCGGTGGTTAGTTGGTTACTTTTGGTCAGTTAGGGTAGAATGACGATTTTGCCCCTAGGTAGGGTAAAAAGTTGACTTTTAGTTTGGGCGGTCAATTGGACATTGACCGATGACCGTGACGTAGTTTGGGACGTCACGAGTCCGTAGACAGGTGACACGTCCGATTCCGACATCCGAGGAGGAAGTTATGATGTTCAGAAGGTTGAGGGCATTACCGTAATTTGGTTAAAATAGGGGAAAAGTTGACTTTTTGTATGATCGGGTTTTGACACGTTGACCTAGGACAGATATGTAGAGCTCGTCGTACTGAGTTCAACGACAGGCGACACGTGTTCATCTGAGTTAGGATGTGTAAGTTATGGGTCTAAAACGGTAAGGAGAAAATGGTAATTTTTGATTTAAAAAGAAGGGCATTTTGGTCTTTTTCACTTTGGGTTTGGTGCAGCCGGATTGGGACAAGTGGACAGGGGAGATTGAGATTTTTGTGTGAGGCTTGAGGAGATTGTGACACGTGGAAGAGACCTAGAGGGTTCTAGGAGGTTACAATGGACACGAGTATAACTTGGCTGTTTTCAACCGTGCATTTTGGTTTGAGAAACAGAAAACAGAGAGGTGAGGCGGTGAGGATTGTGATCGATTCTGTGCGTGTGTGAGAGTTTTGTGAGTTGTGAGAGTGACAGAGAACCGAGTGAGCCGGTTCAGACCGGTTCACCCAAGGAAGACGATGATGAACAGTGTCTAGGTGCAGGCGCGTGAGGCCCACGCGCAGCTAATTTGGACGGCGCGTAGGGCGCGTACGGCGATTTCCGGTGAAGAGTCCAACTGAGTTTTTGTTCTAAATGTCTTAACGAATCCAATGGAATAGGCTTCGGGTTATTCGGACGTTGTTTCGGGTTAGTTTGGCGGGGTCGAAGGTCTAGGGTCCCATTTAAAGTACGCTTAGAAGTTCGGGAAAGTTATGGGATTTGAGTGGGAATTTTGTGAAGTAGTTAGTAACCTCGTTATGAAGTTTGGACAGGTTCTGGAAAGCCGAGGGTAGCGGAATGGCCGGGAACGGCGTAAGTGCGCCCGTATCTAGCCGACGATAGAATGGTCTGTGAGTGGACTTTGCTTTCTAATTCCTGGTGCATGCATATATGTTTTTATATGTTTTCTATACTTGATTCTATGGTTTGATTTATGGTTATGATGGTTTATGGTTTTTGCACGTTTTTCGAGGAAAGGACGGTTTTCACATTTTACGAGGTTTTGATAACTAACATGATTTGAACTTGGTTTATTGAATTGATTTCGGGATTTGAAATACGATTTGATTTTAATGGAAGAAAAAGGATTTTTGAAAGTATTTTCGGGCTTAAGGCCCAGTTCAAAGTGGCTTTTCGGAAATGTGATTTCGGATTTTGGAATCGGAATTCCGGATGACGATTCAGAATTCGATTCGTGACTCGGAAGGGGATTTTCAGGTTTGGGTTTGGAATGATTATTCTGGATGCTAGCTTACGGAATGATGGTTGCGGACTCGGATCTGGAAAGGAAATGGATATGAGTTCTGGATTTGGATGTGGAAATGGAAAATGGTTTTCAAATGGTTTTGATTGGATTTGCTGGATCTGGTTATTGGGTTTAAAGACCTGGATTATATTTGACGGGGAACGGGCCCAGATTGAGTTTAAAGACTCAGGAGTTTAAAGACTCAGATATATTGATATTTCCCCCGTAGGCCTGTTGAGTTTAAAGACTCGGGAGTTTAAAGACTCAGATATTATTGAGTCCTGGATTGAGTTTAAAGACTCGGATAGATCTAGCAGGTTCAATGGATGCGAATGTGGTTTCCAATGTGTTTTGGATTTCACTGAGACTTGATGATAATGGGTTTTTGATGGTTTTGGGCGGAGGCCCGGGATCTGGATAAAGGAAAATGTGTTTGGTTTTTCGTACATGGTTTACGATATGAAATTGATATGCATGCATTTGGTTTTTCAAACGGAGGGTATAAATGTATGTGTTTTATGGTAACTGCTTTTGAACTTAAACCTTTATTTTTGTCCACTCACAGTCTTTTCGTGTTTTCGATACCCTCTAGGTTGCTGCAGTGCGGGCTGTTGGTCGAGAGAGTTGGAGACATCACACACACAATCCACCGTAGACTCTGCGCACTCTGGGAAGTTAGAAGGTTGTTGAGGTAGTCGGATCGGAACTCCCTTTTCCGACTTACGTATCACACAGAGGTTAGATGATTATTTGGCCCTTGTGTCATGCTTAAGTTAGACGGGAACGGGGTTTTGCCCTTAATTTCGGAGGATTAGGGGTGGGCCCTGACAAGCGTGGTCATATTAGGAGAAAATGTCCCTACCGGTCGGATCAAGGGGCGACAGACCGTACAGCTGTGGGTCGACACCAAGGACCAATGTCGACAGGTACCAGTAGCGCCAGAACTGGGCGACCAGGTCGGGTCGGCCTTCGAGTTCACGAACGTAGACCTTGGAAACTGTAATAGAGTGTCGCACGATTTTGGTGTGGCTGTAGATGTTGTGATTATTGTTATCTGTTGTTATGTTGTTGTTGTATTGTACAGTTGTACTGTTATGTGTTTGTTTAACAAATAATGTGACCGAATTTCGGGGACGAAATTCTTTAAGGGGGGAAGATTGTAACGACCCGGAAATTCGAAAAACGCAAATTTGGAAAATTTGAGGAAAATGACGATTTTGCCCCTAGTTATAAGGGCCGAAAGTTGACTTTTTAATCGAGACATTGTGTGGACTTTCCGGGGAGACCGTTGGATAGTTCTCGGGACGCTGAATCCGTAGACAGGCGGCATGCATCAATCGAAGTTCGGACGAGAAAGTTATGGGTCTAGAATTGTGAGGGGCAGTTTGGTAATTTGTTATGGCAAGGGCAAAATGGTAAATTGCCACAGCCAAGTGATTAGGACGGTTAGTGGCTGGGTCAGTTCATTGGATGAGGATTTCCTACCTAAGTGACACCTGGCAATTGCTATTTGAGATTAGTGGCACTTGTTATGGATAACAATTAAAAAATAAAAACCTTTAAATTCATATATCCCTTAAGAACTGAGTTACAGAACAGAGAACCCAATCCACCTTGATCGATTCTCAACAACCCAGGGAACAAGTGAGTGAGGAATTAAGTGTAATTGGGAGTTAAAACTGAGTGAAAAACCGAGAGGAATATAGAGCAAACTGAACTGAAACTGGACTGAGAAAACCCGAAAAACTGTCCAAAACAATTAATGTCGAATTTGATTTCTTAGACGGTTTTGATTGAAATTGACGTGATATTTAGTCTTCTGGGAGCTAAACGAATCGAACCAAATCGATTGGAAAGGAAATTGGTGGTGATTGGACGAAGAACAGCCCCTGCGCCATTGTTGAATTTTGGAGATTGAGTTCGACTACTTGGAGGTAAGAAACCTGGAAATTGATTTCAAAATTGTGTTTATAATGGACGTAGGATGCTCCCTGTGTGATCAATTTGATGAAACAGCATGAAATAGGGTAGGACCCGAGTTCGAACCCGTCGGGTATGTACTTTGAGTCGAGTAATTTGAGGACCCCTTTCATGAAATTGAACTTACAGCTCCTTAATTATGATTGAATAGATGGACATTAGTGAAAGAAACGGTGAAATTGGGGTCGAATTGGCTAGGAATGAATCGGGTTGCAGTGCGGGTTGCAGACCCGTATAACAGGTAGTCAGGTTACAGGGACGACACTGTTCACGCTCGTGGCTTTCACGCACAGCCGCTTGCGGCGGCGTGTGAGGGCCCGTGGTGAGTTTTCTGAGGAAGTTTTCAACATGTGTTTTACTCTATGTAATGTAACGAACATTTTAGAGTTGGTTTCGAGTCAATCGGACACCGTCTCGATAATGTTTCGAGGGTCCGAATGTTTACGTTATCTTTTAAAATAATATTTCAATCCGGGAAAATTATGGGGAATTGATATGATGTAAATTGAGTTGTTAGTAACCCTGCATAATGATTTTGGACAAGATTCGATATTCCTGGCAAGTATCGGAAATTATGGAAACGCGTGCAGCTCGGGAATCGAGCAGTTTGGACGGTGTGTGAGTGGACGTTTGTTTTATAAATCATGATGCATGCATAGTTAAATGTTTTACATGATTGATTGCATGATTTGACTTGAATTGATGTCTTGATGATGTGGCATGATTATGTGTGATTTAATGCTTATTTTAATCGGTCTTTCGGGCACGTTTTACGAGAAATGTGCAAATGGTATTTTGGGCTAGGCCCGGAGTCAAAAAGGTTTTGAAAAGGATATTTTGACTTAATTGGTGAGTAAATAATGCTTTTTGGATTATTTTAATGTTTTCAATGTGATTTTACGCATTGGTGTATAATTGGTATTTGAGCTTGAAACCCTGTCGGGAATGCTTGTGAATTGATTTGAAGTCAATGATATGATTGATATATGTTTGTGGTATGGATTGTGGTTGTGATTGTGGATACAGGATCATGTGCTGGATGGTGCGAGTGCAGTTCCTAGACGTGACTCGGATGTTGCGTGAGTGCAGTTCCCTAGTATGTGGTACGTCTAGATGGTGCGTGTGCAGTTCCCAGACATGAGGGATATGGCTCGGATGGTGCCTGAGTGCAGTTCCCGAGATTAGCCTACGCGTAGTGCGGATATGACTATGTAATTGTTTGTGCACTTATGAATAGTGCAGATTGATTGATGGATTGATTGATTGTACACTTGCGAGTAGTGCTGTTTGATGTTTTACGATTACGTACTGGTATTGAGTACGTGTTTCTGGTCTGTGTGGCTAGGTGCTTATGTTTTCATATGTTTTGGCATGAGAGCCGGCATTTGACTTGTTATGTGATTTGGCTGGAAAGTCGGTGATTGTGATTCATATGTTTTTCCCTATGCATGCATGGTTTGATAAACTGGAGGGTAACTGATGTGTTTTGAAATGGTTTTAAATGCTATTATTTTTGTCCACTCACACCTTTTCTGTTTTGATGACCCTCCAGGCCGTGGCACGATGTTCGGGGCTGATCGAGAGGCGAAGGCATGAGCGGAAATCAGTACAGTTATTCCTTGTCTGACAGGTGCTGAAGGGTAGTTTCGGGACTTCAGTTGACTTGTCAGAAGGGAGCAGGACCAAGCACGGTTATTAAGGTCCAGTTGGGATGGGTCCTGTCAAAAATGCTTAGAATTCCAAACTTTATTTATTTCTGCAAAATTCGCACAAAATATATTATTTTCTCCAATTGCTTGGCATTTTTATATTAAAAGATAAGCATAAGGGTATAAAACAAAATAAAATAAAGTCTAATTAAACACCTATCAAATACCTGATCGCCTCGAAAATTGTACCGTTAGACTCATATCATCAAGAACATGAACTTTCATGCAGCTCGCACTTTTAGGAGAGTTACCACGCGCCATCACGTGCCTTGTCTCTTCCCTGCACATGGGCTTCACTCATATGTACTATTCACCATCACCTTAACGCGACTTTCTGATATTCAGGTCGCTCGGCCTGGCGACCCGACCTGGCCTTAAAACTCTCATTTCTTGGTCTTTTCAGTTATTTTTTGTTCAATCTTTACTCAACTAAGTCATGAAGGAATCTACATGTTCAAAAATAGAAAAACTCACCTTGATGATCGGTTTTAAAGCCACGATCTTCAGCCATTGTTTCCCAGTTAGTTCCCTCTCACTCCTGTGTCCCAAAACTCTTCCTTCTTAATCCAGAACGATTGCATGCCCTTTAGAAACATACAAAGTACCTTAACTCCCAAGTTCTGGGCTCGAAAACTAGAAACCCGAGGTATAACTTCACGGGTCCATGTTTCCTCTTCATTGTTCCATCAGAGTTCCTCCAACCTAGGTCAGCTTTCACTCCTTCCTTCCTCCCAGAACCTTTCTCTCTTTCCTTTCCACTTCCCCTGACACTCCCCATCAACCTTGGTGTTTCACTCTCTCGGTTCAATGCCTTTAATGGCCTCGGCTCATAGCCACCGAAACCCATCTCTGCACACACGACTACAAATAAAGGGATAGTTCGGTGGTGGAGAGAAAGATCAGAAACATCAAGAACTGAACATTTGGCAGCATCTAACAAGGCCTTATTGTAAAATGACCAAAATGTTGTTCAAGCATAAATTATCAAAAATTCCCTTGGGATTATTTGACTCGAATCGACCTCATACATTCTTCAATTTTGGCGTGCTACTTGTCTATGGACCCAAGACCTAGAGACCTTCGTAATGGTCTTCTCGGAATTCCCATTGGACTTCCATATCAAAAAGTCGACTGGTTGACTTTATACGGGTAAAATCGTCATTTCCACAATAATTTTGCAAAATTTTATTTTATTGATGGTCCAGGTCGTTACAGTTGGCATGTTAGCTAAGTTTAGCTTTGAATGTCGGCTCAAAAATGTGTTGAGTAGCTCGGTAATGTGTTGAGCGTAGGCCAAATGTTGAGTGTAGGCTGCATGTGCTTATACTTCGACTAGTTTGTTTGAGTTGTAGGCGAAATGTTGAATGCATGGTGAATGCTTGTACTCCGACTCGTATGTTTGAATAGTAAACCTAAGGTTTGAGTGTAGGCCGAGTTTTCCTGTACTATGAGTCAAGTGTTTGAGTTGAGGCCAAGTGTTGAGCATCTCGATAATGTGTTGAGCGAATGTATACTTGGTAATATGTTGAACAACTCGATAATGTATTGAGCGAATGTATGAGTTCATTTATGCTCGAAATTTATGACAGAATATATGTCCAACGTGTATGAGTTCATGTATGCTCGGCATATATAAGTGGATGTATGCTCTGCATATATGAGTTTCATTTATGCTCGGCATGTATGCTTATGATGTTCCTAATTTTATGTTTTGAAGTGTTACCTATTGGTGTTGAGACTTGTCATGATGCATGGCTTGGTGGATGACTGGTTGTTGGCTCATATGGATTAGGCCTATAAAGGGTCTATCCATTGCCAAATGACTTGTCTATTGGCTTGGAGGATGATTGGTTGTTAGCTCTGATAGATCTGTCCATCATCGAATGATAGGTATGTTGGCTCAGAGGATGACTAATTGTTGGCTCAGATGAATTGAGCCTCTGATGGGTCTATCCATCGTCAAATGACTAGTCATTTAACAGCCCGAACCATCAAGTAATGTAATTTGGCAAATTTACTGAAAATGACTATTTTACCCCACTAATGTTTTGGTTGACTTTAATTCTGAATGTTGTTTGGATTTTTTGAAGGTACCATTAGATATGTCTTGGAATTTGGAGCTAGTAGACAGACAGCGCGCGAGAAATGGAGGTTGATTGGTTATGTTACAAGTCTAGTTGTAGTAAGGGCATTTTGGTCATTTTTCAATAAGAGGGAATTTTGGTGAACGTGTGTAAGGAGATTTTTTTTAAATGATCAGACTTATCAAATAAGGTGTTATCTCCTTGGGCAAGCTCCACCAACATGGAGGTGTAGAAGGGTTACATATACACATTTGTGTGTTTAGGTGGTGTGAGGTTTTTGTGTGAAACTTGTGAGAGAGTTCCTTGAAACCAGGGAATTAAGACCAGACCAAAAACACCTAGAGAGGAAAAGGAAACGGTGAGAAGAAGAAAGACCCGTGAAGGAAAAATTTGGTTTCAAAACTTCCTTTGAGTTCTGGACGTTAGAGCAGGAAGTCAAGCCCAGTAGAAGCATGTATAGACCTTAAGGGACGTTTTGGAGTCAAAAGGAAGAAATTTCGAGCGTTGAAACTATCTGGATAGCAGAGGTGACAAAAGACCAAGATTTCGTAGAAAACTAAATGAGATCATGAGGTAAGTTTCTAGTTTTTGAGTCCACGGATCAATTTTTGGGTTAGTTTAGAGTATTTTGGTCACAGAAGAAGAGAAAAGGTTGAAAATGATGAATTTAGAATCTGGTCGACCTGCTTAGTCAAAAAACCTAAAACTAAGTAATTGGGTTGACCCGTCGAGAGATTGAATGACAGGTTGACGTGGTACTACTTACGTGGCAACCATGTGGCATGGTATATCTGGCAACGAGATGATGCGGTGCTGAAGTGGTAGTGACGTGGCAACCGCATCAATGCCACCTGGCAACCACGTGTTAGCCACGTGGCAATCCAGCCATAATCTGTCAGGCCACGTGGTACCACATGGCAGACACATCAGCATGGACTGGGCCGCATGTGCACATGCATGGGAGGCCCACGTGAGCGTGTGGCGACATGTGTCAGCGCATGGTGACACATGTGAGGGCATGGCAGTGCGTGGAAAGGCAGCTGGCCTTCCATTAGCATGTGGCAGATCATGGGTGAGAATTTCAATAGAAACAGTGATGCTTGTCTCGTAGTTTTTCAACGTTCTATATCTAATGGTAGTGGTTTCGAGGCGATCGAACATAATCTAGAGGTAGTTTTAAGCGGTTTAAAATATAAGTTTCACATTTAAAAACTCCTATTTAAATCCCTGGACTTGGGAATTGTATTAGGAAATTGCCTAGGACTTTATGACCTGAAACTTATGATGCTGACAGGCGACACAACCTTCAGAGCTGGTGAAGATCACCCAAATAAAGAATAACTACGTAATAATCACTATGAGTGGACATTTATTTTTACTAAAATATTATGCATGCATGTTTACATGTTTCAAATCCCTTTATATCTGATTTTGGTGATATTGATTTATTATGAATTTTTGCATGATTTTTTGGCGACTTTACGAAAGTTTTCCTTGATGCACTTTTTACAAGGAACTTGCATATGTTGTGTCCTAGATTTTCACTAGATTTGGCTTTGGTTTTTAGTACATGTTATATACAAACTTTCGACATTTGTGATATGGTTGAAATTTGTGTTTGTGAACAACCCTCCTCAGTTCCTATTTGTTGTTTAGTCTCAGACGTTGAGCCAGACTTTATTTTCTTAGATTGGGATTATGATTGGACCACTACTCAGACGTCTAGTTGAACTCTATTTCCCGAGTGGCTTGCCTACCGGTAGTACGGATATTGTGATAATTGATATTGAGCTTAAGGATGGGTAGATTGTGTGTGATTATATTGGTTTGTTGATGCTTTTGGTGGTTATGATTATTTGACTTGTGAACTCTTCTTACGTATTTCAAGGATTTGAACTATGTTATGTTTTAACCCAGTTTAACTGGTTTTCCACATGCATGCATAGTTCTAGAAAACAGAGGGTACGTATGTTTTCGACCTATGTTTTCAAACATTTATTTTCATACACTCACACGTTTTCTTTATGGTTTTGTGTTACCCTCCAAACCGTGACATGAGGATAGGGATTGTAACGACCTAGACTTTCAATGAGGGTAAAATAGGAAAGTCAAATGAAATTGACCATTTTTTCCCTAAAAGTCAAATGGTTGACTTTGACCAAAAGTCAATGTGTTGATTTTTTACCGAGACCACTTTTAGATAATTCGACAAGACCGTTACGAAAGTCTTGTCCTCCGGAGTACATTGACAGATAGTAGGTCAGAAATGGAATTCAGACGAGTTTGTTCTATGCCTAGATTATATAGAGGCATTAAGGTAAATGGTTACAAGGGTATTTTGGTAATTTTTCCTTGTGATATTTTTTGTGATGGATTATTAGGACAGGACAAGTGTCCATTATCTCTCATGAACATGTGACACCGACGTTGTGTATGTAAGTGTGTTTGTTTTTATGTTTTGAGTGTTTGAGTGTGTATGTATAGTGTTCAGGCGAGAAAGGAAAGAAAAAAAAAACTGAGGAGGAAACCTAGATAAGAAAGGGAGGAAAAGAGAAAGAAAATAATTAGGAAGAAAGGGAAGTGGAACTCAGATCGAGAGGGAGGAATAAATAGTGAACTCGTGAAGGCATTTTTCGGGTTTGAAGTGTCTAACCCAGTTTTCGACAAGAAAGCTTGGAAACAACCTTGTTATCATCATCCTCGAGCTCCAGCAACCATAACAAGCCACAGAGTCGTGGTTGGAACGTGGGAAATAGCCTAGTCCATAGGAGGGATGAACGGTCGTGAAGGAGAAGAGTTTGAATGAGATTTCGAGGTGAGTTTTCTAGTTTTGACTGCACAGATCCTTTCCTCGCTTAGTATAGAAGATCGTGAACTAAACAGAAGTAAAAATGATTGAGAATTGGGTGAGTTCTAATTGGGTCTAGTCGATGGGTTAGGCAACCCGAGAACTAGGAAAACAGGCGATGAAGGTGATTGAATACTGCTGGCATGTGGGCTTCATGCACAACCGCTTCAGGCAACGCGTGGGGGATCTTGACAGGGTATCTTGGGATACGACCAACATGTTTTTTATATAGTTTTTTACGTTACAAACAGTTTGGCGCAGGTTTCAAGTTGATCAGACACCATTTCGAAGGAGTTTTGACAGTCCGAATGTTTAGGAGTTATTTTAAATTCCTTTCAAAATCCGTAAAAATTGTTGGATTAAAGTATGAATTTTTGGAGAAGGCTATTGACCCTTAAATGTGATTTTTTTACAAGTTTTGAGATTCTAAGAAATTATAGAAATGTGTGCAAAATGAGGTTTGACTACATGGACAGTGTGTGAGTGGAATTTTTATTTTATTAAAATATCATGCATGCAAATATACGTGTTATAAATGCTTTATTATGTGTTTGTAGTGATATTTAAGTGATTGGAAATGTTATACAATTTTCAGTGTTTTTATAATTAATTATTGTTTTATTGCGCGTTTTACGAGATTTTTCGTAAATTACGTTTCTGAATTCCATTTCAATTGTGATTTTGGCATTGAATGTGGCTTATGACATGAGATATTGATGTTGTATTATTGGTGAATTTTATATGATTTTGGATGGTTTTTCGGAAGTATTTCAATGGTACGTTTTATGAGGTTTTTTTAGTATGTGCTCTCGGGTTTTGTTTTAATTGTGAATTTGGATAAAATATGGATGAATAATGATTTCTCGATATTTTTTATGGAAATATCTATAATGTGGGATCATTTTAATTATTGGATGATTTTCATGAAAAAGGCTATTTATGCACGCTTTATAAGGCTTGGTGTAAAGCTTGGTTTTGGGCTTAGGGCCGAGCTGATGATTGTGGATTTGATTTATGATATTGAGATGTTATGTGTTTCTTGGTATTGATGATGTGTATGTGACATTGCTTATTGGTTGTTTAGTTTGGGACGTCAAGTTAGGCTCCGAATCTTGAGATGGGTATTGTGTATGGTTGTGATTACAATTCCTGATGTTCTTTCATGTGAATATGTCTCTGGTATTTTGAAGAGTTAGTAGTCTCAGATGTTGAACAAGGCTTCGGTTGCTGAGACTGTGTTGCAATGACTCGGACGTTAAGCTAGGCTCTGATTCCCGAGTGAGTGTGTGATGTGCTTACCGGTAATGCAATGGTATTGATGATTAATGTTGTGCATGATTATGGATTGACTATATGTGATCTCTGTTGTGATGTTGGATATGGATTGATAGTGTGATTGTTGTGTTACCTTAGTGTTGAGTATTGTGGTAATTTGTGTGATGATTACATTAGATTATTGTTACTTTTGACTTATGGTTATCTTACACGTATTTTGAGGTTATAAACTGTGTTTTGTGTTAATAGGAATTCGATGGTTTTCGTATGCATGCATGGTTTTGAAAAACAGAGGGTAAATGCTGGATGTTTTCAAATTATGTTTCAAAAATGTTTATTTTTATCCACTCACACATTTTCTTGGTTTTTGCAACCGTCCAAGTAGAGGCACGATGTTCGGGGCAAGATGAGAGGTGGATGCATGATTAGTAAGAGCTTATGAATATCCCTTATCACACAAGTTTGAGGGTAATTTTGGTATTATGAGTTGATTGTCAGACGGGAGCAGGACCCAGGTATGGTTTACAAGGTGTTTTAGGGATGGGTCCTGTCCAGGGATGTAAATATCGACGGAATCGCCGATATATCGCTCGATAGTGCCCCCAGGTATATGCTTGCATTTAACTTGATATTGTATGAATTAGCACTTTATAATGCCTCTTAAATTAAACATGATATTGATAGTGGAGTGGTGGGAACTATATGGCCAAGCTTCTCCAGTCTTGCAAAATATTGCAGTTCGTATATTATCACAAACAACATCATCTTCGGCATATGAGAGAAATTGGAGTACATTTTCTTTAATTCATATAAAGCAAAGAAATTGTCTCGCATATTCAAAGTTAGAACAACTTGTTTTCTGTTATTATAACATGATACTCAAGTTAAGATATGAGGAAGCTGAATGTAGTAAAGTTGTGGAAGAAGACTACGTTAACCTTTTGGAAATTGCTGGTCAACATGTGGAAGGTAATAAAGTTGATCCACTTCAAGCATGGATTATGCCAGCTCACTTGGATGATGATAGAGGAAGGCCTGACCCTCGGATAGCCCATCTTGCTAGTGAACACGATGTTAATGTTGATAGACTGCTATCTGAAGAAGTGGGGAGTGAGGAAGTAGGAAATGAGCGGGAGATGTCTTCATGGGTTAGATCAATGCTTGGTTCTACCGCTGGACTTGACTTGAGAGCTGATGCTACTAGTAAGGGACTACATCACAATAAATCTACAGATGATGATGATGGAGGAGATAATGTTGAGAAAAACGATGAAGACAAGGATGACAGAGGGAATGATGATGGGGAAAATGAACATGTATCCGAAACATATGCACCCATGAGCCCATTTATTGGAGAGGCAAATTTCACTCATGCCACTTAAGATTATGATCATTGCTGTAGGGAAGGAGTAGGAATCGGTGGTGCTAGGAAAGATTACACTCGGACATGCAACATATATGAAGGTTATGGAAACCCATCTTCTGAGTATTCCATGGCAATTAGTTTTAAGTCAATGAGTTTGGGCACCGATCATAACAACTCAAATGATCCATATGCTTATGGTCCATATGGTTACCACCAGTTAGACAGCCATCTCCCTCAAATGCCACATGGTTATGGAGGCTATGAAGATCCTCATCTCAATGAATATTATGGAGAAGTTAGTTTGGTAAATCCTAACTACCTCATCTATGGAGGAAAAGTAGGTCATTCAAAAGAGGTATAAGAATACTATGTCCAACAATACATTTTCGTTTGGTCAAGTAGCATCACTTGGCAAAGCTTTTGTGTCTTGGTAGATGAAGGCCAATCTAATTTTCAATCTACTAGACACTCTACTTGTTTTTAATGAAGTTCAATGTGTAAAGTATTCTTAGTGTAACATTATCAATAAAATTATGTTTTAATTTAAGTTTATCTTTAAGATTTTATACTGTTAGTTATCGGCAGACCTATATTCTATCATTGGATTCATCATATATTTATTATATCAAAGTCATTTTATAGTTTTTATTAGTCCTATATAACCATTATTGGGTACTTAAGTTTTTCTCAAAGTTTATTCCAAATTTGGAACTTTTAGACCCAATTTCGGTCATTTTTCTTGACCGTACACGATATCAATATCGATACCAATATTTGGGGTGAGATATCCGTAAATTCAACTAGCGATATATCCGTCGATATAGATATTTAAATCCTTGGTCCTGTCAAGGATCTACCTTGAGATTGGAGGCATCAACTAGGCTCTATGTACCCTTTAGTACTATAAGTTATGACTAAACGGTTGAGTGGTTTTGTACCTAGTACTTACGTTTTATAAATAGTCGTGTAAACTTTATCCCTTTTCTAATGCTAGTTTATTGTAGGGTTGTTTTTTATTTTTGGTATTAATTGTCAGATGGGAATAAGATTTCCTCGGTTATTGGGAAGGGTCCTGTCAAGTCTGTTGGCTCAGAGGTTTACCTGTTGTGGTATCGTAGAATGATTGATTGTTGAATCGGATGAATTGGGCCTTCGATGGGTATGTCCATTATTATATGACCGGTCTATTGGCTTATATGATGACTGGTTGTTGGCTCAGATGGATTGGGCCTCTATTGGGTTCTTCTATCATTGAATAGCTGGTCTACTAGCTCAGAGTATGACCGATTGTTAGCTGAGACGAATTGGGCCTTTCGTAGGCATGTCCATCATCGGGACATCAGTATATTAGCTCAAAGGATGGCCACTTTTTGGCTTTGATTGATTAGGCGTCTAATGGATTTGTCCATCATTCAGATGACTAGATTGTTGGCTTGGAGGATGACCGATTTATGGCTCGAATGGATTGGACGTCTGATAGGTCTATCCATCATCGGATGACCGGTCTGTTGTCTCGGAGGATGACCAGTTGTTGGCTCGGATGGATTGGATCTTTGATGGGTCTACCCATCGTCGAATGACCGTTTTGTTGGCTTAAAGGAGGACCAGTCTGGCTAGCCGATAGTCAAGCTTGTAAGCCAAAAATTTTTGAAAAGCATATCATCTTGGTGGGTTATACCGACCAATCTAGATGGTTGGTCAACACAGTAGGTCGTGCTGACACGTCTAGTTGTAGAAACTCTTATAAAAAGGAAAAAATGTTCTTGGATGACGGGAGCTGATATTGCAATGGGATGCTCAGTGTTCTTGGACTTGTGGGTGTCTTGTGAGTGAGAAACAGAAGGAATCACATAACCTTTTGTTAAAATTCCCACAGACGACGCTAAACTATCGATGCATAAAATGTATCAGCTTAGAAGCAGGATGACTACACTAACCCAAGAACACAAGCATGTACGTTGTTCACCCAATTTGGGCTACGTCTATGGTGTTACCCTATTTTCATCTATAATAATATATGTTCGTACATAATTTAATAGGCTTAGAGCCTTTTAGAGAGAGAAAGGGAAGTATACAAAGAAGGAAGAGCTATTAAAGTGTGTGAGAGAGTAGTTTCCTTAGTGAGAGAATCAGATACCTTAAATGAAGGTGATAGTGCTCCTTATATAGCCAAAATTAGGTTATGATCGCAACCAAAGATGGGCTTTATTAATGGGCTTTGATGGTGACCCCTGTTAGTGGGCCTTGGAGATGGGCTTTCAGATCTTCTGCACAGGTTCGTTACTTGCTTGGTCAGATGTAGCATCCACGGAGTCTCCTAGTCACCAACGATACAACAAATAATCAAAAGAGAATCTCCTTGGGATAATAAGATATTCCAAATTACTTGCTCTCCGCACTTGGAAAATGTCAAGGAAGAGACCCAAGCATTCAATAGAGATGACATCAACAAGAGGCTTTCCACTCTAATATCTTATTACAAATCTCATACAGCAGAAGAAGAGCAATGAGAACCATCAAAATTTAGCTTCATAGGAAGTGTTGTCAAGGAGCAAATCAGACAATTAGGAAGAGACCAGAGGATTTCTTCTAGAAGAAGCGACATAGACAAAAAAAACATTTGTTTTATATCCTATTTATCCTCCCAAAGTTTTGATTTAACTTTAAAGTGAAGAAGGTTAACATGAGGCATACCTTGTAAATATATGTAACATCTTGGATATTAAAAAAAATGAAAAATGACAATTTTGCCTGTAAAAGTCAAAATATTCACTTTTAACCAAAAAGTCAAAGTGTTGACTTTTGATCGAGATATCTTCGAGAAATTTTGACAAGACCGTTACGAAGGTCTCGGCCTCTTGAGTACATAGATAGAGGGAAAACCAAAATTAGAGAACGTATTAGGTTGGTTTGGGTAAAAAATTCTTAAAGGTATTTTGGTAATTGTTATTAGAAGGGCATTTTGGTCTTTTACTAGGAAGATATTTGAAGGAGTGACACATGTCCAGAAAACTCTGGACATTTGCCTCCCTTAAAATTCACCGACATGCCCTATGTTATAAATATGTGTATGTGTGCTTGTGAGAAATGGTTTTCAGTGGAGGGAGGCTGAGAATGAGAAAAGAAAAAAAAAACTCACCAATCGTGAGGAAAAAAAGGGAGGAAATGAGAAAGACTTATGGAAAGAAGAAGAGTAAGAAAAGGGCAAGAAATTAATGAGAAAACAGTGAAGAAAGGTGGAGGAACCAGTGAACGAATATGACACGAACCCATGGGGTGGAAATCGGGTTTTTGGTTTTAGTAGAGGAATGTTGAAAACGTGTGTCCCTGTGTCCTTTTGAGGTTCCTAAGATGGCTCTAAGCCCAAATTCAGGGGGGTTGAGATGCTAGATCGTGGTGGAGAGGGGTTGTGAATCATCCACTTCGTCCCACGAAGCAAGGGAAATCCGGATTAAATTTCGAGCCATCACACCTATATAAGATTTATATTGACGACCAATGACACCTAGTGCTTGCCCATGTGAGTTGAAAACAACCACTATCTTTTTCCCATTCCTTTTCTTCTTTTGAATTTCATGCATAGTTGTTGGTCCACGAGTTGATCGAGCGTCACTCGAAATTGTAGATACATAAGGGCACTCTCCCAATGAAACAAATTTGGGTCGTTGT